>CM055118.1:311941277-312623777 GCA_029206835.1 Rana muscosa | reverse complement strand
AGAGAAGTGCATGGGTGGTGCAAAGGGGAACAGTGTAAGAGAAGTGCATGGGTGGTGCAAAGGGGAACAGTGTAAGAGAAGTGCATGGGTGGTGCAAAGGGGAACAGTGTAAGAGGGGTGCATGGGTGGTGCAAAGGGGAACAGTGTAAGAGGGGTGCATGGGTGGTGCAAAGGGGAACAGTGTAAGAGGGGTGCATGGGTGGTGCAAAGGGGAACAGTGTAAGAGGGGTGCATGGGTAGTGCAAAGGGGAACAGTGTAAGAGGGGTGCATGGGTAGTGCAAAGGGGAACAGTGTAAGAGGGAGTGCATGGGTGGTGCAAAGGGGAACAGTGTAAGAGGGGTGCATGGGTGGTGCAAAGGGGAACAGTGTAAGAGGAGTGCATGGGTGGTGCAAAAGGGAACAGTGTAAGAGGAGTGCATGGGTGGTGCAAAGGGGAACAGTGTAAGAGAAGTGCATGGGTGGTGCAAAGGGGAACAGGTGTAAGAGAAGTGCATGGGTGGTGCAAAGGGGAACAGTGTAAGAGAAGTGCATGGGTGGTGCAAAGGGGAACAGTGTAAGAGGGGGTGCATGGGTGGTGCAAAGGGGAACAGTGTAAGATGGGTGCATGGGTGGTGCAAAGGGGAACAGTGTAAGAGGGGTGCATGGGTGGTGCAAAGGGGAACAGTGTAAGAGGGGTGCATGGGTAGTGCAAAGGGGAACAGTGTAAGAGGGGTGCATGGGTGGTGCAAAGGGGGAACAGTGTAAGAGGAGTGCATGGGTGGTGCAAAGGGGAAACAGTGTAAGAGGGGTGCATGGGTGGTGCAAAGGGGAACAGTGTAAGAGGGGTGCATGGGTGGTGCAAAGGGGAACAGTGTAAGAGGGGTGCATGGGTGGTGCAAAGGGGAACAGTGTAAGAGGGGTGCATGGGTGGTGCAAAGGGGAACAGTGTAAGAGGGGTGCATGGGTGGTGCAAAGGGGAACAGTGTAAGAGGGGTGCATGGGTGGTGCAAAGGGGAACAGTGTAAGAGGAGTGCATGGGTGGTGCAAAGGGGAACAGTGTAAGAGGGGTGCATGGGTGGTGCAAAGGGGAACAGTGTAAGAGGGGTGCATGGGTGGTGCAAAGGGGAACAGTGTAAGAGGGGTGCATGGGTGGTGCAAAGGGGAACAGTGTAAGAGGGGTGCATGGGTGGTGCAAAGGGGAACAGTGTAAGAGGGGTGCATGGGTGGTGCAAAGGGGAACAGTGTAAGAGGGGTGCATGGGTGGTGCAAAGGGGAACAGTGTAAGAGGAGTGCATGGGTGGTGCAAAGGGGAACAGTGTAAGAGGAGTGCATGGGTGGTGCAAAGGGGGAACAGTGTAGGAGAAGTGCATGGGTGGTGCAAAGGGGAACAGTGTAAGAGGAGTGCATGGGTGGTGCAAAGGGGAACAGTGTAAGAGAAGTGCATGGGTGGTGCAAAGGGGAACAGTGTAAGAGGAGTGCATGTGTTGTGCAAAGGGGAACAGTGTAAGTAAAGTGCATGGGTGGTGCAAAGGGGAACAGTGTAAGTAAAGTGCATGGGTGGTGCAAAGGGGAACAGTGTAAGAGGAGTGCATGGGTGGTGCAAAGGGGAACAGTGTAAGAGGAGTGCATGGGTGGTGCAAAGGGGAACAGTGTAAGTAAAGTGCATGGGTGGTGCAAAGGGGAACAGTGTAAGAGGAGTGCATGTGTTGTGCAAAGGGAAACAGTGTAAGAGGGGGGGGGATGCAGAGGTAAATGGAGGATAAGAGGTGCAGCGGAAGGTGGTGATGTCACTTGCCATTTAAATAAATCCTCAAAGTACCAGCTTCCTGTCTATATTCTGTATGCAAAAAAACATATTTAATGGAAGAGTTTAGGTTTTTGATGTGATGAAATGATTGTGCTCAGGTTTAAATGTGTTTTCGTGGCACAGAAATTAATGTATATTTTGTGGGCACAAGGACCGTGACACACGTTTGCTGTGTAAGTAGCAAGTAGGTTCAGGTTCCAGTTAGCTTTGCCCTTTAAACCCACCTTCCACTGTCAGTGAAGCCCTCATTACTGTTCTCCTCAAAGTCCCCAGGGGTACCCCAAGTCTTTCACAATCCTACTATAGGAATGACCCTCACAAAGCTATTCTCTTTTGTGAACTATCATTTTTATTTTATTTACAATGTATTTGTTTTCACTTGTTACAAATGTGAAATAAAATAAGTATACTTGAAATGTAAACACATACATAGTTTGTGGGTTTGGCGTTTTTTACTTCTTCACCCATTGGTATTTGTGTTTGGCTTTGCTGACACTTTGGTAATACAGCAAGTGCCGGTTCACACAGGGGCGACTTGTCAGGTGACTTAGCCGCCTGACCAAGTTGCGCTCTGTTCTGTACTATGGAACTGTTCTAATAAGAGCGACTCAAGTCGCTCCGACTTAGGTTTTCTGTGCTACTTTGGGACGACTTGCATTGACTTCTATACAGAAGTCATTTTGCAAGCCGCCGCTGAAGTCGTGTGCAGATCGCCTTGCATAGTCGTGCTGGAAGTCGGGTTGCCCATGTGAACCGGTGTTCCGACGAGAAATGCCCCTTGTCGAATAATGCCCGCCAGGTATTGCGCATGCGCAGCGCTTGCACAGTACAGACCTGCCGAAAGCCTCCAAACATTGGAATTTATGATCAGCTGTAGACGGTGCCTGCGCACAATAACAGATATTGTGCCACACGCTCCCGATGTAAGCATCACACAATGTAAGCATCACAGCTATGAGTAAGCATCACACGGTGTGAAACATGTCAGCTATTTTTTTTTCCTGTTGTTCACTTTATTTTGACTGTATCGTTTTGGTTGTTTTTGGATTTTACCTACCCAATAAAGACGTCGTTTTATCGAGTGCGGCAGTCCAGGATTTCTTTCTATCCAATGCCTACAGAAGGGGGCGCAATTTGTAATGATGCTAGCTAACACAAGCATAAGCACTGCCCATCATTACAAATTACGCCCTCTTCTGTAGGCATCCGGTCCTCGCACGCGCCCATCATGAAGAAATCCGCCCCTTGCACGAGCATCGGGAGCGTGTGGCACACAATATTGGCTATTGTGCACAGGCGCCGTCTACAGCTGATCGTAAATGGCGGTTTTCGGCGGCTCTGTACTGCGCATACACTGTGCAGTTCCGGCCGGGCATTTCGCGACAGGACACCGGCAATTCAGTAACAAATTTTCTTATTTGGGTCCTCGGAATAAAGAACTCAAGCAAACCAATCCTGTGTGCAAAGATATGGGCTCTTGCAAATCTACTTTGTTGAGCCATTAAATGGTCCATGGACTCACCTTTCAAGCTGTAGTTCGAGGTCTTTTATATGACCTTCTGTCTCACTCAATGGAATTCTCCGCTTCTACTCCTGCTGTAGGAACCAGGCCATCCATCAACCAACGATCTCGTAGGGACTTTCTCTGTGGACACAAGGGAAAAGCAAAAGGGAAGCTCCATCACTGTGACCTCTGAGGGAGGATAAACTAGTAGTTTGTGGAACATAGGAGCACAGGAAAGCAGAACAGAAGCTCTAATGCCACGTGCACACGACCGTTATTCATTTCATGCAAAAAATAATAATATGTTTTTCTCGTCATGATTCCTCTCAAGCCTGCCTTGCATACACACATTCATGACAAACGATTGAGCAAAGCGTGGTGACGTACAACACGTATGACGACACTATAAAGGGGAAGTTCCATTCGGATGGCGCCACCCTTTGGGCTGCATTTGCTGATTCTCGTGTTAGTAACGTTTGGTGAGAGACGATTTGCGCTTTTCAGCCTCGTTCCCCTAAGTCCGTTACAGCGTGACGCATGTGCTATCTCCATTCTGAAGCTAGTTTTACCAGAACAAGCGCTCCCGTCTCATACTTGGACTCTAAGCATTTTTTTCCCCTCGTAAAAGCGTACACACGACCGTTTTTCACGACGTGAAAAAAAACGACGAGAAAAAATAGAGCAGGTTCTAAAAAAAATTCGGGCAGTTTTCTCGTCGAGAAAAATGCTATGGAGCATACACACAACAGTTTTTCACGACCAATCTAAAAAATTGCATTTTTCTCATCATGAAAAAACGGTAGTGTGTACGCGGCATAAGGGAACCGGGAACATTCTGAGATTAAATGGTTTGCCAGTTCCGACAGAAGTGTGGAACAGTCTAGGACAGTGATGGGGAACCTTGGCACCCCAGATGTTTTGGAACTACATTTCCCATGATGCTCAGCATCACTGCAGAGTGCATGGGCATCATGGGAAATGTAGTTTCAAAATATTTGGGGTGCCAAGGTTCGCCATCACTGGTCTAGGACCTGATGGCTGTGCCATGGTGGATAAGCAGGAATTACATGCTCCGAACTCCCACCAAATCGCCTGTATGAACAGCGATTAACGCAGCTGGGCGTCCTGGCGTGTACAATATATAGGCTTCTTTTTTTAGGGCAGAACCAGGAATCTTGAACACCCCAAGAAGATCCTGGGTCCATGACCAAGCAAGAAATGGTGACCAAATTTGCTGCATGCCTAACCAAGGACAACAATGGAGGTATAACTCACACACATCACAAAAGGTACAAAATACACACCTGTAATAGAATCTCAGAAGAACACCGACAGTTTGTCTCATTACCTTTAACTGTTGCAGTTTAATTCTCTGCTGGTCCAGCTCCCTCTGGATTCTGTCCACCTCACTCAGGATCCTGCGCTTCTCCTGTCACAGCAATGCAAGAAATCAGATGGTCTGTCCAGCATGTAAAAGGTTTTAGGGTGTATTTATTTATTACTGGTATTTATATAGTTTAACTTTTAGTCCCTGCTCATGTTCCAGTTTAAGCTGGTGCCACGACCCCTGCCCCAGGTTTCAAGTCTCAGATTCGCTCTTTTCTCTTGCAGAATCCTATCCATATCAATTTCTGATGCGTTTTTGTCTGTTTAAAAAGTGGAACAAAAATGCATGAAAAAAGGTATCCCTTAAATCCTATGGAACTCTTCACACCAATGTGCTGTGGGTGCGATTTTAAAGATCCTACCTGTTGCATTTTTGGTGCATGGTTAAAAAGGGCACCAAAAACGCACCTCCCCATTGAAATGAATGGAAAACACATCAAAAATGCACTCGCATTGAGTTTTTGGTGAGTTTTTTTGAGTCACAATTCCAAGTCTTACAGGTGCATGCTGGAAGACAGGAATCCAGAAAAGATACTGAAAAAACGTTATAAAACGCATGCCATGTATTTAAAGCGCACCAGTGCAGGACAAATCTGACATGTTTTACTTACCGTGATTCCATGCAGGCGCTGGCTGTAGATCTGAGTCTCCTCCATCTTGACACTGTAGAGAAAAAATAAATATCATGTATTAAACAGTACGCAGTGTCACCACTTCCTGTCACAGCTGAGAGCGCCTGCTAAAGCTTCTTCCTGCCACAAAACTTCTATTTACTAGATGTGCACCAGATCTTCTATTTATTGTATTCAGGTGGATTAGAAGATTGCACAGAGCAAAGATATATATAGCCACGCCTCATAACCCTAAGCCCCACCCCCATTTCATGTGACTGTTACCATGGCAGCTATAAGAAGACGGGCTGTGCTATACTCACGCTGGCCTGCTGAGGGCCAGAGAACAGGAGGAAGATGTACTAAAACAGCTGTGCTGGTCACACCTAACCCCCACAACCTAACTTCCTAGTGTTTCCATGGCAACACGCAGCAAAACACAAAGCAGGCCTCACAGACACAACTCTAAAAGTCACTCACAAAAAAGAAATACGAAATCATTGCTTGTGTGTGTTAGATAACATCACGTCCTATCTGGGGTTTCTCCTCAATTCCCCTGTCCACCATGTCACCAGTGTCTGACCATTTCCTGTAACATGTCCCTCATCTCCTCCAGTATCTGACCATTTCCTGTAACATGTCCCTCATCTCCTCCAGTATCTGACCATTTCCTGTAACATGTCCCTCATCTCCTCCAGTATCTGACCATTTCCTGTAACAGGTCCCTCATCTCCTCCAGTATCTGACCATTTCCTGTAACATGTCCCTCATCTCCTCCAGTATCTGACCATTTCCTGTAACATGTCCCTCATTTCCTCCAGTATCTGACCATTTCCTGTAACAGGTCCCTCATCTCCTCCAGTATCTGACCATTTCCTGTAACAGGTCCCTCATCTCCTCCAGTATCTGACCATTTCCTGTAACAGGTCCCTCATCTCCTCCAGTATCTGACCATTTCCTGTAACAGGTCCCTCATCTCCTCCAGTATCTGACCATTTCCTGTAACAGGTCCCTCATCTCCTCCAGTATCTGACCATTTCCTGTAACAGGTCCCTCATCTCCTCCAGTATCTGACCATTTCCTGTAAGAGGTCCCTCATCTCCTCCAGTATCTGACCATTTCCTGTAAGAGGTCCCTCATCTCCTCCAGTATCTGACCATTTCCTGTAACATGTCCCTCATCTCCTCCAGTATCTGACCATTTCCTGCAACATGTCCACCATCTTTTTTAGTTATATGTCCCCAGTGTCTGACCATTTCCTGCAACTTGTCCTCTGTCTCCTCCAGTATGTCCCCAGTGTCTGACCATTTCCTGCAACATGCCCTCCATCTCCTCCAGTATGTCCCCAGTGTGACTGTCTGACCATTTCCTGTAACATGTACGTCATTTCCTCCAGTATCTAACCATTTCCTGTAACATGTCCACCATCTTCTCTAGTTATATGTCCCCAGTGTCTGACCATTTCCTGTAACTTGTCCTCTGTCTCCTCCCGTATGTCCCAAGGGTCTGACCATTTCCTGTAACATTTCCACCATCTTCTCTAGTTATATGTCCCCAGTGTCTGACCATTTCCTGAAACATGCCCTCCATCTCCTCCAGTATGTCCCCAGTGTATGACCATTTCCTGTAACATGTCCTCCGTCTCCTCCCGTGTTGGACCATTTCCTGTAACGTGTCCACCATCTTCTCTAGTATATCCCCAGTATCTGACCATTTCCTGTAACATGTCCACCATCTTCTCTAGTTATATGTCCCAAGGGTCTGACCATTTCCTGTAACATGTCCTCTGTCTCCTCCAGTATGTTCTCAGTATCTGACCATTTCCTGTAACATTTTCACCATCTTCTCTAGTTATATGTCCCCAGTGTCTGACCATTTCTTGTAACATGTCCTCCATCTCCTCCAGTATGTCCCCAGTGTCTGACCATTTCATGCAACATGCCCTCCATCTCCTCCAGTATGTCCCCAGTGTATGACCATTTCCTGTAACATGTCCTCTGTCTCCACCCGTGTTTGACCATTTCCTGTAACATATCCTCCGTCTCTTCCTGTGTTTGACCATTTCCTGTAACGTGTCCACCATCTTCTCTAGTATATCCCCAGTGTCTGACCATTTCCTGTAACGTGTCCACCATCTTCTCTAGTATGTCCCCAGTGTCTGACCATTTCCTGTAACATGTCCTCCATCTCCTCCAGTATGTCCCAAGTGTCTGACCATTTCCTGTAACATACTTGTGTGGCAAGCACTATTCATATAGTCACTGGGATCGTCTTGTGGACAGTCGGGTTAGGTGGAATTCTGGTCAGAGAATTATTATTATCATCTTTACTACATTGACTCATCCCTATTATTAATGGTCTTCTTCTGGAAGCAGAATGTCTGGGTCATACGTGGTACACTATATTTCCATAGCACTGTACTAAGCAGTAGTGACATCTGCTCATTGCAACCAAGAAGTTGTAGGGTTAAATCAGACTTATGCCTGGTACACATAATCAGAAAATCGGAGGAAAAATACCACTTTCGAAGCAGTATTTCGTTAGTACACAGCTTTCAAGAGCTGATCATGACAGTTCATGCAAAATTATCCAAAGGGACAAACACAATTTTTTTTCTCGTATGACAGCAGAACAAAGGATTTTCGCTTAATTAGTATGTTACACCCTTTAGTGCCAGTGTAGGCAAATTTAAGCTTATGGCTCATTGGAAGTTTTGCGAGTCAGAAATTGGGTCGGGTTACTGCATGTCAGGCTGGATGGCTCTACAAAGGGGGGGTTTCTGGTACCTCCCTCTGAATCTAGAAGCTTGAAGAAGCTCCTGGAAGTTAGTTGGCGGAGGCCAGGAGATCCTGATCTGCATACTTGATAGAATCTGACCAATGCCCAGGCAAAATGGTCCTGGCAAGGTGGATGGATCAGCCCCTAAATATGGGATAGCCTAGCCAGCATGGGAGTTAGGTGGAATATGGAGTGCTAAGGAGGCTGTCAGTGGCCTAGGAGGGGATCCCTGGGTCTGGGGGGCTCTGCCTCCAGGCTGGGCTCGGGCTGACTTAAGAGGATCCTATCAGCATTACGGTATGAGAAGGAATCTTGCCGAAGGAGCTGCAGGGAGCAAGGAGGGACAGAGTGAGTACATCAGCACACCCGGGGATTCATAAGGGTAAAGACTGCCACATGTAGCCAGCTTTCTGAGGACAGCGCTGTGCTTAACACTTTCTACCACTTGCCCATGGAGATCTTTGGAGCAGCCAGGTGGGCTGGTAAACAAAAAGCCAGGAGAGCAGGTAGTAGAGCAGTTCACAAAGGAGAGGAGATACTCCTACAAGCAGTTTACAACAGACTGTGCTATTTTTCTAAAGGGGGACCAAGAGCTCCTAGTCCTCAGGGGACTTGTGCTGTGGACTGTGGGTGCTACTTCCTACAGTGCTGGGACAAGGTTTTCTAGAGCCCAGGGCAAACATGCAAAACTGCCCCATCCCCAAGATGTATGAGCATTATGTGTTAGAAACCCCCCCAAAAAAATAATAATTGAGCACTAATCTGCAGACTTACCCTCTAAAGCCCTGTACACACGTCCGGGAATCCCATCTGTTTGAGAACCGTCGGTTTTCCTGATGGGATTCCTGCCAAGCTTGCCGTGAAAAGCCATGTAAACACGGCCACATACAAAGACCCCGCCATTCTTTTGAATGGCAAGGACGCGGTGACGTCAAAGACTATGACGAGCCGGCTAAATTACGTTCTATGCTACCACTCATGCGTCAAATTGTTATCAAGCATGCACGGTTTATTTCCCCTTCAGGTAAGCATACAGACGACCGGTTTTCTCGGCAGGAAACACTCTGCTGGGAATCCCGACGGGAAAATAGAGAGCAGGTTCTCTATTTTTTTCCGGCAGTTTTCCTGTCGGGAAAAATGCTAGGGAGCATACACACGCCCGGGATTCCCAGCCAAAAGCTCTCCTGGCAGTTTTCCCGCTGGGAAAACCAGTCGTGTGTACAGGGCCTAAGCATAAATTCTCCCTACTCACAAAACAAATCTGCTTCCCCTGCTGAAATCCCCTCAGCACAACCCCCCCCCCTCCCAAAACAAATCACCCCTTCTGTCCTTTATGTCACGCAAATCCCCTCCCCCACACTACAAAACCCCTCTCCTGGCACAAATAACCCCCCCCATCTTAGTTCTAACCCACCCTCCAAGAAAAAAAATATCCCCTCCTAGCACAAAGCAACCCTAATCACCCCTACTAGCACAATTCCCCCCCCCCCCAAAAAAAATCCCCTTCCAGCACAATTCCTCTCCCCCTCTACCATATCACCTCTTCTAGCACTCCCCCCCCCCCCCCAAATTTCCCCTCCCAGAACAATTCTTACCCACTCCTGTCCCCCAAATTCCCCCTCCCAACACACATCACCCCCCTGTATCCTCCTAGTGCCCCCCCCCCACCTCACATGATACCACAGTGCCTAGGGAAGCCACCCCTCCTGCCCACCCCTGGGTGTCTAGGAAGGAAAAGCAGTCCAGGATCCTTGTTGTGTACAGAGGATGGAAACTGTCCCCATTCATTTTTCATCAAGTTGGGCATCCCATAACCCCTCTACCCCATCCAAGTTATTAGTGCAAGTGAAAGATTCCAAAGTGCCTGGCTGCGCAGGAATAGGGGAGACAGTTACCAGAAGCCCCTGCGGAAGTAGTGCTACAAGTACAATATATGTGGCGCAAGACCATGCATGCGCAGAAACAAAAGAATACATTACAATACAACACATTACATCACTTCCGAAGTTGTATTCTTAAATTTAGTAACCACTTCATTTTTGATAAGAGACCAGCATGCAAAAAGAAAAAGGGATGATCATTCGTCCGATAATCTCATCATCATAGGCATGCGCACAGGGTGTGCCTGTGGTGCCTGGGCACACCCTAATCACCCCACGCTGTGCCGATTCCCCCCCCCCCCCCCCCCATAGGGCTGGTTCACACCATAGAAACAGTCTGTATGCGTTCCGTATGCTTTTCTGCTGTGAACACTCAGCACGGGCACCATTCAGAGCAAGACATCTCTGCCCCATCTCTCCACCTCGTCCAATCAGAGAAAGCTTTGCATTTATTCAGAAAACGCAAAGCATTCTCAGAATGGTCCCCTTGCCAAGTAGCCAACCTCCTGGATTTACAATGCAGCAGGGCAGCCGCTCAGCACAGGACCTGGAAGCAAGTACAGCAGTGCCAGTCCTGTGTGATAACATGCCCCCTAGAGGTGGCATGTATATAACAGGCTAGGCTAACAAGAAAACGGGCATAAAGACAGCCCTGGAACATGGAGAGGGTAAGTGGTGATTGGAAAAAAAAAAATCTATTTTTATGGTGCTTTCCTTTTTCAGATGATAACTTTAAAAACCACCTAAAACTCTGAAAACTTTATTTGCAAGTGGTATCCCCCTCCCCCATCGCAGGCATCAGCGTTTTTCGAAACCCAGTCTGATTTTCGAGAGCGGTAGTTTATAATTACAGAAACCACAACGCTCAGATCACCTGCCTGTCCTTGGACTCGGGGAAACACATTAACCTCTGCTGAGCACAATATCAGCCAAGTCATTAGACCGGGTTCTATACAGAGTCCTGGAAATCATTCTTTTAAATAGAGCAATGATTAAAGGTGAACTCCAGGTAGTAATACACAAATGAATAGAGCTCTGTATTTATCAATACATAGAGGGCTGGTTCACACCATAATGTGGTGCAGGAAAGGCGCGTTCCGTGCATATTTCCTGTACCTCAGGTGAACATATTACCCTTGCCATAGGCATTCGGGCAGGGCCGGGACATGGGGGGGCAGGAGGGGCGGCTGCCCTGGGCGCAATGGTTTATTGCAGGGATGGCCTAACCATAAGGAAAAGAGGGAGGCGCAGTTTGGCATCCTTGCCCTGGACGCTGGATGGCCTTGTCCTGGCACTGAATGCGGGTGCCAATGTACAGTATTGTTAGGGTATCCCAAAAGCAGATTGAGATTTGGTTCAGTACATTTTAAAAAGTGTTGCATGCTCTACATTTTCTGCATTTCAATGCAATTTTCAGCCCATTAGGGATGTAAAGTCACACCGCACCGGAACGCACGGGATCGCATGGGAACACACACGTTCTAGTGTGAGCCGACCCCAAGTGTATTTTTTTACACCTAAACAGTACAAGGAACTAAATTTGACTTGAGACCAGCTTCTTGCAATCCCCTATGCAGCAGAGCTCAGACTGCCAGAGAGAGAAGCAGCCCATGAAGCCAATCAGCTGCACACTGCTAATGTGCGAACAACGGAAAATATATATTATATATACACACATACTGTATACTATCTGTGTATTGATTGGGTTACCCATAGAAACCAGTTACTGAATTTCCTGATTTTTTGTTATCTATTCCTTTCTTGAACTATAAGTCTATAAACCTGGACAATTCAAGCTGAACATACGCTATATTACCAAAAGTATTGGGACACCTGCCTTTACACGCACATGAACTTTAATGGCATCGCAGTCTTAGGCTGGGTTCACACTGGTGCGAATCAGATGTGGATTTCGCTGCATCCAATTTGCACAGCAGGAGATTGTGACTGGCTCTCTATGGAGCCGGTTCACATATCCCCCGCAGCGGCTCCGGTGTGATTTGCACAGGAGCCCTGTGCGTCTTTTGGTTCGTTTCAGGCCTGAATTCAGCCAAAAATTCGGGCTAAAATCAAACCTGAAACGGTGAACGAGGACGCACCGGACCCCTGCTGTTAGCCTCTGGGTGCTCATATGTGGCAGAGAGATAAGGGGCACATACAGTATACACTATATTACCAAAAGTATTGGGACGCCTGCCTTTACACGCACATGATCTTTAATGGCACCCCAGTCTTAAGCCCTGTACACACGATCGGATTTCCGATGGATTTTTAACCGATGGATTTTTCCATCAGTCTTGCCTACACACCATCTGTCAAAAAACGGACCGTCCCAAACGCTGTGACGTAAAACACTCCGACAAGCCGAGAAAAATTAAGTTCAATGCTTCTGAGCATGCGTCGACTTGATTCTGAGCATGCGTGGGGTTTTTCATCCGATGGAGTTCCCCACAGACGATAGTAATTTGCTATCGTTTTTTTTTTTCCATCGGATAAATTTAAAACATGTTCTATTTTTTTACACCGATGGAAAAAAAAATGATGGGGCCCATACACGTTCGATTTGTCCGATGAAAAAAGTCCATCAGACTGTTTTCATCTGTAAAACCGATCGTGTGTACAGGGCTTCAGTCTGTAGGGTTCAATATTGAGTTGGCTCACCCTTTGCAGCTATAACAGCTTCAACTCTTCTGGGAAGGATGTCCACAAGGTTTAGAAGTGTGTCTAAGGGAATGTTTGACCATTCTTCCAGAAGTGCATTCGTGAGGTCAGGTACTGATGTTGGACGAGAAGGCCTGGCTCACAGTCTCCGCTCAAATTAATCCCAAAGGTGTTCTATGAGGTTGAGGTCAGGACTCTGTTCAGGCCAGTAAAGTTCCTCCACTCCAAACTCGCTCATCCATGTCTTTATGGACCTTGCTTTGCACACTGGTCCAAATCATTTGGTGGGGGGGGGGGGGGGGGATTATGGTGTGGGGTTGTTTTTCAGGGGTTGGACTTGGCCTCTTAGTTCCAGTGAAGGGAACTCTTAAGGCGTCAGCATACCAAGACATTTAGGACAATTTCATGCTCCCATCTTTGTGTGAATAGTTTGGGGAGGGCTCCTTCCTGTTCCAACATTTCTGCGCACCAGTGCACAAAGCAAGGTCCACCTTCTATTTCCTCAATGAATGCAAAGCATTCTCCAATTGAATGATATGGAGAGGCAGGATGGTGACATCACAATCTCCACCTTGTCCAATCAGAGAACACTTTGCACTTTTTATAAAGTGAAGTTCCAGCCTGTATAAAAATAAATAAAAAAAGTCAGCAGCTTCAAACACTGTAGCTGCTGACCTTTAATATAAGGACACTTACCTACATGTGCGTTATGTATGCGCTGTATACATGCAGAACAGTGTAAATCCAGCTTAAAATAAGGTATTTACATTGCGATTTATTAGAAAATACATGCAGGGGATAGAAGAGCAAAAGGGCAAATTATTGTATTGACTTTGGGGTAGACCTGAACCTTACAGCCCCGGCGCTGTGTGTAGCCCCAGTACAGTGCACCGCGCACATTTACTGCTCAGTGTCAGGCAGTGCGTGGGTTAACAGCGCGCTGCACATGAACGCGCCGTGTCCCTGCATGGTCCATATCCCCCAGGAATGTGTGACATGCAGAACATGTGAGCCGGGCCCACACAGGCAGCCAGCACATGATGTACCTGCCAACCTGACTCCTTCCAGCTAGGATCAGACCAAGTGAATGCTTACCTGGAGGCCAACAGTCATTCCTGCAATCCTGCCCAATCACACTTCATTTTACCTTATTTTATTCTTTTTTATCGGCATTCATACCCTCCCCGGCCACTTTATTAGGTACACCTTGCTAGTACCGGGTTGGACCCCCTTTTGCTTTCAGAACTGCCTTCATTCTTCATGGCATAGATTCAACAAGGTGTTGGAAACATTCCTCAGAGATTTTGGTCCATAGTGATATGATAGCATCACGCAGTTGCTGCAGATTTGTCAGCGGAACAGCCATAATGTGAATCGCCCATTCCTCCACATCCCAAAGGTGCTCTATTGGATGGAGATCTGGTGACTGGGGGGGGGCCATTGGAGTACAGTGACCTCATTGTCATGTACAAGAAACCAGTGGTGAGATGATTTGATCTTTGTGACATGGTGCATTATCCTGCTGGAAGGAGCCATCAGAAGATGGGTACACTGTAGTCCGGAGGCAGCTGGTGCTCAAACATTTTTGGGGGGTCACAAACAAACTGAAAAAAAAACATCCTTTGCAGCTACTGTGCCATCAATTGCAGCCACTGTGCCCATCAAACGCAGCCACTGTGCCCATCAAACGCAGCCACTGTACCCATCAAACGCAGCCACTGTACCCATCAACTGCAGCCACTGTGCCCATCAATTGCAGCCACTGTGCCCATCAAATGCTGCCACTGTGCCCATCAAACGCAGCCACTGTGCAAACAAACGCAGCCACTGTGCCCATCAAATGAAGCCACTATGCCCATCAATTGCTGCCACTGTGCCATCAATTGCAGCCACTGTGCAAACAAATGCAGCCACTGTGCCCATCAAATGCAGCCACTGTGCCCATCAAATGCAGCCACTGTGCCCATCAAATGCAGCCACTGTGCCCATTAAACGCAGCCACTGTGCCCATCAAATGCAGCCACTGTGCCCATCAAACACAGCCACTGTGCCCATCAATTGCTGACACTGTTCCCATCAATTGCTGACACTGTGCCCATCAATTTCTGCCAGTGTGCCCATCAATTTCCGCTACTGTGCCCCATCAGATGCTGCCAGTGTGCCCATCAATTGCTGCGAGTGTGCCCCATCAGATGCTGCCCGGCACTTACCTGTGTCTCGGAGCGGATCAGTGGCGGTCTCCTGCACGTCCTCCATGTCATCTTTCGTCCTCTCTCAGGCGTCCAATTACAGCGCCTGACGTTTCAGCCAATCAGGTGACCAGTAACAGACCCGGCAACCTGATTGGCTGAGAGGCGGTTTAGTGTTAGCAAAGCGAACTCCTTCGCTTTGCTAACACACAGCTGAGTGATCAGCGAACGCCCAGCATGGCGCCCGCTGTTCACATTTTTGGCCGCCTATTAAAGCCTATGGCTCTAATCAGGTGCTTCCAAAAAACACCCCTGCCGGTGTAATTCAGATGCCCGGCGCCTGTAAATGGGCCGGGCACCTGAATAGGGGGTGTCAGCGGCGTCCATAGATAGATTCATGCAATGCATGAATCTATCTATGGTTATAGAGCGGTGCCAGGAGAGAGGGGGTGGCGCTCCTGTGCCCTTTATGGACGCACCGCCACTGCTGGAGTCATAAAGGAATGGACATGGTCAGCAACAATACTCAGGTAGGTCGTGGTATTTAAATGATGCTAAATTGGTACTAAGGGGCCCAAAGTGTGCCAAGAAAATCTCTCCCACACCATTACACCACCACCAGCCTGAACTGTTGATACAAGGCAGGATGGATCCATGCTTTCATGTTGTCCAAATTTTGACCCTACCATGTGAATGTCGCAGCTGAAATCAAGACTCAGACCAGGCAACGTTTTTCTAATCTTCTATTGTCCAATTTTGGTGATCCTGTGAGAATTGTAGCCTCAGTTTCCTGTTGTTAGCTGACAGGAGTGGCACTCGGTGCGGCCTTCTACTTCTGTAGCCCATCTGCTTCAAGGTTCGATGTCTTGTCCATTCAGAGATGGTATTCTGAATACCTTGGTTGCAACGAGTGGTTGTTTGAGTTACTGTTGCTTTTCTATCATCTGGAACCAGTCTGCCCATTCTCCTCTGACATCAACAAGGCATTTTCCTCCCCACAACTGCCTCTCACTGGATATTTTCTCTTTTTCGGACCATTCTCTGTAAACCCGAGAGATGGTTGTGTGTGAAAATCCCAGTAGATCAGCAATTTTTGAAATACTCAGATCAGCCCGTCTGGCACTAACCATCATACCACGTTCACTTAAATCCCCTTTCTTCCTCATTCTGATGCTCGGTTTGAACTTCAGCAAGTCGTCTTCACCGCATCTAAATGCCTTGAATTGCTGCCACGTGATTGGTCGATTACCAATTTGTGTTACCAAGCAATTGTACAGGTGTACCTAATAAATTGTCCGGTGAGTGTAGAATGCCAGCAATTTACACAGCACTTTCCATACAGATCTTTCCATCAGTCCCTGACTTTATGGAGCTTACAATCTAAGCTCCCTATCTCATACATACACATATAAGGGCCAATTTAGACAGGAGCCAATTAACCTACCAGCATGTCTTTGGAATGTGAGGGGGAAACCCACGCAGGCAGAGGGAGACCATGCAAACTCCATGCAGATATTGTTCTTGTTGGGATTCGACTCAAGGACACCAGTGCTGCAAGGCAGAAGTGATGAGCGCCGAGGCCGCGTACACACGACCGGTTTTCTCGGCAAAAAACGACAAGAAAACTGCCGGGAGAGCTTTCTTGCCGAGAAAACCGTCTGTGTGTACGCGGGTTTCAGTTTTCTCGTCAAGAAAACTGCCCAGATTCCCCGACGAGAAAAAAGACGACCTGCGGTCTTTTTTCCCGTCGAGAATCTCGTCGGCCTGTTTCTCGACGAGAAACCCGAGCGTGTGTACACTTACCTGTCGCCGTGGAAACCCGGGCATGCTCGAAATTACTTTGCCGCATGCGCGGTAGCTTCCTAGGCATAGGGTGTAGCAAGATAGCGGCGACGGCATCGAATGTGACGAGCGCATGCTCGTCGTAGGCGATGACGTCACCGCGTGCGTGCCATTCAAAGGAACGGCGGTTCTTTTGAATCGTACGTGTGTACACTCTGCCGGGACAAGTTTCTTGTCAAGATTCTCGTCAGGAAAAACGACGTTTTTTTCCTGACGAGAATCTCGGCCGTGTGTACGAGGCTTGAGGCTCCTTACACACTGCCGCGACTTAAAAGTGTGAAACCGTGATTTTACCGTGATTTTGCAGCGGCGATTTTTACGTGATTTTCCCGCAACTTCAGGAAATGCCTTTGTAAATTTGAGATCTATGGACCTCAGCTCGCATCAAAGTCGGACCAAGGGGCGTGGCTTGGCGCGCAATGGCGACGGCAGCTTAACAGAGGAGCTCCGCCGACTTCCCAGCCAACAGCTCGTCTTTCTGCACGCTATCCCCGCAGGATGCACAGGAGATCTCACGGCACCCCGCAGACGAGATCACGCCGCTCTCTGGCAGCCTGCAAAGGACGGGACATAGCGGACATATTCAGAGTCCACTCGGCCGCACGAAACAACGTGGCCCGGGGCAAGATGGCGCCGATACACGCGGAGGAAGAATGCAGTGAGGACTCCCAGTCTGCCACAGAGGAGATCAGTAAAGGTACCCCTCGCACTAATCGCCCCATAACGTTTGGGGAAATGACTAGCATTGCAGCGGACATTAAGTCCACGTTCTCGGCTGCGATTACAGACCTGAAATCGAACCTCCTGGTGCTTAATGAAAAGATGGAGGGAGCAGAGGCCGCAGGGAGACATAGGGACAAGGAGCTGCGCAGGCTGGAAAGGTCACAGCTTCACACTCCTCACACCTCATTGAGGTTAATAGGCATTTAGAGGACCTGGACAATCGGGGAAGGAGGTGCAACATTAGGGTCCGGGGGATACCGGAGACGGTAGAAGCAGACCAGATAATGATGGCTCTACAGAGGGTATTCAACAGCCTGTTAGATAGGCCCGAGGACACGGTTATAGATTTCGTCAGGGCGCACAGAGCACTTCGAGCCAGAGGGCCTGAATCCCAACCCCCACGGGACATAATTTGCTGCCTTCAAAACTTTAACCTGAAGGAGGACATTATGAAAAAAGCGCGCAGACAAGAGCGCATAATTTTTAATGGAGAAACTATCATGCTTTTCCAGGACCTCTCCCAGATAACCTTAAAGAACCGCAGGGCACTGCGCCCCCTTCTGGACAAGCTCAGAGACAGGGAGCTCAAGTACACTTGGAGGTTTCCGTTTGCTCTTATGGTGAACCACAATGGTAAGCAACACCTGCTAAGATCACCGGAAGACTTACCGGATTTCTGCCATGCTTTGCAGCTTGACATGATTGAGATCCCGGAGTGGTACCAGGAATTTCGTCTGCCACCACTGGAGAAAAGCCCGCCTAACTCCCCGCTCTCCTCCCCTGACAACAGGATCGCCAAGAAGCTGAAGACAGGCCGCCGAGGAGGCTCACACGCTGGGTCACAGGCTGGAACACCGAGCTTCAAACCGCACTCATCCAGGGCTCTGGATGGGTATTGAGGGGATGCGGACCGTTTCTCCTCCTCCTTACTTATCTTTTAGCAGCTTTAACCCTCACAAGTATTCACCCCCTTTACATGCAGGAGCCCGTCCAGTTGAATTCCATCCTTTCAGCAAGTCCTGACAACAGATACGCTTCGCTGATCCTCTAAGCGAACGGACTACCCTAAACCGGCCCTCTTCCCAGACCCCCAATTCCCCCCCCCCCTTTTTTTTTCATGCTCTAAGTCCTAACCGTCCGGTTGGTAGTAAGTTTAACATTCACCCTCGAACCATCGGGTCATACTTCATGTTGACTGCACCACATGATCCCGGTAGGTCACATTTGTGGCCACTCGGAGGATGAGAACCGAACACTCAGGACTCATACTGCTATCTTGCCCCATGATCCTCACTTCAGAGTAGGGACAAGTTCCTGTTACTGACACAACTCAAGGAGGGAGGTTCCTGGATGGCCCTTGGACCAGTTGCTATTAATGCACCCATTCCTGAACATAGTCAGTGTACCTGAGATGACTATGGGGAGATCGCTTCCCATCCCCCGGGGGGTGGAGGGAGGAGGATGTCCGCATCCTTTTTTCTTTTTCTTATTTTTATTGAGTTCCATCAATATAGTTGACGTTATTACTCAGCTTTGTTATTACTTCTATGTCCCAGGTCTTCATGACCCATGAACAAGGAGGCACAGGCGGGAGTCCTGTTAATCTTGTTGATGTTTTCCTCTCTGTTTGAGGACACCCGCATGTGTCTCATGTACCTCATAGCGTGAAGAAATGATTCATTATCACCTTTTTCATGCATTCCACATGGCTGGGAGGCGGGCACCTCAGGTTTCACTACCCCTAGATCCATCTTAACTCAGCGATTGTTCTTCCCCTGAAGATCTGTCGTGTTGCCGCCTTCCTATCCCCCACATAGTGCACCCTGGGTGGTCTCACTGGCTACCCAGGATTCACTACCTATAGCTCCTTGGGGCATTGACGCCCCAAGGAAGATTACCATATCTCCTCTCTTTGACCCTTTACTTACCTCTCCTAAATCTTTTCCAACTATTCTCAGTCTTACTTTCCCCTCTGCACCCCCCCCCCCCTGCTTCCCCACCTCTTCAACCTTCCCTTGGGCTCTTCTCTAACGGTACTTGACCATTTGTGATAGATCTGTAGTACAATATTCACATTGATCTCTTGTAATTTTGTCTCGATTGTTCTTCCTATTAGACGTAGACCACCAGCTCTCTCTGAACATACATCATGGTATACTTATCTCTTGGCCGCCACCCGACTGTAATTTCGCACAACGCTAAGGGACTAAACATCCCAGAAAAACGCACGACACTCTTGAGAGAACTCAAAAAAGGTAAGCCACAGTTTGTCTTCTTGCAGGAGACGCACTTTAAGACCTCACAGGTCCCCAGGCTCACTGACTCCTACTTTACCGAAGCTTTCCATGCCACTAATGATTTGGCCAAAACCAAGGGTGTGTCTATCTTGATAAGTAAAAACGCCCCCTTTGAAGTCACCGACAAACTTATAGACCCTGAGGGAAGGTATGTCTTCTTGAGGGGGACTTGCGGGGGTAGGCCCCTAACCTTAGCAAATGTATACTTCCCCAACACAGCCCACCTCTCCTTCTGCAGGCGTATGGTGTCACAGTTGAAGGGCTTTGGCTCTGGATGCATGATTGTGGGAGGGGATTTTAACATTCCACTGAACCCCTTAGTCGACACCTCTACGGGTAGATCCCATATCACATACAAGATCCTTAAACAAATTAAAACCCTTCTGAGCTCCTTGCAGTTGATAGATTCCTGGCGTCTCTTGCACCCTGACGACAAGGATTATACGTTCCATTCCATTCCCCATAATAAGTATTCACGAATAGACTACATCTTTACGTCACAAAGAGACCTCAATCTGATTACGGAAGCCAATATAGGGATCCAGTCCATTTCCGACCACGCGCCTATATCACTCTCCTTAGACCTGACTAGGCCACCCCCCAAACCCAACACCTGGAGACTGAACTCAACACTCCTTACAGATCCGCAGAGGCTCCCTGGAATTTCCAAAACCATCAAAGAATTTTTTTCTCACAATGTGACCCCTGAGATGGACCCCATGATGATTTGGGAGGCACACAAATGCACCATAAGAGGGGAGTTGATCCAATTGGGAGCCCACTGTAAGAGGGAAAGGGAAAAAGTGATCAGGCAGCTGACAGACAAAATTCACGCCCTAGAAACGCTACATAAAAAATCCCTATCGGAAAGATCAGCGAGCGCCCTTCTGGACACTAGGAAAACCCTCCAACACATTCTAGACGCAAAAGCCAAAAGATTTATTTTCTTTAAAAAGAAGATCTATTACGAGCATGGAGACAAGACTGGAAGGTTCCTAGCCAAGGCCCTAAAAGATGCCACATCACACCAGAACATTCTAGGAATTAGAAATAATAAGGGCAAAGTAGATGTTACCACTGAGGGAATTAGCAAACACTTCCATGAATATTACTCCAACCTCTACAATTTACCTTCACAGGGAAACTCCCCTCCCTCCCCAAGGTCTAGATTGCAATTAATCCGGGACTACTTAAAAGACTCCAAACTTCCTACCCTAACAGGTGAGAATGCCCAGCTATTAGAATGTCCCATTGACAAATCTGAAATTTTGCAATCCATTAAAGACTTAAAAGCGGGTAAAAGCCCAGGTCCGGATGGTTTCCCTTCCATTTACTACAAGACCTTTACTGACCTGCTCCTTGACCCACTACATAAAGCGCTGAACGCCCTCTCAGCACCCAGAACGGTGCCATCGTCATTCCTCGCTGCCCATATAACTGTCATACCAAAACAGAATAAAGACCCCCAATTATGTGCCAGCTACAGACCGATATCTCTCCTTAATATAGACGTTAAGCTCCTAGCTAAAATAATTGCCAACAGACTTAGACCATTGCTGCACGATATCATTGGTCCTGACCAGGCTGGCTTTATGCCGGGCAGGGAGACCAGGGATTGCGTAACCAAAGCACTCAATCTAATTTACGCAGCACGAACACAGAAGATCGAGGGCTTTCTCCTGTCCACGGACGCGGAGAAGGCCTTCGATCGTGTGGCATGGGACTATATGCTGGAGACATGCCAACATATTGGTCTGGGCTCTTGCATGATGTCATGGATCGGGTCACTATACTCAAACCCATCAGCTCAAGTCAAGATTAATGGTTCCCTGTCAGACAAAGTCCATATCAACAACGGGACGAGACAGGGCTGCCCCCTCTCACCCATCTTATTTATACTCTCATTGGAACCGTTCATTAGAAAAGTCATTGCAGAAGAAGCCATACAAGGATTTGCAATTGCTGGTCGGGAATTTAAAATAGCGGCGTATGCAGAGGACCTACTCTTTTTCCTAACCAACCCTCATATCACTTTACCCTCCTTACTACGCGAATTCTCCATCTTTGGCAAGTTATCTAATCTTAAAATAAATTTCTCGAAATCGGAAGCCCTAAATATAAACTTACCCGCAGCCCCACTGAACAGACTCAAAGCTAATTGCCCCTTTAAGTGGGAATCTTCAGCTCTTCATTACTTAGGAGTCTGGCTGACCCCTAACATTGCTCAAATCTTTGACCGAAACTTCCCGCCTATTCTTAAAACTGTAGACCAGGATCTTAAAAAATGGCACACGCGTAACTTCTCATGGTTCGGCCGAGCGGCCATATGCAAAATGGTCATTCTGCCAAAGCTCCTATACCTCTTCCGCAATTTACCAGTTAAGATCCCCCAGAGTTTTTTCAAAACGATCTCCAGCTTGCAGTCAAGGTTTATATGGGCCCACAAACCACCCAGAATAAAAGCCCAACTCCTGACGAAGCCCAAACTTAAAGGGGGAATGGGTGTACCGGATTTTAGAATATACTATTATGCTGCCCACGTCACCAGAATTATTGATTGGCACTGCCATCACTCACAAAAGGATTGGATCCAACTAGAGAACAGTCTCAGCCCCTTAGCCCTACGATTCTCCCCATGGATACCATGGTCTAAGTATCCAGCGACCCTCAAAACACACCCCTTTATAGGTACATCACTTGGAGTCTTCCATAAATTGACCAAACAAACAGATCTCTCTTCCCCACTGTGTCCTTTGACGCCCTTGTTCAATAACCCAGACTTTCTCCCCGGAGTGGGCAACCGCTTACTGCACTCCCGACATACTTCCACACCGCTGCTCGCCCAGGACTGCTTTCATAAAGGTAGCTTTAAAGATTTCGAACAGCTCACTGCAGGGATGGACACGCCCTCCATCCCATTATGGACGTATTTTCAGATCAGACACTACCTAAACCAACTCCACAGGAGAGACTCTTTTGGGAGGGATCTGACGGACCTGGAGTCAGTGTGCCTGGAGGGCAACCTAGTGCGGAAGGCTACCTCAATTTCATACGCTGGCTACGAGACCAACCCATGCAAGGAGAAGACAGATTCAGAGAGAGCTGGTCACGGGCCCTGAAGAGGCCTATCTCGGCCAATCAGTGGCAGAGAGCGTGTGTATTTACACTTAAATGTTCCCTTAGCTCAAGAACACAGGAGACATCCTACAAACTCATGACTCATTGGTACACCACGCCGGCCAAGATACATAGCTGGTTCCCGCAGACTCCAGGCACGTGCTGGAGATGTGGGAAGGAAGGGGGTGATCTACTCCATATTTGGTGGCATTGCCCTGGGATCGCCCCCTTCTGGAAGGCTGTGTGTGAGAAAATTCGGACGATCACTGAGACCTTAATTAATCTAGACGTGGCGTGCTGTCTGCTTCACATCACAGAGGTATCATATAAAAGATACAACAATTCTCTGACCAAACACTTATTAAATGCGGCAAAAGCTCTAATTCCTCTATATTGGAAATCCACCAGAACCCCCTCACTCAGGGAATGGTTCCAGAGAGTTTCTGAGACTTGTGATATGGAGGAGACGGTGGCCCAGTCCACAGACAACCATGATAAATTTTTTAATACCTGGTCCCCCTGGATTCAATACAAATTTTCACGAGCTTATGGGGACTCAACAGCAGTGGACCTGGCCACCTAACTCCTCGGGACAGGTGCTGGAAACCCGGGCCTACATGTGAGTTCACTGACCCCATGAAGGGCAGGACAGGGGAGGGTGCCTGACACTGCCCCTCCCAAATAGGTACACCCTGTAACAACTGATCTAGAACTATATAAGTTTCATTAACTGGCCTTTTACCTATAAGTGATTACATATTTTACTTTATAGAGACTTCCTAACAAGATCTCACCACGTATAAGATTATGCCCATACCATTCATCTACCCCTTTTCGAGATTCTTTCTTTTACTTCTCTCTCACTGTTCCTTTCTACACTTCTCGGAGCGATGTTGCTCCCAATGCCCGCGGTACTTCCTTTTTATTACAACTCCTGATTTCATTGTTGGATAACCACTTACAGCCGTTCTTAACCGAGGATTACAGGTTATACTTCTAGACTAACTGTTTGATTATTCTATTAACAATACTGTGCTGACGGCAAAGGGGGAGCTGCGTCTCCCCTTGTAGATTTCATTTGTATCTCTTTTCAATAAACTTGATGTTACAAAGTCGGACCAAAGTAGTGCAGGGACTACTTTGAAGTCGGTGCGACTTGAAGTCGCACAGATATGAATGGTACTCATTGGAAATCATGGGGAACAACTTGTCATGTGACTTTGCAGACCCAAGTCGCAGGACAAGTCACACAAGTGTGAAAGGGGTCTTAGCCACTCTACTGCCCAGCACTAGTTAAAAAGTATCTAGATTCATCTAGCTTTCTAAAAGCGTTTGAAGTGGAACGTCAAGGTAAAGTGGCACCACTATTATAGAAAATCCATGCCTCCCCGTCTCTGCCAGGTATTTAATACCTGCCACAGACTGGTGGCGCAACTGTGCACACACAAGGATTTCTGTGCATGCGCACAAACACTGCCAGTTTATGGTAATTAGGCACTATATCAATCCGTGGCATTTGGGCGCATGCGCAGAAGTCCCCCCCCCATGCATGCGCAGATGCACCACACAGTGGCAGGGATCTGTGCATGCCCTGAATCTTGTGGCGTGGGTGCACCCTTGGTAACACAACAGGGTTGGTTTACTACAACTGGAGAGTGCAAAATCTATCTGTTACATCTCTGCATTATAACCAATCAGCTTCCAGGATTTTTTAGGCAAAGCTTAACTGAACAAGCTGATTGGCTACCATGCACAGCTGCACCAGATTTAGCATTTTCCAGTTTTAGGCCCCTTTCACACTGAGGCGCTTTGCAGGCGCTATTGCGCTAAAAATAGCGCCTGCAATGCGCCTCAAAAAAGCCGCTCAATTGTATCCAGTGTTTCACACTGGAGCGTTGCGCTTGCAGGAGGGTCAAAAAACTCCTGCAAGCCCCATCTTTGAGGCGCAATAGGAGCGGTAAAAATACCACTTCTATAGCGCCCCTGCCCATTGAAATCAATGGGGTAGCGCCTCCAAAACGCCCGCAAAACGCAGCAAAGAGGCGTTATTGCGGGCGTTTTTAACCCTTTTTCGGCCGCTAGCGGGGGTTAAAATACCCCCACTAGCGCCCGCAAATCGCGGCAAAAAATATGGTATAGCGGCGCTAAAAATAGCGCTGCTATACCGCCAGTGCATCCAGCGCTTCAGTGTGAAATTAGCCTTAGTAAAGCGACCCCATTGCCTCCTGCAAAAGGCGTGACATAGCAATCCCAGCAAGCAGTGGGGCTCGGCCTAGGCAGGAAAGCAGGAAGTGCTGGCTTGTAGCACAAAAAGGTAAAAATTACAGTACCATTTTTTCCCAGGGAGCAGGACACAAAAAGAGAAAAAGGTTGCTGCAAGGAGTTAAGCCTTTGAACCTTCCTCCAGTTTAGGGGTCTCAGATAAAAAAAAAAAAAGTCGGCTACAGTTTTTAGAAGGCTTTAGCAAGCTTTAGGCAGCATTAATGCTGAACTCCCAGTAAAAAGCTAAATACACAGAAGAAAAACATGTAAGCGATCAGCAACAATAGATCCCTCAAGCAACAATAGATCCCCAGAAGCAAGAATCAATGGATCCTCCAGCACACCCCAGCACCCCTTGCCATTACGTATATTTAGTGCTGGAGCTGTTAGAACTGAGTTCCCCCGCTAAAAAAACAAAAAAAAAGCCCTGCATGTAATGATGTATTAACATAGCTTAATTTGTGTCTTCTTTCTTTTTTTGTCTATAGCAATGGGGATCATCTTACTGGATGCAGGGGGCCTCATGTGTGGTCCCTGACATCGCCAATGGGCTGCAGACAACTTACAATGTAGATAATGGCAGTGGCATCACTATGGGGGGTGCAGACCACACCTGGGTGACACTGACACTATCAAGTAGAAAGTGATATCTGACCGCTATGGTGTCACTTCCATCTATGACAGCGCAAAGATCGGCACGCCGCCACCAACTGCATCATTTACAGGGGCAGGTTTGGGGTGCGCACCATGCAGTGTGGTAACTAACGCCGTTTAAATAAACACACGCAGCCACTTTTTGGGGTAACGAGTAATCTAATGGATTACTCTTCCCCATCATGGCAACGCCGTTCCCATTACTTGGGCGGCGTTACCCCAATTACATCTACTTGCCGCAGCCGCCGCGAGTAGATGTAATGTAACACTAACTAACAACAAGCCGCCGTCTGCCTACCTGATCAGCGTATCATGCAGACAGACGGCGGCCATTGCAGTGTTCAAAAGCCGTGCCTCCCGAGTCCTCGTCGTCTGTGATAGGCGGAACACTAAATTTCACAGCAGGCAGTGTTCAGCCTATCACGGACATCCTCTCATCCTCGTCTGTGTTATGAGGATGAGCGGATGTCCGTGATAGGCGGAACACTGAATGCTGGGAAATTGAGTGTTCCGCCTATCACAGATGAGGAGGAGGCGCGGCTTTTGAATACTGGAATGGCCGCCGGGATGCCACCGATCAGGTACGGGGCTACGGGCACAGTGATTGAAGCATGGGCACAGTGAGGCATTGGGCACAGTGAGGCATTGGGCACAGTGAGGCACGGGCATAGTGAGACTTGGGCACAGTGAAGCACGGGCACAGTGAGGCATTGGGCACAGTGAGACACGGGCACAGTGAGACACGGGCACAGTGAGGCATTTGGCACAGTGAAGAACGGGCACAGTGAGACTTGGGCACACTGAGACAAGGGCACAGTGGGACACGGGCACAGTTAGGCATTGGGGACAGTGAAGCACGGGCACAGTGAGACACGGGCACAGTGAGGCATTGGGCACAGTGAAGCACGGGCAAAGTGAGACTCGGGCACTGTCAGACACGGGCACAGTGAGGCATGGGCACAGTGAGGCATGGACACAGTGAGGCATGGACACAGTGAGGCATGGGCACAGTGAGGCATGGGCACAGTGAAGCATGGGCACAGTGAAGCATGGACACAGGCATGGGCACAGTGAGTCATGGGCACAGTGAAGCATGGGCACAGTGAGGCATGGGCACAGTGAGGCATGGACACAGTGAGGCATTGGCACAGTGAGGCATGGGCACATAACCAATATTATTTATTGTTATCCTTCCTATTATTTTTATACACTGAAAAAATGACATATATATCATCCTTCAACCGCCCCCCCCCCCGTGTATATATAATATAACCAATATAGTTACTTTGCTGAGTAACTAATTACTTTTTCAATGTAGTAACTGAGTTACTAACTCAATTACTTTTTGGAAGGAGTAATTTGTAATTGTAACTAATTACTTTTTTAACGTAAGATGAACAACACTGGCACCATGTCATGCTTAATAGTTGTTAAAGTGGTTGTAAACCCACTTTTTTTACTTCTACCTATAAGTAAGCCTAGAATAAGGCTTACCTATAGGTAGTGGAAATATCTCCTAAACGTGCACCATTTAGGAGATATTTCACTTGTAGTCCACCGAAAATTCCAACTGCGCATGCGTGGGGAAGAAACAAAACTAAGTCCCGTTTCTTCCCTAGCCTGTGCCGTTAAATGCGGCCCGTGACGTCATCGCCGCTCCGGCCAGTCACAGCGGCGAAACCTGGCTCTAACTGCCTGAATCCCAAAAGCGGGGCCGGTTCCGGGGCAGGGACGTGGCTGTACATGAAGCACCGGGATGTGTCCTGCTACTGTTAAAGTATAACTAAAGACAAAACTTTTTTTTTTTGTTTTTGACAGAGTGGAGATGGATTAGAGCACCTGCCAGTTTTTATTGCTGTCTGTGTCCTCCCAATTAGTCCTGTTTACTATTATCATTGAAAGTGAAAGTAAGGCTGGGTTCACACCAGTGCGAATTGGATGTGGTTTTTCCCCCACATCCAATTCGCATGTCAGCATATTGTGATTGGCTCTATATGGAGCCGGTTCACACATTTCCGCAGCGGCTTTGGTGCGAATTGCACAGGAGCCCTGTGCGTCTTTTAGTCAGTTTCAGGTCCGAATTCAGCCGAAAATTCGGGCTGAAATTGGACCGGAAACGGTGAATGGAGACGCACCGGACTCCTGCTGTGAGCCGCTCCAGTGTGAACCCAGCCTCAAAGAAAATCCCAAATGTTGGGTTGTCCCCAGAAAGGTAAAAGAAGGGAAATCTTCCAGCAGGGACACTAGTCCTGGTGGCCTGGGGGGTCCCTTTGACATTCCTTTAACCATCAATACCAGGCACTTATACAGTCAGGTCCATAAATATTGGGACATTGACACAATTCTAATCTTTTTGGTTCTATACACCACCACAATGGATTTGAAATGAAACGAACAAGATGTGCTTTAACTGCAGACTTTCAGCTTTAATTTGAGGGTATTTACATCCAAATCAGGTGAACGGTGTAGGAATTACAACAGTTTGTATATGTGCCCCTCCCACTTTTTAAGGGGCCAAAAGTAATGGGACAGATTAACAATCATAAATCAAACTTTCACTTTTTAATACTTGCTTGCAAATCCTTTGCAGTCAATTACAGCCTGAAGTCTAAAAAGCATAGACATCACCAGACGCTGGGTTTCATTCCTGGTGAGGGGCGCGTGGGGGCGTGTACCCTGGCGATCGTGGTGCGGTTGATCACGATGTAAACAGTAAGAGCCGTTGATCGACTTTTTCTCACTCGCATCTGACGGTGGCTCTCCTGACAGCCCCCCCGCAGATGCCCACACTGGACCACCAGGGAAGCTGCCAGGACCACCAGGGAAGCCCCCAACATGTGGATGGCCAGGTACGTACCCCCTGGCCATCCACATATGCAAAAATATGCCCAATACATGCCAATCAGTGCCCACAAATGGGCACTGACTGGCAATATTATGGATAAGTTCAGACAAGTGATGTCCAGCAATGCCACCCATCAGTGTCCATCAGTGCCACCCATCAGTGTCCATCAGTGCCACCTCTCAGTGCCCATCAGTGCCCATCTATCAGTGACCAGTGCCCATCTGTGCCACCTATCAGTGCCACCCATAAGTACCCATCAGTGCCGTCTATGAGTGTCCATCAGTGCCGCATACCTGCTGGGCATCACTTGTCTGAACTGATCCATAATGTTGCCAGTCAGTGCCCATTTGTGGGCACTGATTGGCATGTATTGGGCATATTTTTGCATATGTGGATGGCCATGGGGTACGTACCTGGCCATCCACATGTTGGGGGCTTCCCTGGTGGTCCTGGCGGCTTCCCTGGTGGTCCAGTGTGGGCATCCGTGGGGGGGGGCTGCGCTGATAAACAATCAGCGCAGACCCCCCGTCAGGAGAGCCGCCGTCAGACGTGAGTGAGGAAAACTTGATCAATGGCTCTTATTGTTTACATCGTGATCAACCGCACCACCGATCGCCACGATACGCGCCCCCACGGGCACGCGGCGGCTGTTATCCTGCTGGACGTCATATGATGTCCAGTCAGGATAACTGAACCACCGCCCGGCCGTCATTTTGCTATAGGCCGGGCGTAAAGTGGTTAATTAGCTGGGATTTCCTCTCACTTCCTGCTTTGGCTATGGGACAGGAAGTGAAGGGAAATTGTGCAATGGGACACAGATGGCAAAAATAAACCTTACTCTATCCCCAAAATGGGGGGGAAAAAAGTTTTCCCTATAGTTCTACTTTAACATAGACAATTTCCAGCCATTGGACAGTAGTATCCTCCTCTTTCACCAGGGCTTGCATATTATTATTATTATTATTATTATTATTATTCAGGATTTATGTAGCACCAACAGTTTACGCAGCGCTTTACAATATAAAGGGGTACAATACATTTACAATACAGTTCTATACAGAAGCAAGAGGAGGGTCCTGCTCATAGAGCTTGGGTAATGTACGATTTCAGATACGGCTGGACTCAATTCTCTGTCTTCCTAATAAAATATAATTTTGGACTTTTTGACTATTAGTGTGCCACTCCTATGTATTATTTATATGTGTGACTATACTATCTAGAGTTGATTGCTTTTCAGAGGTGTTTGACAGGCGTTGAGAAGGCGATATGTTGTTTCCTTGCCACCTGCTGTAAGTCTCAAAGTGCAAACCCACCATGCTACACCATGCACTGGGTCGCAGTGCTTTTGCGATCTAGCTCCATGAACTTGAATGGTTATGATAGCGGGGCCACACAGGACCCCTTTAACGGGCATAAGACAAGCTTAAGTAAAATATTCCCAATGCACATGTTCCTGAAACTGGCTGTGGGTTTTCGATGGGTGCTGTAGTGACCACGGGTTGGACCACGAGAATGTTCAAAGCAAGAAGTATGTCACTGCACACCAGGATCTCCAAGACGGGTCCACAGATTTATTCAGCAATCACATCATGGTTATAACCTCTCGAGCCAGGAACCTCTCCCTGCACCCGCCAGGAGCCTCTCCCTGCGCTATGCACCCGCCAGGAACCTCTCCCTGCACCCGTCAGGAGCCTCTCCCTGCGCTATGCACCCACCAGGAACCTCTCCCTGCACCCGCCAGGAACCTCTCCCTGCGCTATGCACCCACCAGGAACCTCTCCCTGCACCCGCCAGGAGCCTCTCCCTGCGCTATGCACCCACCAGGAACCTCTCCCTGCACCCGCCAGGAGCCTCTCTCCCTGCGCTATGCACCCGCCAGGAACCTCTCCCTGCACCCGCCAGGAGCCTCTCCCTTCGCTATGCACCCACCAGGAACCTCTCCCTGCACCCGCCAGGAACCTCTCCCTGCACTATGCACCCACCAGGAACCTCTCCCTGCACCCGCCAGGAGCCTCTCCCTGCGCTATGCACCCACCAGGAACCTCTCCCTGCACCCGCCAGGAACCTCTCCCTGCACTATGCATCCACTAGGAACCTCTCACTGCACCAACCAGGAACCTCTTACTGCACCAACCAGGAACCTCTCCATTCACCAGCCAAGAACCTCTCCCTGCACTATGCACCCTCCAGGAACCTCTCCCTGCACTATGCATCCACCAGGAACCTCTCCCTGCACCCACCAGGAACCTCTCCCATCACCAGCCAGGAACCTCTACCTGCAATATGCACTCACCAGGAACCTCTCCCTGCATCCACCAGGAACCTCTCCCTGCACTATGCATCCACCAGGAACCTCTCTCTGCACTATGCATCCACCAGGAACCTCTCTCTGCACTATGCATCCACCAGGAACCTCTCCCTGCACTATGCATCCACCAGGAACCTCTCCCTGCACTCACCAGGAACCTCTCCCATCACCAGCCAGGAACCTCTACCTGCACTATGCACTCACCAGGAACCTCTCCCTGCATCCACCAGGAACCTCTCTCTGCACTATGCATCCACCAGGAACCTCTCCCTGCACTATGCATCCACCAGGAACCTCTCCCTGCACCCACCAGGAACATCTCCCTGCACTATGCACTCTCCCTAACAAGCATTGTCTCTGTTCCTGACCTCCAACTCACTCCAGGTGTGCTCAAATGGCCCTGGTCCCCTAATTTATAAGGTCCCACACCAAGATGGCTGCCATAGATCACCAGAAGTTGAAGCATTCAAGACAGCTGGTTCCTCTAATACACCAATGGAGTCCATGATGGGACAATTCCCCTAACAGACTCCACTCCATCTGTATAATAACACAGTGCTACCTACAGGATGGAGGGAGAACCTGCACCTGCCTACACCCTGGCCATCTATGCAGTGTGCCACTTGAGATTTTTTGTCAGGTCCATCCCAATGACTATTGGGCCAGGAAGGACTGCAAAAAAACAAAACAAAAAAACAGGAGTTCTAACTCTTACCTTTACTCTTAGGAGTTACCAACTCTGTCCAAGACTGAAAGAAGCACTTGGTCTGGAGTTTACAAGAACATGGTCTTATCTGTCTGTGACTTATCACTACTACAGGCCATAAAATGCCACCTCTGCATGCTTAATGGTTATACATAGTATGAAACACAAAGGACTAAAAAGACGCAAAGCCGCCACCTATACATTCCGAGCCACAAGCCCTCCAGGCAGAAGTTTCCTTGTATCCGCCCAGCCATTGGAAACATGTACAGTATGTCTCCCATTCTTTGTATATGATGTGTAAACACACTTGTTGTGTGACCTTTGCTCATATATAGGAACATCGCAGACACATCATGCTGCTTTTCAGAGGGGAGGCTCACATTGTATTCAGAAGTAAGCCAATTACAGTACAATGTGGCTGTTCAATGAGGTACCCGGACATGGGCACTAACAGCAGGACTAAAGTAGAATTACAATCCCTTTTAAAAAAAGTGCATGCATGCTTGCAAATATGTGCTAGCTTTTATCTATCCATATATTATATTATGATACACATACAGTGCCTGGAAAAAGTATTCATACCCCTTGAAATGTTCCACATTTTGTCATGTTACAACCAAGAACGTAAATGTATTTTATTGGGATTTTATGTGATAGACCAACACAAAGTGGCACATAATTGTGAAGTAGAAGGAAAATGATAAATGGTTTTCAAGATTTTTGACAAATACATTTCTGAAAAGTGTGGCATTCATTTGTATTCAGTCCCCCTTTACTCTGATACCCCCAACTAAAATCTAGTGGAACCAATTGCCTGCAGAAGTTACCAAATTAGTAAATAGAGTCCACCTGTGTGTAATTTAATCTTGGTATAAATACAGCTGTTCTGTGAAGCCCTCAGAGGTTTGTTAGAGAACCTTAGTGAACAAACAGCATCATGAAGGCCAAGGAATACACCAGACAGGTCAGGGATAAAGTTGTGGAGAAGTTTAAAACAGGGTTGGGTTATAAAAAAAATCCCAAGCTTTGAACATCTCACGGAGTACTGTTCAATCCATCATCCGAAAATGGAAAGAGTATGGCACAACTGCAAACCTACCAAGACATGGCCGTCCACCTAAACTGACCGGCCGGGCAAGGAGAGCATTAATCAGAGAAGCAGCCAAGAGGCCCGTGGTAACTCTGGAGGAGCTGCAGAGATCCACAGCTCAGGTGGGAGAATCTGTCCCCAGGACAACTATTAGTCGTGCTTCTCCACAAATCTGGCCTTTATGGAAGAGTGGCAAGAAGAAAGCCATTGTTGAAAGAAAGCCATAAGAAGTCCTGTTTGCAGTTTGCGAGAAGCCATGTGGGGGACACAACAAACATGTGGAAGAAGGTGCTCTGGTCAGATGAGACCAAAATTGAACTTTTTGGGCCTAAAAGCAAAACACTATGTGTGGCAGAAAACTGACACTGCACATCACCCTAAACACACCATCCCCACTGTGAAACATGGTGGTGGCAGCATCATGTTGTGGGGATGATTTTCTTCAGCAGGGACAGGGAAGGTGGTCAGGGTTGATGGAAAGATGGATGGAGCCAAATACAGGGCAATCTTAGAAGAAAACCTGTTCCGACGGAATGTTGGCTCAAACTTGTGTTGCATACACACGGTCACACAAATCTTGTCGGAAATTCCGGCCGTCAAGTGACGTACAAGACGTACGACGAGCCGAGATCAATGAAGTTCAATAGTCAGTTCGGCTCTTCTGCTTGATTCTGAGCATGCGTGTTTTTTTGCGCACTCGGAATTGCATACAGACGATCGGAATTTCCGTCAAGAACTTTTTCCTTCGGAAAAATAGAGAACCTGCTCTCAGTCTTTTGTTGGCGGAAATTCCGACAGCAAATGTCCAATGGAGCCTACACACGGTCGGACCAAAAGCTCACATCGAACATTTGTTGTCGGATCGTGTGTACGCGGCATTAGAGTCTGCAAAAGACTTGAGACCAGGGCGGAGGTTCACCTTCCAGCAGGACAATGACCCTAAACATACAGCCAGAGCTACAATGGAATGGTCGGGGTCTCAAACTGGCATCCCTCCAGCTGTTGCAAAACTACAAGTCCCATCATGCCTCTGCCTGTGGGAGTCATACTTGTAACTGTCAGCCTTGCCATGCCTCATGGGATTTGTAGTTTCACAACAGCTGAGACCCCTGGTTTAGATCAAAGCATATTCATGTGTTAGAATGGCCCAGTCACAGTCTAGACCTAAATCCAATTGAGAATCTGTGGCAAGACTTGAAAATTGCTGTTCACAGACCCTCTCCGTCCAATCTGAGAGAGCTTGAGATATTTTACAAAGAAGAATCGCAAAAATGTAATTCTCTGGATGTGCAAAGCTGGTAGAGACATCCCCAAAAAGCAGCTGTAATTGCAGAGAAAGGGGGTTCTACAAAGTATTGACTCCGGGGGGCTGAATACAAATGTACCCCCACACTTTTCACATATTTATTTGTAAAAAAAAATGGAAAAAATTGAAAACCATTTATCATTTTCCTTCCACTTCACAATTATGTGCCACTTTGTGTTGGTCTATCACATAAAATCCCAATAAAATACATTTACGTTTTTGGTTGTAACATGAGAAAATGTGAAAAATGTCAATGGGGGTATGAATACTTTTTCAAGGCACTGTATATATAATATATATCTCAGAAGGCAGGACTGGGAGGGACCATCCTGTTCTGTGCAGTGCTGGTCTCCGCCCTTTATTCAAATATAAGAGGGAGGAATGAAAAACCTATGACCTCTGAGAGAATCCCAGGCCCTGCCTAGGGGCAGCTCATGATACTTAGTATACATAATGCTATGGTAGAGTGTCAGAGGCTGCAGACTGCTACAGGTGGTAGTCAGAGACCTCAGACCTATTACAGTAGACAGTCAGAGCCTGCAGACATGCCACAGGTGTGGCTGGAGACATATTATTTGATATTTAATGCTACAGTAGACTGTCAGAGGCTGACTGCCTACGTACTACAAATGATGGTCAGAGACCTCAGAGATACCAGAGTGGACTGTCAGAGACTGCAGACATACTACAGATGATGGTCAGAGACCTCAGACATACTACACTAGACAGTCAGAGACTGCAGACCTACTAGAATTATGGTCAGAGACTGCAGACATAATACAGATGATGATCAGTGACTGCAGGAATACTACAGTAGACAGTCATGCTGCGTACACATGATCGATTTTTTAGACGGTGAAAAAACCGTCAAGAAAATCGACGTGAAAAACGAGGAACAGCTTGTTCCCCCCACACACGGCCATTTTAAATGAAATTTTTTTTTTGGTCGAAAAAAACGACCGTGTGTGGGCTCCCCGGCAGTGTTTCCCTATGGGAAAACTGCCGCGGAAAAAAAAGACGGGAATCGCGACGAGAAAAATTAGAGCATGTTCTAATTTTTCTCGTCGTGATTAATGCAGTTTTTCCCGTCGAGAAAAACGACAAAAAGCCCATAGACGATCGTTTTTCTCGTCCAAAGGAAAAAATGTAATTTTTCTAGACGGGAAAAATGATCGTGTGTACGCGGCATCAGAGACTGCAGACATCCTGCAGATGATGGCCAGAGACCTCAAACATACTAGAGATGATGGTCAGAGACTGCATACATATTAGAGATGATGGCAGAGACCTCAGATATACTACAGTAGACAATCAGAGACTGCAAACATACTACAGTAGACAACCAGACTGCAAACATACTACGGATGATGACCAGAGATTGCAGACATACTACAGATGATGGTCAGAAACCTCAAGTTTACTAGAGTAGCATGTCTGACTGCAGCCATACTACAGATGATGATCAGAGACTTCACATATACCACAGTAGACAATCAGACACTGCAGACATGCCACAGGTGTGGCTGGAGACATAATATGTGTATATTTAAAGTGGATGTAAACCCCATTCATGGAATTTGACCTGGGCACATCTATCTGTAGTGTTTACTTATCTCTCTCCAAAGCACTAAGTCCCATGTCTTTCTGCTGCTCAGTTCTTCTGTTAACAGCATGATAACTTCTGACAAGCTATCTGACAACCGAGATAAAACCAGCCTGAAATTTGTGTCAAGGATGGTGCATAAATTTAGATTAACAGACAGCTGGTCTATTCACAGCACAGCTCTGCACATTTCTCCTTCCTCTGCCTATGTGGAGAAGGGGTGTGTGCCTAGGGTTGCCACCTTTTCTTCAAGTCAAACCCGAACAGTTTAGCGGCGCACAGCAATTTTTTTTATAGAATAAACTATAGATATACTTTGCGATTAAATAACATTTCTAATCATATGAAGTAAGTCACAAGAGTCCCCCTAGACATCAGAGTCCACAGAGTTCCCCCTAGACATCAGAGTCCACAGAGTTCCCCCTAGACATCAGAGTCCACAGAGTTCCCCCTAGACATCAGAGTCCACAGAGTTCCCCCTAGACATCAGAGTCCACAGAGTTCCCCCTAGACATCAGAGTCCACAGAGTTCCCCCTAGACATCAGAGTCCTCAGAGTTCCCCCTAGACATCAGAGTCCGCAGAGTTCCCCCTAGACATCAGAGTCCGCAGAGTTCCCCCTAGACATCAGAGTCCACAGAGTTCCCCCTTTTCCATCTAAATCCACAGAGTTCCCCCTTTTACATCTGAATCCACAAAGTCTGAACTTGCAGATTTCCCTTACACTGCAGACTCCTTTATAAGGGAGAACTCTGGGGACACTGACATAAGGGATGCTCTGGGAACCCTGATTTAAGGGGGAACACTAAGAACTCTGATGTATGGAGAGGATTCTGATGTAAGGGAAAATACTGTGGCCTCTGGTGTAAATGGGAACTCTGATGTAAGGTGTGCTCTGAGAACTCTGATTTACCTTTGTGTTTCTACTCAGATGCAGGAGAGAGAAGGGGATACTTCAGTCACAGGCAGGGATGGATGGTGAGCTCACTCACCCCTTGGCAGTCAGCACCTCTCATTTAGATGTATCTGAGGCTGCTGATCTTCAAATTTCCGGCCCCCACTTTCCTTTTCTGAGGCACAGCGCCGGGGATTGGAGTGTGGGCAGACACAGAGGGATAGGGGTGGGGGGAAGAGGTGCACATCGATCCCTCTCTCCTCTCCCATCGGGTATGTGGGGGGGATTGTTAGTGCTGGCTTTGGGAAGTGTGAGAGAGTGTAACAGACACTTCTGGCTTAGACAATTGCAGCCAGCCCAGCAACCCTGCTGGGAAGTCATAGTCCAGTGTGAATAATGTGTCCGGGTTTCAGACAGTCCGCATGTTTCCAAACCCGAACTGTCCGGGTGAATCCCAGACAGGTGGAAACCCTTTGTGTGCCTTTCCTCCAATCAGCTGTCACACAATGTATGCCAAGAATCCACACCCAGTGCTGAACAGGAAGAAAAAAATCTCTAACACAATGTTCACTTTCTAAACAGTCTAGAAAGTTGAAGACAACAGATATACATGTAAAACTTATGTAGGGAGATTTGTTTAATCTCTGTGTATCATCTGAGGCTGTTCATATCACCAGGTATATATGAGGGTTTATATTAACTTTAATGCTATAGTAGACTGTCAGAGACTGCATCCATGAGGTGGAGACTGGAGACAGTCAGATACTCAGGATATGTAACATGAGACTGCTAGAGATCACCATCATTACAGCCTCCTTTTAAATAAAGTTCCTACTCCTCATACAGGCTGATAGGGCTCAAGGCCCATACAACAGCCACCAAACGGCCGTATGTGGCCCCCGGGCTGCAGGTTGAACACCAGGGATCTAGAGCAGGGATCTCCAAACCCTCCAGTTGTTCAGAAACTACGATTGCCATCATGCCTAGTCATGTCTGAATGTTATGCCGCGTACACACCACCGTTTTTAATGACGAGAAAAATTACATTTTTTAAAATGGTCATTAAAAATTATCGTGTGTGGGCTTTCCAGCAGTTTTCCCGACGAAAAAAACGCAGAGAATCACGACGAGAAAAATTGGAACATGCTCTAATTTTTCACGTCGTTTATTACTATTATTATTTAACGACGTGAAAAAAAATGCGCATGCTCAGAATCAAGTATGAGACGGGAGCGCTCGTTCTGGTAAAACTAGCGTTTGTAATGGAGATAGCACATTCGTCACGCTGTAACGGACTGAAAAGCACAAGGCTGAAAAGCGCGAATCGTCTCTCAACAAACTTTACTAACATGAAGGGTGGCGACATCCGAATGGAACTTCCCCTTTATAGTGCCGTCGTACATGTTGTACGTCACCGCGCTTTACTCGAACATTTTTTTCCACGATAGCGTGTAGGCAAGGCAGGCTTGAGAGGAAACACGAAAAATCACGTCGAGAAAAATTCAGTTTTTTTCAATGACATTAAAATTGGTCGTGTGTACGCGGCATCAGAGTTTTACAATGCCTCATGGGATGTGTAGTTCCGCAACAGCTGGAGGGCTGATCTGGAGTAACAGCAATGTGTAGTGCACATCACACACAATGATAGGAAGCGATGCAAATGATTAAGCATTGATCTGTGAAATGCGTCTACTACTGGCTGTCCTGGGATAGTGTGTGGTTCCTGTATTTTAACTAGGATATTTTCAATAAAAAAAGTTTTGATTCTATTTGTTTTGGAGTGCCGCCATCTTCCTGATTCCTCCATACTGACTACTACGGGTGCAAATGGTGCACAAACGATTGATTCTGCATGGTCACAACCTTCCAAGATGAAAAAAATTGCAAAACTCCACCAGTTACCATTCTTCCAGCACACCATGACAAAATGGCGTATATGGGAGTTCGTTTTTTTTTGTACACCTGAACATATGTTTATAATGCATGACGAATCGTTCCGCTTCTCTAGGTGGTGGTCATTGATTTTACAAGCAGCATTTTTGTCACAAATGTTTGGTCCTGGTCATAGATGTCAATTTAAAGAGAACCAGTCACCAACAGGTGTTTGTAATAATCCAGATCTCCACTCTGGGATTGCTAGGACAGTGCAGCCCCACCTCTCAGAGATGACTTGGTTTTTATTTGCTTGTATTCTCTCCCTGTCAGACCAGAAAGGTCAGGGTGTAAGGTCCTACTTGAAGGGGTTGTAAAGGTTCGTTTTTTGTTTTCTAAATAGGTTCCTTTAAGCTGCTGCAGCCTTTCTCAAACTTTTCAACATAGAGGAACCCTTGAAATAGTTCTCCGGTCTCGGGGAACCCCTGCTAAAAATTAGAAATCTACAATTCATGATACCTTTGTGTGATGGTCAGTGGGAAGAATGGTCCTTACACTTCTGGTCATTGGGAATACACTGTAATTACCTCCTTACAGAGAGCTAAAAAGATCACTGGTGTCAGTAGGAAATTATCTGAGAGGCAGAAATTGCCCAATGCTGAAGGAACCCCCTAGCAACCTCTGGAGGAACCCTGGTTGAGAATCACTGAGTTAGTGCATTGTTGGTTCACTTACCTTTTCCTTCGATTTCCCTTCTAATTTTTTTTTTTCTTTGTCTGAATTTCTCACTTCCTGTTTCTCCTCAGTAAACTTCACACCATCATCCAAGTGGTGTGGAGTCAGCCAGAACAGCTTACTGAACAGTTTACTGAGGAGGAACAGGAAGTGAGAAATTCAGACAAAGAAAAAAAAACATTTAGAAGGGAAATCGAAGGAAAAGGTATGTGAACCAACAATGCACTAGCTTAAAGTGGTTGTAAACCCACTAACTTTTTTTTTTTTTGCCCACCTGCAAGAGAAAGGCATAATGAGCTAGTATGACTAGCATACTAGCTCATTATGTACCACTTACCTTAGATTGGGGCCCCCGAAGCAGTCCGCGTCCCTCTGTCCAGACGCAGACATCACTGCGGCGATAGCTGGAATGTTACTTCCGGGTATCGCCGCACCAGCCAATCACAGCGCCGCTCCGGCGCTGTGATTGGCCGGAGCGGCGAAGACGTGACTCCGCGCATGCGCGCGGGAGCCGTCACATTCGGCTACGCCCAGCGATTGCTGGAAAGTAGCCGATTTTGTGAATGGGATTAACCCCATGAATGCGCCGTTGTCTACGGCGCGCATGCGCCGTAGACAGCGGCGCCTGTCTTTTTAGTAAATATCTCCTAAACCGTGTAGGTTTAGGAGATATTTCTTGCACCTACATGTCGTTTTTTACAACCAGATCCTTGGACAAGAAACTTGTCCCGGCCGAGTGTACACACGCTCATTTCAAAGAACCCGCGGTTCTTTGAATGGAGCGTATGCGGTGACGTCATCGAATACGACGAGCATGCGCTCGTCACATTCGATGCGGTCGCCGCCATCTTGGTATACCCTACGTATGCCTAGGAAGCTACCGCGCATGCGTCGAAGTCATTTCAAGCATGCGCGGGCTTCCCGGAGGACAGGTAAGTGTACACACACACAATTTTCTCGTTGAGAAACAGGCTGACGAGAATCTCGACGAGAAAATAGAGAGCAGGTTCTCTATTTTCTCATCGAGATTCTTGTTGCTTTTCTTGACGAGAAACCATACACACGAACGAATTTCTCGGCAAGAAATCTCTGCCAGCAAGTTTCTTGCTGGTTTTTGCTGAGAAACTCGGTCGTGTGTACGAGGCTTTAATCTAGGCTTACCTGTAGGTGCAAGTTGAAAAAGTGGATTTACAACCACTTTAAAGGAACCTATTTAGAAAATAAAAAAAGAACCTTTACAACCCCTTTAAGCTCAGACACAGAATCACTGTCATATAACATACAGCGCTGTCAGGATTACAAGAAGGAATATGAAATGCTTTGGAGAACTGAGCTAAGGCAGAAGACAGGTCAACCTCAATGGGGACATCATAGCCTTAAAGGCCCGTTCCACACGATACGAAAATCAGATGGAAAAATTTGTATGACGAGCTGTCTGCAGATTTTCAGATCGTTAGTACGGTGCTTTCGACAGACGATTTCGCTTTTTCCGCAGACAAAAGCTGGATGTGCAGACTATAATATTTTTGTTGTACGTGAATGTAACGTCCGATTTTCATTTCATTAGTACGGTTTTCGTCCGAAAAAAATCGTAAGAGCAAGACTACGCATGCTCAGAAATAAAAGAATATATAAAAAACTATTCAAAACGTTGCGTCACTTCTGACGTTGTTTTCTGTCGTACGAAAATTTTCATATTGTGAGTAACCTCTTCACTTTCGACATGAGACTAGCATACCACAAAAAATGGACGTTCGGTCATCCGAAAATCTAAGCGTGTGTACGAGGCCTAACACTGGAATGACATGTCTGTTCTGACAGGGAGAGAATACAACTAAATAACAGCACACACACACCTATTCCTGAGAGATACGGCTGCACTAATATAACAATGCAATAGTGGAGATTCATATTATTAAAAATGCTGATTCCTGACCTGTTCTCTTTCAGGATAAAGAATTTGAGGGCAGATTAAGGATTAAAACTCTTATGCCGCGTACACACGATTGGAATTTCCAACAACAAATGTTCGATGGGAGCTTGTTGTAGGAAATTCCGACCGTATGTAGGCTCCATCGGACATTTTCTGTCGGAATTTCCGACAACAAATGATTGAGAGCTGGTTCTCAATTTTTCCGACAACAAAAGTTCTGCTCTGAAATTCCGATCGTGTGTAGCCAATTCCGACGCACAAAAATCCTACGCATGCTCGGAATCAATTTGACGCATGCTCGCAATCATTGAACTTCATTTTTTCTCGGCTCGTTTTAGTGTTGTACGTCACCGCTTTGGCAGCGCTGCCCATTCACTTCAATGGGCAGGGCGTTTTGGGAGCAGTGTATACACCGCCCCAAAGATGCGACGTGCAGGACTTTTATTCCCGTCCTGCAAGCGCACGCCCCAGTGTGAAAGCACTCGGGCTTTCACACTGGGGTGGCTTGAGAGGCGCTTTTCAGGCACTATTTTTAGCGCTAAAAAGCCTGAAAAGTGCCCCAGTGTGAAAGGGGTCTAAAGGCAAAACTTTTTTTTTCATTTTGGATAGAGTAAGGCCAGCCATACACAGTTCAGCAGGAACCGGCTGAGATTCAAACCATTAATGGGCAGGCTGAATGTACCAAGCTGATCATTCAATCAACTTGGGTACAACCAGCCTGCCGGATTCGCTTCTGAATAACGCAAGCAGCTGCTATAGCCGCCAGCGATAATCACTGTCTTCTCCCAGCGGGGACCCCCTCCCCCGTCCGCCCCCCCCCCCCACCCGCTCGGCAGGAGGGATTCCTCTTTCAACACTGTCTGTGTTGATGGGGGAATCGTGCGAATTGCTTCCCTGCAACCCGTGGTTTCAGGAAATAAATTTACACCATCTATTGGCTGTTATGGGTATTAACCCCTGTCAGGTTTTTTTGCCATCAATGTGAGAGGCAATCCCTCCAATTAAAAGTTATCTTCGGGGTCACCAGAGCTAGTGTCCCCATTGAAAAATATCCCCTCTATTGGTGTTCTGGTGACACCCCAAAGTTTGGGATTTTCTTTCACTCTTGGTGATAATACTGATCAGGACGAATAGAGAGGGTGACTCTTCCTAACAGGTGCACAGACAGCAATAAAAACCAACAAACTGACTGTTCTAATCCTTCTCCACTCCACAAAAAAAAAAAAAAAGTTTTGCCTTTAATTATAGTCCTTGAAAACAAACTAGCCATTCCACACAGTGCGATTTCACCTAGGGCAAAACCCTCCCGCTAAAAACAGAGCACCTGTTCCCAGCTGGAATGAACTGACTTGCAATGTTCAGGTCATGGCCTGCCGTAATCCACACAGTGTCCTTTCACCGGCATCTGGTCTGACAGGACTGTAGAATCCAGCCAGTGTAATATTCCGGCTCATTAGCAGGAGGATGACATTGTGTCATTTACTAAACCCCACACACCCTGTGTTGCTTGGGGCATTTTATAATCCCCAGACACACAATGCCGAAACGCCAGATTAATAAAACTGACAGAGCAGCAGGAAGTAACAAAGCTCTAAACCCGGCCTAATCCCGACACTCCATCCCTCCACAGGCCGCCAAACACAGGCCCAGCCATACACTACAGGCCAAGCCGTCCAAACTCATTACAGCAATACAAACCCCAAACATGTCCTGTGTGGGGTTATTATACTCGTTATCCTTGTCTTATAAATAATGATTTTATCTGCTTTCATTGTCATCATTAACCACTTCCCTACCCAGCCATAGTCAAATGACGTCCACAGATGGGATCTCCCATCCTGGGTGGACGTCATATGATGTCCTGGGCTTCCCGGCCGTCTAGGGTGCGCGCGTGCCATCGCTCAGGACCCGGTGCGCATGCCCGGCGGCCGTGATGTCTGCCGGGCACCCGCAATCACAGCAGGACCGTGCTGTCCACGTCCTGTCAGAGGTGAGGAGACCGATGTGTGTTCCCAGTACAGAGGAACACAGATCTATCTACTCCCCTTGTGAGTCTCCTCCCCCTACAGTTAGAATCACTCACTAGGATACACATTTAACCCCTTGATCACCCCCTAGTGTTAACCCCTTCCCTGACAGTCACATTATACATAGTTGCCAACAGTCACGGATTGGCCGGGACGTTCCCAGGATTCAAACCCTTTTCCCGGATTTATTTTGTCCCGGCCAATGTCCCGGCCAATCCGATTTTTCCCGTTTCCCCCGAATTTGGACGCCGCAGGCCGCCGCCGCTAGAGGTCCACGGCTGGCGGAGACAATGTCTCGGCCGGCCGCCATGTTCAAGATGACCAAAATACGTATGTAGTACAATAGAAAATAAAGCCGCTGCGGCGCCGCCCACACCCCGCACCTCCCCGGGGGTGGGCGGCGCCGCAGCAGCTTTATCTTCTATTGTACTACATCTGTGTTTTGGCTGGCCGGCCGGCCACCCCCCCCCGCCCCGCTCCGCCCCGCTGCAGGTCTGTCTGTAATGGAAAGGGGCGGGGGTCGGCAGCGCCACAGCTTAATTTTTTTTTTTTTTTTTGCAGCCACACTGTCGGCTCCGCCTCTATTTTGTTCCCCTTCGGGGAAGGGGAAATAATGGCGGCCGAGACAGGAGACGCCTGTGGTTAAGGGGGGACTCCGCTGGGGATGCCTGTGGTAAGGGAGGACTCCGCTGGGAACGCCTGTGGTAAGGGAGGACTCCGCTGGGAACGCCTGTGGTAAGGGAGGACTCCGCTGGGGACGGCTGAGGTAAGGGGGGACTCCGCTGGGGACGGCTGAGGTAAGGGGGGACTCCGCTGGGGACGCCTGAGGTAAGGGGGGACTCCGCTGGGGACGCCTGATGTAAGGGGGGACTCTGCTGGGGACGCCTGAGGTAAGGGGGAACTCCGCTGGGGACGCCTGAGGTAAGGGGGGACTCCGCTGGGGACGCCTGAGGTAAGGGGGGACTCCGCTGGGGACGGCTGAGGTAAGGGGGGACTCCGCTGGGGACGCCTGAGGTAAGGGGGGACTCCGCTGGGGACGCCTGATGTAAGGGGGGACTCCGATGGGGACGCCTGAGGTAAGGGGGAACTCCGCTGGGGACGCCTGAGGTAAGGGGGGACTCCGATGGGGACGCCTGAGGTAAGGGGGAACTCCGCTGGGGACGCCTGAGGTAAGGGGGGACTCCGCTGGGGACGCCTGAGGTAAGGGGGGACTCCGCTGGGGACGCCTGAGGTAAGGGGGGACTCCGCTGGGGACGCCTGAGGTAAGGGGGGACTCCGCTGGGGATGCCTGAGGTAAGGGGGGACTCCGCTGGGGACGCCTGAGGTAAGGGGGGACTCCGCTGGGGACACTTGATGTAAGGGGGACTCCGCTGGGGACGCCTGAGGTAAGGGGGGACTCCGCTGGGGACGCCTGAGGTAAGGGGGGACTCCGCTGGGGACGCCTGAGGTAAGGGGGGACTCCGCTGGGGACGCCTGAGGTAAGGGGGGACTCCGCTGGGGACGCTTGATGTAAGGGGGGACTCCGCTGGGGACGCCTGATGTAAGGGGGGACTCTGCTGGGGACGCCTGATGTAAGGGGGACTCCGCTGGGTACGCCTGATGTAAGGAGGGACTCCTCTGGGGACGCCTGATGTAAGGAGGGACTCCACTGGGGACGCCTGATGTAAGGAGGGACTCCTTTGGGGACACGTGATGTAAGGGGGGACTCCGCTGGGGACGCCTGATGTAAGGGGGGACTCCGCTGGGGACGCCTGATGTAAGGGGGACTCCGCTGGGGACGCCTGATGTAAGGGGGGACTCCGCTGGGGACGCCTGATGTAAGGGGGGACTCCGCTGGGGACGCCTGATGTAAGGGGGGACTCCGCTGGGGACGCCTGATGTAAGGGGGACTCCGCTGGGGACGCCTGATGTAAGGGGGACTCCGCTGGGGACGCCTGATGTAAGGAAGGACTCCGCTGGGTACGCCTGATGTAAGGAGGGACTCCTCTGGGGACGCCTGATGTAAGGAGGGACTCCCCTGGGGACACCTGATGGCATCTGGTGGCAGGCGACGTGGCAGGTGACACACTCGGGGCTAACACTGATTCGGCATTTTGGTGAGTTGAATGATTTCATTTTATATTAAAATGTAATAAGAGAAATAATGCACTTCAGTCATCCTGACACCCTAACAACCATGGTGCAGGGATGATTAAAGAGCTAACACCAGATGTTTGGATTATCTTTATCTGTTGATTGTTAAACTCTGGAATACACATATTTCTATTATGGTGTAGGATCTGGGCCTGCTGTCCTTCCATCCTTCCTTCTCTTTCCTTCCCTCCCTCTTTCTTTCTCCCTTCATCCCTCATTCATCTCAGACTTTAACCACACCCCCTTTGAGCCACGCTCATTTAAGCCACTCCCACTACCCGCGTAAACCACGCCCACGCTTCGTGCGCCACTTTTTTCTCCTAAAGTATAACACACCTTCAAATGAATGCCCCACCCCCTAATTATACCAAGGCTCCGCCTACATGCGAAAACGTGTCACGGATTTTTTTTTTGCAATGTTGGCAACTATGATTATACAGTAATCAATGCATTTTTATAGCACTGATCGCTAGGGTGACCACATTTCCAAACTGCCATTCAGGGACACCCCCCCCCCCCAAAAAAAAGATGATTTTTGACATATTTGATGATTTTTGGGGCAGGGGCGTATGAAATCAGCGGGCCCATGTGCAAGATCAAAAGTGGGCCCTAGGCATCAAGAAGAACAACAGAGTGGTCAGGGGGGCCGCAGAGGAGTCAGAGGGGCAGTGGGATGCACAGGAGAACAGTGGGATGGACAGGGGGACAGTGGGACACTGGGATGGACAGGGGGACCGTGGGATGAACAGGGGAACCGTGGGATGAACAGGGGAACCGTGGGATGGACAGGGGGAGCGTGGGATGGACAGGGGGAGCGTGGGATGGACAGGGGACCGTGGGATGGACAGGGGACCGTGGGATGGACAGGGGACCGTGGGATGGACAGAGGGAGTGTGGGATGGACAGGGGGAGCGTGGGATGGACAGGGGGAGCGTGGGATGGACAGGGGGACCGTGGGATGGACAGGGGAACCGTGGGATGGACAGGGGAACCGTGGGATGGACAGAGGGAGAGTGGGATGGACAGGGGGAGCGTGGGATGGACAGGGGGAGCGTGGGATGGACAGGGGAACTGCACACTTACACATATGGACTTGTGTCTCACTGTCTTCCCGACCTCTCGGTTCTCACTTCTTCCTAGTAGGCTGTTCCCTGAAGCCTGCGCTCTCCCTGCCGGACTCTTCTTCCTCCTCGCTGTCCTGAGATGAGCGTCCCCTCCGTGCCTCCTGTCTGCCATGTCAGTGAGAAGAGAATCCGCGGGGCTGCGCTGGAAACTACACTTCCCAGCGTGCAGCGCGACACACGGAGCCATCCATAGAGATGACTGGGCGAGGCAGCTTGTGTAGCTTGTCTGAGCGGAGCGGACATGCTCCCCACCGGAGCAGAGTGGACCTGCCCAAGCCGAGCCGACCTGGCCCCGGCCCGAGCCAAGCAGATCCGCCCCCCGTCCGAGCCGTTTATTAGTGTGGATGTGTGTCCTTATTTCATTCCGGGACACTGTATTGTCCCAGAATGAAGGTGCCCGGGACATGGGACACAAATATGAATTAAGGGACAATCCCGGGCAATCCGGGACACGTGGTCACCCTACTGATCGCTGTATAAATGCGAATGGTCCCAAAAATGTGTCAAAAGTGTCTGATATGTCCGCCGCAATGTCGTAGTCACAATAAAAATCGCAGATTGCCGCCATTACTAGTAAAAAAATAATAATAATAAAAATGCCATAAATCTATCCCCTATTTTGTAGACGCTATAACTTTTGCGCAAACCAATCAATATACGCTTATTGCGATTTTTTTTTACCAAAAATATGTAGAAAAATACGTATCGGCCTAAACTGAGGAAAACATTTAAAAAAAAAAATTGGGATATTTATTATAGCAAAAAGTAAAAAATATTGTGTTTTTTTTCAAAATTGTCGCTCTTCTTTTGTTTATAGTGCAAAAAATAAAAACCGCAGAGGTGATCAAATACCAAGAAAGCTATATTTGTGGGGGAAAAAAATATAATTTGGGTACAGTGTTGCATGACCGCGCAATGGTCATTCAAAGTGCGACAGCGCTGAAAACTAAAAATTGGTCTGGGAAGGAAGGGGGTGAAAATGCCCGGTATTGAAGCGGTTAAAGAGGAACTGCAGTCTGCTCACATAATTTGTAATAATAATATATTTGCCATTCTGAAGCTTCCCTCCAACCACTTTGCATATTATTTTATATATACTGTGATTCTGTACTTGCCAAATATGCTGTTAGTGCTGGCTTTGGGCAGTGTGAAAGAGAGTGTAACAAACACTCTCAGCTAAGACAACTGCAGCCAGCAACCCTACTGGGAGGCCATAGTCCAGTCTGAATAGAGTGTCCGGGTTTCAGGCAGTCTGAAGCCCGGACACATGATTCCAAACCCAAACTGTCCGGGTGAATCCCAGACAGGTGGCAATCCTATCTGTACAATGTGCTGTATGTAATATACTCCAGGCTGTCCCAGACTATACACTGCTATAGGAGAAAAAGGGTGGGACTTTATGTGAGGCAATACCCAAGATTGACCTCCATCCCCAATGCTTGGAATCAGGAGGAAATTGGGACTTTATATGAAGCAACACTGCTTTTGAAATGAATCGATCAATGTAAACATTGTTTATTTAGTGAAAAATGGCATATATACATCATGAAATAGTAAAGAGCATTATAATGAATAGTAATAACATAATCATATAGTTAATAATGTAATTATTAAATAGTAATATAATGATTATCTCAATATAATATGCAAAACACTAGACATGGGGCACACAGACCAGGATGGCAACCGTAATAGTATAAACATATAAACAATGATTGATAGATGCATTATGATGGGTTATAAAAGGGTACGAATCATGGAACTGTGACATCGCATCATAGAAAGCTCTACGCGTTTCATGGTTATATACCAATCATCAGGAGCTGATGCTAATTGAATCTATAATAAAAATATAAAGATAAAATAATCAAATTGGTATATTGGTAATAAGAAGTCCCACCCTTTTTCTCCTATTTCATCTTATCGGGGATGGAAGCACACTACTATACCAATTTTACCATTTTTATTAACTGTGACTTATCCTGGCCATTCTGTTTCCTAAAATATCTCCCATTATTTTGGGGCCACTCCCCGCTACCGGGGATGCATGTTTTTCGCTATCCCCGGGAGCTGCGACCCGCACTGGGACTTCCCCTCTTCCCATTTCCTGAGGGGGGCAGGGCAGTCACTCGCTGCGGGTCGGCGCCACGCTTGCGTGCCGTGCGTGTGACGTCAGTCCTGACGTCACGGCATCGACACGCTATTTCATACTGCGTGTTCCATGAGGAGGGTTAGACGCTACAGTGCCGAGTGGCAGTTACTGCCCAGGCGATGGCGCCGCCTTCCTCTTACTCATGCTGCGTGACGCTGGTGGTTTCCTCCGGTACACGGTTGGCACCTACCCTATTTATTCACTGGACCAACACTCAGGCTCTACTTACTGGTAACTTATTCTCGCACATTTTTGGACTATTCCTCTTCCTTACCCCTCCAGATATTCTACGGATCATCCTTTGTACCTCGCACTAATTTTGGTTACCACTTGTTTTTTCACCATGATTCACACTCACTACTTATTCCCTTTCTCACACTTATTTTGGGTGTTACCTCTCTCCAGTTTTCGGCTGTATGATCCGATTATTGTTAATTAATTTTTTTTTTTTCAGCTACCCTCTGCAATTACTGATTAGATTTATGCTACCTAATACCTACCCCACGGACTACAGCCGATCACTGGAGATCTACACTCTCACTTTGGTTACCTATTGCCACCCATGTGCCTGTGGTTTATACCACCTCAGCTCCCGGGGAGGACGCTATCTATAGAAAACAACCCCTTTTACTATGAACACTACCAATTATCTACCATTGGACTACAATGAGGTGAGACCGATTGGAAACGTTTTCCCTTCTCCCTCTCTGTATTCTATATTTCTTATTACCAATATACCAATTTGATTATTTTATCTTTATATTTTTATTATAGATTCAATTAGCATCAGCTCCTGATGATTGGTATATAACCATGAAACGCGTAGAGCTTTCTATGATGCGATGTCACAGTTCCATGATTCGTACCCTTTTATAACCCATCATAATGCATCTATCAATCATTGTTTATATGTTTATACTATTAAGCCCCATACACACTATCAGTTTTTCTGCAGGTTTCTGTCTTCAGGTTTACCAAAACCATGTAGTACAAGGGCCTGCCTGATTGCATACGAATTGAAACTCTTATGGTTTGACCTCATATTAGATGGTTTTGGTAAATCTGAAGACAAAAACCTGCTGAAAAACTGATAGTGTGTATGGGGCTTTACGGTTGCCATCCTGGTCTGTGTGTCCCATGTCTAGTGTTTTTCATATTATATTGAGATAATCATTATATTGTTACTATTTAATAATAGTGATGAGCCGAACACCCCCGGGTTCGGTTCGCACCAGAACCCGCGAACGGACCGAAAGTTCGAACGAACATTAGAACCCTATTAAATACAATGGATGCGAACGTTCGAATTCTAAAGTGCTAATTATAACAACTATTATGCATGTTATTGTCCTAAAAAGGGTTTGGGAACCCGGGTTCTGCACCAGGGGACATGTATCAATGCAAAAAGAAGTTTTAAAAACGGTCGTTTTTCGGGAGCAGTCATTTTAATGATGCATAAAGTGAAAAAAAAAAAGTCAAATATTCCTTTAAATATCGTACCTGGGGGGTGTCTAAAGTATGCCTGTGAAGTGCCACGTGTTTCCCGTGTTTAGAACTGTCCCTGCACAAAATGACACTTCTAAAGGAAAAAAAAGCCATTTAAAACTGCTTGCGGCTTTAATGTAATGTCTGGTCCCGGTAATATGGATGAAATTCTTTAAGAAAAATGGCATAGCTACCCCATGACCCCCCCCCCCACCCCAGCCCATTACCAGCCCCTTTGGGTCTTGTATGGATATTAAGGGGAACCCCGCACATAAAATAAAAAAGGCCCTATATACTCTGAACAGCCCTATACAGGCGGTGCATACAAGACAGGGACTGTAGGTTTGTTCTTATGTAGAGTCTGTTTGTAATTTTGAACAGGTACATTGTTGAAGTGTAGCTCCAGACCAAAAATCTATTTTTAAACTTTTTGGAAAACATAGGTAAGGGTTATCACCCCTGTAACATTTGTTTTGCTGTCTGTGCCCCTGTTCAGAACATTTCACCTCACTTTCCGTCCCAATGACAACTGTTTTTGAAATGTGGTGTTTTTCTTGAAACAAGGATTGGTGATAAAGCATCAGTACAGAGGAGACACCTTTCTCCCATATTAATTCTTACAGGAGAGAATTTTCCTTCCTAGGGGTAGATTTCCTCTCACTTCCTGTTGTCTTCTTGCGTTTGCAAGTAGGAGTCGTTTGTAAGTTGGATGTTTGAAAGTAGGGACCTGCCGTATATACTCTGCAGAAATAGGCCCCTTAGTTGTTGGTGTTGGCACAACACTGTAAGCACTCACAGTTACTCTTGGTTGGTGCTGGAACGCCCTGCTGTCAACTATTATATCAGGAATTTTAATTACATATAATTGTTGAACAGTGGTAGTAAAAATTGGGCCTTTGATGGTGGTGCTGGTGCCACAACACTGTAAGCCCTGACAGTTACTCTTGGTGGGTGCAGCAATGGGCCCTGCTGTGAATTATTAGATCAAGAATTGTAATTACATGCCCCTGTTGAACAGGGGCTGAAAAATTGGGCCTTAGGCACTGGTGGCACAACACTGCAACCCCTCACAGATACTGTACTTGGAGCACAGCAATGAGCCCTGTTGCAAAGTATTGCTTCAAAAATTGTAATGACACGCCCCTGTTAAACAGGGGCTGAAAAATTGGGCCTTAGGCACTGGTGGCACAACACTGCAACTCCTCACAGATACTGTACTTGGAGCACAGCAATGAGCCCTGTTGCAAAGTATTGCTTCAAAAATTGTAATGACACGCCCCTGTTAAACAGGGGCTGAAAAATTGGGCCTTAGGCACTGGTGGCACAACACTGCAACTCCTCACAGATACTGTACTTGGAGCACAGCAATGAGCCCTGTTGCAAAGTATTGCTTCAAAAATTGTAATTACACGCCCCTGTTAAACAGGGGCTGAAAAATTGGGCGTTAGGCACTGGTGGCGGCACCCATAAACAAAAATGATCTTACAAGCTATCATCATCAATCGTATCATTGAGGACTCGGAGGAGGAGGATAGCCAGTCAACATAACAGCACAGGCACTCAGCATCAGCATCAGTCTTGAAGGGATGTGACATGTTAAAATCAATTAGTCTGTTATATCAGCATCAGGTGTGTGGTAGCTGGTGGTGATCCAAGACTGGTTCATCTTGATGAAAGTCAGTCGATCAACCGAGTCGGTGGACAGGCGCACCCTGTGATCCGTGACAAATCCTCCAGCAGCACTGAATGTGCGTTCCGAAAGAACGCTGGATGCAGGACAGGCCAGTAGCTCAATTGCATACTGTGCAAGCTCTGGCCAGTGATCCATCCTCAAGACCCAGTAAGCCAGAGGATTTTCGGTGGGGAAGGTGTCCAAGTCTGACCTTGCCCCTAGATATTCCTGCACCATGTTTATCAGACGCTGGCGATGGTTGCTGGAACCGATCATACTTTGGGGCTGCGGACTAAAGAATTGTCTGAACGCATCGGTCAGACGGCCACCTTCCCCACCGCTCCTTCTTTGACTGGCCGAAGCCTCAGCAACTCGTTGTCCAGGACCAGGAGTTTGCAACCTCCCAGTCTCTGGGAACGTGTTGCACAGACCTTTCTGCAAGGCCTCCCGGAGTTGTCTCATCCTCTGCTCCCTCTGCGACGGTAACATAAGGTCCGCAACCTTACCCTTGTACCGTGGATCAAGGAGAGTGGCCAGCCAGTAATGGTCCCTCTCCTTGATCCGAAGAATACGAGGATCCTTCCGCAGACTTTGCAGGATCAGGGAGGCCATGCAGCGTAGGTTTGCTGAGGCATTCGCTCCGGAGTCCTCTGGGTCACTAAGGACGACATGATCCGCAGCCACCTCCTCCCAGCCACGTACAAGTCCACTGGTTTCTTGGGACTGTAAATCATCCCTAAAAGACTGCTGCTGATGATGCTGAGTGCCAGCCTCCACCTCCATGCTGACACAATCCTCCTCCTCCTCCTCCTCCTCCTCCTCCTCTTCCTGTGCGATGGGTGGGACAGAAGGAACACTGTCTGGGTAAAGGGGGCCTTGAGAGGCAAGGAAGTCCTCCTCTTCCTGCCTCTGTTCTGCCTCAAGTGCCCTGTCCATTATTCCACGCAGCGTGTGCTCCAACAGGTGGACAAGAGGTACAGTGTCACTGATGCATGCACTGTCACTGCTCACCATCCTCGTGGCCTCCTCAAATGGTGCCAGGACAGTGCATGCATCCCTGATCATGCCCCACTGGCGTGGAGAAAAAAAACCAAGCTCCCCTGACCCTGTCCTGGTGCCGTAGTCGCACAGGTACTCATTGATGGCCCTCTGCTGCGTGTGCAGCCGCTGCAGCATGGCCAACGTTGAGTTCCACCTGGTGGGCATGTCACATATAAGGCGGTTCTTGGGCAGGTTCAACTCCTTTTGCAGCTCAGCCAGGCGAGCACTGGCATTATAAGATCTGCGGAAATGCACACAGACTTTCCTGGCCTGCCTCAGGACATCCTGTAAGCCCGGGTACCTGCCCAAGAAGCGCTGCACCACCAGGTTAAGGACGTGAGCCACACAGGGCACATGGGTCAGTTGTCCCTGTCGGAGGGCGGAGAGGAGGTTGGTGCCATTGTCGCAAACCACCATTCCTGGCTTAAGCTGGCGTGGCGTCAACCACCTCTCGGCCTGGCCCTGCAGAGCAGACAGGACCTCTGCCCCAGTGTGGCTTCTGTCCCCCAAACACACCAGCGCAAGCACGGCATGGCATCTTTTTGCCTGCGTACTTGCGTAGCCCCGTGAACGGCTACGGAGCACCGCTGGTTCATAGGACAAACCACAGGAAGAGGCCATGGAGGAAGAAGAAGAGGAGGGGGTGGAGGAGAGAGGTGTGTCACAACCAGTAGTAGCATTTTGGAGGCGTGGCGGTGGGACAACCTCCAACACTACTGCACCTTGTCCTGAATCCTTCCCAGCTGCCAAAAGAGTGACCCAATGGGCCGTGAAAGAAAGGTAACGTCCCTGTCCATGCCTGCTGGACCATGAGTCAGCGGTAATATGCACCTTACCGCTGACCGCCCTGTCCAGCGAGGCCAAGACATTGCCTTCCACATGCCGGTAGAGAGCCGGAATAGCCTTCCGTGAGAAAAAGTGGCGTTTGGGAACCTGCCACTGAGGAACCGCACATTGCACAAACTCACGGAAGGGGGCCGAGTCTACCAACTGAAAAGGCAGCAGTTGAAGCGCTAGCAATTTAGCCAAGCTAGCATTCAACCGCTGGGCATGTGGATGGCTGGGAGTGAACTTCTTTCGACGGTCCAGCAGCTGGGGCAGGGAAATTTGCCTGCTAGAATCGGACGTCGGTGTACTGCTAGCAGAGTGGGCGCAAGTACTTGGCTGTGACACACCTAATTCTACACCTTCATTCCTCTCAGTGCATGTTTCAGAGAGGACTGAAGTTATAGTGGGGTTGGAGATCCCAGCTGATGCGGTGCAAGGAGAGGTCCGCTTTGTTCTTTGGTGTGGGTCTTTGAGGTAGGCTTGCCAACGAGCTGCATGGCAGGTCAACATATGTCTGGTCAGGCATGTGGTACCCAAGCGGCTGATGTTTTGGCCACGCGATATACGCTTGAGACATATGTTGCAAACAGCAGCTGTGCGATCTGATGCACTAGCCTCAAAAAAGGCCCACACCAAAGAACTTTTTGAATGACGGGCAGAGGCAGCGCCCTGCACAGGCGGAGCTCTGCGGTGTGATTCCGTCGGTGTACTGCCCTTACGCTGGCCACCAAAGGGCATCCTGCCTCGTTGGAGATGTGCCTCCTCCTCATCCTCCTCCTCCTCCTCTCTCCTATTAGGCACCCACGTGGAGTCAGTGACCTCATCATCCCCTCCCTCCTCATCACTGGAGCCAATCTGGCAGTATGCTGCAGCTGCTGGAACATGACTGCCAGATTGGTGTCCTTCTTGAGCATCCCCTCTGTCTGCTCTCACGCTACTGCCTTCCTCTAGCTGGGTTTCATCATCAGACCCTTCGAAACGCTGGGCATCCTCCTGGAGCATGTACCCAACACTGTGCTGAAACAGTTCGGGGGACTCCTCAGGAGGAGGACATGGTGGGTCTAGGGAAGGAGTGACTGATGATTTGTCTGACATTGATACCAGGGAAGACGACGCTTTGGCAGCTGCTTTTCCAGTACCCTGAGCCTGGGTGAGAGAGGATGAGGAGGAGGAGGAGGGCTTGGTCATCCACTCTACCAAGTCTTCGGCATGATGTGGCTCAACATGTCCAGCTGCCGAAAAGAAGGACAAGCGTGTCCCATGGCCATGTGCTGATGACAATGCACCGCGTCCACGACCAGCACTGTTGCCCCCAGACACAGAGCCTGCTTGCCCTCTTTTATTGCCTCCTGACTGTCTGCCTCTCCTTGTTTGCCTTCCAGACATTCTAATAGATGGCCTGCAGGGAGATGGGAAAAAAGCAATAAGGGCTACCTTCAGGTGTCCTTCTCTGTCCCTTGAAACAAGGACTTTCACAGTGAAAGAAACTGACACTCTCCCTACCTACAGTTTTCTGTCCCTAGAAAAAATGTTTTTTTTAATCACAATATAGCACAAGGACAATTCACTCACTGTCCTTACAGGTCCCTGGAAACAAGGACTTGCAGAGTGAAAGAAACTGACACTGTCCCTACCTACAGTTTTCTGTCCCTAGAATAAATGTTTTTTTTAAGCACACTATAGCACAAGGACAATTCACTCACTGTCCTTACAGGTCCCTGGAAACAAGGACTTGCAGAGTGAAAGAAAAAAAACACTCTCCCTACCTAGTTTTCTGTCCCTAGAAAAAATGTTTTTTTTAATCACAATATAGCACAAGGACAATTCACTCACTGTCCTTACAGGTCCCTGGAAACAAGGACTTGCAGAGTGAAAGAAAAAAAACACTCTCCCTACCTACAGTTTTCTGTCCCTAGAAAAAATGTTTTTTTTAATCACAATATAGCACAAGGACAATTCACTCACTGTCCTTACAGGTCCCTGGAAACAAGGACTTGCAGAGTGAAATAAACTGACACTCTCCCTACCTACAGTTTTCTGTCCCTAGAATAAATGTTTTTTTTAAGCACAATATAGCACAAGGACAATTCACTCACTGTCCTTACAGGTCCCTGGAAACAAGGACTTGCAGAGTGAAAGAAAAAAAACACTCTCCCTACCTACAGTTTTCTGTCCCTAGAAAAAATGTTTTTTTTAATCACAATATAGCACAAGGACAATTCACTCACTGTCCTTACAGGTCCCTGGAAACAAGGACTTGCAGAGTGAAAGAAAAAAAACACTCTCCCTACCTACAGTTTTCTGTCCCTAGAAAAAATGTTTTTTTTAAGCACAATATAGCACAAGGACAATTCACTCACTGTCCTTCCAGGTCCCTGGAAACAAGGACTTGCAGAGTGAAAGAAACTGACACTGTCCCTACCTACAGTTTTCTGTCCCTAGAATAAATGTTTTTTTTAAGCACACTATAGCACAAGGACAATTCACTCACTGTCCTTACAGGTCCCTGGAAACAAGGACTTGCAGAGTGAAAGAAAAAAAACACTCTCCCTACCTACAGTTTTCTGTCCCTAGAAAAAATGTTTTTTTTAAGCACAATATAGCACAAGGACAATTCACTCACTGTCCTTCCAGGTCCCTGGAAACAAGGACTTGCAGAGTGAAAGAAACTGACACTGTCCCTACCTACAGTTTTCTGTCCCTAGAATAAATGTTTTTTTTAAGCACACTATAGCACAAGGACAATTCACTCACTGTCCTTACAGGTCCCTGGAAACAAGGACTTGCAGAGTGAAAGAAAAAAAACACTCTCCCTACCTACAGTTTTCTGTCCCTAGAAAAAATGTTTTTTTTAATCACAATATAGCACAAGGACAATTCACTCACTGTCCTTACAGGTCCCTGGAAACAAGGACTTGCAGAGTGAAAGAAAAAAAACACTCTCCCTACCTACAGTTTTCTGTCCCTAGAAAAAATGTTTTTTTTAATCACAATATAGCACAAGGACAATTCACTCACTGTCCTTACAGGTCCCTGGAAACAAGGACTTGCAGAGTGAAATAAACTGACACTCTCCCTACCTACAGTTTTCTGTCCCTAGAATAAATGTTTTTTTTAAGCACAATATAGCACAAGGACAATTCACTCACTGTCCTTACAGGTCCCTGGAAACAAGGACTTGCAGAGTGAAAGAAAAAAAACACTCTCCCTACCTACAGTTTTCTGTCCCTAGAAAAAATGTTTTTTTTAATCACAATATAGCACAAGGACAATTCACTCACTGTCCTTACAGGTCCCTGGAAACAAGGACTTGCAGAGTGAAATAAACTGACACTCTCCCTACCTACAGTTTTCTGTCCCTAGAATAAATGTTTTTTTTAAGCACAATATAGCACAAGGACAATTCACTCACTGTCCTTACAGGTCCCTGGAAACAAGGACTTGCAGAGTGAAAGAAAAAAAACACTCTCCCTACCTACAGTTTTCTGTCCCTAGAAAAAATGTTTTTTTTAATCACAATATAGCACAAGGACAATTCACTCACTGTCCTTCCAGGTCCCTGGAAACAAGGACTTGCAGAGTGAAAGAAACTGACACTGTCCCTACCTACAGTTTTCTGTCCCTAGAATAAATGTTTTTTTTAAGCACACTATAGCACAAGGACAATTCACTCACTGTCCTTACAGGTCCCTGGAAACAAGGACTTGCAGAGTGAAAGAAAAAAAACACTCTCCCTACCTACAGTTTTCTGTCCCTAGAAAAAATGTTTTTTTTAAGCACAATATAGCACAAGGACAATTCACTCACTGTCCTTACAGGTCCCTGGAAACAAGGACTTGCAGAGTGAAAGAAAAAAAACACTCTCCCTACCTACAGTTTTCTGTCCCTAGAAAAAATGTTTTTTTTAATCACAATATAGCACAAGGACAATTCACTCACTGTCCTTACAGGTCCCTGGAAACAAGGACTTGCAGAGTGAAATAAACTGACACTCTCCCTACCTACAGTTTTCTGTCCCTAGAATAAATGTTTTTTTTAAGCACAATATAGCACAAGGACAATTCACTCACTGTCCTTACAGGTCCCTGGAAACAAGGACTTGCAGAGTGAAAGAAAAAAAACACTCTCCCTACCTACAGTTTTCTGTCCCTAGAAAAAATGTTTTTTTTAATCACAATATAGCACAAGGACAATTCACTCACTGTCCTTACAGGTCCCTGGAAACAAGGACTTGCAGAGTGAAATAAACTGACACTCTCCCTACCTACAGTTTTCTGTCCCTAGAATAAATGTTTTTTTTAAGCACAATATAGCACAAGGACAATTCACTCACTGTCCTTACAGGTCCCTGGAAACAAGGACTTGCAGAGTGAAAGAAAAAAAACACTCTCCCTACCTACAGTTTTCTGTCCCTAGAAAAAATGTTTTTTTTAATCACAATATAGCACAAGGACAATTCACTCACTGTCCTTACAGGTCCCTGGAAACAAGGACTTGCAGAGTGAAATAAACTGACACTCTCCCTACCTACAGTTTTCTGTCCCTAGAATAAATGTTTTTTTTAAGCACAATATAGCACAAGGAGAATTCACTCACTGTCCTTCCAGGTCCCTGGAAACAAGGACTTGCAGAGTGAAAGAAAAAAAACACTCTCCCTACCTACAGTTTTCTGTCCCTAGAAAAAATGTTTTTTTTAATCACAATATAGCACAAGGACAATTCACTCACTGTCCTTCCAGGTCCCTGGAAACAAGGACTTGCAGAGTGAAATAAACTGACACTCTCCCTACCTACAGTTTTCTGTCCCTAGAATAAATGTTTTTTTTAAGCACAATATAGCACAAGGACAATTCACTCACTGTCCTTACAGGTCCCTGGAAACAAGGACTTGCAGAGTGAAAGAAAAAAAACACTCTCCCTACCTACAGTTTTCTGTCCCTAGAAAAAATGTTTTTTTTTAATCACAATATAGCACAAGGACAATTCACTCACTGTCCTTCCAGGTCCCTGGAAACAAGGACTTGCAGAGTGAAATAAACTGACACTCTCCCTACCTACAGTTTTCTGTCCCTAGAATAAATGTTTTTTTTAAGCACAATATAGCACAAGGAGAATTCACTCACTGTCCTTAGAGGTCCCTGGAAACAAGGACTTGCAGAGTGAAAGAAAATAAACACTCTCCCTACCTACAGTTTTCTGTCCCTAGAAAAAATGTTTTTTTTTAAGCACAATATAGCACAAGGACAATTCACTCACTGTCCTTCCAGGTCCCTGGAAACAAGGACTTGCAGAGTGAAAGAAAAAAAACACTCTCCCTACCTACAGTTTTCTGTCCCTAGAAAAAATGTTTTTTTTAATCACAATATAGCACAAGGACAATTCACTCACTGTCCTTACAGGTCCCTGGAAACAAGGACTTGCAGAGTGAAAGAAACTGACACTCTCCCTACCTACAGTTTTCTGTCCCTAGAATAAATGTTTTTTTAAGCACAATATAGCACAAGGACAATTCACTCACTGTCCTTCCAGGTCCCTGGAAACAAGGACTTGCAGAGTGAAAGAAACTGACACTGTCCCTACCTACAGTTTTCTGTCCCTAGAATAAATGTTTTTTTTAAGCACACTATAGCACAAGCACAAAACACACTGACACTCTCCCTACCTATCCTTCTCTTTCCCTAAACTAAAGGAATCCAGGTTAAGCAAGAAAGAAATAACAGTCACTGTCCCTGCCTATGCTGCTCTATCCCTGCTCCGGAACACACTACACTAGGCCGCCGTGCTGGCGGCCTTTTATAGTGTGGGGCGTGTACTAAACACCCTCAGCAATAATTGGCCACAGGCATCCTGCCTGTGGCCAATCATTGCTCTCCTCGCTGCCGGCGCTGTGATTGGCCAAGCATGCGGGGTCACAGTGCATGCTTGGCCAATCACAGCGCCTGGATGACACTGCGATGGCGTAGTGCATTGTGGGCCGTTCGCGTCACTCGAATTTGGCGCGAACGGCCCAAATCGTTCGATCTTCGTCGAACGATCGAACAGCCGATGTTCGAGTCGAACGTATGTTCGACTCGAACACGAAGCTCATCCCTATTTAATAATTACATTATTAACTATATGATTATGTTATTACTATTCATTATAATGCTCTTTACTATTTCATGATGTATATATGCCTTTTTGCACTAAATAAACAATGTTTACATTGATCGATTCATTTCAAAAGCAGTGTTGCTTCATATAAAGTCCCAATTTCCTCCTGTTTCCTATACAGTACACTGCTATACATGACATCCTCTGAGCCACCCTACTCTGTAATATGTGCTGTATGTGATATACTCCAGGCTGTCACAGATTATACACTGCTATACAGGACATACTCTGAGCCCCCCCACTATGTACTATGTGTTGTAAGTGATATACTCCAGGCTGTCACAGATTATACATGACATAGTACAGAGCGGGGTGGCTCAGAGTATGTGCTGTATGTGATATACTTCAGCTGTCCCAGACTATATGCTGCTATACATGACATCCTTTGAGCCACCCTACTCTGTACTATGTGCTGTATGTGATATACTTCAGCTGTCCCAGACAATACATAGTGCTATACATGACATACTCTGAGCCACCCCACTTTGTACAATGTGCTGTAAGTGATATACTCCAGGCTGTCCCAGACTATACACTGCTATACGTGACATATTCTGAGCCACCCCGCTCTGTACTATGTGCTGTATGTGATATACTCCAGGTTGTCCCAGACTATATGCTGCTATACATGACATCCTTTAAACCACCCCACTCTGTACTATGTGCTGTATGTGAAATACTCCAGGCTGTCCCAGACTATATGCTGCTATACATGACATCCTTTGAGCCACCCTACTCTGTATTATGTGCTGTATGTGATATACTCCAGCTGTTCCAGACTATACATAGTGCTATACATGACATCCTCTGAGCCACCCCGCTCTGTACTATGTGCTGTATGTGATATACTCCAGCTATCCCAGACTATACATAGTGCTATACATGACATCCTCTGAGCCACCCCGCTCTGTACTATGTGCTGTATGTGATATACTCCAGCTATCCCAGACTATACATAGTGCTATACATGACATCCTCTGAGCCACCCCACTCTGTACTATCTGTAAGTGATATACTCCCGGCTGTCACAGATTATACACTGCTATACATTACATACTCTGAGCCACCCTTCTCTGTACTATGTTCTGTATGTGATATACTCCAGCTATCCCAGACTATACAGACAGGTTTTGGAGGAAGACGGGAGCATTTCACATATTGCCTTGTGTTGTTTCAGGCTGAATGCTGCTTGAGGCCGGCACAGTGGGTAATAGACAAACACATCCCGTCCTGGCAGGCTTTGTGCTCATTGTGAGGAAGGTAACCTGAGTAGAGGTAAGCAGGCGGGAGGGGAGAGGCTGTGACAGAGGAGCCAACAAAAGATGGAGGGAGAAGAGCCAGCAACAGACAGAGGAGCCAGCAAAAGATGGAGGGAGAAGAGCCAGCAACAGACAGAGGAGCCAACAAAAGATGGAGGGAGAAGAGCCAGCAACAGACAGAGGAGCCAACAAAAGATGGAGGGAGAAGAGCCAGCAACAGACAGAGGAGCTCTGTGCAGGCTGCAGATATCGCTGGACTACAAATCCCAGCATGCCAGGCCAGGAAACCCAGACCGGCGCACTTCTATTAATTCAAGAGACATTCCATACATAATGTAGGGCCCACTTACACCATTGCATTGTAGTAATGTATGTTACCATAATGAGCATTACATGTGGTGATGTGGTGATGTGATGCACCTTTCATTCTGCACCTTGCCAACAGACGTGTTGCAGCGCCATGCAGGGAGAGGCACTGACCTGCAATGTGGTGTGGTGTCAGAATGGTGAATGTATAAAATTGAAAATACTGCGCTAAACCTAAAAATGTATAAAGCTGCTAACACTCAAACAAACAAAGTGTACAAAATAGTGAAACAAATTAGTGTAGCGCTCAAAATAATGAAAAAATGCTACTCAGAGCAATTTGGAAATCAATGAAAAACAAATAACACTATATATAATAGTGAATGTGAAACATAAGAGTCCGCTTCAAAGGGTATTCTAGAAGAAAATGTCCTCCCTGCGAACTATGTACTGTACCACAAAAAAGTGTAAAGCAAGATGAAGTCCCAAACAACATATATGTGTGGTCATGGATGTCCTTCCATGGATGACATCACCGCAGCACAGACTGACGGGGGGACCCCAATGTAGATGATGAAAATCAAATGGAGAAAATACCAAGACGTTAGGGATGGGTACTCTTACCGTGGATGGTGGACCCACCTGTCGTACGACAGTGGGTCTATCAGGCTTGGTGGTCACCACGATGGTGGTCACCACGATGGCGGCCTGCTGATGCTGCACCCCACATTGCTTTTATATATTTTATTTTGTGATCACTTTTATTTGTCCAATGACTGTTAGACAAATTATTTTTATCCAATAAACCCCAGGAATCAGTTTTATTGACCTGCACCATTTGGAGCCTTTTTTGTTTCCCTCTTTTTTTTCACCCTTGTGTTTGTCTCGGATTGCTGTGGAACCTGATCCTTGGGAGAAAACACCATCGTATGAGCTGCCTTTCCAGTGATTCGGTTGGAGTTCATGTGAGGTATCCAGGATATCCAGCTACATCCTGTTTGGTCGTGGTGACCACCAAGCCTGATAGACCCACTGTCGTACGACAGGTGGGTCCACCATCCACGGTAAGAGTACCCATCCCTAACGTCTTGGTATTTTCTCCATTTGATTTTCATCATCTACATTGGGGTCCCCCCGTCAGTCTGTGCTGCGGTGATGTCATCCATGGAAGGACATCCATGACCACACATATATGTTGTTTGGGACTTCATCTTGCTTTACACTTTTTTGTGGTACAGTACATAGTTCGCAGGGAGGACATTTTTTTCAAGAATACCCTTTGAAGCGGACTCTTATGTTTCACATTCACTATTATATATAGTGTTATTTGTTTTTCATTGATTTCCAAATTGCTCTGAGTAGCATTTTTTCATTATTTTGAGCGCTACACTAATTTGTTTCACTAGAATGGTGAATGTACCCTTACCGATGCGTTTTGGTGCATTGGCAGACAATTTTAAATGAGCCGCCATAACTCACCCAGGTTTATGCACAGCATAACGCGCACCCATACACATGAGTTAACGCAATGTACAATGACTCCTTCTGCTCTAAGTAAAGCCTGGATAACTAAAGCCCAATGTGTTTTTTTTTTTTTTTTTGGATGAAGAAGAGTAAATAAATATCGTCTTAGCAAAGAAATTTACTATCACCCCCTAGTTTGTCACCTGGACAGGAACTGATGGGAAATCTCCCTGATGGGGGCACAGACATGTTTCTCACTATACTAAAAAGTGCATTTCTATTACTCTCTCTCTCCTCGTGGGAGGGGTTGAACATCTGTTTAACCCCTCCCACTGAACTGAACATTCTGTTCTGACACCCATCAATAATACAGAAGTCAGGGAGATTTTTCCTTAATTCCTGCTCTGCCTGACACCCAAGAAACAGACAGTGAGTGATGGAAATTTTCCCTCATGGGAACATAGACAGCAATGACAGTTTTAGATTTTCTCACTATACTAGAAAGAGAGTTTCTATCACTGTCTGTCTCCTCGTGGGAGGGATTTCACTGAGGATCCTAATCTGTCTGGCGGTCATCAAATATAGAGAAATCTGAGAGATGTTTTCCTTACTTCCTTTTCTGCTTGACCCCCCTGAAATGGAGAGGAAGTAATGGGAACTCTCTCTCATGGGAACACAGACAGCAATGATATTCTGGAAGTTCTACATTTTTCTCACTATACTAAAAGGTGCATTTCTTTTACTCTGTCTCCTCGTGGGAGGGATTTAACTGAACATCCTGTTCAGTCTGACACGCATCAAATATACAGAAATCATGGTGATTTTTCCTTACTTCCTGTTCTGCCTGACATCCATGAAACAGACAGGAAATGAAGGGAACACTCCTCCATTGGAAAACAGACAGCAATGATATTCTGGCAATTCTACATTTTTCTCACCATACCAAAAAGTGCATTTCTAATACTCTGTCTCCTCATGGGAGGGATTTAAGTGAACATCCTATTCTGTCTGATACCCATTAAATAATCAAGAATCAGGGAGATTTTGTAACTTCCTGTTCTGCCTGACACCCATGAAACAAATAGGAAGTGAAAAGAAATGACCCTCATGGGGACACAGACAGCGATGATATTCTGGAAGCTCTACATTTTCTCACTATACTAAAAAGTGCATTTCTATTACTCTGTCTCCTCGTAGGAGGGATTTAACTGAACATCCTGTTCAGTTTGACACCCAACAAATATACAGAAACCAGGGAGATTTTTCCTTACTTCCTGTTCTGCCCGACACCCATGAAACAGACAGGAAGTGATGGGAATTCTCCTCCATGGGGACACAGATAGCAATGATATTCTGGCAGTTCTAAATTTTTCTCACTATACTAAGAAGTTTGTTTCTATTACTTTCTGACTCCTTGCAGGAAGTATTTAAGCCTGTCACCCGGACAGAAAGTGAAGGGAAATCTCCCTCACGGGGACACAGACAGCAATGATATTCTGGACGCTCTACATTTTCTCACTATACTAAAAGGTGCATTTCTTTTTCTCTGTCTTCCCTCGTGGGAGAGATTTAACTGAACATCCCGTTTAGTCTGACACCCATCAAATATACAGAAATCAGGGTGATTTTTTCCTTACTTCCTGTTCTGCCTGACACCCATGAAACAGACAGGAAGTGAAGGGAACACTGCTCCATTGGAAAACAGACAGCAATGATATTCTGAAAGTTCTACATTTTTTTCACTATACCAAAAAGTGCATTTCTATTACTCTCTGTCTCCTCATGGGAGGGATTTAAGCGAACATCCTAGACACCCATCAAACAATTAGAGCAATTTTTTTTGTAACTTCCTGTTCCATCTGACACCCATCAAATATACAGAAATCAAGGAGATTTTTTTCTTGCTTCCTGTTCTGACTGACACCCATGAAACAGACAGGAAGTGAAGGGAACACTCCTTCATTGGAAATCAGGCTGCAATGATATTCTGGAAGTTCTACAATTTTCTCACTATACTAAACAAGTGCATTTCTATTACTCTCCTTGTGGAAGGGATTTAAGTGAACATCCTGTTCTGTCTGATACCCATCAAATAACCAGGAATCAGGGAGGCTTTTTCCTTTTTTCCTGTTCTGCCTGACACCCATGAAACAGATAGGAAGTCAAGAGATTTTCTTTTGCTCCCTGTTCTGCTTGACACCCATAAAAAATACAGGAATCAGGGAGATTTTTCCTTACTTCCTGTTCTGCCTGACACCCATAAAAAATACAGGAATCAGGGAGATTTTTCCTTACTTCCTGTTCTGCCTGACACCCATAAAAAATACAGGAATCAGGGAGATTTTTCCTTTCTTCCTGTTCTGCCTGACACCCATGAAACAAGAAGCGAAGATATATTCTTTTACGCCCTGTTCATCCTGACACCTGTCAAATAGACAGGAAAAATCTTTTGAACCAAAAAAAAGCACAGTTTTGCGTTTAAAGAAGTCCCTGACCCTTTCCAAAAACGCAGAGGCACAAAAATGCATTGATGTGAACGTGTCCCATAGGAACCCATGTTAAAAAATGTCCTGCATTTCTGCAAAAAGCATGAAAAAACGCATAGGTGTGAATGGAGCCTAAAGCTGAACTCCAGCCTTGCCTTCAGTCTTGCACAGTTGTACACATACCTCCCAACTGGCACGGATTCTGCGGGTTTTACCCGCATAGGCTCCTCCTTCCCGCAGTCCCGCGAGAGTGTCATCTTTCCCACACAGCAGGAAGCATGAAGAGGAGGAAACAGCAACCAGCAGGTAAGCCCCCCCCCCCCAGATTGGTGGTCAAAACAGTGCTCGGAGCCCCCCCCCCGTGATCGGCGCCCCCCCGCGATCCACGTCCCCCCTCCCCCACAACTTTTTTTAACATGTCCCGCGGTGGGACTTTTGAAAGTTGGGAGGTATGTTGTACAGATTCCTCTCCCCAATTGCTTCTCACAGTGTGCATTAGAAGAGAATGTCTCATTTCCTGGCTGGAGGACACCCAGCATCATCTAGCAATTTCCTCCCTAGCCTTAAGCCCCGTACACACGGACAAACTTTTGGCCAACAAAAGTCAGATGGAGCAAAGTCCGACCGTGTGTACAGAAAACCATTGGACTTTTGTCCGATGGACAAAACAAATAATGTTAAAATCAACCAACAATAGCAGAAGTTGACCAAAGGGTGGCGGTAAAGAGCAGAAAAACCACGTGATGTTGGAAAAAGTTTTGGGAAGGTTTGCAGAAAAGTCCTGTGGTGTGTATGCTATGGGTGTGCCCGGCCAACTTCGTTCGGACAAAAATCCACGGAAAAGTCTGATGGAAGTCCGACCGTGTGTACGAGGCTTTATCATGTAAGTTCACTTTCAGGAAGATTTTAAGAAAATCCCCCTATGTAAATTTTATATCTAATGACCAGGGTTGGGACAAGGGGTGGGCAGGAGGGACAGTTTGTGTGGACAAACGCACTGCATTTGCGACCTGCATTTGAGGTGTCAATAATCGATTGGCGACTGCGGCAGGTCGGCTCGTACAATCATGTACCTGTACGTTGCGGCTTTCTTCCAGGTCAGCTCGCTTATGCGCGTGGACCCTGGAGACTGTGCTGTCATTCGCTGCAGCACAAGTCGATCAGCAGATCCCAGCCACGAATTTATGGCCGACACCCACTGATTGGCTGAGTGAATGACAGAAGAGAGCTCTCTGTTGGTAATCAACACAGGGCTCTCTACAGACAGCAGTAATGTGCCGGTCGTTTTTTTTCTCCCCGCAAAGCAGGGAGTAAAAACCAGTACATTGCTTAGTAAAAGCAGCACATACTACACACGTTACACTTGTTAGGCAAGTTAACCCCAGTGTCATTAGTAAAGTGTCTATATTATTAGCACCAGTGGAGGCTGAGTGCTAATAAAAGAGCCCCCCCCATCGCAGTTTGCCGGTCGGTCCGACACTTGCCCCATCGCGGCAGGTGGCAGGCAGCGTGGTGTAGCGGCCCGGCTCCGAGTCCTCTCCTCCATGGCAGCTTCCATCTCCTCCCCTCCTCCTCCTAAGCGTCCAATACGATCGCCTGTCCTTTTAGCCAATCCGGTGACCGGTGTCAAAACCTGCTTCCTGATTGGCCGAGAGGAGGATCAGTGTTACAACAGTGAATATTCATTCGCTGTTGTAACACACCTGGGTGGGCTCGGAGCGCACTCTCTGCGACCCAAGCCCACCCTACATTGAAGCCTAATAGAGCCTCTTGCTCTAATCAGTGCTTCAAAAAAAAAAAAAACAGCCCCCCCCGCATTGGAATCCATGCGCCAGTGTCCTGAAAGGGGCCAGACGCATTGATAGGGGAGGCGGCGATGGACAGGGGGGGGGCGGCGCCCGTGTGCCCTTAATGGATGGGGCGCCCCTGTTAGCACTGATCACTGTATTAGTGTCACTGGTGATGTCAGTGGCAGTTAGTCAGTTCCCCCCCAGCGTCAGTTAGTGTCAGATTTCCTGCCGCACTATCGCAGTCCCACTATAAGTCGCTGATCACCACCATTACTAGTATAAAAAATAAAATAAAAAAAATCCAGTATTTATACCATAGTTTGTAGATGCTATAACTTTCACACAAACCAATCAACACCAAAGACCTGTGCTGTAGCAAAACACATTTTGGCCCAAATTTATGAAGAAATTTGATATTTTTTAATCGGATATGTTTTATAGCAGAAAGTAGAAAATACTGTTTGTTTGTTCTTTAACATTTTGGGTGTTTTTTTTTTTTTGTTTATATCGCAAAAAAAAAAAAAAGTGATCAAATACCACCAAAAGAAAGCTCTATTTGTGTGGGGAAAAAAATGACATTAAATTTTGTTTGGGTACAACGTTGCATGACCGCGCAATTACCAGTTAAAGTAGCACAGTGCCGAATAGAAAAAAAATGGCCTGGTCATGAAGGGGGCAAAACCTTCCGGAGCTCAAGTGGTTAATCGAATATTGACACCCCCTGAAGATCGCAACTGCGGTGCGTTTTGGACGCGGTGCGAGAAAAACACACACAAAACGCAGGTTTCCTGCGCCGCGTTCTGGTGTGAACTGGTTCTTAATGCTAAATATATCTAGCTGTGAAGGTCTTAGTGAAAGTCACCTATTTATAGTTTTAAGTACCAGCGGTTTTGCAAAATGACAATAATCAGGCTCCATGTACACTGAAGCTCAAAAACGGTCGTTTTGAACGCCAGATTTGTGGCAGAAAAAGCTGCTTTAAAATATAGCTTTTATCAGCGTTTTTTACTAGCGTTTTTCAGTGTAGCGCTTTTCAGCTTTTTTTTTTTTTTTTTCAATGGATCAAAAAACGCTAAAAAACTCTGGCGACCAGCGTTTTTGAGCATTTAATAGCGTTTTGCGTTTTTTCCCCGCCGAAAAACGTCACTTTGAACGCGAATTTCTTGCGTTCAGAAAAAAGCCCATTAACTCCACTGCTCATTAACGATAAAAAACGCTATGTGTACATGAACACATAGGCTAACATAGAGTGCAGTTAATGGGCTTTTAAAAAATTGCCAATAAACTGCAGTTTATCAGCTTCTGTGTACATGGAGCCTAAAGGTATACATATGTGTAATACATTTTTGTGATTATACTGTATTTGCTTGCTGAGCACTAAAATGTCTTTCATAAACTTTTGCACACATGCGGTGGGACATTACTAATGAACAGAACAATGTTAATTCTATGGATCCTGCAATTCGAGGAAAATATATGGTTTGGGAGGCCTTTCAAAAAATTTCTGTCTGTAATTCAAGTCTGTAGTGCGTACAACTATATTACCAAAAGTATTGGGACACCTGCCTTTACATGAACTTTAATGGCATCTCAGCCTTAGCCCGTAGGGTTCAATATGGAGTTGGACCACCCTTTGCAGCTATAACAGCTTTATCTCTTCTGGGAAGGCTGTCCACAAGGTTTAGGAGTGTGTCTATGGGAATGTTTTACCATTCTTCCAGAAGTGCATTTGTGAGGTCAGGCACTGATGTTGGAGAGAAGGCCTGGCCCGCAGTCTCCGCTATAATTCATCCCAAAGGTGTTCTATCGGGTTGAGGTCAGGACTCTGTGCAGGCCAGTCAAGTTCCTCCACCCCAAATTCACTCATCCATGTCTTTAGGGACCTTGCTTTGTGCACTGGTCCAAATCATTTGGTGGAGGGGGGATTATTATGTGGGGTTGTTTTCCAGGGGTTGGGCTTGGCCCCTTAGTTCCAGTGAAGGGAACTCTTAAGGTGTCAGCATACCAAAACATTTTGGACAATTTCATGTTCCCAACTTTGTGGGAACAGTTTGGGGAGGGCCCCTTCCTGTTCCAACATGACTGTGCACCAGTGTACAAAGCAAGGTCCATAAAGACATAGATGAGCGAGTTTGGGGTGAAGGAACTTGACTGGCCTGACCTCAACATGATTGGGATGAATTAGAGCGAAGACTGCGGGCCAGGCCATCTCGTCCAACATCAGTGCCTCACCTCACAAATGCTCTTCTGGAATAAGAGTCAAACATTCCCATAGACACACTCCTAAACCTTGTGGTCAGCCTTCCCAGAAGAGTTGAAGCTGTTATAGCTGCAAAGGGTGGGCCAACTCAATATTGAACCCTACGGACTAAGACTGGGATGCCATTAAAGTTCATGTGCGTTGGCAATATACTGCATGTAAAAAAATAATAAAAAGCGCCGGGCATTTTATGTGCTAAAGTGAAGGTGGTGCCCAGCAGTGAAGGGGTAATCATCTAACCAGGCTTTGGTAACAGGAACAATGTTGGGGCAGATTACCCTCTATCTCTTTGGTTGGGTTATATTCAGATGCATGCCAAAAAATCTGTAATATTTAGACTTATTTTATTCTTGGACCTTGCAGAAAAAACCTTTTGCATTCACACCTGAGCATTTCAAAGTCACGCGCTTTTACCGCGACTTTGCCACGTTTTTACCGCGTTTTTGCTGCAATTTTGTTCAGGTCACCAATGTAAAAGGCAGAAAAAAACGCCTGTAATCTGCCCCAAAGAAGCTCATGTTCTTTCTTGAACTTAGAACGTTTTTCAGGCATTTTGCTTGAGGTGACAAAACGCTCAGATGTGAACAGGTACCATTGAAATGAATGGGATTTTGCATGTTGGGTGTTTTTCAGGCGTTTTTTGGGGCGTTTTACAAGCGTTTTATGAGCTGAAAACGCTCAGGTGTGAATGCAGCCTAAACGACTAGAGCTGTTTATGGACAGTCTGTAGATTTCTGTTTGCCTATCCTGTTTACTCAAGCAAGATTTTCCTGAATGTAGACACACATGAACGAAAAAGGTAAAAAGTTTTTGTTTTGTTTTTTGCTAAATGTACAGTATGTGCGTATTTTTTTTTATTATTATTTGCTTATTTGAACACTTTTTTTACAGCAGCCTTTCTCAACCAGGGTTCCATGGAGCCTTAGGCCCTTTTCACACTGAGGCGTATTTCAGGCGTTTTAGCGCTAAAAACAGCGCATAAATAACGCCTGAAATACTCCTGCCCCAGTATGCTCAATGCGAAACCCTGAGGGCTTTCACACTGAGGCGATGCGCTGGCGGGAGGAAAAATAATCTCCTGCAAGCCGCATCTTTGGAGCGGTGAAGGAGCGGTGTATATACCGCTCCTTTACCGCTCCTTCCCATTGAAATCAATGGGACACCGCGGTAATACTGCCCGCAAACCGCGGCTGTAGCTGCGGTTTGCGGGTGGTATTAACCCTTTTTCGGCCGCTAGAGGGGCTTAAAACCGCACAGCTAGCGGGCGAATATCACGGTAAATACGACGGTATAGCGGCGCTAAAAATCGCGGAGCTATACCGCCACCGCACCTGCCCGCCCCAGTGTGAAAGGGGCCTTAGGGATCCTTCAGATGTTCCAAGGGGTTCCAAGCGTTTTGTCACCTGAAGCAAAATGCCTGAAAAACACCCTAAACTCAAAGAAGAACATGAGCTTCTTTGGGGCAGATTACAGGCGTTTTTCTGCCTTTTACACTGGTGACCTGAACAAAATTGCGGCAAAAACGTGGCACAATTGCGGTAAAAACGTGCAACTTTGAAATGCTCAGGTGTGAATGCAAAAGGTTTTTTCCTGCAAGGTCCAAGAATAAAATAAGTTTAAATGGTACTGATTTGAGTAGTGAGAAGTGGCAGACCGATCTCCTGCCTACAATGACCACCAGTGGGGAGTGGGGGGATCTCCACTGATCACCAATGTTGGGATGGGCTTACTCCACTAACCCCTCTCCACTGTCCACAAACGTTAGATGGCCCCTTTCCTCTCATCACCAATATTAGGGGGGGGATTCTCCACTGATCACCAATGTTGGGATGGTTTCTCCACTTACCACTTATGTTAGGGGTCCGTTCTCTACTGACCACATATGTTAAGGGGGCCTTTCTCCACTGAACACTTATGTTAGGGGGGCTTTCTCCACTGACCACTTATGTTAGGGGGGCTTTCTCCACTGACCACTTATGTTAGGGGGGCTTTCTCCACTGACCACTTATGTTAGGGGGGCTTTCTCCACTGAACACTTATGTTAGGGGGGCTTTCTCCACTGAACACTTATGTTAGGGGGGCTTTCTCCACTGACCACTTATGTTAGGGGGGCTTTCTCCACTGACCACTTATGTTAGGGGGGCTTTCTCCACTGACCACCAATCTTAAAAGGGCCTTCTCAACAAACCACCAATGATAAAAGACCCTTCTGCACTGAGCATCAATGTTAGGAGGCCCTTTTCCACTGATCACTAATGTTAGGGAAGGGGGAGGGCCCCTCTCCACTGACCACCAATATCATTGGGCCCTTCTCCACTGAATATTAGCACCAGATATCGGCTATCGGCCTAAAAGGCAGCCAAAATAATCGGTATCGGTATTGGCCCTGAAAAAACAATATCGATTGACCCCTACCACTGTCTGCACTTGCTTTCTTTCACCCTAGATAAGCCATATTTAGTTGTTTTTTTTTTACATTTTCTACAAATTACTCTAATGAACTGTAAGCTTTAGTTATAATTTTTTTAGTAGGGGGTTTCCTGAGACATAAAAGTTATTTCAAGGGTTCTTCCTTTGGAAAAAGGTTGAGAGGGCCTTTTGGAGTGTTGCAAAATAATTCTTTATTTGTAATAATCAGATCAAAAAATGGGTAGAATCATCTTCATGTACAGCCCAAGTAGAAGTAACATAGAAACAGAGAAATATAGAAGCCTTGTACACACGATAGGAATTTCCGATGGAAAAAGTCAGACGGAGTTTTTTCATCAGAAATTCCGACCGTGTGTGGGCCCCATCGGAGAATTTTAGATTAATTCCATCGGAGCTTAAATATAGAACATGTTCTATTTTTTCAGATGAAATTCCGTCGGAATTCCGATGTGAGTTTGGTCGGACAAAGGTCCGATCGTGTGTACGCGGCATAAGGCCCCTTTAACACTGTGGCGTCGGCGGTACAGCGCCGCTATTTTTAGCTGCGCTTTACTGACGTATTTGCGGGGGTATTCGGCTGCTAGCGGGGAGCTTTTAACCCCCGCTAGCGGCCGAAAAAGGGTTAAAACCGCGGTATAGCTGTGGTGCCCATTGATTTTAATGGGCAGGAGCGGTGGAGGGGCGGTATACACACCACTCCTTCACCGATACCAAAGATGCTGCTGCTAGCAGGACTTTTTTTTACCGTCCTGCCAGGGCACCGCTCCAGTGTGGAAGGCCTCAGGACTTTCACATTGGAGAGACAATAGTAAATGGAAAAAATCCAGCGCTGCCATAAAAAAAAAAAAAAAAAAATGAAATAAATAATTAAAACTTGACTGTGTTGAAACAAAAAATTAAGTGTATAGCCTCGTACACACGGCCGAGATTCTCGTCGAAAAAAACATGTCATTTTTTTCGACGAGATTCTTGGACAAGAAACTTGTCCCGGCCGAGTGTACACACGCTCGATTCAAAGAACCCGCGGTTCTTTGAATGGAGCGAACGCGGTGACGTCATCGAACATGACGAGCATGCGCTCGTCACATTCGATGCCATCGCCGCCATCTTGGTATACCCTACCTATGCCTAGGAAGCTACCGCGCATGCGTCGAATTTATTTCGAACACGCGCGGGCTTCCCGGAGGACAGGTAAGTGTACACACACCCACTTTTCTCGTCGAGAAACAGGCTGACGAGAATCTCGACGAGAAAATAGATAGCAGGTTCTCTATTTTCTCGTCGAGATTACTTGTCGGTTTTCTTGACGAGAAACCATACACACCAACGAATTTCCCGGCAAGACATCTCTGCCAGCAAGAAGGTTCTTGCCGAGAAACTCGGTCGTGTGTATGAGGCCTGATGCTCTAAATGTGTGAGAGAAGGGTGAATAGTATGACCTTCACCTGACAGGCGGCGGTGCTGCTATTCAATTAGCCTAAAAAGGACTCAAAACATATGGAAAAAAGAAATCAAAAAAGCGCAACCCAATGTGATTGATAACAGTGAATCTCTGAAACAATGTGAAATTCCAACCGATATCTCAAAGCTGGAATATAAGTGAAACAAACATATATAAATGGAAAAAGATAAATTGATCAAAATAAAACTTAGGACATAAAACTCTCAATTGATAAAAGTCCATATGATGTAATATCTATGGGAGACTAGTCCAGAGATGACATATATAGGATTGTTGCCGTGAAGGAATTCCGATGCGGCGGAAGGCGTAATACTCAGACAGGTTGATAGTATAAGCTTCACATCCAATAGTAAGTAAATGGCTTGCTTACCAGATATAAGATGATATTGGGCTCAGGACTAGGCCGACCTGCCTTCACACGATCTGTTCTCGGTGTTCACCACACATGGATCCATTGGGAAATCCGAAGGCGGTCACTTTGGCGCTGAATCCCACAGACTGCGGGCACTTCAAAAATCTTTCGCTTGCGGTAAGGTGAGTATTGTGTTTTATATCACATATAGGAGGAAGTTGGCGCTAGTACCAGAGGCAATATGAAAACTAGTAAGGATACAGGCAAAAATAATAAAAACAAGGGAGCTGAATAAAAAAATATAATAAAAATACAAATAAGTGGATAATATTAGAAAATATTCACATAAGTCTAAAAGAAAGTCCTTTTAGTCCATCCTAAACACCTAGAAGGCAGCCCAGTGCAGATGTGAAGCAAATCCTGGAAAGCTGAGGGGAGAAGCACAAAAGCGCCACTCTAAGTGCAGTAGTAACAATGAATTTTAATAGATAAAATGGGGGGGAGCATATATGTGAAAGTCGGCGCTTGCTGGGCCGCGATTCGACCGATGCAGGGAGGAGCGGAGACGGAGATGGAGAGATCTTTAGCGGGCGTTTAAGCCGTGCTGCGAGCCATATCTCGCGGTGAACTTCCGTGGCTGAGAGATCAATGTGTTCCGGGTAGCTGGGGATTCAATGGGTAGGCGCTTTCGGAGCATGCGCTCCTTCTTCAGACCTGGGTCGGTCGAATCGCGTCCCAGCAAGGCCTCCGTTCCCAGTAGAATCCTTGTACGGGGAAACATGTAGGGTGGAGCCACAAGTCTCTGACACCATCACGTTCCAGCCAGCTGGTGCTAACCCCGGCTATTTTTGAAAATTTGTCTCTGTTCCATGGATGTCAGTGTTTTATGAAGCCTGTGCAATAAATACGTTTTTTATGAAGAAATACTGCACCATGAGGATCTTTTCTTCCTTCTTCTCTTTGGTAATTGACTGCTGACTTCTGGATGCTGATCTCCACTTGCTGTATGTGGAAAACGTGAGTTATATAAAACACAATACTCCCCTTACGGCAAGCGAAAGATTTTTTAAGTGCCCGCAGTCTGTGGGATTCAGCGCCAAAGTGACCGCCTCCGGTTTTCCAAATCGATCCATGTGTGGTGAACACCGAGAACAGATCGTGTGAAGGCAGGTCGGCCTAGTCCTGAGCCCAATATCATCTTATATCTGGTAAGCAAGCCATTTACTTACTATTGGATGTGAAGCTTATACTATCAACCTGTCTGAGTATTACGCCTTCCGCCGCATAGGAATACCTTCACGGAAACAATCCTATATATGTCATCTCTGGACTAGTCTCCCATAGATATTACATCATATGGACTTTTATCAATTGAGAGTTTTATGTCATAAGTTTTTTTATTTTTTTGATCAATTTATCTTTTTCCATTTATATATGTTTGTTTCACTTTATATTCCAGCTTTGAGATATCGGTTGGAATTTCACATTGTTTCAGAGATTCACTGTTATCAATCACATTGGGTTGCGCTTTTTTGATTTTTTTTCCACATTGGAGAGACAGCAGCGGCTTTTTCAGGGCTCTGCACGCGCTATTTTTAGCGTTATAGCGCCTGCAAAGCGCCTCAGTGTGAAAGGGGTCTAATAGCAGAAAAGGACCAAGTAGTTCATCTGGCCTGCCCCTCTTTTAAAGTTTTTGTTATTTTATTTTTGTTAATGAACTTTTTTACATTTTGTAACTCTACGCTTGTCCCAATTATGTTTAAATGTACTTATACTACTGTTAACTAACCCACTACATCTGCTGGAAGTCTTTGGAAAGCATCCACTACTAAAATAATACCTTCTAAGGTGAGTTTGGAATTTTCCTCCTAGTTGGAGATCATGTCCTCGTGATTTTGACCTTCATATTGAAAGTATTGCACACAGACACATGAAGGTGTTATCCATATTCATTGCACCCCCTGACATTGCACAATAATACAGGTGCAGCGTGGGGGGGAGTGTGTTGGGACAGAGGGTGAAAACTCCTGACAGCGGTGGAGTGATGAATAGAAGATGGAGAATGGCAGAAATGTTATCACTGTCTTGGCTAACAAAAACATTGCAAATTGTTCACATACCAAAAATACCAATAGCAGCGGCCTACTACGCACTACTCCTACAACATCACAAAGTCAATAAACATTGAAACGCAGCCAATACCCTCCCTGTGTGACACCAATGATTAATTGATCAACTTAGGTAATTAGGCAGCGATGGCTTTAATAAACAAACAAGAGTAAAGCTGGAGGACTTTTCATCCAATGTGACGAAGATTCAACCTTTACCGGCATTAATAATATTATGGTTGGAACAAGATGGGGGGCCAGACTGTGGCTGGTGAGAGTAAACCTTGCTTCATCATCATTTGAAATTGTGCCCTATTGTCAGTGGGAGGAATGTTCCCCCATTGGTGGTGTCACTGGAAGGAATAGTGCCCCATCATTGGGGTCAGTTGGAGAAATAATGCCCCATTGTTGGTATCGGTGGGAGGAATAGTGTGCTGTCAATAGTGTTCATGGGAGGAATGGTGGCCCATCATTGGTGTCATTTGGAGGAATAGTACCCCAAGGGCCGGATACAGGCAAGCAAAGGGCCACAGTTTGGAGACCATCTATTGGAGTTGGATGATTTGTTTTCCAAATACAATAAATATTCAATCTTTATAAGATACAATCAGAATGGAATGGGTATACTAGAGACTATAGACAGGAATATTTTCTCAATATGATGAAAAGCAAAGCCTCTATATGATACAATGGTAATACCATGAGAATGGAATGGTTATCTCAAAGATTACAAGATTATAGACTAGGAAATTTTTTGCCCAATATGGCGAATATTTAACATTCATCATATAATACAATAGTGATGGGATGAGAGTGTGATGGTGATCCCAGAGTGAGGAGACTATAGATGGGATAAATTGTTCTCCAATATGGTGAACATTCAACCTTTAAAAGATACATCAGTGATATGGAGAAACAAGGATGACGGACCCATAGATTAGGGAAATTATAGGTGGGACCATTTTTCTTGCCCATTATTACAAAGATTCAACAATCATATGATAGCATGGTGATACAATGAGTATAGTACAATGATCTCAGAGGTGACGAGATTATAGACGGGACAAATTGTTGCCTGTTGGGAGATTGCGATAACTATACGTTGAACAAACTGTTGCCTGATATGGCGAGGATTCAACTTTTATAAGAAACAATGGTGATTTCATAGATTGGAGAGACTATAAAAATACAGTGAGATTGGGATGGTAATCCCATAGATTGGGAAGACTATAGATGGGACAATAAAGAGAGATAAAGATACAATGAGAATGGGTTGGCGATTGGAGAGACTATAAACAGGCACTTTTTTGGCTCATATAGTGAAAATTCATCTTATTTGCTACAGTGATGTTATGATGGGAATGGAACAGTGATCCCAGAAGTGACAAGACTATAGATGGACAATTTTCTTTCCCAATACAATAAAGATTCAATCTGTATAAAATGCAATGAAAATGGAATGGGTATACTAGAGACTATAGATTTTAGATAATTTTTCTTAATACGATGAAGAGTAAACCTTTATACTGTAAATGGGACCGTTTTTTGCCTGATACAATGAAGAATCAGCAATTGTAGAATACAGAAAAGATACAATGAGACTGGGATGGTAACCCCATAGATTGGAGAGACTACAGATGCGACAATATCCGACCCTATCCCACAAAGATCTGACCTTTTATAGGATTCATTGAGACTGGTATGTATGGTGATCCCATAGAATGGAGAGAGTACAAATGTGACAATATCCAACATTATCCGACAATATCCAACAAAGACCTGACGTTTTATAGGATTCAATGAGACTGGTATGGTGATCCCATAGATTGGAGAGACTACAAATGCGACAATATCCGAACTTATTCGACAATATCCAACAAAGATCCGACTTTTATAGGATTCAATGAGACTGGTATGGTGATCCCATAGATTAGAGAGACTACAGATGCGACAATATCCAAACTTATCCGACAATATCCAACAAAGATCCGACCTTTTATAGGATTCAATGAGACTGGTATGGTGATCCCATAGATTGGAGAGACTACAGATGCGACAATATCCAAACTTATCCGACAATATCCAACAAAGATCTGACCTTTTATATGATTCAATGAGACTGGTATGGTGATCCCATAGCTGGGGATACCTACAGATGGAACGAATTGTTGCCCAGTACAATGAAGATTGAACCTTTATAAGATACAGGGGGGATATGATAAAACTAGGATGGTGAATCCATACATTGGGAAGGCAACAAATGAGAGAGTTTTTTTGGCTAATAAAGATCCAACCGTTGGAAGACACTGTAAAGATACAATGAGACTGGGATGATGATGATACCATATATTGGGAAGACTTTAGATGGGACAATTTTTTTTGCCCAATATGACAAAGATCCAACCTTTATAAGATACAATGATGGTACAAGGAGACTGGTATGGTGATCCCGTAGCTGGGGATAACTACAGATGGAACGAATTGTTGCCCAGTACAGTGAAGATTCAATCTTTATAAGATGCAGCAGGGATATGATAAAATCGGGATAGTGAATCCATAGATTGGGGAGACTATAAATGGGACAGGTTTTTGGCTGATACAAAACAGGTCCAACCATTAGAAGATACAGTAAAGATACAATGAGACTGGGATAATAATGACACCATAGATTGGGGAGACTTTCGATGGGACAATCCTTTTGCCCAATATGACAAAGATCCAACCTTGATACGATACAATGGTGGTACAATGAGACTGGGATGGTGACTCCATAGACTGGGGAGACTATAGATGAGACAATTTTTTTTTGCCCTATGAGGATTCAACCCTTTTTCCAAATACAATAAAGATCCAATGAGCATAGGATGCCGATTGGGGAGATTTGGGGAGATTATAGACAGGCAAGTTTTTGGCTCATACAATTTTTTTTTAACTTTTCTAAGATCTAATACTGACACAAGACTGGGACAGTGATGCCATAGATTGGGTAGTCTAAAGACAGGACAATTTTTTAGTTGATAGGTTACAATGGTGATGCAATGAAGATTCAATCTCTACCTATAGTAACATGTTTAGAAAAATACACATGGACACCATTTAAATAAAAAATAAAAAATTCTGGAATACTGCTTCTGGTTGCCATTTTTGCTAGTTATGTAACCACATTTGTCACAGCAGCTCCAGAGCCCCCCCAACCCCCTCCCCCGCCCTCTCTGTCATTGATAACATTTGTCATTAAAGACCATCATGGAAAGTCAGTTCAGGGATGAGGAGCAGGGATCTCCCCACTGGGGACTGAAGCTGGCCTACACGTGGCAATTCGATTGATTTTGATACGTTTTGGTTCAATTGTTTTTAATAAATCTGCCAAGCGACTATAAACATAAAATAATGGTTTTGATCGCTTGCAATAAGATGGGATCAACATTGCCTCAAATACCTCGGAAGAACTTTGATCGATGAAATTGCCGTAGTTTTGATCTTTTTTTTTTTTGCTTTTCAACAACCTTCATTGAAGCTATCATTTTATTTCCAACTTCAACCAATGAAATGTAGGTGGTCCATCAAACTCATGGGTAGTAGATTGCTCGGTGTTAGGCAACCAGATTTGATTGTATGCTAGATTCCCTGTCGATCAAAAGTTGTTGAAATTGCTTGAACAAAAAGTGCTAGCTTAAGGAATACAGGAAATAGGTGGGTGGTTTAGACCATCTGCACCCACCCCGAAATGGAAATATCGGTTTAGACGGATTGACCTTCTAATACGCCACCCTACTATTCTAGAACTCCTCAAATAAAAACAAAACTTATAAACGCCAGCCAACTGCCACAACACTTTAATAATCCATAACCACAGAGTGACACGTTATACAGTGAAATCAATCCGGCTGTGTACTAGAGGTATACGGCTCCACTACGTGCCCTCTACATGCCAGCCATAACACAGGCACACACTGCCACCATACGCCAAGCTGATGTCATACGCTTCCATATTAATAGCCATTTGTGTTACATTATTGGGTATTAATGAATGACATATGGGAGGGGTGTAATTAGCTATCTGTCACTTGCTACAGGTGTGTGCAAATATACAGGGTGTGCTGGATCATCATACAGGTATACAATGCAAAATGTCATATAGAAAATGATGGACTTGCATGTAGAGACTCCTCACCTTCCAAATAATACCTCTTCACAAATAGCACTAGATCCTACTCATAGATAATACATGACCCCCCCTCCTGTACACCACTTCACAAATACAACCAGACCCCCCTTCACAACAATGTTCTCCCCCCTCCCATTCCAGATAATATCAAATTCCTGTATCCACAGTCCCAGATAACACCAGACTTCCTGTACCCTCCCACTAGAAGATAATACCAAAACCTCTGTAGCCCCTATACTTAGATCACACCAGATCCCTATACCCCTCTAAACCTCCACTCCTAGATAACATCAGACTTCCTGTACCCTCCCACTAGAAGATAATACCAAAACCTCTGTAGCCCCTATACTTAGATCACACCAGATCCCTATACCCCTCTAAACCTCCACTCCTAGATAACATCAGACTTCCTGTACCCTCCCACTAGAAGATAATACCAAAACCTCTGTAGCCCCTATACTTAGATCACACCAGATCCCTATACCCCTCTAAACCTCCACTTCTAGATAACACCAGACTTCCTGTACCCTCCCACTAGAATATAATACCAAAACCTCTGTAGCCCCTATTCTTAGATCACACCAGATCCCTATACCCCTCTCGAAACCTCCACTTCTAGATAACATCAGAACCCCTGTAATCCCCACTCCTAGATGATACCAGAACCACTATACCCCCACTCCTAGATGACACCAGAACCACTATACCCCCCCACTCCTAGGTGACACCAGAACTACTATACCCCCCCCCCCCCCATTCCTAGATAACACCAGACCCACCAAACCCCCCATTACCAGATAACACCAGAACCACTATACCCCCCCCCCACAACTAGGTGACACCAGAACTACTATACCCCCCCCCCCCATTCCTAGATAACACCAGACCCACCAAACCCCCCATTCCTAGATAACACCAGACCCACCAAACCCCCCATTCCTAGATAACACCAGACCCACCAAACCCCCCATTACCAGATAACACCAGAACCACTATACCCCCCAATTCCTAGATAATGCCAGAACCACTATAACCCCCCCCCTATTCCTAGATGATACCAGAACCACTTTATCCCCAATTCCTAGATGATACCAGAACCACTATACTACCACTCCTAGATGATACCAGAACCACTATACCCCCACTCCTAGATGATACCAGAACCACTATATCCCCAATTCCTAGATGATACCAGAACCACCATATCCCCAATTCCTAGATGATACCAGAACCACTATACTACCACTCCTAGATGATACCAGAACCACTATACCCCCACTCCTAGATGATACCAGAACCACTATATCCCCAATTCCTAGATGATACCAGAACCACTATATCCCCAATTCCTAGATGATACCAGAACCACCATATCCCCAATTCCTAGATGATACCAGAACCACTAAACCTCCACTCCTAGATGATACCAGAACCACTGTACCCCCCCCCAAGTCCTAGATGATACCAGAACCACTGTACCCCCCACTCCTAGATGATACCAGAACCACTATACCCCCACTCCTAGATGATACCAGAACCACTATACCCCCATTCCTAGATGATACCAGAACCACTATACCCCCACTCCTAGATGATACCAGAACCACTATACCCCCACTCCTAGATGATACCAGAACCACTGTACCCCCATTCCTAGATGATACCAGAACCACTATACCCCCACTCCTAGATGATACCAGAACCACTATACCCCCAATTCCTAGATGATACCAGAACCACTATACCCCCACTCCTAGATGATACCAGAACCACTATACCCCCACTCCTAGATGATACCAGAACCACTATACCCCCACTCCTAGATGATACCAGAACCACTATACCCCCACTCCTAGATGATACCAGAACCACTATACCCCCACTCCTAGACGATACCAGAACCACTATACCCCCACTCCTAGATGATACCAGAACCACTATACCCCCACTCCTAGATTTATAGATGATACCCTCTGAACTCCTTGATAGTACCCTGTACCTTCCTGGAGTAAGAGCCGCCCCAAAGTGTTGTCAGAGCCCACAACTATAAGAATCGGAGCCCCCTATGATCGGAGTCCGAGCCCCGGTATTAGCGGAGTGGTGCCCCGTGTCTCACCTGCTCTGCGGGCGGTGTCGGTGCGGAGAGTGATGGCAGGGATCGGGACTGGTCGGGGAGGGAGGGAGGAGGAGGAGGTGACACCTGAGCTGGTCTCACCGGTTCCAGGACTGGGAGGGAGGAGGAGGAGGAGGAGGGAGGAGGCGAGCCATGAATGTCCCTGCTGTCCTCCGCTCCCCGCCTGTCATCACCGACCCACCCGACTGCCTGTGACTGCATATATCCCACTCCTCACCCCCTACTATAGAGAGCCGGGCACCGTGCCATCCTCTACCCACTCCTCGTATACAACTCACTACACTGCATTCTACTCATCTTCTTTTATCCATCATATAATATATTATTATCATTATACTGCACTGTACTCATCATCTTCTATCCATCATATAATATATTATTATCATTATACTGCACTGTACTCATCATCTTCTATCCATCATATAATATATTATTATCATTATACTGCACTGTACTCATCATCTTCTATCCATCATATAATATATTATTATCATTATACTGCACTGTACTCATCATCTTCTATCCATCATATAATATATTATTATCATTATACTGCACTGTACTCATCATCTTCTATCCATCATATAATATATTATTATCATTATACTGCACTGTACTCATCATCTTCTATCCATCATATAATATATTATTATCATTATACTGCACTGTACTCATCATCTTCTATCCATCATATAATATATTATTATCATTATACTGCACTGTACTCATCATCTTCTATCCATCATATAATATATTATTATCATTATACTGCACTGTACTCATCATCTTCTATCCATCATATAATATATTATTATCATTATACTGCACTGTACTCATCATCTTCTATCCATCATATAATATATTATTATCATTATACTGCACTGTACTCATCATCTTCTACCCATCATATAATATATTATTATCATTATACTGCACTGTACTCATCATCTTCTACCCATCATATAATATATTATTATCATTATACTGCACTGTACTCATCATCTTCTATCCATCATATAATATATTATTATCATTATACTGCACTGTACTCATCATCTTCTATCCATCATATAATATATTATTATCATTATACTGCACTGTACTCATCATCTTCTATCCATCATATAATATATTATTATCATTATACTGCACTGTACTCATCATCTTCTACCCATCATATAATATATTATTATCATTATACTGCACTGTACTCATCATCTTCTACCCATCATATAATATATTATTATCATTATACTGCACTGTACTCATCATCTTCTATCCATCATATAATATATTATTATCATTATACTGCACTGTACTCATCATCTTCTATCCATCATATAATATATTATTATCATTATACTGCACTGTACTCATCATCTTCTATCCATCATATAATATATTATTATCATTATACTGCACTGTACTCATCATCTTCTATCCACCATATAATATATTATTATCATTATACTGCACTGTACTCATCATCTTCTATCCATCATATAATATATTATTATCATTATACTGCACTGTACTCATCATCTTCTACCCATCATATAATATATTATTATAATGTGATACAACTCACTACACTGCACTGTACTCATCATCTTCTATCCATCATATAATATATTGTTATCATATGATACAATTTACTACACAGCATTCCACTCATCATCTTCTATCCAGACCATCATATAATATATTTATTATTATCATATAATACAATGAATGATACTGCCTGCATAGTACATCATACTGCTCATCATCTTCTATCCATCATATAATATATTGTTATAATATGATACAATGTATGGTACTGCCTGCATAGTACATCATCTTCTTCTATAATCCGGACACCCAGCCACCTCCACTTACTATTCATATCATCATACAGGTAGATTACTATTAAATAAAATTTACTAGACTGCATTGTGCTGATCATTATTTCTATATATACCTTAGATGTCCAACTCATCCCAATTCTCTAATCATATCAAACATTGCTAATATATGATGTCATGGATTATACTGCCTGCAAACATCATACAGCTCATTGTCTTCTATAGAAAACAGGAACAGACTGACATCTATTGTTCACTATTCTTATTTTATGTTGTTACTATATGATAACATTTACTACACTGCATTGTACTGCTCATTGTCTTCTATACATAGAGAAGCTGGGATAGCCATCCATCCACAACTATTCACATTATATGTTGTTATTATATGACATAATTTACTATGCTGCCTGCATTCATCATGCTTCCCATCATCTTCTATATAAATCTGGAACACCCACCCAGCCATCTGCCACTTACTATTCATATCATATCATATATTGTTAGTTCTAATAAATATACCAGATTTCTATATTCTATTGCCAATAATCTATCATAGAGAACTTCAATACCCAGCTATCCATAACTCACTTTTCATATCAGTTGCTGTTTTTATTGCTATCAGTTACTATGACTTACAATACACACAGATAAGCACATGCTCTACAGAACACATCTCATTATTCATAGCACACATCACTATCATTGATATCATATATCAAGATTAGGGATGAGCTCAGTGTTCCAGTCGAACATAGGTTCGACTCGAACATCGGCTGTTCGCGCGTTCGGCCAACAACGAACGAATTGGGCCGTTCGCGCCAAATTCGAGTGACGCGAACGGCCCACAATACACTGCGCCATCGCAGTGTAATCCCGGCGCTGTGATTGGCCAAGCATGCACTGTGACCCTGCATGCTTGGCCAATCACAGCGCCGGCAGCAAGGAGAGCAATGATTGGCCACAGGCAGGATGCCTGTGGCCAATTATAGCTGAGGGGGTTTAGTACACGCCCCACACTATAAAAGGCCGCCAGCACGGCGGCCTTGTGTAGTGTGTTCCGGAGCAGGGAAAGTGAAGGATAGGCAGGGACAGTGTCATATCTATTCTTTGCTAAACCTTGTGTGCAGGGAGAGAGAAGGATAGGCAGGGGACAGTGTCAGTGTCATATTCTTTGCTAAACCTTGTGTGCAGGGAGAGAGAAGGATAGGCAGGGAGAGTGTCAGTGTCATATTCTTTGATAAACCTTGTGTGCAGGGAGAGAGAAGGATAGGCAGGGGACAGTGTCAGTGTCATTGTTGCTAAGTAGTGATGAGCCGAACACCCCCGGGTTCGGTTCGCACCAGAACCCGCGAACGGACCGAAAGTTCGAACGAACATTAGAACCCTATTAAATACAATGGATGCGAACGTTCGAATTCTAAAGTGCTAATTATAACAACTATTATGCATGTTATTGTCCTAAAAAGGGTTTGGGAACCCGGGTTCTGCACCAGGGGACATGTATCAATGCAAAAAGAAGTTTTAAAAACGGTCGTTTTTCGGGAGCAGTCATTTTAATGATGCATAAAGTGAAAAAAAAAAAGTCAAATATTCCTTTAAATATCGTACCTGGGGGGTGTCTAAAGTATGCCTGTGAAGTGCCACGTGTTTCCCGTGTTTATAACTGTCCCTGCACAAAATGACACTTCTAAAGGAAAAAAAAGCCATTTAAAACTGCTTGCGGCTTTAATGTAATGTCTGGTCCCGGTAATATGGATGAAATTCTTTAAGAAAAATGGCATAGCTACCCCATGACCCCCCCCCCCTACCCCAGCCCATTACCAGCCCCTTTGGGTCTTGTATGGATATTAAGGGGAACCCCGCACATAAAATAAAAAAGGCCCTATATACTCTGAACAGCCGTATACAGGCGGTGCATACAAGACAGGGACTGTAGGTTTGTTCTTATGTAGAATCTGTTTGTAATTTTGAACAGGTACATTGTTGAAGTGTAGCTCCAGACCAAAAATCTATTTTTAAACTTTTTGGAAAACATAGGTAAGGGTTATCACCCCTGTAACATTTGTTTTGCTGTCTGTGCCCCTGTTCAGAACATTTCACCTCACTTTCCGTCCCAATGACAACTGTTTTTGAAATGTGGTGTTTTTCTTGAAACAAGGATTGCTGATAAAGCATCAGTACAGAGGAGACACCTTTCTCCCATATTTATTCTTACAGGAGAGAATTTTCCTTCCTAGTGGTAGATTTCCTCTCACTTCCTGTTGTCTTCTTGCGTTTGCAAGTAGGAGTCGTTTGTAAGTTGTATGTTTGAAAGTAGGGACCTGCCGTATATACTCTGCAGAAATAGGCCCCTTAGTTGTTGGTGTTGGCACAACACTGTAAGCACTCACAGTTACTCTTGGTTGGTGCTGGAACGCCCTGCTGTCAACTATTATATCAGGAATTTTAATTACATATAATTGTTGAACAGTGGTAGTAAAAATTGGGCCTTTGATGGTGGTGCTGGTGCCACAACACTGTAAGCCCTGACAGTTACTCTTGGTGGGTGCAGCAATGGGCCCTGCTGTGAATTATTAGATCAAGAATTGTAATTACATGCCCCTGTTGAACAGGGGCTGAAAAATTGGGCCTTAGGCACTGGTGGCACAACACTGCAACCCCTCACAGATACTGTACTTGGAGCACAGCAATGAGCCCTGTTGCAAAGTATTGCTTCAAAAATTGTAATGACACGCCCCTGTTAAACAGGGGCTGAAAAATTGGGCCTTAGGCACTGGTGGCACAACACTGCAACTCCTCACAGATACTGTACTTGGAGCACAGCAATGAGCCCTGTTGCAAAGTATTGCTTCAAAAATTGTAATTACACGCCCCTGTTAAACAGGGGCTGAAAAATTGGGCGTTAGGCACTGGTGGCGGCACCCATAAACAAAAATGATCTTACAAGCTATCATCATCAATCGTATCATTGAGGACTCGGAGGAGGAGGATAGCCAGTCAACATAACAGCACAGGCACTCAGCATCAGCATCAGTCTTGAAGGGATGTGACATGTTAAAATCAATTAGTCTGTTATATCAGCATCAGGTGTGTGGTAGCTGGTGGTGATCCAAGACTGGTTCATCTTGATGAAAGTCAGTCGATCAACCGAGTCGGTGGACAGGCGCACCCTGTGATCCGTGACAAATCCTCCAGCAGCACTGAATGTGCGTTCCGAAAGAACGCTGGATGCAGGACAGGCCAGTAGCTCAATTGCATACTGTGCAAGCTCTGGCCAGTGATCCATCCTCAAGACCCAGTAAGCCAGAGGATTTTCGGTGGGGAAGGTGTCCAAGTCTGACCTTGCCCCTAGATATTCCTGCACCATGTTTATCAGACGCTGGCGATGGTTGCTGGAACCGATCATACTTTGGGGCTGCGGACTAAAGAATTGTCTGAACGCATCGGTCAGACGGCCACCTTCCCCACCGCTCCTTCTTTGACTGGCCGAAGCCTCAGCAACTCGTTGTCCAGGACCAGGAGTTTGCAACCTCCCAGTCTCTGGGAACGCGTTGCACAGACCTTTCTGCAAGGCCTCCCGGAGTTGTCTCATCCTCTGCTCCCTCTGCGACGGTAACATAAGGTCCGCAACCTTACCCTTGTACCGTGGATCAAGGAGAGTGGCCAGCCAGTAATGGTCCCTCTCCTTGATCCGAAGAATACGAGGATCCTTCCGCAGACTTTGCAGGATCAGGGAGGCCATGCAGCGTAGGTTTGCTGAGGCATTCGCTCCGGAGTCCTCTGGGTCACTAAGGACGACATGATCCGCAGCCACCTCCTCCCAGCCACGTACAAGTCCACTGGTTTCTTGGGACTGTAAATCATCCCTAAAAGACTGCTGCTGATGATGCTGAGTGCCAGCCTCCACCTCCATGCTGACACAATCCTCCTCCTCCTCCTCCTCCTCCTCTTCCTGTGCGATGGGTGGGACAGAAGGAACACTGTCTGGGTAAAGGGGGCCTTGAGAGGCAAGGAAGTCCTCCTCTTCCTGCCTCTGTTCTGCCTCAAGTGCCCTGTCCATTATTCCACGCAGCGTGTGCTCCAACAGGTGGACAAGAGGTACAGTGTCACTGATGCATGCACTGTCACTGCTCACCATCCTCGTGGCCTCCTCAAATGGTGCCAGGACAGTGCATGCATCCCTGATCATGCCCCACTGGCGTGGAGAAAAAAAACCAAGCTCCCCTGACCCTGTCCTGGTGCCGTAGTCGCACAGGTACTCATTGATGGCCCTCTGCTGCGTGTGCAGCCGCTGCAGCATGGCCAACGTTGAGTTCCACCTGGTGGGCATGTCACATATAAGGCGGTTCTTGGGCAGGTTCAACTCCTTTTGCAGCTCAGCCAGGCGAGCACTGGCATTATAAGATCTGCGGAAATGCACACAGACTTTCCTGGCCTGCCTCAGGACATCCTGTAAGCCCGGGTACCTGCCCAAGAACCGCTGCACCACCAGGTTAAGGACGTGAGCCACACAGGGCACATGGGTCAGTTGTCCCTGTCGGAGGGCGGAGAGGAGGTTGGTGCCATTGTCGCAAACCACCATTCCTGGCTTAAGCTGGCGTGGCGTCAACCACCTCTCGGCCTGGCCCTGCAGAGCAGACAGGACCTCTGCCCCAGTGTGGCTTCTGTCCCCCAAACACACCAGCGCAAGCACGGCATGGCATCTTTTTGCCTGCGTACTTGCGTAGCCCCGTGAACGGCTACGGAGCACCGCTGGTTCATAGGACAAACCACAGGAAGAGGCCATGGAGGAAGAAGAAGAGGAGGGGGTGGAGGAGAGAGGTGTGTCACAACCATTTTGGAGGCGTGGCGGTGGGACAACCTCCAACACTACTGCACCTTGTCCTGAATCCTTCCCAGCTGCCAAAAGAGTGACCCAATGGGCCGTGAAAGAAAGGTAACGTCCCTGTCCATGCCTGCTGGACCATGAGTCAGCGGTAATATGCACCTTACCGCTGACCGCCCTGTCCAGCGAGGCCAAGACATTGCCTTCCACATGCCGGTAGAGAGCCGGAATAGCCTTCCGTGAGAAAAAGTGGCGTTTGGGAACCTGCCACTGAGGAACCGCACATTGCACAAACTCACGGAAGGGGGCCGAGTCTACCAACTGAAAAGGCAGCAGTTGAAGCGCTAGCAATTTAGCCAAGCTAGCATTCAACCGCTGGGCATGTGGATGGCTGGGAGTGAACTTCTTTCGACGGTCCAGCAGCTGGGGCAGGGAAATTTGCCTGCTAGAATCGGACGTCGGTGTACTGCTAGCAGAGTGGGCGCAAGTACTTGGCTGTGACACACCTAATTCTACACCTTCATTCCTCTCAGTGCATGTTTCAGAGAGGACTGAAGTTATAGTGGGGTTGGAGATCCCAGCTGATGCGGTGCAAGGAGAGGTCCGCTTTGTTCTTTGGTGTGGGTCTTTGAGGTAGGCTTGCCAACGAGCTGCATGGCAGGTCAACATATGTCTGGTCAGGCATGTGGTACCCAAGCGGCTGATGTTTTGGCCACGCGATATACGCTTGAGACATATGTTGCAAACAGCAGCTGTGCGATCTGATGCACTAGCCTCAAAAAAGGCCCACACCAAAGAACTTTTTGAATGACGGGCAGAGGCAGCGCCCTGCACAGGCGGAGCTCTGCGGTGTGATTCCGTCGGTGTACTGCCCTTACGCTGGCCACCAAAGGGCATCCTGCCTCGTTGGAGATGTGCCTCCTCCTCATCCTCCTCCTCCTCCTCTCTCCTATTAGGCACCCACGTGGAGTCAGTGACCTCATCATCCCCTCCCTCCTCATCACTGGAGCCAATCTGGCAGTATGCTGCAGCTGCTGGAACATGACTGCCAGATTGGTGTCCTTCTTGAGCATCCCCTCTGTCTGCTCTCACGCTACTGCCTTCCTCTAGCTGGGTTTCATCATCAGACCCTTCGAAACGCTGGGCATCCTCCTGGAGCATGTACCCAACACTGTGCTGAAACAGTTCGGGGGACTCCTCAGGAGGAGGACATGGTGGGTCTAGGGAAGGAGTGACTGATGATTTGTCTGACATTGATACCAGGGAAGACGACGCTTTGGCAGCTGCTTTTCCAGTACCCTGAGCCTGGGTGAGAGAGGATGAGGAGGAGGAGGAGGGCTTGGTCATCCACTCTACCAAGTCTTCGGCATGATGTGGCTCAACATGTCCAGCTGCCGAAAAGAAGGACAAGCGTGTCCCATGGCCATGTGCTGATGAGAATGCACCGCGTACACGACCAGCACTGTTGCCCCCAGACACAGAGCCTGCTTGCCCTCTTTTATTGCCTCCTGACTGTCTGCCTCTCCTTGTTTGCCTTCCAGACATTCTAATAGATGGCCTGCAGGGAGATGGGAAAAAAGCAATAAGGGCTACCTTCAGGTGTCCTTCTCTGTCCCTTGAAACAAGGACTTTCACAGTGAAAGAAACTGACACTCTCCCTACCTACAGTTTTCTGTCCCTAGAAAAAATATTTTTTTTAAGCACAATATAGCACAAGGACAATTCACTCACTGTCCTTACAGGTCCCTGGAAACAAGGACTTGCAGAGTGAAAGAAAAAAAACACTCTCCCTACCTACAGTTTTCTGTCCCTAGAATAAATGTTTTTTTTAAGCACAATATAGCACAAGGACAATTCACTCACTGTCCTTACAGGTCCCTGGAAACAAGGACTTGCAGAGTGAAAGAAAAAAAACACTCTCCCTACCTACAGTTTTCTGTCCCTAGAATAAATGTTTTTTTTAAGCACAATATAGCACAAGGACAATTCACTCACTGTCCTTACAGGTCCCTGGAAACAAGGACTTGCAGAGTGAAAGAAAAAAAACACTCTCCCTACCTACAGTTTTCTGTCCCTAGAAAAAATGTTTTTTTTTAATCACAATATAGCACAAGGACAATTCACTCACTGTCCTTACAGGTCCCTGGAAACAAGGACTTGCAGAGTGAAATAAACTGACACTCTCCCTACCTACAGTTTTCTGTCCCTAGAATAAATGTTTTTTTTAAGCACAATATAGCACAAGGACAATTCACTCACTGTCCTTACAGGTCCCTGGAAACAAGGACTTGCAGAGTGAAAGAAAAAAAACACTCTCCCTACCTACAGTTTTCTGTCCCTAGAAAAAATGTTTTTTTTAATCACAATATAGCACAAGGACAATTCACTCACTGTCCTTACAGGTCCCTGGAAACAAGGACTTGCAGAGTGAAATAAACTGACACTCTCCCTACCTACAGTTTTCTGTCCCTAGAATAAATGTTTTTTTTAAGCACAATATAGCACAAGGACAATTCACTCACTGTCCTTACAGGTCCCTGGAAACAAGGACTTGCAGAGTGAAAGAAAAAAAACACTCTCCCTACCTACAGTTTTCTGTCCCTAGAAAAAATGTTTTTTTTAATCACAATATAGCACAAGAACAATTCACTCACTGTCCTTACAGGTCCCTGGAAACAAGGACTTGCAGAGTGAAAGAAAAAAAACACTCTCCCTACCTACAGTTTTCTGTCCCTAGAAAAAATGTTTTTTTTAATCACAATATAGCACAAGGACAATTCACTCACTGTCCTTACAGGTCCCTGGAAACAAGGACTTGCAGAGTGAAAGAAAAAAAAACACTCTCCCTACCTACAGTTTTCTGTCCCTAGAATAAATGTTTTTTTTAATCACAATATAGCACAAGGACAATTCACTCACTGTCCTTACAGGTCCCTGGAAACAAGGACTTGCAGAGTGAAATAAACTGACACTCTCCCTACCTACAGTTTTCTGTCCCTAGAATAAATGTTTTTTTTAAGCACAATATAGCACAAGGACAATTCACTCACTGTCCTTACAGGTCCCTGGAAACAAGGACTTGCAGAGTGAAAGAAAAAAAACACTCTCCCTACCTACAGTTTTCTGTCCCTAGAAAAAATGTTTTTTTTAATCACAATATAGCACAAGGACAATTCACTCACTGTCCTTACAGGTCCCTGGAAACAAGGACTTGCAGAGTGAAATAAACTGACACTCTCCCTACCTACAGTTTTCTGTCCCTAGAATAAATGTTTTTTTAAGCACAATATAGCACAAGGACAATTCACTCACTGTCCTTACAGGTCCCTGGAAACAAGGACTTGCAGAGTGAAATAAACTGACACTCTCCCTACCTACAGTTTTCTGTCCCTAGAAAAAATGTTTTTTTTAATCACAATATAGTACAAGGACAATTCACTCACTGTCCTTACAGGTCCCTGGAAACAAGGACTTGCAGAGTGAAATAAACTGACACTCTCCCTACCTACAGTTTTCTGTCCCTAGAATAAATGTTTTTTTTAAGCACAATATAGCACAAGGAGAATTCACTCACTGTCCTTCCAGGTCCCTGGAAACAAGGACTTGCAGAGTGAAAGAAAAAAAACACTCTCCCTACCTACAGTTTTCTGTCCCTAGAAAAAATGTTTTTTTTAATCACAATATAGCACAAGGACAATTCACTCACTGTCCTTACAGGTCCCTGGAAACAAGGACTTGCAGAGTGAAAGAAAAAAAACACTCTCCCTACCTACAGTTTTCTGTCCCTAGAATAAATGTTTTTTTTAATCACAATATAGCACAAGGACAATTCACTCACTGTCCTTACAGGTCCCTGGAAACAAGGACTTGCAGAGTGAAATAAACTGACACTCTCCCTACCTACAGTTTTCTGTCCCTAGAATAAATGTTTTTTTTAAGCACAATATAGCACAAGGACAATTCACTCACTGTCCTTACAGGTCCCTGGAAACAAGGACTTGCAGAGTGAAAGAAAAAAAACACTCTCCCTACCTACAGTTTTCTGTCCCTAGAAAAAATGTTTTTTTTAATCACAATATAGCACAAGGACAATTCACTCACTGTCCTTACAGGTCCCTGGAAACAAGGACTTGCAGAGTGAAATAAACTGACACTCTCCCTACCTACAGTTTTCTGTCCCTAGAATAAATGTTTTTTTAAGCACAATATAGCACAAGGACAATTCACTCACTGTCCTTACAGGTCCCTGGAAACAAGGACTTGCAGAGTGAAATAAACTGACACTCTCCCTACCTACAGTTTTCTGTCCCTAGAAAAAATGTTTTTTTTAATCACAATATAGTACAAGGACAATTCACTCACTGTCCTTACAGGTCCCTGGAAACAAGGACTTGCAGAGTGAAATAAACTGACACTCTCCCTACCTACAGTTTTCTGTCCCTAGAATAAATGTTTTTTTTAAGCACAATATAGCACAAGGAGAATTCACTCACTGTCCTTCCAGGTCCCTGGAAACAAGGACTTGCAGAGTGAAAGAAAAAAAACACTCTCCCTACCTACAGTTTTCTGTCCCTAGAAAAAATGTTTTTTTTAATCACAATATAGCACAAGGACAATTCACTCACTGTCCTTACAGGTCCCTGGAAACAAGGACTTGCAGAGTGAAATAAACTGACACTCTCCCTACCTACAGTTTTCTGTCCCTAGAATAAATGTTTTTTTTAAGCACAATATAGCACAAGGACAATTCACTCACTGTCCTTACAGGTCCCTGGAAACAAGGACTTGCAGAGTGAAAGAAAAAAAACACTCTCCCTACCTACAGTTTTCTGTCCCTAGAAAAAATGTTTTTTTTAATCACAATATAGCACAAGGACAATTCACTCACTGTCCTTACAGGTCCCTGGAAACAAGGACTTGCAGAGTGAAATAAACTGACACTCTCCCTACCTACAGTTTTCTGTCCCTAGAATAAATGTTTTTTTTAAGCACAATATAGCACAAGGACAATTCACTCACTGTCCTTACAGGTCCCTGGAAACAAGGACTTGCAGAGTGAAAGAAAAAAAACACTCTCCCTACCTACAGTTTTCTGTCCCTAGAAAAAATGTTTTTTTTAATCACAATATAGCACAAGAACAATTCACTCACTGTCCTTACAGGTCCCTGGAAACAAGGACTTGCAGAGTGAAAGAAAAAAAACACTCTCCCTACCTACAGTTTTCTGTCCCTAGAAAAAATGTTTTTTTTAATCACAATATAGCACAAGGACAATTCACTCACTGTCCTTACAGGTCCCTGGAAACAAGGACTTGCAGAGTGAAAGAAAAAAAACACTCTCCCTACCTACAGTTTTCTGTCCCTAGAATAAATGTTTTTTTTAATCACAATATAGCACAAGGACAATTCACTCACTGTCCTTACAGGTCCCTGGAAACAAGGACTTGCAGAGTGAAATAAACTGACACTCTCCCTACCTACAGTTTTCTGTCCCTAGAATAAATGTTTTTTTTAAGCACAATATAGCACAAGGACAATTCACTCACTGTCCTTACAGGTCCCTGGAAACAAGGACTTGCAGAGTGAAATAAACTGACACTCTCCCTACCTACAGTTTTCTGTCCCTAGAATAAATGTTTTTTTTAAGCACAATATAGCACAAGGACAATTCACTCACTGTCCTTACAGGTCCCTGGAAACAAGGACTTGCAGAGTGAAAGAAAAAAAACACTCTCCCTACCTACAGTTTTCTGTCCCTAGAAAAAATGTTTTTTTTAATCACAATATAGCACAAGGACAATTCACTCACTGTCCTTACAGGTCCCTGGAAACAAGGACTTGCAGAGTGAAATAAACTGACACTCTCCCTACCTACAGTTTTCTGTCCCTAGAATAAATGTTTTTTTTAAGCACAATATAGCACAAGGACAATTCACTCACTGTCCTTACAGGTCCCTGGAAACAAGGACTTGCAGAGTGAAAGAAAAAAAACACTCTCCCTACCTACAGTTTTCTGTCCCTAGAAAAAATGTTTTTTTTAATCACAATATAGCACAAGGACAATTCACTCACTGTCCTTACAGGTCCCTGGAAACAAGGACTTGCAGAGTGAAATAAACTGACACTCTCCCTACCTACAGTTTTCTGTCCCTAGAATAAATGTTTTTTTAAGCACAATATAGCACAAGGACAATTCACTCACTGTCCTTACAGGTCCCTGGAAACAAGGACTTGCAGAGTGAAAGAAAAAAAACACTCTCCCTACCTACAGTTTTCTGTCCCTAGAAAAAATGTTTTTTTTAATCACAATATAGCACAAGGACAATTCACTCACTGTCCTTCCAGGTCCCTGGAAACAAGGACTTGCAGAGTGAAATAAACTGACACTCTCCCTACCTACAGTTTTCTGTCCCTAGAATAAATGTTTTTTTTAAGCACACTATAGCACAAGCACAAAACACACTGACACTCTCCCTACCTATCCTTCTCTTTCCCTAAACTAAAGGAATCCAGGTTAAGCAAGAAAGAAATAACAGTCACTGTCCCTGCCTATGCTGCTCTATCCCTGCTCCGGAACACACTACACTAGGCCGCCGTGCTGGCGGCCTTTTATAGTGTGGGGCGTGTACTAAACACCCTCAGCAATAATTGGCCACAGGCATCCTGCCTGTGGCCAATCATTGCTCTCCTCGCTGCCGGCGCTGTGATTGGCCAAGCATGCGGGGTCACAGTGCATGCTTGGCCAATCACAGCGCCTGGATGACACTGCGATGGCGTAGTGCATTGTGGGCCGTTCGCGTCACTCGAATTTGGCGCGAACGGCCCAAATCGTTCGATCTTCGTCGAACGATCGAACAGCCGATGTTCGAGTCGAACGTATGTTCGACTCGAACACGAAGCTCATCCCTATTGCTAAGCCTCCTGCACATTATACACCTGAAGTTAGCCTGTATTGCTGCTTTTTCCTGGTGTGTTACACCAACAGGATTTTGCGGCACTTACAGCGGGCGGAGTGTACCTCCTGACCATATTACACCTTAACTTAGCCTGTAATTACAATTTTTGATGCAATACTTTGCAACAGGGCTCATTGCTGTGCTCCAAGTACAGTATCTGTGAGGGGTTGCAGTGTTGTGGCACCAGTGCCTAAGGCCCAATTTTTCTGCCCCTGTTTAACAGGGGCATGCAATTACAATTCTTGATCTAATAATTCACAGCAGGGCCCATTCATGCGCCCACCAAGAGTAACTGTGAGGGCTCACAGTGTTGTGCCAACACCAACATGTAAGGGGCAAATTTCTGCAGAGTATATACGGCAGGTCCCTACTTTCAAACATCCAACTTACAAACGACTCCTACTTGCAAACGCAAGAAGACAACAGGAAGTGAGAGGAAATCTACCCCTAGAAAGGAAAATTCTCTCCTGTAAGAATAAATATGGGAGAAAGGTGTCTCCTCTGTACTGATGCTTTATCAGCAATCCTTGTTTCAATAAAAACACCACATTTTCAAAAAACATTTGTCATTGGGACGGAAAGTGAGGTGAAATGTTCTGAACAGGGGCACAGACAGCAAAACAAATGTTACAGGGGTGATAACCCTTCCCTATGTTTTCCAAAAAGCTTAAAAATAGATTTTTGGGCTGGAGCTACACTTAAACAATGTACCTGTTCAAAATTACAAACAGAATCTACATAAGAACAAACCTACAGTCCCTGTCTTGTATGCACCGCCTGTATACGGCTGTTCAGAGTATATAGGGCCTTTTTTATTTTGTGTGCGGTGTTCCCCTTAATATCCATACGAGACCCAAAGGGGCTGGTAATGGGCTGGGGTAGGGGGGGGGGGGTCATGGGGTAGCTATGCCATTTTTCTTAAAGAATTTCATCCATATTACCGGGACCAGACATTACATTAAAGCCGCAAGCAGTTTTAAATGGCTTTTTTTTCCTTTAGAAGTGTCATTTTGTGGAGGGACAGTTCTAAACACGGGAAACACGTGGCACTTCACAGGCATACTTTAGACACCCCCCAGGTACGATATTTAAAGGAATATTTGACTTTTTTTTGTTCACTTTATGCATCATTAAAATGACTGCTCCCGAAAAACAGCCGTTTTTAAAACTTCTTTTTGCATTGATACATGTCCCCTGGTGCAGAACCCGGGTTCCCAAACCCTTTTTAGGACAATAACATGCATAATAGTTGTTATAATTAGCACTTTAGAATTCGAACGTTCACATCCATTGTATTTAATAGGGTTCTAATGTTCGTTCGAACTTTCGGTCCGTTCGCGGGTTCTGGTGCGAACCCAACCCGGGGGTGTTCGGCTCATCACTAATCAAGATATATCATTAACCAGGACATTTTTTTTTCTCAGAGAATAGGTGCACAAGTCACCCCTTGTCTCCATCCCCTACCCACCTCCAAACACAGTCCTCTGCAGACAGCAACAATAGATCCCCCTTGGCAACAATAGATCCCACTTGGAAACAATAGATCCCACTTGGAAACAATAGATCCCACTTGGAAACAATAGATCCCACTTGGCAACAATAGATCCCCATTGGAAACAATATATCCCTCAGCAACAAAATACCCCCCAGCAAAAAGACCCCCAACCACAAGTAACAAAATACTCCCCAGCAACAAAACACCCCACTGTAATGATACAGTAGATCGCCCAACAGCCAGCATCAATAGACCTGCCAGCAGCAATAGACCCCTCCCTCAACAGTAGACCCCTCCCAGCAACAATTGACCTCCTAGCAACATAAGACCCCATTAGCAACAATAGATTCCCCCACAACAACAATAGATCTCCCCAGCAACAATAAATCCTTGCCAGTAACAATACAGTAGATATCCCGGCATCAACATACCCCTCCCTCAACAATAAATCCATCCCTGAAACTGAGCTCCTAGCATAATAAGATCCCTCCAGCAAAAATAGAACCCCCCCCGCAACAATAGACCCTCAGCAACAAAATACCCCCCAGCTATAAGATTTCCCCCCCCTCCCCAGCAACAATAGGTCTCTCCCACCACCAGCAACATAATATCCCCTAGAAACAAAAAAAAACTCCCAGCGACAATAGATTTCGTCCAGCAATAATTAAGCCCCCAGCAAAAATAGACCCCCAATGTAATGATACAGTAGCTCTCCCAGCAGCCAGCATTAATAGACCTTCCAGCAGCCAGCAACAATAGGCCCCTCCCTTAACAGTAGACCCCTCCCAGAAACAATTGACCGCCTAGCAACATAAGACCCCATCAGCAACAATGCATCACCCGCCAGCAACAATAGTTTCCCCCAACAACAATAGATCTCCCTAGCAACAATAATCCGACACCAGTAAAAATACAGTAGATCTCCCAGCAGCCAGCATCAATAGACCCTCCAGCAACAGTAGACCCCTCCCTCAACAATGGATTCCTCCCTGCAACAACTGAGCTCCTAGCATAATAAGATCCCTCCAGCAAAAATAGATCCCCCACCAGTAACAATAGATCTCCCCAGCAACAAATGGTCCCCCAGCAACAACAGAACCAACAGCAGCCAGTATCAATAGACCTTCTAGAACACCCCAGCCCCTCATTCAGTACTGAAAGTGCCGGAATTGCATTCCCCCATGTTCCCACTGGAAAAAAAGCCCTGTCAATAACAATATTATAGCAACAACCCTCTGTCTACAGCTCACTATTCATGCAAAATGCTGCTATTATTATTATTATTATTATCATTATTTTTATTTTTATAGATATTGCCATGCTGATTCCACTGTTACTGTCCTTTTTTACAAGCGCTTTTATACTACGAAAAATGTGAGTGTATTACCTCTGTTTACCTATTAAATACTCAGTTACTTTTTATGGAATTACACTATGTGCCTTCCTTCTCCTTCCTCTGTTTATCTGAATGGTTTGACTGATGCCTCGTACACACGACCGGATTTTCCGATGGAAAAAGTCAGACGAGCTCTTTTCATCGGATATTCCGTCCGTGTGTGTGCCCCATCTGACTTTTTACTTCTGAAATTCCGACGGACTAAGATAGAGAACTTGTTCTCTTGTTTTTCCCGACGGACAAAAATTTCTATCGGAAAGTCCGTTCGTCTGTATGCAATTCCGACACACTAAAAACCGTGCATGTTTAGAATCAAGCAGAAGAGCCGAACTGCCTATTGAACTTCATTAAAGCAGTTGTATAGCCTAAAATACTACATGCACGACAGGTAAGCCTACATTAAGGCTTACCTGTAGGTGCTTGCAAATGCAATATCTCCGAGACCTACACGGTCTCGGAGATATTTGCAAAAAAGACTGTACCGATATCTACGGCGCGCATGCGCTGTAGATAACGGCGCAGGCGCACTGAGCGCGGCGGCTCTTGAATGGGAGCCTGCCGCAAAGTGCCGGAATGCGCGCATGCGCGGGGATCGTGCCATTCCTCGCTCATGCGCTGGAGTGACGTCATCGCCGCTCTGGCCAGTCACAGCGACGGATCGGGGATACCCAGAAGTCACTCCGGGTATCATGGCGGCGACGGAGGACGTGTCCGAGGACCACTGCGGGGGCTTCGATCTAAGGTAAGTAATTGATAGTAATTGATAATGAGCTAGTATGCTAGTCATACTAGCTCATTATGCCTTTGCCTTGCAGGTTTAAAAAAAAATATATAGTTTTGGGGTATACAACCGCTTTAAATACCTTCTTATAGTGCTGATCTCCCGCTGCTCTCCTCCTCTTCTCCCAGCTTTCAGCGGGTGATCTCAGTACCCCCCCCTCTCCAGTGCTCAGAGCGGGGGAAGACTGCTCCGGCGGGTCACGGAAGCAGTGAGCAGTGCTATAAGAAGGTATGTAACACAATTATATTACAGAAACATACACCGTTTACATGATATAATACTGTAATAGAGTGGATTCTAGCATTTTACAAGCACATTTACTCAGTTCACACTGGGGATTCCTGACAGGCAGGGGGGGAGAGGGGGAGAGAAGACAGCACATTACATGGTAAGACCTACCCCGAAAATAAGCCCTACTGTGTCTTTTGTTGCCAAAATTAATATAAGACCCAGGCTTTTTTTCCGGGAGAAACACAGTATCCAAAATCTCAATGCACCCGCAGGGCAGCACAGTGGTGTAGTGGTTAGCACTTTCACCTAGCAGCAAAAGGGTTGCTGGTTCAAATCCCAACCACGACACCATCTGCCTGGAGTTTGCATGTTTTCCCTGTGTCTGTGTGGGTTTCCTCCGGGTCCTCCGGTTTCCTCCCACTCTCCAAAGACATGCTGGTAGGTCAATTGGATCTTGTCCAAATTGACCCAGTATATATGTATATATGTGTGTACGACTGCGTGTCGAGATCCTACGGGGGTAAAATGACCGCACCAGCCAAGCAGACACTGGCTGCAAAAAGCGCCTAGAGGCGATTCAGTTTGCATGTGAGCGCTATACAAGTCATTCACTCACCCATGCAGTCAAAATTGTAAAAAAAAAACATAAATGGTACCTATCAACCATACACAACCACCTCCATGAAATTACCTTCACATCACAGGCCCCCCATTCACATAAGGCGGGGATATGCAATTAGCGGACCTCCAGCTGTTGCGGAACTACAAGTCCCATGAGGCATAGCAAGACTCTGACAGCCACAAGCATGACACCCAGAGGCAGAGGCATGATGGGACTTGTAGTTTTGCAACAGCTGGAGGTCCGCTAATTGCAGATCCCCCATCACATCTGACACACCCCTTTCCTTCACATAAGAGCCCCTCCTGCAAGTCAGAGTTCCCCATCACATAAAAGCCCCCCCCCCCTATACATCAGCCCCCCCCCCCCCCTTCACATCAAAGTCTCCCCATCAAATGAGAGTCCCTCCTGGATCAGAGTCCCCTCATTTATCTCTGATCCAGAGAAAACTGGGTCTCCTCTGCTTGCGGCATTCTGGGGAAACCCCAAAGGGCACCCTGGGTGAAAAACACTGCATTAGAGTACTAATGATCTTTATTGCACTGCTAATGTTCTTATAAAACAAAACATTCCACCAACTTCATATTCTCATAAAATTGTGTTTATAGATACACCTTACCATGCACGTCTGCATACATTATAGGGCTAATTATCTTCATGATCCTGCTAATGGTCTTCTATATATATATATGACTACATACACTGCACTATTTATAACTACATATTCAGAATTCTGGTAATATTGATATAACTTTCAGACTTATTACACATACCTGCATATATTATAGAACTAATTATCCTCTATGTAGATGTTCAGCATTCCAAAGTACGCATCCCATGATTCATATCGCTATTATTGATATCATTTCCTATGACTTACTCTGCATATATTATACAGATAATTATCTCCTATATATAACTGCAGCACCCCACCATCTACAAATCACTATATAAATAAAGTGCTATCATCATTATTATTGTAGATACAACTTACTACTACTGCCGCCTATGTTACTTGAACTTATTATACTAATATACATATACAATATGTAACGGGGTCCCCAAATTTAACCCCGCTATACCTAAATTTAGGGGTGACCAGAGCAATAGTTGGCTCGGGTCTCTTGATTATTTGGACTCTGCCTTACTGCTGTGTCACCTGGCGTGCAGTTCCCCTTTGGGAGTATAGGTGGTGCTGTCACCAATACCCGGGGTTGAACCACAGGTGATGGAGTAGGTATTGGATGTCCTTTCTCGGCTGCCGTTGGTGGGCGGTTCTGGCCGGCTGTGCATGCCGGGAGGGGATATATAAGGGGCAGATGCCATTACACAGGGAGCAATTCCAGGGGCCCATGCCCGGAGGAGAGTGATTTCCGGGGCCCACTGCCTGGGAGGGAGCTACCCCTCAGAGGGGGGGGTGTGCCCCATCTTGATCGAGGCTTCTCAGGCACCTTCAGCCCGAGGCTACAGAGTTCCAGGTAGGCCCAGTACCTTTGACTGGGTCTACAACCGAAGAGGAGTCCCAGGGAACCCGCGTGAGGGTGACTGCTCTGACATAGAGGAAACCAGGGGAGGATCGGTCCCATAACAAGAGGGCGAGTAATAGAGTATTGCTGACTCGGGAAAGGCCTGGTGACCTGTCGGAGGGAAGGATTCCTCACTTCGTAGACTGCCTCTGCGGAGTGATGAAGGTTCAGGAGGGATCTCCTTGACTTGGTCCTTGGAGGGGACTGAGTCATTGTTCCAGCATCACGCCGCCTTCTAGTTCTATTGAGTGACTATCCGGGTGAGCTGTACCCACTCGGGACCGAGTGGCGACAAAGCCAAGAGTGTGCCTGAATCCACTTCTATCTGCTAACCTTTTTTCTCACTTCAACTCTCTGGTTCCTGAAAGCAAGATAAAATAAACTCATGTTGGAGTTGATAAGTTGTGTGGACATTGACCTCATATAAACATAGAGGGGAGAACCAGAAGAAGGAAGCTACTAACTGCAGGACCCAAGTATGTAACACCTCCTGACCTTTATAATCTAGAGGACACGGGCCTGTGGCATGGTGTGTCTTATCCCCCTGCTTGAGAAGGTAAGAGGGGGAAAAGGATCCGTGTGCTACAAATATATTACCAAAAGTATTGGGACGCCTGCCTTTACACACATGAACTTTAATAGCACCCCAGTCTTAGTCCGTAGGGTTCACCATTGCGTTGGCCCACCCTTTGCAGCTATAACAACTTCAACTCTTCTGGGAAGTCTGTCCACAAGGTTTAGGAGTGTGTCTATGGGAATGTTTGACCATTCTTCCAGAAGTGCATTTGTGAGGTCAGGCACTGATGTTGGATGAGAAGGCCTGGCTCGCAGTCTCCGCTCTAATTTATCCCAAAAGGTGTTCTATCGGGTTGAGGTCAGGCCTCTGTGCAGGCCAGTCAAGTTCCTCCACCCCAAACTCGCTCATCCATGTCTTTATGGATTTTGCTTTGCCTTCTCGTCCAACATCAGTGCCTGACCTCACAAATACGCTTCTGGAAGAATGGTCAAACCTTCCCATAGACACACTTCTAAATCTCGTGGACGGCCTTCCCAGAAGAGTTGAAGCTGTTAAAGCTGCAAATGGTGGGCCAACTCAATATTGAACCCTACGGGCTAAGACTGGGATGCCGTTAAAGTTCATGTGCGTGTAAAGGCAGGTGTCCCAATACTTTTGGTAATATAGTGTCTGTATGTATGTGTGTGTAATATACAGTGTGTATATATATATATATATATATATATATATATAATATATTCTCCTCCAGCCTCTTTCTATACCGGATTCCTTATAATGACAACGGTGGATTGCACCTGTGTAATATGTGTCACCGTGGCCAGTTGTTGTCTCCATCAGGAGTGCATATGACAGGATGACAACACACGCAAAACAATTACAGGAAGTGTACAGGGCACTGGAGTTAGTAGAATCAAAGTATCAGCATTTATTAAAACATAGCACACTTAGCACCACTTAGTCCAACCTTTGATAGATCATCAGACAGCATGGATGAATAAGAACAGGGTCGATCGTGCAGCAGCAATGTGTGTGCCTGTTCCTGTGCCGATGGGTTTTAGGGGCCCCGCCCCCTTTGTCAAGCTTGCCATCACTTTGTAAAGCTTGACGTCCCCATCACATCCAATAAGAGAATGTTTTGCATTCATTGAGAAAATACAACACATTGATTGAATGGTGCCCGTGTCGAGCGGCTGTGCTCATAATGCAGCAGGACAGCTGCTCGGCATGGAGCCTGGAAGCTAGTGGAGATCTGTGTAATAGCGGTACCTACTACAGTGATTTCCAGATTCCACAGGCTTCCCACTGGTAAAGCACATACATACTTACATGGGTACAAGCAGGATCAATATAACTATGCAAAAATATCTATAGCTGGAATTCCAACTTACATAAATGCAAGTACGGTGCTGCACCACTGCAGGTTCCAGCGTAGCTATGAGTATAATTATCACGTCTGTGTGCATGAGTCCTAAAAGAATAACGTACAGGAGCCAATCACATTCTGACCATTGCTTTGTTGAAAGAAAGAATTGGTTGCTTGAAGGAAGTAAAAAAAAAAAAATTGTTTAGATGCTTGTTCCCAAATGTGCTTCACTAAAGAGCTATGAAAGAAACCCCATATAATACAGTAATGGATTAATAAAATTGAAGTTCTCAACATATTTTTTCAGTTGTGGAACCCTTTAAAAGTATGCGGAATCCTGAAGAGCCTAATGCCCTGTACACACGATCGGAATTTCCGATGGGATAAAATCCAATGGAATTTTCCGTGGGAATTCTGTTCAAGCTGTCTTGCATATACAGGTCCTTCTCAAAAAATTAGCATATTGTGATAAAGTTCATTATTTTCTGTAATGTACTGATAAACATTAGACTTTCATATATTTTAGATTCATTACACACAACTGAAGTAGTTCAAGCCTTTTCTTGTTTTAATATTGATGATTTTGGCATACAGCTCATGAAAACCCAAAAATCCTATCTCAAAAAATTAGCATATTTCATCCGACCAATAAAAGAAAAGTGTTTTTAATACAAAAAAAGTCAACCTTCAAATAATTATGTTCAGTTATGCACTCAATACTTGGTCGGGAATCCTTTTGCAGAAATGACTGCTTCAATGCGGCGTGGCATGGAGGCAACCAGCCTGTGGCACTGCTGAGGTGTTATGGAGGCCCAGGATGCTTCGATAGCGGCCTTAAGCTCATCCAGAGTGTTGGGTCTTGCGTCTCTCAACTTTCTCTTCCCAATATCCCACAGATTCTCTATGGGGTTCAGGTCAGGAGAGTTGGCAGGCCAATTGAGCACAGTAATACCATGGTCAGTAAACCATTTACCAGTGGTTTTGGCACTGTGAGCAGGTGCCAGGTCGTGCTGAAAAATGAAATCTTCATCTCCATAAAGCTTTTCAGCAGATGGAAGCATGAAGTGCTCCAAAATCTCCTGATAGCTAGCTGCATTGACCCTGCCCTTGATAAAACACAGTGGACCAACACCAGCAGCTGACATGGCACCCCAGACCATCACTGACTGTGGGTACTTGACACTGGACTTCAGGCATTTTGGCATTTCCCTCTCCCCAGTCTTCCTCCAGACTCTGGCACCTTGATTTCCGAATGTACTTTGGACCACTGAGCAACAGTCCAGTGCTGCTTCTCTGTAGCCCAGGTCAGGCGCTTCTGCCGCTGTTTCTGGTTCAAAAGTGGCTTGACCTGGGGAATGCGGCACCTGTAGCCCATTTCCTGCACACGCCTGTTCACGGTGGCTCTGGATGTTTCTACTCCAGACTCAGTCCACTGCTTCCGCAGGTCCTCCAAGGTCTGGAATCGGTCCTTCTCCACAATCTTCTTCAGGGTCCGGTCACCTCTTCTCGTTGTGCAGCGTTTTCTGCCACACTTTTTCCTTCCCACAGACTTCCCACTGAGGTGCCTTGATACAGCACTCTGGGAACAGCCTATTCGTTCAGAAATTTCTTTCTGTGTCTTACCCTCTTGCTTGAGGGTGTCAATGATGGCCTTCTGGACAGCAGTCAGGTCGGCAGTCTTACCCATGATTGCGGTTTTGAGTAATGAACCAGGCTGGGAGTTTTTAAAAGCCTCAGGAATCTTTTGCAGGTGTTTAGAGTTAATTAGTTGATTCAGATGATTAGGTTAATAGCTCGTTTAGAGAACCTTTTCATGATATGCTAATTTTTTGAGATAGGATTTTTGGGTTTTCATCAATATTAAAACAAGAAAAGGCTTGAACTACTTCAGTTGTGTGTAATGAATCTAAAATATATGAAAGTCTAATGTTTATCAGTACATTGCAGAAAATAATGAACTTTATCACAATATGCTAATTTTTTGAGAAGGACCTGTACACTGTCAGACTAAATTCTGATCTTCAAGAACGCGGTGACGTACAACACTACGACGAGCCGAGAAAAATAAAGTTCAATGCTTCCGAGCATGCGTCGACTTGATTCTGAGCATGCGTGTTTTTTTCTCCGTCAGCGTTCCACACAGACGATCAGAATTTCCGATAGGATTAAAAAAATAAAACATGTTCTATTTCTAAACTCCGACGGAAAAAAGTCCGATGGGGCCCACACACGGTCGGAATATCCGATGAAAAAAATCCGTCAGACTTTTTTCATCGGAAATTCTGATCGTGTGTACAAGGAATTATTCTAAAATGTAAAAAACATACTTATCAATGGGGGACCTGTGCCTGGGACAATGCATACAACCTCCATGATGACATTACCTTCTCATCAGAAGCCCCCTCATTTACATAGGAGGGTTTCCCCATCAAATCAGAGCCCCCCCCACTTACATCATAGCCCCGCATGACATCAAAGGTTCCCATAATGTCAGAAGTTCCCCCTTCACCTCAGAGCCCCCATAGACATCAGAGCCCCCCCCCCAACATATTGGATTTTCCCCTGTACATTAGAGTTCCCACTTTACATGAGCCTCCTCCCATCACATCAGAGCCCCCATCTAATCAGCGTGCCCCCATGATAACAGAGTCCCCCCCCACCTCCCCATCACCACAGATTCCCCCATTACAAATTCCCCAAATCACACATTCCCCCATCAGTGAGTCCCCAATCACACTGTTCCCCCAGCCAAGAGCCTCCCCCAATCACAAAGCCCCCTCTTCACATCAGAGCCCTACTGTTTAGCTTCAGCAGCATGGCAGAGGTTGGGTACTTCTCCTAAATGCTGGAGGCGGCCCTGCATACCTGGACAAGAGTCATGTGCTACTATGGTGCGGGTAAGCCGGCTGCCATCATGGGCAACAAATTATGTAATGCTTCCTAGCGGAAAAAGCATCATTGGTTGTTATGGTGCTGGCAGCTGGTTTGCCCACAACATGGCAACTTATGATGCTGATCCAGGGCAAACTGGGTCCCATGCTTGTTGCACCCTGGGTAAATCCAGATGACACCCCATGTGGCACCCCAGGTTGAGAAACACTGTTCTTAAGGAGGAGGGAGGTTCAAAAACATGTGTGAAAAACGCACTCTTAAGGCCCCATGCACACGAGACGCTGTTATTTGCTGTTGAATGCGCGTTCAGAGGCAGTTGGACGCTTTTTTCAACTGCCCCTGAACCCATTCAATGTTATCCTATGTGTCCATGCACACACTCTCGTTTTTTGGCGTTTACAAGCAGTTGCGTTTAACCTCGTTTTTTCAGAAGCAAAAAAATGGGTTCAGACGCAAGAGTTTTCCACGTTTCAGACGCTAAACGCTGCTAAACGCGGCTAAACGCGGTACCGGCGTTTTTCCGCGTTTGCGTTTATAAGCGTTTTTAAAGGTGACCTATTTTTTAACATTAGAAATCTCAAAAATGATGGCAAATGATGAAAAACTATTAAAAAATATAAAAGAAAACTGTAATTGCTTGCATTGCATTGTGGACAATCCACAACTTGTGGCAGGTAACGTGGCAAGTGGACAATCCACAACTTGTGGCAGGTAACGTGGCCAGTGGACAATCAACAACTTGTGTCAGGTGACGTGGCCAGGTGACGTGGCCAGGTGACGTGGTCAGTGGACAATCCACAACTTGTGGCAGGTGACATGGCCAGGTGACGTGGCAGGTAACATGGCCAGGTGACGTGGCACGTGATGTGGCCAGGTGACGTGGCAAGTGGACAATCCACAACTTGTGGCAGGTGACGTGGCTAGGTGACGTGGCAGGTAACGTGGCCAGGTGACGTGGCCAGGTGACGTGGCATGTGGCATGTGACATGGCAAGTGGACAATCCACAACTTGTGGCAGGTGACGTGGCCAGGTGATGTGGCAAGTGGACAATCCACAGCTTGTGGCAGGTAACGTGGCAAGTGGACAGTCAACAACTTGTGTCAGGTGACGTGGCCAGGTGACATGGCCAGTGGACAATCCACAACTTGTGGCAGGTGACGTGGCCAGGTGACGTGGCAGGTGACGTGGCCAGGTGACGTGGCAGGTGACGTGGCAAGTGGACAATCCACATCTTGTGGCAGGTGACGTGGCTAGGTGACGTGGCCAGGTGACGTGGCTAATGGACAATCCACAACTTGTGGCAGGTGAAGTGGCTAGGTGACGTGGCAGGTAACGTGGCCAGGTGACGTGGCCAGGTGACGTGGCAAGTGGACAATCCACAACTTGTGGCAGGTGACGTGGCCAGGTGATGTGGCAGGTAACGTGGCCAGGTGACGTGGCAGGTGACGTGGCCAGGTGACGTGGCAGGTAACATGGCCAGGTGACGTGGCAAGTGGACAATCCACAACTTGTGGCAGGTGACGTGGCCAGGTGACACGTGATGTGGTCAGGTGACGTGGCCAGTGGACAATCCACAACTTGTGGCAGGTGACGTGGCTAGGTAACGTGGCCAGGTGATGTGGCCAGGTGACGTGGCAGGTGACGTGGCAAGTGGACAATCCACAACTTGTGGCAGGTGACGTGGCTAGGTGACGTGGCCAGGTGACGTGGCTAATGGACAATCCACAACTTGTGGCAGGTCAAGTGGCTAGGTGACGTGGCAGGTAACGTGGCCAGGTGACGTGGCCAGGTGACGTGGCAAGTGGACAATCCACAACTTGTGGCAGGTGACGTGGCTAGGTGACATGGCAGGTAACGTGGCCAGGTGACGTGGCCAGGTGACGTGGCAGGTGATACGCTAAATACAAGTACACTGCTGCTCTCTCAGCTGCTGCTACTCACTCTGGTCTCACAAACTGGCTGAAATGGTTAAAATTTACTGTTTTTTGAGCTTAGGGAGGGTCTTATGATGAAACGCTTATAAACGCAAACGCGGTAAAACGCCGCTAAACGCCAATAAACGCGGCTGCAAACGCGGCCAAACGCGCGTTTTTAAACGCCGGTTTCAGAGTTTAAAAACGTGTGTTCAGCAGAGTTTGCACCTGCGTCTCGTGTGCATGGGGCCTAAGCCTCATACACACGGTCGGACTTTTGGCCAACAAACTTCATTTTGAGCAAGTTGGACCAACAATCCGACCGTGTGTACGCTCCATCGGACAAACTTTTTTTGCTTTTTTCTTGTTTTCATTGGACAAAAGTTGGGTCTGCAAACGGACAAACTTTTGCCCAACAAAAGTCCGATGGAGCAAAGTCCGACCGTGTGTACAGAAGACCATCGGACTTTGTCCGATGGACAAAACAACTAATGTTAAAATCAACCAACAATAGCAGAAGTTGACCAAAGGGTGGCGGTAAAGAGCAGAAAAGAGCAGAAAAACCACTTGATGTTACAAAAAGTTTTGGGAAAGTTTTCAGAAAATTCCGAGCATGAATATGCTATGGGTGTTCCCGACCAACTCAGTTCGGACAAAAAAACACGGAAAAGTCCGATGGAAGTCCGACCGTGTGTATGGGGCTTTATAGGCACGCCTATTTAAGTTTATGGGGCCCAAAAATGCCTGAATATGCTCCAAAAAAGCTCATGCACTTTTCTGAGTGTAGGGTGTAGAGTGTAGGGTGACAGAGCATACAAGTGTGAACAAGGACTGGTAGAAAGAATGGGATTCTGTATGCTGAGCGCAGCCAGGCATAGGGAAATGAACTGTTAAACCCTGAATTGTCAATAGGGGCCATAGGCGTGCGCAGCCTATTGCATTAGGGTGTGCACCCCAAAGCTCAACACATACTACCGATCACTCACGATGAAAGTGAAGGGGCCGGTAAGTTACATATTTACCTGCCCCTTCCCCCACTCATCCTAAAACATCCCCAGCAGCAACAGCCGGTGGGAGAGGAGAGTAGGGAAGCTGGAAGCGCTGCGAGGGGAAGGAGAGGGGGAGCCAGGGCAGTAGGGGGAATCTGTGCTGCACAGTGTGATTAGGGTGTGCCTGGGCACACCTGGCACACCCTGTGCGCACGCCTATGATAGGGGCTACAGCATGGATACTTAGGTGGACTTCCTAGAAGGACAGAGCTGATAGTGACATCACTTTAGTAGTATGGCCCCTTGTACCCCAAGATGGAAACAGGAGTTAAGCCCCGTACACACAGGCCGACTGCCGGGAGACATCAGCTGGTTGAGAAAAAAAAACGTCCGACATTCGGCCGTGTGTGTGCCGCCCTGTACTAAATTTGCATAGTTAGTACAGCGGCTCTGACCAGAGCTGACAGTTTTTAGTGTGTACTTCTAACAGGCTTTAGTACCTGAATCTGTCTTTATATTAGCTTTATGTCATAGAGTGGTAACTTGCATTACAAACTCAGGGATAGTTCCCCAAAAAGTTTTAATTACGGGACAAGTCCAAATCACTGTTAGTGCATATCCATGTCTCCAGCTGAATGGACTATCATGTTAATGTGCAATAAAACACAGTAACTTGTATGCAGTATTTCGGCCTGAGGGTTAAGGAAGGTCCAATCAACTATCCATCACCTGTTTGTCAGCCCAAAAATTCAGTCTCGTTACTTTACATTTATTGACACAACAAAAAAAAAAACAGACAGTAGCAACAATGTAAAATTACAACATTTTAAAGCAACACTACACAAATTAGGATCAAATACAAAAAAAAGGTTAAAAACAAAAATACAAAAGCAATTGAAATTATTATACAGTATTAATATAGTGCCCCCAGTTTGAGCAGTGCTTTACAAACTAAAGGGAAACTGTACAGTTGCAGTACAAGAGGACCAGTGCTCATGAGGGCTTGCCATCTAATAGGGAAGGCAAGTGACACAAAAGGGAATAATTGTGGGGGAGGGGCGGGAAGGTTTTAGGTAGAGGCAGGATAGATTTCCCTGAAAATATGAGTTTTCCGGGATCACTATAGGTGGCAGGGACAGCCCGTCCATTAAGGGCGCACGGCGCCGCCCCCCCTGTCCATCTCCGCCCCCCCATCCATGTGTCCAGCCCCTTTTGGGACACCGGCGCATGAACTCCAATGCGGGGGGGGGGATTTTTTTGAAGCACCAATTAGAGCCAGAGGCTCTAATAGGCTTCAAAATAGTGTGGGCTCGGGTCACAGAGAGTGCGCTCCGATCCCACCCAGGTGTGTTACATCAGGCAAATGTATATTCGCTGTTGTAACAGTGATCCTCCTCCCGGCCAATCAGGAAGCCGGTTTTGACACCGGTCACCCGATTGGCTGAAAGGACAGGCAATCCTATTGGACGCCTAGGAGGAGCAGAGGAGGAGCTGGAAGCTGCCATGGAGGAGAGGACACGGAGCCGCTACGCCATGCTACCTGCTGCCTGCCACCGACCACAATCGGGTAAGTGCCGGACCAACCGGCAAACAGCGGGGGGTGGGTGCGGCTCGCAGGGATGAGTGCCCGCTTGAGGGGGGTTGTTTGCCGCCCCCCTCCCCCCCCAAAAAAAACACTAGCCGCCACTGATGGGTGGACAGAGTAGGAGATAGCCAGGGAGATTGGGGTAAAGAGTTGCAGAGGATGGGGGAGGGTCAGGAGAAGTCCTGGAGTTGAGAATGGAGACCTTGTCTACAGTCTCTTTGGTTTATCTCTACACACAGATGACACATCCGTGGGTAGGCATTGGATCCTCGCTGGAATATTTGTGATGTGGTGAATGATCAGCCTGACCACCCGCTGTTATCTGATTCCGGGCTAGTTACATGTGATAGGTGGATTTCTTCTTTGATGTAAGATGTCTGCTTTCATTTTCAATTTTCCCTTCTTTATTTTCCCTTCTCTTTTTCTTTATTTTTCTTTTTATTTATTTTTATTTATTTTTATTATTTATTTATTTTTATTTATTTTTATTTATTATTTTTTCTTACTTTTACTTTTTCTTTTCCTTATTTTCTTTTGTTGTTTTCAGTTAATTTTCCCCTTTTGTTTCCTCCCCCCCCCCCCCCTCTTCTTTTTCTCACATGATTTTTTGCTCTTCTGGTCTCTATTACAATGTACTGAATACATTTTATTGAAATTTCTTGTACTAATATGATATATGTGTTCCATTAGATGGTTTGGCTCTAGACACTTGAATTAAACCCCTGAAGAAGGGCTATGCGCCAGAAACGTTGGGTCAAGTTGTGAGAGCTACGCTTACAAGCATCCATACCCATCAACCCATCATATGGATTTGTTACATATGTACCATTATTTTATGAATATTTGTATAATAAATTCTTTTTTGTAATTTCTATTATTGGTTTGTCAGTCACTTATAAAGTCCCATTCTTTCTAGGGGGTAATTTTTCTTTCTGGAGTTGAGAATGGGAGGAGGTAATGAGGGATGAACAAAGAGGACCGTTTGGGTGATATTTTGAGATGAGGTTGGTGATGTACCTGAATGTGGCATTGTTACCTTAACCCTTTCCCGCCGAGCGGACGCATATATGCGTCCTCGGCTTTCGGGGGTTATACCGGGATGATGCCTGCAGCTGCAGGCATCATCCCGGTCCTGTTGTTTAGAGACGGCGATTGGCTTTCCAGGTATAACCACCGATGCAGCTAAAAGCCGCTCGGTTGTTATACCGGAGGAGCGGGAGGGGACATCCCCCCCCTCCCACCGCCTCCGCCGCTCTTACCGGGCCTCCCGTCCCACCGGGAGACCCGATCCACGATCCGCCACCTCGGGCGGCTAGAGAGAGACTGAATCAAAGCCGCGAATGGCTTTGATTTTTTCTCTTCACTGTAACCACGGAAGCGACGTCATGACGTCACATCCGGGTTACTCGGCTGCCAATGGCGCCGAATTTAAAAAAGTACACAGTATTCAGAATCGCAGTTTTCGGCGATCTGAATACTTTGAAGTGCAAAGGAGGGATTGGGGGTCTTTTAGACCCCCGATCTCTCCATAAAGAGTACCTGTCACCCAGTGCCGATCCTGACCTCCCTGGGGCCCTAAGCAAAATTCTGCTAAGGGGCCCTTTACGGTGGCAAAAAATGGGTGTGGTTTACGCGGAATGGTGGGCGTGGCTTATGTGGGCGTGGCTCGGATGGGGTGTGGTTAGAGTCGGAGATGAATGAGGGATGGAGGAAGAAAGAGAGAAAGAAAGAGGGAGAGATAGAAAGAAAGAGGGGTGGAGGGACAGCAGGCCCAGATCCTACGCCACAATAGAAATATATGTGTATTCCAGAAAGTTTAACAAATCAGCAGATAAAGATACTCCAAACACCTGGTGTTAGCGCTTCAATCATCCCGGCACCATGGTTGTTATGGTGTCAGGATGACTGAAGCGCATTATTTCTATTATTACATTGTATAATAGAATGAAATTATTCAACTCACCATAATGCAGAATCAGTGGAAGCCCCGAGTCCCTCCTTACACCAGGCATTCCCAGCGGAGTCCCCCTTACACCAGGCATTCCCAGTAGAGTTCCTCCTTATATCAGGCATTCCCAGTAGAGTCCCTCCTTACACCAGGCATTCCCAGTAGAGTCCCTCCTTACACCAGGCATTCCCAGTAGAGTCCCTCCTTACACCAGGCATTCCCAGCGGAGTCCCCCTTACACCAGGCATTCCCAGCGGAGGCCCCCCTTACACCAGGCCTCCCCAGCGGAGGCCCCCCTTACACCAGGCCTCCGCAGCGGAGGCCCCCCTTACACCAGGCATTCCCAGTGTAGGCCCCCCTTACACCAGGCATTCCCAGCGGAGTCCCGCCTTACACCAGGCCTCCCCAGCGGAGGCCCCCCTTACACCAGGCATTCCCAGCGGAGGCCCCCCTTACACCAGGCATTCCCAGCGGAGTCCCCCCTTACACCAGGCCTCCCCAGCGGAGGCCCCCCTTACACCAGGCATTCCCAGCGGAGTCCCCCCTTACACCAGGCCTCCCCAGCGGAGGCCCCCCTTACACCAGGCATTCCCAGCGGAGGCCCCCCTTACACCAGGCATTCCCAGCGGAGTCCCCCCTTACACCAGGCCTCCCCAGCGGAGGCCCCCCTTACACCAGGCATTCCCAGCGGAGTCCCCCCTTACACCAGGCATTCCCAGCGGAGTCCCCCCCTTACACCAGGCCTCCCCAGCGGAGGCCCCCTTACACCAGGCATTCCCAGCGGAGGCCCCCCTTACACCAGGCATTCCCAGCGGAGGCCCCCCTTACACCAGGCATTCCCAGCGGAGTCCCCCCTTACACCAGACCTCCCCAGCGGAGGCCCCCCTTACACCAGGCATTCCCAGCGGAGGCCCCCCTTACACCAGGCCTCCCCAGCGGAGGCCCCCCTTACACCAGGCATTCCCAGCGGAGGCCCCCCTTACACCAGGCCTCCCAGGCGGAGGCCCCCCTTACACCAGGCATTCCCAGCGGAGGCCCCCCTTACACCAGGCCTCCCCAGCGGAGGCCCCCCTTACACCAGGCCTCCCCAGCGGAGGCCCCCTTTACACCAGGCATTCCCAGTGGAGGCCCCCCTATACACCAGGCCTCCCCAGCGGAGGCCCCCCTTACACCAGGCATTCCCAGTGGAGGCCCCCCTTACACCAGGCATTCCCAGCGGAGGCCTTACACCAGGGTAGGCCCCCCTTACACCAGGCATTCCCAGCGGAGGCCCCCTTACACCAGGCCTCCCAGGCGGAGGCCCCCCTTACATCAGGCATTCCCAGCGGAGGCCCCCCTTACACCAGGCCTCCCCAGCGGAGGCCCCCCTTACACCAGGCCTCCCCAGCGGAGGCCCCCTTTACACCAGGCATTCCCAGTGGAGGCCCACCTATACACCAGGCATTCCCAGTGGAGGCCCCCCTTACACCAGGCATTCCCAGTGGAGGCCCCCCTTACACCAGGCATTCCCAGCGGAGGCCCCCCTTACACCAGGCATTCCCAGCGGAGGCCCCCCTTACACCAGGCATTCCCAGCAGAGGCCCCCCTTACACCAGGTGTGATGCCCCAGCAGCAGAGACTCTCTCCGCCGCCATTACACAGAGGGGACAGTGGAGGAGCCGGCCGGGTGGCTGGCAATAGGAATTAAGCTGCGGCGCCGCCGCCCACCCCCGCCCCTTCCCACATTTCACTCACACAGACAGACATTAGCGGGGCGGGAGGTGGGCGGTGCCGCAGCTCAATTCCTATTGGCAGCCACCCTGACCCTCCTCTTGGTCTACAAGAAAATGAAAATTGTCTCCGCCCGGCCTGCGGACCTCTAGTGGCGGCGGCGGCGGTTGCGGTGAAGATTCGGGGGCCCCTAGTAATTACTCGGGGCCCTATGCAGCTTGCCTAGCAAGCCTATAGGGCGGATCGGCCCTGCTGTCACCACTTATTACTGTCACAAGGGATGTTTACATTCCTTGTGACAGCAATAAAAGTGATCAATTTTTATTTTTTTTTAAAACACTATTTTTAATTATAAAAATAAATAAAATAAATAAGAAAAAAAAAATTTAAAGCACCCCTGTCCCCGCGAGCTCGCACGGCAAAGAAAACGCATACGGAAGTCGCGCCCGCATATGAAAACGGCGTTCAAATCACACATGTGAGGTATCGCCGCGATTGTCAGAGCGAGAGCAATAATTATAGCCGTAGACCTCCTCTGTAACTCTAACCTAGTAGCCGTAAAAAATAAATAAAGCGTTGGCTTTGGAGATTTTAAGGTACTGTAGTTTGTCGCCATTCCACGAGTGCGGGCAATTATAAAGCATGACATGTTTGGTATCTATTTACTTGGCGTAACATCATCTTTCACATTATACAAAAAAATTGGACTAACTTTGCTTTTTAATTTTTTTTTAATTCATGAAAGTTAATTTTTCCCAAAAAGTTGCATTTAAAACACAGCTGCGCCAATACTGTGTGTTATAAAATATTGCAACAATCGCCATTTTATTCTCTAGATTCTCTGCTAAAAAAATATATATAATGTTTGGGGTTTCTAAGTAATTTTCTAGCAAAAAATCCGCATTTTAACTTGTAAACACCAAATGTCAGAAATGGGCTTAGTCATGAAAGGGTTTAAAAGAAACTCTCCATAAATTAAGAAAAAAAATATAATTGTTTTGCAAATATGACTGAACAGTTCAATGAGCAAAATTGAGGGTTCCATTTTCAGAGAAAAATCAATTTAGTCAAAAAAATCACTCCCCCAATCCCTAATGATAATAATATAAAAGACAATTCCAGGGCCAGATCTCAAATGCCAGAGATTGTCCCTGGAAATCAGGAATAGTGAGCGGCTTTGTGTAAGACGGAGTGTGGCTAAAACCAGAGCAGGAGGAGGTGAGGGAAGGCGGGAGATGGCAACAGACAGGGATGGATTGAATTGCTTTGCATTATTCATCTCTTGTTGGGTATTGATCCCTCCCCACCTCTTTCCTGACTCCGCAGCTTTGGCTCCCCAGAGATGGGCACAACCATACAGCATACAGAACCTACCCCCTGCCCCACACAGAGATCAGCACCTTCCAGGAAGACAAAACACATTACAGGACAATGATTGCCAATTCCTGACAATTCTACAGAAAGCTCTATTGTGATATTAAAGAACAGAGCTGGGACAATGAATGCCAACTCTCCCTGGTACAGCAATGCCAAGACAAGAGGGGGGGGGGGTTCAATGTCTATAGTAACGCCAGACAAGACTATTGCCTATAGTACCAAGTCAAGGGTTGGATTTTATCCTCTGACCTGCAGGGGGGAAATAAAATATAGGTAATAGATTATAAAGGTGTAGTAGTAGAGTGGACATACTTTGCAATATTGAGATTAATGCCGCGTACACACGACCGTTTTTAATGACGAGAAAAATGCCATTTTTTTAAATGGTCATTAAAAACGATCGTGTGTGGGCTTCAGAGCATTTTTCACGACGTGAAAAATGGGCATGAAAAAATTGGAACATGCTCTAATTTTTATCGTCGTTTTTCACATCGTCGTTTTTCTCGTCATGAAAAACGGTTGTGTGTACGCTTTAACGGCGTGAAAAAAAATGCGCATGCTCAGAATCAAGTATGAGACAGGAGCGCTCGTTCTGGTAAAACTAGCGTTCATAATGGAGATAGCACATTCGTCACGCTGTAACGGACTGAAAAGCATGAGGCTGAAAAGCGCGAATCGTCTCTCAACAAACTTTACTAACATGAAGGGTGGTGCCATCCGAATGGAACTTCCCCTTTATAGTGCCGTCGTACGTGTTGGACGTCACCACGCTTTACTCAAGTATTTTTTTCCACGATAGTGTGTAGGCAAGGCAGGCTTGAGAAGAATCACGTCGAGAAAAATGCCATTTTATTCAAAGACATTAAAAACGGTCGTGTGTACGCGGCATAAAGGTCTCACCATCGCTTTTAGCAAATGCCCTTATCTTATGAGGATGGGAGACTGCACATGGGCGCAGAGGGCTGCACATCATTAAGAAGGAGCATATTTCTCCACCCCAGACTGTCTGCACCCAAGGCTGCTCATCTGTCCTTGTATGCATGTAACCACTCCGATGTGCAGTTATATCATCATCAGCTGCATCATCTGTCAGCCTGTCATTGATTTGTAGCTGGCGGTGGCTGTATGCAAATGCCTTTGCCTCCCAGTTGGATAATTACACTCCTTCTGGATGGTATATGGCCCCCTGGGCCTGTGTGCATGAGCCCTAAGGGCCTATTAACACATGTGTGTTATCATGTGTTGCATTGAGCCCCCGTTCACATCTGCGCCATTGACATGCCAAATCGCAGCCTATCCCCAGCAACGGCACTGTCCCAATCGGTGCGATGCCGACTTTGCGGCATTGCGCTGATTTCCAAAAGTAGTTCCTCCTGCACTACTTTTAGCGACTTCAGGGGCGATTTCAATAAGCATTTGTGCATGAACCCACGCAGATGTCTTTCAAATCGCCCCCCCGAACTCGCACTGAAATGCGGGTTTGAAATCATGCGAGTTCAACTGAACCAGGATTTCAAACCCGCGTTCAGTGTGTGCGTGCCCGAAGAAAGCTTTTGGAAATGAATGCCAGCTAACGCACCCTAATGGCAAAAATTTCACATGTGCATATAAAGAAAGAAAATACTGCGCTAATCTAAAATAGTGAATAAAAATAAAGCTGCTACATAAAATGTGACTAAAATTAATAAACATGGAATGAAGATGTAGCACTAAGTGAAGAAATGAAGCCCAATAATTTGGGCCTCCAATCAAACCAAAGTGATAAATAATATCAATATAATGAGTCCATACAGTGTCCATAGAAAATTTTCGTGTTGTGAAGAAAGAACATGTAGCACTGAAGGGTCATCACATAACTCTTGTAGAAAAAGAGAGGTAGAATACTCTTACCGGAACATTAGACCTGTGGTTTAGGCAGGTCAAATAGGCATAGGAAATCCCAGTGGCACTCCTCATCAGTTAGTCTGGAAACTGGATCAGATGGGTCCCCAATGTAGACTGTCCGGTAGGCTCCCCGACTTGACAGCAGACTCTGGGTTTCACACCGATCCAGGTGGTCCTCCGATGGAACTGGAACCGCCACTCAGCAAGGAGACTCTTTACCACGGTGAATATTAGTAACCAGTGGCCAAAGGAAGCTATTACTTGACCAACCACCCATGTGAGGAGAAAAGAAGGGAAGGAATGCTCCAATGGTGCAGGTCAATGAGGGTTTATTCAACCAACATAAAAGTGATCACAAACAATAAAAACGTTTAAAAAGGGGCAGTGAATGAGGTAGTGTACCAAGCCCTGGAAACCAAGTCTGGAAACTGGATCAGATGGGTCCCCAATGTAGACTGTCCGGTAGGCTCCCCGACTTGACAGCAGACTCTGGGTTTCACACCGATCCAGGTGGTCCTCTGATGGAACTGGAACCGCCACTCAGCAAGGAGACTCTTTACCACGGTGAATATTAGTAACCAGTGGCCAAAGGAAGCTATTACTTGACCAACCACCCATGTGAGGAGAAAAGAAGGGAAGGAATGCTCCAATGGTGCAGGTCAATGAGGGTTTATTCAACCAACATAAAAGTGATCACAAACAATAAAAACGTTTAAAAAGGGGCAGTGAATGAGGTAGTGTACCAAGCCCTACGTGTTTCGAACAAATGTTCTTCAACAGGGGCATCGATGTTACTAATATTCACCGTGGGCTTCATTTCTTCACTTAGCGCTACATCTTCATTCCAAAAATTTCACATGACCCTTTTTTTTTTCTTTTTTTTTTTTCAAATAACTATTTTTATTGATCATAACAGCGGGTAAACAAGAAGTTGACACTGTGATACAGAAACTTCAGCAGTACAGCAGTATAGCCAGTGCATATCAAGGAACGGTACACCATAAAACAGACAGCAGGGAGTCCCTGCTGACTCCACATAGAGTCTGTTAGTTGTCAAATAGGGTCTACCAGAAACCACAGCAAATTTTATTTTTATTTTTAAAGCATCACAACACACTACCATAACCTGGCATGCATTGTGGCGAGCTACAACATAGGTGCTTCACTTTAGCTACAATGCAAGTGTGTTCAAAATAATTTCTACCCCAACGTTACAACAGTCTTTACAAGAGTATTGTACAGTGTAAATGAGCCCCAAGAATATCTTGCATTAACCTCCTTAGCGGTAATCCTGAGTCGGGCTCAGGGTGAGTTTTTACTACCAAAAGCGGTAACCCCCGAGCCAGACTCGGGCTGCATCGCAGTATCCAGGGAGAGTTACTTACCTTGTTCCCTGGATCCTGTGATGTCTCCCCGCTGTGATCTGCGAGCCGTGTCTCGCTTGATCCACACTGCCAAGTGCCGAGCTCCGTTCCCGGGGACGGAGTTCGGCGCCAAATTCAAAAAGTGAAAAAGACAGTATAGATACAGTATACTGTAATCTTACAGATTACAGTACTGTATCAAATAATTACACATTCCCTTTGTCCCTAGTGGTCTGTCCAGTGTCCTGCATGCACTTTTATATAATAAAAACTGTTCTTTCTGCCTGGAAACTGGAGATTGTCCATAGCAACCAAAAAGTGTCCCTTTATTTCAAAAGTGGGTTTAGACCAGCTAGAAAACAGCGATAATAAATTAGAATCTTTTGCAGAATTAAGCGATAGTGATTTGTGGGGAAATTCGTCATCAAACACTAAATCTAATGACAGCGACAATTCTGCAACTGAGAAAATTTCAGTGTTTTTGATTTGTTCACTATTTTGAATAATTTTTATTATTATTATATTATTATTTATTATAATTATTTGTAGTTATTTATTATATTATAATTTAGTGTTTCAAACTTTATCATACCCGGGATGTCTACTAGACTCTTGTTTGGACAGATTTAAGTGAGTTATTCCTAAGAATTGCAGGCCTACAATATATAACGCCAAATTTCCATGCAAAATAATTGTACCACTTTCAGCACCTAAAATCAGACAGAATCATACCGCCAGGGAGGTTAAAAATGACATCATATACATTTATTCAATCTGTTAAAATGTCATTCTCTAATATTTGTTTTACAATAAAGAAACAAATTATATCACACATAAAAACATTTAATACATCGAAACTAGAATGCGTGGGTCAAAAAGAACGTCAGTTTAGGTCACATACGTTACGAACGCTTTCAACACTTACCGTATTTACTATTCAAAGTTCATAAGAGATATGGTGAATATAGCCGATCATTGGCTTGTATACATGAGCAGTAAAGAGGGGTTTCCTCCAGATGGTAGATGTATGTATTACATGTTCACAGATCAAAGTCCAATTCTTCAGACACGGTGATCCAAAAATGTCAATCCCACTGAACTATATCCAAAGAAATCATCAATATTAGTAACGTTTTAAAAATCAATACCTATAAATACACATGTGCATGAAATATCATATATATGACATATACAGTATATCACATACATAGACATGACATTACAGTATATCATGTTTATAGGCACAACATACGGTATACAGTAAATCACATACATAGGAATAACATTAAAGGATATCATTTATATATATATATATGTTCACTATTGACATGACATTACAGTATAATATGTACATAAACATGACATATACAGTATATTACTTATATAGAGATGACATATACAATATATCGCCTATATAGACATGACATTTTCAGTAAATTACACATTCTCAAATGGAGCACTCAGCTGGCACCGCTCATCATATATTTATCACTATCTACAGGGCTTAGCCAGAGCAGACATTGGGTCCTGGTGGAATAGATTCTTGGGATAGGCTCTTTCCCTCATCTGTTCTTCTCTGAAGATCCTGTTTCATAGAGCACTGAGCCACCCATTATAGGTCAGGGGTCTCATTGGACAAACCCCTAATGGGCAGGAGATGCAGCCATTAGTGTCTGACCAGCAGGGGCCCTGAGAACCTTGATAGTCATGAAATATCCCTGGATCAACACTACATTGTACCTGGAAATATCTTCTGCCATGGGTGTCACTAGGTTTGGGCACCAGGGGCATGTTCCCCAGGTTCCTTGGTGTCAGCGATACCCACACATTTTTCCATAGCCCCAAGTTGTGTCACTCACGGCTATAAATAAACACCCACATAGCAGTATTACATCCATTAAAAGCCCCAATTTGCACATACTACTGTATATGTCTGCCCATTGTGATCCCACCCAACATTCTCCATGGGGAACAACCTGTGTCACTTAATTGCTTAGGAAGTAAAGTCACCAGCACACCAGGATCTCCAAAAATGGGTCCAAAGCTTTAAGCAATGGTCACATTGTTACAGCAGAAAGCAACGTTTCGGAGCCACGCAGGACCCCTTCATCATCACACCTGATGAAGGGGTCCTGCGTGGCTCTGAAACATTGCTTTCTGCTGTAACGATGTGACCATTGATTAAGGTTGACCCATTTTTGGAGATCCTGGTGTGCTGGTGACTTTATTTTCTTTGACTACACATGGTTCCAGCCGGTGGTTGCTTCAGCACCCACTTATAGATACAACCATCTCTTCAGGAATGTGTGTGTTGGGAATATTGCATTGGAACTTCATTGCTTAGGGTACCCCAGGTGTTTCATAATCATAGAAGCACCCCTGTACTCTGGATAAGTCACCTACATCCATAGATCAACGGCACCTTCATCCCAAACAAAAATTTAATTTTTTGAAAAAGTAAGAAGGGGATTTTTATGGTGCCACAAACACAGAAATTGTTATAAAAACAAATTTATTTGAATCCAAAATTTTAAAAGAAACAAAGGGCCAGCCGTTGCTGCCCACATTTCATAAAAGAATATCATACATATGCAACATAAATAGCTACTGTATCAATCACACAGCTTGTTGCTCGACATGTTTCGCTTTTCTGCTTCTTCAGGAGTTATAAAGCGTATGTAGCATATGTATATGTTGTAATCAATCTAATAGGTACTGCTCAAAGTTTTAAAATTATTATAAGTGGGAGTGCCAACACCAACGGCGGCAATAGATCACAGGGAGAGCACACCAGGGCCAGTGTAGCTTAAATTGGTATGGGATATTGTTCCACAGGGCATAAAAAATGAGAAAAGCAGTGCCTGCTTGGAGCTGGAGGAGGCTGTGATGTCCTCATGGTTGTTAAATTGATGGGACAATGTGACTATCTTGGTGGATGCCATTGACCGGCCTGCCCTTACCCATTGTTGCCTTATGACAATTATTCTGGTCACCTTTGAAGGGCTATCCCAGGATGTTTTCTTGTTATTTTTTATGCCCTGTGGGAAGAATATCCCATACCAATTTAAGCTACACTGGCCCTGGTGTGCTCTCCATGTGATCTATTGCCGCCTTTGGTGTTGGCACACCTCCTTATATTAATTTTAGAACTTACAGCAGTATCTATTAGGTTGATTACAACATATACATATGCTTTATAGCTCCTGAAGAAGCAGAACAAGCGAAACATGTTGAGCAACAAGCATTGTGATTGATACAGTAGCTATTTAAGTGTATCTTGGTTTTTTTTAAATCTTGGATTCAATTCAAGATGTTTTTATAACCATTTCTCTAAGAAGTAACTTCCATTACTCTCAACCTCCTCCATATCCCCAAATTCATTTTTTTTATTTTCTGTGATAGGACTTCCTGTTAGAGGGTGGCTATGTTCATTTTCCATGGTCCTGAAATTTTTTCTCGCTCCAGAGATCGACTATGGGATGTGTAGTATGCATAGAGCAGTGTACATGACTGCAACTAACGTATATTGCTCGTACCAAACAAACAGAAATGTGGGAAACAAACAAAGCAACAGTTGGCTAGATGCTAGAGATATGAACTTATTGATTCCGATTCTAGGATGGGAAGCAGAAGAGATTGTGAACTATTGTTGAACTGGAAAAAGGTAGAATGGATCCATAAATTAACTCTATCTCACCCGGCATCCCTTTAAAAAGTTCTGAATGCCGGAAGGGGGGAAATATCTGCCGATCATGTGACCACTGTTATTGGCTGTCACAGTGGTCACATGATCGGGAGCCAGTCCTGCCAGCTACTGATCATTAGCAGGGACCAACGGCTGTCTCACATCTCAGTCTCTGTGCACAGTAAATCGGCTGCCCAGCGATGCATATGTACGGCATGTGGGTGTTTAAAGCCTACCCTTTTGTCAGCACACATTTGTGTTCTGGGGGGGCAAGAGATTAATCACACACTGAATCCACTCCTCCCAACTCTGGACACAGAGATTTTGGGAAGTGAAATCAAATGTTGGATCACTGCATTGTACTTCTCTTTGTGTCCAATAGTGCAGCTCCCACTGTACCTCGACCCACTCTGGATATAGGACTGCAGACTTGGTATTGTTTTCCAGCCCCCCTCTCTCCTAGTCCATTCACAAAATGTTGTGTATTCTGTGAATTCCCAACTGGCACTTTGTTTTGCAGCGCCGGGGCTTTGGTTCTGATTTTCTTACTTGGATTGGAGCTTTATAGCTCCTCCACAGTACACTCAGGCTTCTATTTCGTAGTCACTAGGGGCAGGAGACAGGGGTGCCTCCCCTTTTGCTGTTCTTGTTTATTCTGATTGAACCATTAGCCCAAGCTATTGGGCTTCTTTTGGATGTGACAGGGATTGAGGTAGCAGGATATCATCACAAACGCTGTCTTTTCCCAGACTATGCCTTATTAATGTTGACAATATCCATGATCTCTCTCCCCAAACCACATGCCTCTTTGGATGCGTTTTGGTAATCTATCAGACTCGTTCATCAACAAAGCCAAGTTGAGGGTCTTTCCTTGCCCACAGCAATGGTAGAGATGCTTCAGAGCTCCTTTGGTTTCTCCTGAACCTCTTCCACCTTTGCCTACCTGGGTTTTCACCGAACTCCAACCTACAACACTCTCTACCAGGTGAACTATCCTAAACTGTTTACTTATTTGACCTCACTTCTTACCTTCTAGGAAAAGCATCAACTCATGGATCGGCAGTATTACAGCTGTGAAGATGATGCTGCTTCCTAAATGTTTGTATTTTGCAAGAGTCTTTCCAGTGGCCAGCACATCTTATAGTTTGCATACCCTCTAAAGCTTCGTACACACGATCGGACTTCTATCAGACTTTTCTGTGGATTTCTGTCCGAAGGGCGTTGTCCGTGAACTTGGTATGCATACACACGGCAGGACTTTTTTAGCCAACAAACAAGAACATAGTGACGTAATAGACATACTACGTGGTTTTTCTGCTCTTTACCGCCACCCTTTGGGCAACTTCTGCTAATGTTGTCTGATCTTTAGCATTAGTTCTGAGCATGCGTGTTTGTACTTTGGACTTTAGTTCGATGGACTTGTGTACACACAATCGGATTAGCCGACAGGATATTTGTTGCTGGAAAGTTTGTCTGTTCTCACAGCGAACATTTGTCCGCTGAAAAAGTGAAAAAGTTTGTCCGCTGTTGTCAAAAAGTCAGATCATGTGTACAGCGAATTCTTCAATTTGTTTGGAAGAGTACCTTTCCCCACATCGCAAAAGCCATTCTATGTAGGTGTAAACTCTCGGGTGGCCTCGGCCTGCCTCTCCTGCAACGCTACTATCATGAGGAACAAACTACCAGCTTGCACACTAGTAATCCCTTTGGAGGGCTTCTTTGTGGGTCTCCTTAGAGGCCTAGCTTTGCATATAGATTGCAATAGATTTCCTACTGTATCTCCATAAACAATCTTCTCTGTGCCTTCTGCGTTCCATAAATGGGACTGGTGTAGGCTATACCTGGTTACTCAATTCTTACAGGATTTTGGTATTCTTCCTTTTGAAACCCTCACAAATAACTATAAGCTAGATGCTAGAGCTGTTTTCCTGTATCTCCAAATCAAATTTTTTTTGCAGTCACGTATTCAGTAAGCCGATGATCTCTCCTCTGACCGATTTCTAGGGTGCATTCTTGAACAGACTTGATGGCCCTGGCTTTATATCACTGGAGTATTCCTTGCGTTCCTCATCAACAGCAACCACCCTCCCCTCCTACATAGGCAAATGGGATACCGAATTGCAAAACTACACCCCAGGGGATGACTGGGCTACGATGTAGTCCTATGTGGCCAAAAACTCCTCTAATTTGCTGGTTGAGGAAGCAAACTACAAGGTCCACCTGCTCTGGTATTTTGTTCCCCTGAGTTTTCCACAAGCGATTCCAACTCAGTCCCCACAATGCTTTTGTGATTGCTGGGTGGATAGATCCTCCAGATACATATGGTGGGACTGCCCAAAAGCGCATAGGTTTTGGATTACAGTCTACCAAACGCTGTAAACAGTCATGAGTAAATCCTTTTGCAAAAATCTTATGACACTCTCCTGCTTAGGCACCCCGAAGAATGCATGAACACTCAATTGGGGCTGGTTACACGCAGCCTCACGGCAGTGAAAATAGTCTTAGCATATGCCTGGAAAACCCAGACCGAATGATGACCTTTGAAAAAATGGCAGCCTGCCAACGTGATAACTAAGCTAAGATTCTTAGGATATTGGAAACCATGGATTGAGTCCTATGTGTCACCTTCTTTTGACCCAGAATCGCTGTTTTTGTAAGAGCGTGGAGGCGTGACGGTGTCTGGGTATTGGAGTCTTCTGTTTACCACCCCCTCCTTCTTTTCCTCCCACCCTTCCTTTCCTACCTTCCTTTCTTGTGAGTTCCCTATTTCCCTTTCCCCTTCTCTCCTGACCCTGGCTTCCCCCTCCCCATTTCTCCTGTTTGCCTTTAATGCGGGTGAGGGGTGGTCTTGTACGCCATTGGAGGTGTGATACTCAGTACCCTTTTTTTATGGTTACAGTTCCACAACATAACTTCCCTTATTTGTTGCCCTCCAAAACATCTAATTCAATGCCCTGGTCCATTTATGTTTGAGCTATGAAATGTCTTCATATGTTATTCTCCAGTGTCTCGTTGGCTTCTGTATGTTTTATGATCTACCACATATCATTTGGCTTGTCATACATAATCTCGAAAATAATAAAAATTTATTGAGGGAAAGAAAAATATACATTGAACTGCGTGCAGCTTAAGTACACAAGTGTGAATGGGCTCTTTAAGGGATTGGATTTTCTTGGAAGGTAATGGGATTTGTGCCTGAAGGAGATAAAAAGAAGTCAGATTCCTAGACTGCATACTGCATGCAAGCACCAGCCAGCCCCATCCAAGGTGGATTCTTCCCGTGCCCCCGGCACAAGTCAAGACAGGATCCTTCCAGCTAGATGGGCGTGGTGGTTCACCTTTACCAGAAGTGAGCCCTGCAGGCATTGTGATGTCATAATATAACCTGACTTTCCATTCCCAGGAACTTCCAGCTGCCTTTCTTCAAAAACGTGACACAAGCACAACTGTGATTTTGTGATAACGGCTTACAAAGAAGCCATGCAAATGACACATTCCTCAGTTGCTGTCAACCCTCTAATGCTGCACTCTTAATCAAGAACATACATGTACTGGTGCAAATTGTCACTTACAAATTTGGAATTATATTTAAAGTGTATTTCTGAGCAAAAAAACAAAACAAAAGAAAACGTTAATTTCCTTATGGGTGCCTGTTGTGTTACACTATGTGATTATTCTTGCTCTGTGTCTTTAAGATCTGTCCCCTTCTTTCTAGCTGAACTCTCTCTCTCACCGTAGTTCTTTATATGTCTCCTCCACTTCCTGATTCTGGTCATTACTCCTGTATATCTTCCATGCTAAACATCTTACATGTGGCTTACAACTGCAACGTTTTTCTACCTATGAATATCCATCATTAAACGGAACATTCGAAAGGATTCATCGTCTGTCGTCCTAACTGTGAGTTTATTCATTGAGTTAAACTGCCTGTATCGATGCAAGGGATGAATATCAAACCAGCTTGAGTAAGGCCTACTTAAACCTGGAGATGAACTTTATCGCTTTGTAGTTGAGACAGAACAGTAGAAAAACTGAGTTTCACAGCTTAATTACAAGATTTCTGCATGTCAGTACTGAAACAGACAAGATTTACTGCCCTCATAGCAAGACAGAAGGGACAGAGCAGCACATGGCAGCCTTATAGCCTGAGACAATCTGCACAGTGTCATATTTCAGCACACAGATCCTGCCTGCTTTCACAGTCAGTCTGCTATCATGAGTGACCAAGCTTCTGCATGTGAACTCACATCTACCTCCCCACAAGTTCCTGAAGAAACTGAGTTACCCAAACGCTCAGTTAAACCCACTTGGAAAGTAATGGAGAATTATGAAGCTTCAAGGACTGAATTGTCAAATAGCTTGGAATTAGTCTGGGAGAAAATCCTTGCTGAAGCCAATACAGTGTCTGTTGAACGTGAACTACTGACACTAGAGGGCGCCATTAAACAACTTTCTGCCTCATATAAGCTTTATCAGCTTACCAGCATTAAATTCACTAATGTCTTACAAAACATGAAGTCAGAAAATGCGATGATGCAATTAAAGCGCGTCAATGCTCTCAATATTGAAAGAGACAGTTTTATCCAGCAAACCAGATTAAAGGCAGAAGCAAAAATAAAGCTGTTACAGGACACTGCATCTCACAGATCTGTTTCCACCAGACGTTCTAAAAACTCGTCAAGATCCCATAGTTCAAGATACTCAACACTCAGTGAGTGACTTATTAATGCCCGCGCTGAAGTGGAAGCCAGCAAAGTGCAGGTGGCATATGCAGAAAAAACAGCAGAGTTGGAAGCGCAGTCAGCACGTCAAAGAGCAGAGTCGGAAGCGCAGTCAGCACGTCAAAGAGCAGAGTTGAAAGCTCAGAGAGCAGAGTCAGAAGCTCAGTCAGCCCGTCAAAGAGCAACAATGGAAACCTTAAATGAACAGTGTAAACATGACGCAGCTATGGCAAAGCTAAGGGTCCTACAGCAAGCTATCAGTGCAGACGAAGGTGCAAGTGAGAAAGACAGCATTAACCTAAACATAGCAGATATGGAAGACCCCCTCAAATGCACTAAAGACTATGTCCTAAGCCACTGCAGTGCACACTCCATTGTCTCCAATGCTCCCGACTACATAGAGACTCCTTCACAGCTTCAAGTTAAAGAGGTTCCAGCAACTTCCTGCACTCAAAATCACTCCACTGCATTTCCTACCTGCCTACCTTGCCTGCCTTCATACGTCACAGAGCATCAGCGCAAGCTTCAAGCAAGTCATCAATCTCCAGTCATCGGTACAGCCTTGAATCAACGTACCATTGGAACAACTGACTTCAAGCAAGCAACTGACCTGGATGCATCTGCTGCACCATATTTCCCTGTGTCCTTTAACAACAATGTCAAAGATAACGCAATCAGCACCATACAGCCAACAGCATCTCACATAAAGGCGGAGACAACTGAGACAGAAGAGTTTGTGAGGTACATGCTTTGCAGAGAGCTCACAAAGACTGGTCTTACAAGTTTTGATGACCAACCTGAGAACTACAGAAGTTGGAAATGTGCCTTCAGAACTACAATCAGCAATATTGGCATTACAGCTGATCAAGAATTGAATCTGCTGATCAAATGGCTTGGTCCTCTATCTGCTGCACGTGTTAAGCCATTAAGATCGGTTTTCATGGACAATCCTACTGCAGGCCTCACAGCTGCATGGGAGCGACTAGAGCAAAGTTATGGCAGTCCAGAAGCTATAGAAAATGCTTTGTTCATGCGTCTGGAAACTTTCCCAAAGATATCCGGTAAGGACAACAAGGAGTTCCAGAGACTGAGTGACCTTCTCCTTGAGCTTCAGCTAGCCAAGACAGACCCAAAACTACCTGGACTCAGTTACCTTGACACTCCAAGAGGGGTAAACCCAATTGTCTCCAAGCTCCCGTATGGTTTGCAAGAGAAATGGACTGCACTAGGGTCATCATACAAAAGAGAGAACAAGATTTCCTTCCCTCCATTCTCTTTCTTCTGTGAATTCATCAGGGAAATTGCAGAGACCAAGAACGATCCAAGTTTTTCCTACGGTGAGTACAGTTTCTTCTCACCCTTTCCTAAGAGTACCAGTCTTCAGGGCAACTACAGAACCCATAGAGGCCCAGTGTCCGTGAAAAAGACTGACATCCTTCCCACTCCTACCACAGTTCTGGCCACGAACAAACAGAGTAGGAAGATTGAAAACCCTAACAGAGAGTGTCCTATACACAAGAAGCCACACCCCCTCAATAAATGTATCGGCTTTAGGAAAAAGCCTCTGGAAGAGCGCAAGGAGCTTTTAAAGACATTTAGGGTATGTTTCAGGTGCTGTGCTTCTACAGAACATTTTGCAAGGGACTGTAATGTGTCCATCAAGTGCATAGAGTGTGGCTCTGAAGAACATGTGCAAGCCCTCCATCCTCTTGAGCCCAGCTCTGCAAAACCTGCCAACACTCCTCCCAGGTTAATGCATGGCGGGGAGAATACAGACCAAGTGCCTAATTCTACCATCATTTCTTCATCCTGCACTGAAGTTTGTGGAGAAGACCGCTGTGGTAAGTCCTGTGCTAAGATATGCTTGGTGAACATATACCACAAGGATCAACCAGAAAAGTCTCTAAAGGCATATGCTATCTTAGACGATCAGAGCAATCGATCACTTGCAAAATCGGAATTGTTCAATCTATTTGAAATAAAAGGCGAAGCTCATCCTTATACCTTGGGTACCTGTAGTGGAACTATAGAGGTTTCTGGAAGAAGGGCTCATGGACTCATGGTATCTTCTCTCAAAGGTAACTTGCAATTACCCTTACCTACACTTGTTGAGTGCAATCAGATACCTGCTAACAGGGAAGAAATCCCTACTCCAGCTGCTGCTTTCCATCACCCTCACCTCAAGGTAATAGCAAATGAGATACCGCCACTTGACAAAGATGCTCAGATCCTTCTTCTGTTAGGAAGAGACATTCTAAGAGTTCACAAGGTACACAGACAAGTCAGTGGACCCCCAGATACCCCATTTGCCCAGCGCACGGATCTAGGGTGGGTCATCATAGGCAATGTCTGCATAGGCAAAATGAAAAGACCTACCAACATTTCGTCATTCAAGACAAATGTTCTGCCAAATGGCCGAAACACTTACTTTGAGCCATGCCCACATCACTACTGGGTGAAAGTGAAGATAGCCAGCCACGAATGGCAACATGGTATCTCAGGTGACACAAGCCCTTTCTCCTGCCATGATGGCGACTTCGGCTCTACAGTGTTTAAAGTAGTGATGAGCCGAACACCCCCGGGTTCGGTTCGCACCAGAACCCGCGAACGGACCGAAAGTTCGTACGAACATTAGAACCCTATTAAATACAATGGATGCGAACGTTCGAATTCTAAAGTGCTAATTATAACGACTATTATGCATGTTATTGTCCTAAAAAGGGTTTGGGAACCCGGGTTCTGCACCAGGGGACATGTATCAATGCAAAAAGAAGTTTTAAAAACGGTCGTTTTTCGGGAGCAGTCATTTTAATGATGCATAAAGTGAAAAAAAAAAAGTCAAATATTCCTTTAAATATCGTACCTGGGGGGTGTCTAAAGTATGCCTGTGAAGTGCCACGTGTTTCCCGTGTTTAGAACTGTCCCTGCACAAAATGACACTTCTAAAGGAAAAAAAAGCCATTTAAAACTGCTTGCGGCTTTAATGTAATGTCTGGTCCCGGTAATATGGATGAAAATCTTTAAGAAAAATGGCATAGCTACCCCATGACCCCCCCCCCTACCCCAGCCCATTACCAGCCCCTTTGGGTCTTGTATGGATATTAAGGGGAACCCCGCACATAAAATAAAAAAGGCCCTATATACTCTGAACAGCCGTATACAGGCGGTGCATACAAGACAGGGACTGTAGGTTTGTTCTTATGTAGAATCTGTTTGTAATTTTGAACAGGTACATTGTTTAAGTGTAGCTCCAGCCCAAAAATCTATTTTTAAACTTTTTGGAAAACATAGGTAAGGGTTATCACCCCTGTAACATTTGTTTTGCTGTCTGTGCCCCTGTTCAGAACATTTCACCTCACTTTGCGTCCCAATGACAACTGTTTTTGAAATGTGGTGTTTTTCTTGAAACAAGGATTGCTGATAAAGCATCAGTAGAGAGGAGACACCTTTCTCCCATATTTATTCTTACAGGAGAGAATTTTCCTTCCTAGGGGTAGATTTCCTCTCACTTCCTGTTGTCTTCTTGCGTTTGCAAGTAGTAGTCGTTTGTAAGTTGGATGTTTGAAAGTAGGGACCTGCCGTATATACTCTGCAGAAATTGGCCCCTTAGGTGTTGGTGTTGGCACAACACTGTAAGCACTCACAGTTACTCTTGGTTGGTGCTGGAACGCCCTGCTGTCAACTATTATATCAGGAATTGTAATTACATATAATTGTTGAACAGTGGTAGTAAAAATTGGGCCTTTGATGGTGGTGCTGGTGCCACAACACTGTAAGCACTGACAGTTACTCTTGGTGGGTGCAGCAATGGGCCCTGCTGTGAATTATTAGATCAAGAATTGTAATTACATGCCCCTGTTGAACAGGGGCTGAAAAATTGGGCCTTAGGCACTGGTGGCTAGAGATGTACAGAACTATTCGCCGGCGAACAGTTCCCGGCGAACATAGCTTGTTCGCGTTCGCCGCGGCCGGCGAACATATGCGATGTTCGGTCCGCCCCCTATTCATTATCATTGAGCAAACTTTGACCCTGTACCTCACAGTCAGCAGACACATTCCAGCCAATCAGCAGCATACCCTCCCTCCCAGACCCTCCCACCTCCTGGACAGCATCCATTTTAGATTCATTCTCAAGCTGCAGTCTTAGCGAGAGGAGGGACAGTTTAGCTGCTGCTGATTTTATAGGGAAAGCTAGGCTAGGCCAGTGTATTCAGTGTTCACTCCACTCCTGAAAGACTCATCTGATCTCTGCTGTAAGCACAGCGTCCTGACAGCACCCCAAAAAGCCCTTTTTAGGGCTGGTAAAACACCAGTCTGCTTTTTTGTTTTTTCCTGGACAGCATCTATTTTAGATTCAGTCTGAACTTAAAGGGGTTGCTCCACCGGAAAAAAAAAATTAAAAGCCAGCAGCTACAGCTACAGCAGCTGCTGGCTTTTAATATTTGGACACTTACCTGTCCTGGAGTCCAGCGACGTCCGCAGCAGAGGACAAGCGATCCGCTCGTCGCTCTGCTGCTCCCTCCGCCATCCTCGCTGAGGGAACCAGGAAGTGAAGCCCTGCGGCTTCATGCCCGGTTCCCTACGGCGCATGCGCAAGTCGCGCTGCGCCGTTCTGATTGGTGCTCTTGTGTTCTGGGAGCCGAGTGTCTCCCAGAACACCAAGGGAAGTCTGCGGGAAGTGACGTAACTCCCGCAGATTCCCGGAGACAGGACTCCCGGATGTGGGTGAAAATACCTGTCTTAGACAGGTATCTTCACCCCCCTCCCCCCTGAAAGGTGTCAATTGTGACACCGGAGGGGGGGGAGGGTTCCAAATAGCAAAAGTTGCTATTTAGGGTGGAGCTCCACTTTAAGCTACAGTGTTAGCCAGAGGAGGGACAGTTTAGCTGCTGCTGATTTTATAGGGAAAGCTAGGCTAGGCCAGTGTATTCAGTGTTCACTCCACTCCTGAAAGACTCATCTGATCTGTGCTGTAAGCACAGCGTCCTGACAGCACCCCAAAAAGCCCTTTTTAGGGCTGGTAAAACACCAGTCTGCTTGTTTTTTTTTTCTGGACAGCATCTATTTTAGATTCAGTCTGAACTTAAGCTACAGTGTTAGCCAGAGGAGGGACAGTTTAGCTGCTGCTGATTTTATAGGGAAAGCTAGGCTAGGCCAGTGTATTCAGTGTTCACTCCACTCCTGAAAGACTCATCTGATCTGTGCTGTAAGCACAGCGTCCTGACAGCACCCCAAAAAGCCCTTTTTAGGGCTGGTAAAACACCAGTCTGCTTGTTTTTTTTCTGGACAGCATCTATTTTAGATTCAGTCTGAACCTAAGCTACAGTGTTAGCCAGAGGAGGGACAGTTTAGCTGCTGCTGATTTTATAGGGAAAGCTAGGCTAGGCCAGTGTATTCAGTGTTCACTCCACTCCTGAAAGACTCATCTGATCTCTGCTGTAAGCACAGCGTCCTGACAGCACCCCAAAAAGCCCTTTTTAGGGCTGGTAAAACACCAGTCTGCTTTTTTGTTTTTTCCTGGACAGCATCTATTTTAGATTCAGTCTGTACTTAAGCTGCAGTGTTAGCCAGAGGAGGGACAGTTTAGCTGCTGCTGATTTTATAGGGAAAGCTAGGCTAGGCCAGTGTATTCAGTGTTCACTCCACTCCTGAAAGACTCATCTGATCTCTGCTGTAAGCACAGCGTCCTGACAGCACCCCAAAAAGCCCTTTTTAGGGCTGGTAAAACACCAGTCTGCTTGTTTTTTTTTTCTGGACAGCATCTATTTTAGATTCAGTCTGTACTTAAGCTGCAGTGTTAGCCAGAGGAGGGACAGTTTAGCTGCTGCTGATTTTATAGGGAAAGCTATAGGCAAGTGTATTCAGTGTTCACTCCACTCCTGAAAGACTCATCTGATCTCTGCTGTAAGCACAGCGTCCTGACAGCACCCCAAAAAGCCCTTTTTAGGGCTGGTAAAACACCAGTCTGCTTTTTTTTTTTCCTGGACAGCATCTATTTTAGATTCAGTCTGTACTTAAGCTGCAGTGTTAGCCAGAGGAGGGACAGTTTAGCTGCTGCTGATTTTATAAGGAAAGCTATAGGCCAGTGTATTCAGTGTTCACTCCACTCCTGAAAGACTCATCTGATCTCTGCTGTAAGCACAGCGTCCTGACAGCACCCCAAAAAGCCCTTTTTAGGGCTGGTAAAACACCAGTCTGCTTTTTTGTTTTTTCCTGGACAGCATCTATTTTAGATTCAGTCTGTACTTAAAGGGGTTGCTCCACCGGAAAAAAAAAATTAAAAGCCAGCAGCTACAGCTACAGCAGCTGCTGGCTTTTAATATTTGGACACTTACCTGTCCTGGAGTCCAGCGACGTCCGCAGCAGAGGACGAGCGACCGCTCGTCGCTCTGCTGCTCCCTCCGCCATCCTCGCTGAGGGAACCAGGAAGTGAAGCCCTGCGGCTTCATGCCCGGTTCCCTACGGCGCATGCGCGAGTCGCGCTGCGCCGTTCTGATTGGTGCTCCTGTGTTCTGGGAGCCGAGTGTCTCCCAGAACACCAAGGGAAGTCTGCGGGAAGTGACGTAACTCCCGCAGATTCCCGGAGACAGGACTCCCGGATGTGGGTGAAAATACCTGTCTTAGACAGGTATCTTCACCCCCCTCCCCCCTGAAAGGTGTCAATTGTGACACCGGAGGGGGGGAGGGTTCCAAATAGCAAAAGTTGCTATTTAGGGTGGAGCTCCACTTTAAGCTACAGTGTTAGCCAGAGGAGGGACAGTTTAGCTGCTGCTGATTTTATAGGGAAAGCTAGGCTAGGCCAGTGTATTCAGTGTTAACTCCACTCCTGAAAGACTCATCTGATCTGTGCTGTAAGCACAGCGTCCTGACAGCACCCCAAAAAGCCCTTTTTAGGGCTGGTAAAACACCAGTCTGCTTGTTTTTTTTTCTGGACAGCATCTATTTTAGATTCAGTCTGAACTTAAGCTACAGTGTTAGCCAGAGGAGGGACAGTTTAGCTGCTGCTGATTTTATAGGGAAAGCTAGGCTAGGCCAGTGTATTCAGTGTTCACTCCACTCCTGAAAGACTCATCTGATCTCTGCTGTAAGCACAGCGTCCTGACAGCACCCCAAAAAGCCCTTTTTAGGGCTGGTAAAACACCAGTCTGCTTTTTTGTTTTTTCCTGGACAGCATCTATTTTAGATTCAGTCTGTACTTAAGCTGCAGTGTTAGCCAGAGGAGGGACAGTTTAGCTGCTGCTGATTTTATAGGGAAAGCTATAGGCAAGTGTATTCAGTGTTCACTCCACTCCTGAAAGACTCATCTGATCTCTGCTGTAAGCACAGCGTCCTGACAGCACCCCAAAAAGCCCTTTTTAGGGCTGGTAAAACACCAGTCTGCTTTTTTGTTTTTTCCTGGACAGCATCTATTTTAGATTCAGTCTGTACTTAAGCTGCAGTGTTAGCCAGAGGAGGGACAGTTTAGCTGCTGCTGATTTTATAGGGAAAGCTAGGCTAGGCCAGTGTATTCAGTGTTCACTCCACTCCTGAAAGACTCATCTGATCTCTGCTGTAAGCACAGCGTCCTGACAGCACCCCAAAAAGCCCTTTTTAGGGCTGGTAAAACACCAGTCTGCTTTTTTGTTTTTTCCTGGACAGCATCTATTTTAGATTCAGTCTGAACTTAAGCTGCAGTGTTAGCCAGAGGAGGGACAGTTTAGCTGCTGCTGATTTTATAGGGAAAGCTAGGCTAGGCAAGTGTATTCAGTGTTCACTCCACTCCTGAAAGACTCATCTGATCTCTGCTGTAAGCACAGCGTCCTGACAGCACCCCAAAAAGCCCTTTTTAGGGCTGGTAAAACACCAGTCTGCTTTTTTTTTTCCTGGACCAGCACCGGCCCAAGACATGGTGCTGCCTGGGACCAAGAATGAAATGCTGCCCCCCCCTCAAAAAAAAAAACACGCCCACCAAAACACCCCCCACATTCATTATTTTATATCATGATAATTAAATGTCATTTAAAAAGTTATAGCGCCTACAAAATAGGGGATAGAATGACATTTTTTTTAATAATTTTTTTTTCCTAGTAATGACGGCGATCTGCGATTTTTATTATGACTGCAACATTATGGCGGACACTTTTGACACATTTTTGGGACCATTCACACTTATACAGCGATCCGTGCTATGAATATGCACTGATTGCTGTATAAATGTGACTGGCAGGAAGGGGTTAAATATGTTCCCTGCTAGGTGATTCTTACTGTGGGGGGAGGGGACTGACTGGGGGAGGTGACTGATGGTTGTCCCTATGTACAAGGGACACAGCATCGGTCTCCTCTCTCCCTGACAGGACGTGGATCTTTGTGTTTACACACAGAAATCCACGTCCTGCCTCTGTCACAGCCGTTCGCGGGTACCTGGCAGACATCGCGGCCGCCAGGCAAGCGCATCGGCACCCGCGTGACACGGCGGGCACAGCTTTTCCCCGATGCGCGCCCGATGCGGCGCGCATCGCGGAAGTAAACAGGAGGACGTCCATGGACGCCCTCCCGGGAATTGAACGCCGTGCGGCCCGCGCTGTAGACGTCTTTTGTCTATAGCGCGGGCGCAAAGTGGTTAAAAGAATAAAGTTTTACTTTAAATTACAGGGAAAACATGGGTACAAGACAAAGATCATCATCAGCCACCCACATTAAAAATCCCACCTAACTCACCCGTTTCTCCAGATAGGCAGAGAGGCTGCCCAGGCTCAGCTCACACTGTCACTGTCCAGGGCACAGCCGCACAGGAAGATTTCCTCAGACCCACACTGAAATCCAACCCTCACGCAGGAGATGGAAGATGGATGAGGTGTGTGGGCGGAGGCTGAGCGCTATGAATGCTGGGGCGGCCGCGGCCTCCTGACGTCCCTGGTTGCTAGGCGACGGTCGGGACTCGGCAGGCAATTTTAGCAACCAGTGCAGGAGACAGCGGCACCGCACAGGCACAGCGCACCGCCGACCAGCATCCGCTCAGCCTCCGCTCTGCTCTCTGCCCGACGGAAGTAAGTCTGTTAAAAATATGTTGCCGGCCGGACTGCCGCCCCCTCCTAAATGCCGCCTGGTACCATGGTCCCATTGGGTCCCATGGTAGGGCCGGCCCTGTCCTGGACAGCATCTATTTTAGATTCAGTCTGTACTTAAGCTGCAGTGTTAGCCAGAGGAGGGACAGTTTAGCTGCTGCTGATTTTATAGGGAAAGCTAGGCTAGGCCAGTGTATTCAGTGTTCACTCCACTCCTGAAAGACTCATCTGATCTCTGCTGTAAGCACAGCGTCCTGACAGCACCCCAAAAAGCCCTTTTTAGGGCTGGTAAAACACCAGTCTGCTTTTTTGTTTTTTCCTGGACAGCATCTATTTTAGATTCAGTCTGAACTTAAGCTGCAGTGTTAGCCAGAGGAGGGACAGTTTAGCTGCTGCTTATTTTATAGGGAAAGCTAGGCTAGGCCAGTGTATTCAGTGTTCACTCCACTCCTGAAAGACTCATCTGATCTCTGCTGTAAGCACAGCGTCCTGACAGCACCCCAAAAAGCCCTTTTTAGGGCTGGTAAAACACCAGTCTGCTTTTTTGTTTTTTCCTGGACAGCATCTATTTTAGATTCAGTCTGTACTTAAGCTGCAGTATTAGCCAGAGGAGGGACAGTTTAGCTGCTGCTGATTTTATAGGGAAAGCTAGGCTAGGCCAGTGTATTCAGTGTTCACTCCACTCCTGAAAGACTCATCTGATCTCTGCTGTAAACACAGCGTCCTGACAGCACCCCAAAAAGCCCTTTTTAGGGCTGGTAAAACACCAGTCTGCTTTTTTTTTTTTTCCTGGACAGCATCTATTTTAGATTCAGTCTGAACTTAAGCTACAGTGTTAGCCAGAGGAGGGACAGTTTAGCTGCTGCTGATTTTATAGGGAAAGCTAGGCTAGGCCAGTGTATTCAGTGTTCACTCCACTCCTGAAAGACTCATCTGATCTCTGCTGTAAGCACAGCGTCCTGACAGCACCCCAAAAAGCCCTTTTTAGGGCTGGTAAAACACCAGTCTGCTTGTTTTTTTTCCCCGGCACAGTAGCTTACATAAAAAAAACCACAACAGTTTTGACTGCAGTAGATGAGCAGTCAGTTGTCTGCCAGCGTGTGTGTCAGACCTACAGTGTCTACTGTGCCAACTTCTGCCAGTGCACAGTGCCACTCATATCTGGTGTCACATTAGCTTGCATAAAAAAAACACAACAGTTTTGACTGCAGTAGATGAGCAGTCAGTTGCCTGCCAGCGTGTGTGTCAGACCTACAGTGTCTACTGTGCCAACTTCTGCCAGTGCACAGTGCCACTCATATCTGGTGTCACAGTAGCTTGCACGCATAGTACAACTAAACTAATCTAAAAAAAATGACAGGCAGAGGCAGGCCACCCCGCAGGGGCTGTCGTGGTCGTGGTGCTGTGATTCCCTTTGGCCCAAGAATAATGCCCAGTGTTCAGGGGCCACGTACCCTGAACTCGAAAAGTTCTGAGGACATAGTTGACTGGCTAACACAGGACAGCCAATCTTCTACAGCTTCCGCTCGGAACCTTGACGCACCATCCTTCTCCAGCTCAGCTTTGGGCACCTCTCAAGTTCCCACTCGCCCGCCTGCCGCCACCACCAATACTAGCACCACAGTTGCTTCACTTGATCTGTCAGAGGAGTTATTTACACATGAGTTGGAAGAAATGAGTGATGCGCAAACATTATTGCCAGAGGATGTAGATAAAAGGGATATGTCTCAGTCAGGCAGCATTACACACATGGATGTACGGTGTGATGATGATGATGTTGTACCCGCTGCTGCTTCCTTTGCTGAGTTGTCAGATACAAGTGAAGCGGTTGATGATGACGATGTGGATGTCACGTGGGTGCCCGCTCGAAGAGAAGAAGAACAGGGGGAAAGTTCAGATGGGGAGACAGAGAGGAGGAGGAGACGAGTTGGAAGGAGGGGTAGGTCGTCGCAAGGAGCTAGTGGCACAGTCAGACAGCATGTATCGGCACCCGGGGTCAGCCAGACAGCACGCCAATCAACGCATGCTGTTGCCACCACCAGAATGCCGCCATTGCAAAGCTCAGCAGTGTGGCATTTTTTTTGTGTGTCTGCCTCTGATAACAGCGATGCCATTTGCAACCTGTGCCAAAAGAAACTGAGTCGTGGGAAATCCAACACCCACCTAGGTACAACTGCTTTGCGAAGGCACATGATCTCACATCACAAACGCCTATGGGATCAACACATGATGACGAGTACAAGCAGCACACAAGCTCAAAGCCACCATCCTCCTCCTGGTCCAGCATCTTCAGCCACGTCAACCACTGCTGTCCTCCTTGCCCCCTCTCAACCATCTGACACTACGTCTCTCGCCTTGAGCAGTTCCTGCTCATCTGCCCACAGTCAGGTGTCTGTCAAGGACATGTTTGAGCGTAAGAAGCCAATGTCACAGAGTCACCCCCTTGCCCGGCGTCTGACAGCTGGCTTGTCGGAACTCTTAGCCCGCCAGCTTTTACCATACAAGCTGGTGGAGTCTGAGGCCTTCAAAAAATTTGTAGCTATTGGGACACCGCAGTGGAAGGTACCCGGCCGAAATTTCTTTTCACAAAAGGCAATCCCCAACCTGTACTCTATTGTGCAAAAGGAAGTCATGGCATGTCTGGCACACAGTGTTGGGGCAAGGGTCCATCTGACCACTGATACCTGGTCTGCAAAGCACGGTCAGGGCAGGTATATCACCTACACTGCTCATTGGGTAAACCTGCTGACGGCTGCCAAGCATGTAATGCGTGGCTCTGCAGAGGAGTTGGTGATGACACCACCACGACTTGCAGGCAGGCCTGCTGTCACCTCCTCTACTCCTCCTACTCCATCCTCTTCGATAACCTCCTCGGCTGAGTCCTCTTCTGCTGCTGCGTCTTGCTCCACATCAACAGCACCCCCCCCCCCAGCTCCCCAGGGGCTATTCCACATCCCGGATACGACAGTGTCACGCTGTCTTGGGGTTGACTTGCCTGAAAGCAGAGAGTCACACCGGACCAGCACTCCTGTCCGCCCTGAACGCACAGGTGGATCAGTGGCTGACTCCGCACCAACTGGAGATCGGCAAAGTGGTGTGTGACAACGGAAGCAATTTGTTGGCGGCATTGAATTTGGGCAAGTTGACACATGTGCCGTGCATGGCACATGTGTTAAATCTGATTGTACAACGCTTTGTGCATAAGTACCCAGACTTACAGGATGTCCTCAAGCAGGCCAGGAAGGTGTGTGGCCATTTCAGGCGTTCCTACACAGCCATGGCGCACTTTTCAGATATCCAGCGGCGAAACAACATGCCAGTGAGGCGCTTGATTTGCGACAGCCCGACACGTTGGAATTCAACACTCCTAATGTTCGACCGCCTGCTCCAACAAGAAAAAGCCGTCAACGAGTATTTGTATGACCGGGGTGCTAGGACAGCCTCTGCGCAGCTGGGAATTTTTTTGCCACGTTACTGGACGCTCATGCGCAATGCCTGTAGGCTCATGCGTCCTTTTGAGGAGGTGACAAACCTAGTCAGTCGCACTGAAGGCACCATCAGCGACATCATCCCATTTGTTTTCTTCCTGGAGCGTGCCCTGCGAAGAGTGCTGGATCAGGCCGTAGATGAGCGTGAAGAGCAAGAGGAAGAGTTGTGGTCACCATCACCACCACCAGAAACAGCCTTATCAGCATCGCTTGCTGGACCTGCGGCAACGCTGGAAGAGGAGTCTGAGGAAGAGGAGTCAGAGGAGGAATGTGGCTTTGAGGAGGAGGAGGAAGACCAACCACAGCAGGCATCCCAGGGTGCTCGTTGTCACCTATCTGGTACCCGTGGTGTTGTACGTGGCTGGGGGGAAGAACAGACCTTCAGTGAGATCAGTGAGGACGAGGAACAGGACATGAGTAGCTCGGCATCCAACCTTGTGCAAATGGGGTCTTTCATGCTGTCGTGCCTGTTGAGGGACCCTCGTATAAAAAGGCTGAAGGAGAACGACCTGTATTGGGTGGCCACGCTACTAGACCCCCGGTATAAGCAGAAAGTGCCAGAAATGTTACCGAATTACAGGAAGACGGAAAGGATGCAGCAGTTCCAAAATAAATTAAAAAGTATGTTTTACACAGCGTATAAGGGTGATGTCACAGCACAACGGGAATCTAACAGGGGAAGAGGTGAAAGTAATCCTCCTCCTACCACGACCATGCCGGCAAGGACAGGACGCTTTACAGACGTATTGTTGATGGAGGACATGCAGAGCTTTTTAAGTCCTACGCATCGCCACAGCCCTTCGGGGTCCACCCTCAGAGAACGACTCGACCGACAGGTAGCAGACTACCTCGCCTTAACTGCAGATATCGACACTCTGAGGAGCGATGAACCCCTTGACTACTGGGTGTGCAGGCTTGACCTGTGGCCTGAGCTATCCCAATTTGCGATAGAACATCTGGCCTGCCCCGCTTCAAGTGTCCTTTCAGAAAGGACCTTCAGTGCAGCAGGAGGTATTGTCACTGAGAAGAGAAGTCGCCTAGGTCAAAAAAGTCTAGATTACCTCACCTTTATTAAGATGAATGAGGCATGGATCCCAAAGGGACTGACAGTGGGCGATACATTTGACTAAAAAAGGCCTGATGAGATGAGCTGCCTTGGGCTAAAAATGGTCCACAAGCCGCAATGTTTTAGGGCACTTTCTGCCTGAAAAACATAATTTTTTCTGGCCGCTGCTACAGCAGCGGCTGCAACAATACCTAATTTTACAGGCATGTGTACATGCCTAATTTTTCTGGCCTCTGGTGCTGCACTGTGGCTGCAAAAAAAACAAACAAAAAAACACATACCTGTGTCAATTCCCCTTCGTGATCGTTACCTTGTTGTGGTGAAGGGGCTTGCGTATCACAATGAAGCGACCACCTCTATGAGTGTGTTGGCAATGGCGTTGTTGGCACACCCCAGATGGTAAGGTCGTTGCTTCATTGTGAACAGACCAAAAGCGATCGGCTTGATAATTTTGCATAGAAAAAACATAAATTTTCTTTGTGATCATCTAAGGTGATCATTAAAGCCTTGCGGTTGTGCAAATGGACTGTTTGCAGTTGTTTGCGGTGCGTTAAACGGGGAGTTTGGTCTGTCCGAGTTTGGTCTGTCACTGTGAAGCGGGCGTAACCCTTACACTACCTGATCGATACAACATCATACCTGATGTTTTAAAGCACGTTATTCCAAACACATTAGGAATGTTAGGTGATTTATGCCCTTTATGGATTAAAACCCGACTCTGCGTCAACTAGGTAATTTTCCATGGGAGTTTTGCCATGGATCCCCCTCCGGCATGCCACAGTCCAGGTGTTAGTCCCCTTGAAACAACTTTTCCATCACTATTGTGGCCATAAAGAGTCCCTGTGGGTTTTAAAATTCGCCTGCCTATTGAAGTCTATGGCGGTTCGCCGGGTTCGCCCGTTCGCGAACATTTGCGGCAGTTCGCGTTCGCCGTTCGCGAACGGAAAATTTTATGTTCGCGACATCACTACTGGTGGCACAACACTACAACCCCTCACAGATACTGTACTTGGAGCACAGCAATGAGCCCTGTTGCAAAGTATTGCTTCAAAAATTGTAATGACACGCCCCTGTTAAACAGGGGCTGAAAAATTGGGCCTTAGGCACTGGTGGCACAACACTCCAACCCCTCACAGATACTGTACTTGGAGCACAGCAATGAGCCCTATGGCAAATTATTGCTTCAAAAATTGTAATTACACGCCCCTGTTAAACAGGGGCTGAAAAATTGGGCCTTAGCCACTGGTGGCGGCACCCATAAACAAAAATGATCTTCCAAGCTATCATCATCAATCGTATCATTGAGGACTCGGAGGAGGAGGATAGCCAGTCAACATAACAGCACAGGCACTCAGCATCAGCATCAGTCTTGAAGGGATGTGACATGTTAAAATCAATTAGTCTGTTATATCAGCATCAGGTGTGTGGTAGCTGGTGGTGATCCAAGACTGGTTCATCTTGATGAAAGTCAGTCGATCAACCGAGTTGGTGGACAGGCGCACCCTGTGATCCGTGACAAATCCTCCAGCAGCACTGAATGTGCGTTCCGAAAGAACGCTGGATGCAGGACAGGCCAGTAGCTCAATTGCATACTGTGCAAGCTCTGGCCAGTGATCCATCCTCAAGACCCAGTAAGCCAGAGGATTTTCGGTGGGGAAGGTGTCCAAGTCTGACCTTGCCCCTAGATATTCCTGCACCATGTTTATCAGACGCTGGCGATGGTTGCTGGAACCGATCATACTTTGGGGCTGCGGACTAAAGAATTGTCTGAACGCATCGGTCAGACGGCCACCTTCCCCACCGCTCCTTCTTTGACTGGCCGAAGCCTCAGCAACTCGTTATCCAGGACCAGGAGTTTGTAACCTCCCAGTCTCTGGGAACGCGTTGCACAGACCTTTCTGCAAGGCCTCCCGGAGTTGTCTCATCCTCTGCTCCCTCTGCGACGGTAACATAAGGTCCGCAACCTTACCCTTGTACCGTGGATCAAGGAGAGTGGCCAGCCAGTAATGGTCCCTCTCCTTGATCCGAAGAATACGAGGATCCTTCCGCAGACTTTGCAGGATCAGGGAGGCCATGCAGCGTAGGTTTGCTGAGACATTCGGTCCGGAGTCCTCTGGGTCACTAAGGACGACATGATCCGCAGCCACCTCCTCCCAGCCACGTACAAGTCCACTGGTTTCTTGGGACTGTAAATCATCCCTAAAAGACTGCTGCTGATGATGCTGAGTGCCAGCCTCCACCTCCATGCTGACACAATCCTCCTCCTCCTCCTCCTCCTCTTCCTGTGCGATGGGTGGGACAGAAGGAACACTGTCTGGGTAAAGGGGGCCTTGAGAGGCAAGGAAGTCCTCCTCTTCCTGCCTCTGTTCTGCCTCAAGTGCCCTGTCCATTATTCCACGCAGCGTGTGCTCCAACAGGTGGACAAGAGGTACAGTGTCACTGATGCATGCACTGTCACTGCTCACCATCCTCGTGGCCTCCTCAAATGGTGCCAGGACAGTGCATGCATCCCTGATCATGCCCCACTGGCGTGGAGAAAAAAAACCAAGCTCCCCTGACCCTGTCCTGGTGCCGTAGTCGCACAGGTACTCATTGATGGCCCTCTGCTGCGTGTGCAGCCGCTGCAGCATGGCCAACGTTGAGTTCCACCTGGTGGGCATGTCACATATAAGGCGGTTCTTGGGCAGGTTCAACTCCTTTTGCAGCTCAGCCAGGCGAGCACTGGCATTATAAGATCTGCGGAAATGCACACAGACTTTCCTGGCCTGCCTCAGGACATCCTGTAAGCCCGGGTACCTGCCCAAGAACCGCTGCACCACCAGGTTAAGGACGTGAGCCACACAGGGCACATGGGTCAGTTGTCCCTGTCGGAGGGCGGAGAGGAGGTTGGTGCCATTGTCGCAAACCACCATTCCTGGCTTAAGCTGGCGTGGCGTCAACCACCTCTCGGCCTGGCCCTGCAGAGCAGACAGGACCTCTGCCCCAGTGTGGCTTCTGTCCCCCAAACACACCAGCGCAAGCACGGCATGGCATCTTTTTGCCTGCGTACTTGCGTAGCCCCTTGAACGGCTACGGAGCACTGCTGGTTCAGAGGACAAAGCACAGGAAGAGGCCATGGAGGAAGAAGAAGAGGAGGGGGTGGAGGAGAGAGGTGTGTCACAACCAGTAGTAGCATTTTGGAGGCGTGGCGGTGGAACAACCTCCAACACTACTGCACCTTGTCCTGCATCCTTCCCAGCTGCCAAAAGAGTGACCCAATGGGCCGTGAAAGAAAGGTAACGTCCCTGTCCATGCCTGCTGGACCATGAGTCAGCGGTAATATGCACCTTACCGCTGACCACCCTGTCCAGCGAGGCCAAGACATTGCCTTCCACATGCCGGTAGAGAGCCGGAATAGCCTTCCGTGAGAAAAAGTGGCGTTTGGGAACCTGCCACTGAGGAACCGCACATTGCACAAACTCACGGAAGGGGGCCGAGTCTACCAACTGAAAAGGCAGCAGTTGAAGCGCTAGCAATTTAGCCAAGCTAGCATTCAACCGCTGGGCATGTGGATGGCTGGGAGTGAACTTCTTTTGACGGTCCAGCAGCTGGGGCAGGGAAATTTGCCTGCTAGAATCGGACGTCGGTGTACTGCTAGCAGAGTGGCCGCAAGTACTTGGCTGTGACACACCTAATTCTACACCTTCATTCCTCTCAGTGCATGTTTCAGAGAGGACTGAAGTTATAGTGGGGTTGGAGATCCCAGCTGATGCGGTGCAAGGAGAGGTCCGCTTTGTTCTTTGGTGTGGGTCTTTGAGGTAGGCTTGCCAACGAGCTGCATGGCAGGTCAACATATGTCTGGTCAGGCATGTGGTACCCAAGCGGCTGATGTTTTGGCCACGCGATATACGCTTGAGACATATGTTGCAAACAGCAGCTGTGCGATCTGATGCACTAGCCTCAAAAAAGGCCCACACCAAAGAACTTTTTGAATGACGGGCAGAGGCAGCGCCCTGCACAGGCGGAGCTCTGCGGTGTGATTCCGTCGGTGTACTGCCCTTACGCTGGCCACCAAAGGGCATCCTGCCTCGTTGGAGATGTGCCTCCTCCTCATCCTCCTCCTCCTCCTCTCTCCTATTAGGCACCCACGTGGAGTCAGTGACCTCATCATCCCCTCCCTCCTCATCACTGGAGCCAATCTGGCAGTATGCTGCAGCTGCTGGAACATGACTGCCAGATTGGTGTCCTTCTTGAGCATCCCCTCTGTCTGCTCTCACGCTACTGCCTTCCTGTAGCTGGGTTTCATCATCAGACCCTTCGAAACGCTGGGCATCCTCCTGGAGCATGTACCCAACACTGTGCTCAAACAGTTCGGGGGACTCCTCAGGAGGAGGACATGGTGGGTCTAGGGAAGGAGTGACTGATGATGAGTCTGACATTGATACCAGGGAAGAGGACGCTTTGGCAGCTGCTTTGCCAGTACCCTGAGCCTGGGTGAGAGAGGATGAGGAGGAGGAAGAGGGCTTGGTCATCCACTCTACCAAGTCTTCAGCATGATGTGGCTCAACATGTCCAGCTGCCGAAAAGAAGGACAAGCGTGTCCCATGGCCATGTGCTGATGACAATGCACCGCGTCCACGACCAGCACTGTTGCCCCCAGACACAGAGCCTGCTTGCCCTCTTTTATTGCCTCCTGACTGTCTGCCTCTCCTTGTTTGCCTTCCAGACATTCTAATAGATGGCCTGCAGGGAGATGGGAAAAAAGCAATAAGGGCTACCTTCAGGTGTCCTTCTCTGTCCCTTTACTTAAGGATTTCTAAATATGGTTGAGGATGATTGCTTTTGCACAGAATAGCACAACGACAATTTCCCTGACTGTCCAAAAAACAAGGATTTCAAAGATGGTTGATGAGGAATGCTTTAGCACAGTATAGCACAAGGAGAATTTCCCTCACTGTCCTTCCCTGTCCCTAGAAACAAGGATTAGCACAGTGAAAGAAACTGACACTCTCCCTACCTATAGTTTTCTGTCCCTAGAAAAAATGTTTTTTAAAAGATGGTTGATGATCAATGCTTTAGCACAGTATAGCACAAGGAGAATTTCCCTCACTGTCCTTCCCTGTCCCTAGAAACAAGGATTAGCACAGTGAAAGAAACTGACACTCTCCCTACCTATAGTTTTCTGTCCCTAGAAAAAATGTTTTTTTAAAGATGGTTGATGATCAATGCTTTAGCACACTATAGCACAAGGAGAATTTCCCTCACTGTCCTTCCCTGTCCCTAGAAACAAGGATTAGCACAGTGAAAGAAACTGACACTCTCCCTACCTATAGTTTTCTGTCCCTAGAAAAAATGTTTTTTTAAAGATGGTTGATGATCAATGCTTTAGCACAGTATAGCACAAGGAGAATTTCCCTCACTGTCCTTCCCTGTCCCTAGAAACAAGGATTAGCACAGTGAAAGAAACTGACACTCTCCCTACCTATAGTTTTCTGTCCCTAGAAAAAATGTTTTTTTAAAGATGGTTGATGATCAATGCTTTAGCACAGTATAGCACAAGGAGAATTTCCCTCACTGTCCTTCCCTGTCCCTAGAAACAAGGATTAGCACAGTGAAAGAAACTGACACTCTCCCTACCTATAGTTTTCTGTCCCTAGAAAAAATGTTTTTTTAAAGATGGTTGATGATCAATGCTTTAGCACAGTATAGCACAAGGAGAATTTCCCTCACTGTCCTTCCCTGTCCCTAGAAACAAGGATTAGCACAGTGAAAGAAACTGACACTCTCCCTACCTATAGTTTTCTGTCCCTAGAAAAAATGTTTTTTTAAAGATGGTTGATGATCAATGCTTTAGCACAGTATAGCACAAGGAGAATTTCCCTCACTGTCCTTCCCTGTCCCTAGAAACAAGGATTAGCACAGTGAAAGAAACTGACACTCTCCCTACCTATAGTTTTCTGTCCCTAGAAAAAATGTTTTTTTTAAAGATGGTTGATGATCAATGCTTTAGCACAGTATAGCACAAGGAGAATTTCCCTCACTGTCCTTCCCTGTCCCTAGAAACAAGGATTAGCACAGTGAAAGAAACTGACACTCTCCCTACCTATAGTTTTCTGTCCCTAGAAAAAATGTTTTTTTAAAGATGGTTGATGATCAATGCTTTAGCACAGTATAGCACAAGGAGAATTTCCCTCACTGTCCTTCCCTGTCCCTAGAAACAAGGATTAGCACAGTGAAAGAAACTGACACTCTCCCTACCTATAGTTTTCTGTCCCTAGAAAAAATGTTTTTTTTAAAGATGGTTGATGATCAATGCTTTAGCACAGTATAGCACAAGGAGAATTTCCCTCACTGTCCTTCCCTGTCCCTAGAAACAAGGATTAGCACAGTGAAAGAAACTGACACTCTCCCTACCTATAGTTTTCTGTCCCTAGAAAAAATGTTTTTTTAAAGATGGTTGATGATCAATGCTTTAGCACAGTATAGCACAAGGAGAATTTCCCTCACTGTCCTTCCCTGTCCCTAGAAACAAGGATTAGTACAGTGAAAGAAACTGACACTCTCCCTACCTATAGTTTTCTGTCCCTAGAAAAAATGTTTTTTTAAAGATGGTTGATGATCAATGCTTTAGCACACTATAGCACAAGGAGAATTTCCCTCACTGTCCTTCCCTGTCCCTAGAAACAAGGATTAGCACAGTGAAAGAAACTGACACTCTCCCTACCTATAGTTTTCTGTCCCTAGAAAAAATGTTTTTTTACAGATGGTTGATGATCAATGCTTTAGCACAGTATAGCACAAGGAGAATTTCCCTCACTGTCCTTCCCTGTCCCTAGAAACAAGGATTAGCACAGTGAAAGAAACTGACACTCTCCCTACCTATAGTTTTCTGTCCCTAGAAAAAATGTTTTTTTAAAGATGGTTGATGATCAATGCTTTAGCACACTATAGCACAAGGAGAATTTCCCTCACTGTCCTTCCCTGTCCATAGAAACAAGGATTAGCACAGTGAAAGAAACTGACACTCTCCCTACCTATAGTTTTCTGTCCCTAGAAAAAATGTTTTTTTAAAGATGGTTGATGATCAATGCTTTAGCACAGTATAACACAAGGAGAATTTCCCTCACTGTCCTTCCCTGTCCCTAGAAACAAGGATTAGCACAGTGAAAGAAACTGACACTCTCCCTACCTATAGTTTTCTGTCCCTAGAAAAAATGTTTTTTTAAAGATGGTTGATGATCAATGCTTTAGCACACTATAGCACAAGGAGAATTTCCCTCACTGTCCTTCCCTGTCCCTAGAAACAAGGATTAGCACAGTGAAAGAAACTGACACTCTCCCTACCTATAGTTTTCTGTCCCTAGAAAAAATGTTTTTTTAAAGATGGTTGATGATCAATGCTTTAGCACAGTATAGCACAAGGAGAATTTTCCTCACTGTCCTTCCCTGTCCCTAGAAACAAGGATTATCACAGTGAAAGAAACTGACACTCTCCCTACCTATAGTTTTCTGTCCCTAGAAAAAATGTTTTTTTAAAGATGGTTGATGATCAATGCTTTAGCACAGTATAGCACAAGGAGAATTTCCCTCACTGTCCTTCCCTGTCCCTAGAAACAAGGATTAGCACAGTGAAAGAAACTGACACTCTCCCTACCTATAGTTTTCTGTCCCTAGAAAAAATGTTTTTTTAAAGATGGTTGATGATCAATGCTTTAGCACAGTATAGCACAAGGAGAATTTCCCTCACTGTCCCTCCCTGTCCCTAGAAACAAGGATTAGCACAGTGAAAGAAACTGACACTCTCCCTACCTATAGTTTTCTGTCCCTAGAAAAAATGTTTTTTTAAAGATGGTTGATGATCAATGCTTTAGCACACTATAGCACAAGGAGAATTTCCCTCACTGTCCTTCCCTGTCCCTAGAAACAAGGATTAGCACAGTGAAAGAAACTGACACTCTCCCTACCTATAGTTTTCTGTCCCTAGAAAAAATGTTTTTTTAAAGATGGTTGATGATCAATGCTTTAGCACAGTATAGCACAAGGAGAATTTCCCTCACTGTCCTTCCCTGTCCCTAGAAACAAGGATTATCACAGTGAAAGAAACTGACACTCTCCCTACCTATAGTTTTCTGTCCCTAGAAAAAATGTTTTTTTAAAGATGGTTGATGATCAATGCTTTAGCACAGTATAGCACAAGGAGAATTTCCCTCACTGTCCTTCCCTGTCCCTAGAAACAAGGATTAGCACAGTGAAAGAAACTGACACTCTCCCTACCTATAGTTTTCTGTCCCTAGAAAAAATGTTTTTTTAAAGATGGTTGATGATCAATGCTTTAGCACAGTATAGCACAAGGAGAATTTCCCTCACTGTCCTTCCCTGTCCCTAGAAACAAGGATTAGCACAGTGAAAGAAACTGACACTCTCCCTACCTATAGTTTTCTGTCCCTAGAAAAAATGTTTTTTTAAAGATGGTTGATGATCAATGCTTTAGCACACTATAGCACAAGGAGAATTTCCCTCACTGTCCTTCCCTGTCCCTAGAAACAAGGATTAGCACAGTGAAAGAAACTGACACTCTCCCTACCTATAGTTTTCTGTCCCTAGAAAAAATGTTTTTTTAAAGATGGTTGATGATCAATGCTTTAGCACAGTATAGCACAAGGAGAATTTCCCTCACTGTCCTTCCCTGTCCCTAGAAACAAGGATTAGCACAGTGAAAGAAACTGACACTCTCCCTACCTATAGTTTTCTGTCCCTAGAAAAAATGTTTTTTTAAAGATGGTTGATGATCAATGCTTTAGCACAGTATAGCACAAGGAGAATTTCCCTCACTGTCCTTCCCTGTCCCTAGAAACAAGGATTAGCACAGTGAAAGAAACTGACACTCTCCCTACCTATAGTTTTCTGTCCCTAGAAAAAATGTTTTTTTAAAGATGGTTGATGATCAATGCTTTAGCACAGTATAGCACAAGGAGAATTTCCCTCACTGTCCTTCCCTGTCCCTAGAAACAAGGATTAGCACAGTGAAAGAAACTGACACTCTCCCTACCTATAGTTTTCTGTCCCTAGAAAAAATGTTTTTTTAAAGATGGTTGATGATCAATGCTTTAGCACACTATAGCACAAGGAGAATTTCCCTCACTGTCCTTCCCTGTCCCTAGAAACAAGGATTAGCACAGTGAAAGAAACTGACACTCTCCCTACCTATAGTTTTCTGTCCCTAGAAAAAATGTTTTTTTAAAGATGGTTGATGATCAATGCTTTAGCACACTATAGCACAAGGAGAATTTCCCTCACTGTCCTTCCCTGTCCCTAGAAACAAGGATTAGCACAGTGAAAGAAACTGACACTCTCCCTACCTATAGTTTTCTGTCCCTAGAAAAAATGTTTTTTTAAAGATGGTTGATGATCAATGCTTTAGCACAGTATAGCACAAGGAGAATTTCCCTCACTGTCCTTCCCTGTCCCTAGAAACAAGGATTATCACAGTGAAAGAAACTGACACTCTCCCTACCTATAGTTTTCTGTCCCTAGAAAAAATGTTTTTTTAAAGATGGTTGATGATCAATGCTTTAGCACAGTATAGCACAAGGAGAATTTCCCTCACTGTCCTTCCCTGTCCCTAGAAACAAGGATTAGCACAGTGAAAGAAACTGATACTCTCCCTACCTATAGTTTTCTGTCCCTAGAAAAAATGTTTTTTTAAAGATGGTTGATGATCAATGCTTTAGCACAGTATAGCACAAGGAGAATTTCCCTCACTGTCCTTCCCTGTCCCTAGAAACAAGGATTAGCACAGTGAAAGAAACTGACACTCTCCCTACCTATAGTTTTCTGTCCCTAGAAAAAATGTTTTTTTAAAGATGGTTGATGATCAATGCTTTAGCACACTATAGCACAAGGAGAATTTCCCTCACTGTCCTTCCCTGTCCCTAGAAACAAGGATTAGCACAGTGAAAGAAACTGACACTCTCCCTACCTATAGTTTTCTGTCCCTAGAAAAAATGTTTTTTTAAAGATGGTTGATGATCAATGCTTTAGCACAGTATAGCACAAGGAGAATTTCCCTCACTGTCCTTCCCTGTCCCTAGAAACAAGGATTAGCACAGTGAAAGAAACTGACACTCTCCCTACCTATAGTTTTCTGTCCCTAGAAAAAATGTTTTTTTAAAGATGGTTGATGATCAATGCTTTAGCACAGTATAGCACAAGGAGAATTTCCCTCACTGTCCTTCCCTGTCCCTAGAAACAAGGATTAGCACAGTGAAAGAAACTGACACTCTCCCTACCTATAGTTTTCTGTCCCTAGAAAAAATGTTTTTTTAAAGATGGTTGATGATCAATGCTTTAGCACAGTATAGCACAAGGAGAATTTCCCTCACTGTCCTTCCCTGTCCCTAGAAACAAGGATTAGCACAGTGAAAGAAACTGACACTCTCCCTACCTATAGTTTTCTGTCCCTAGAAAAAATGTTTTTTTAAAGATGGTTGATGATCAATGCTTTAGCACACTATAGCACAAGGAGAATTTCCCTCACTGTCCTTCCCTGTCCCTAGAAACAAGGATTAGCACAGTGAAAGAAACTGACACTCTCCCTACCTATAGTTTTCTGTCCCTAGAAAAAATGTTTTTTTTAAAGATGGTTGATGATCAATGCTTTAGCACAGTATAGCACAAGGAGAATTTCCCTCACTGTCCTTCCCTGTCCCTAGAAACAAGGATTAGCACAGTGAAAGAAACTGACACTCTCCCTACCTATAGTTTTCTGTCCCTAGAAAAAATGTTTTTTTAAAGATGGTTGATGATCAATGCTTTAGCACAGTATAGCACAAGGAGAATTTCCCTCACTGTCCTTCCCTGTCCCTAGAAACAAGGATTAGCACAGTGAAAGAAACTGACACTCTCCCTACCTATAGTTTTCTGTCCCTAGAAAAAATGTTTTTTTAAAGATGGTTGATGATCAATGCTTTAGCACACTATAGCACAAGGAACATTTCCCTCACTGTCCTTCCCTGTCCCTAGAAACAAGGATTAGCACAGTAAAACACACTGACACTCTCCCTACCTATAGTTTTCTGTCCCTAGAAAAAAAGTTTTTTTAAAGATGGTTGATGATCAATGCTTTAGCACACTATAGCACAAGGAGAATTTCCCTCACTGTCCTTCCCTGTCCCTAGAAACAAGGATTAGCACAGTAAAACACACTGACACTCTCCCTACCTATAGTTTTCTGTCCCTAGAAAAAAAGTTTTTTTAAAGATGGTTGATGATCAATGCTTTAGCACACTATAGCACAAGGAGAATTTCCCTCACTGTCCTTCCCTGTCCCTAGAAACAAGGATTAGCACAGTAAAACACACTGACACTCTCCCTACCTATAGTTTTCTGTCCCTAGAAAAAATGTTTTTTTAAAGATGGTTGATGATCAATGCTTTAGCACACTATAGCACAAGGAGAATTTCCCTCACTGTCCTTCCCTGTCCCTAGAAACAAGGATTAGCACAGTAAAACACACTGACACTCTCCCTACCTATAGTTTTCTGTCCCTAGAAAAAATGTTTTTTTAAAGATGGTTGATGATCAATGCTTTAGCACACTATAGCACAAGGAGAATTTCCCTCACTGTCCTTCCCTGTCCCTAGAAACAAGGATTATCACAGTAAAACACACTGACACTCTCCCTACCTATAGTTTTCTGTCCCTAGAAAAAATGATTTTTTAAAGATGGTTGATGATCAATGCTTTAGCACAGTATAGCACAAGGAGAATTTCCCTCACTGTCCTTCCCTGTCCCTAGAAACAAGGATTAGCACAGTAAAACACACTGACACTCTCCCTACCTATCCTTCTCTTTCCCTAAACTAAAGGAATCCAGGTTAAGCAAGAAAAAAAAATGTCACTGTCCCTGCCTATGCTTCTCTTTCCCTGCTCCGGAACACACTACACTAGGCCGCCGTGCTGGCGGCCTTTTATAGTGTGGGGCGTGTACTAAACACCCTCAGCAATAATTGGCCACAGGCATCCTGCCTGTGGCCAATCATTGCTCTCCTCGCTGCCGGCGCTGTGATTGGCCACGCATGCGGGGTCACAGTGCATGCTTGGCCAATCACAGCGCCTGGATGACACTGCGATGGCGTAGTGCATTGTGGGCCGTTCGCGTCACTCGAATTAGGCGCGAACGGCCCAAATCGTTCGATCTTCGTCGAACGATCGAACAGCCGATGTTCGAGTCGAACGTATGTTCGACTCGAACACTGAGCTCATCCCTAGTTTAAAGCAACCAGTGAAGATGACATACTGGCTCCTTCAATGGAAGACAAAGAATTCATCAAGGTAATGGACAAGGAGTTCTTTCAAGATGACTCCAATAACTGGGTAGCACCCCTACCCTTTCGTCTCCCAAGAGAGAGATTGCCCAACAACTTACAGCAGGCCATCAGTAGATTCTCCTCCTTAAAGCGAAACTTAAGCAGGAAACCAGAGATGCAAAAGCACTTTGTGGACTTTATGCAAAATGTATTTGACAGAGATCATGCAGAGCCTGCTCCCCCACTAAAGGATGGAGAAGAATGCTGGTACCTTCCATCCTTTGGCGTGTATCACCCACGCAAACCAGACCAAATCAAAGTTGTCTTTGATTCCAGTGCTCAGCACGAAGGTGTTTCTCTTAACAACATGCTCCTTACGGGACCCAACTTGAACAACAGTCTAATAGGAGTCTTGATTCGTTTCAGACAAGAGCCTGTAGCAGTAATGGCCGACATTCAACAGATGTTTCACTGCTTCATCGTCAGAGAAGACAACAGAAACTACCTCAGGTTTCTATGGCACAAGGACAATGACCTCAACAAGGAAGTTATAGATTATCGCATGAAGGTACATGTCTTCGGTAACAGTCCTTCCCCAGCAGTGGCAACTTATGGGCTAAGGAGAACAGCTCAGACTGGAGAAGTTGAATATGGATCTGATGCCCGTCAATTTGTTGAAAGAAACTTCTACGTTGACGACGCACTTAAGTCCTTTCCAACTGCTAAAGAAGCAATTGATCTTCATACCAGAACAAATGAGATGCTGTCTGTAGCAAACCTTAGACTGCACAAGATTATATCCAACAGCCAGGAACTTATGAATGCCTTTCACTCTGAGGACTATGCCACTAGTCTAAAAAACCTTGACTTAGGTACAGATGTGCCTCCTGTACAGCGAAGTCTGAGTTTGTTGTGGAACATCAAGCAAGACAAATTCACCTTCCAAGTGTCAACTTGTGACAAACCCTTCACTAAGAGAGGAGTCCTGTCCGTGGTGAATAGCATCTATGACCCACTGGGTTTCCTTGCTCCAGTTACCATTCAAGGTAAGATTTTACTAAGACAGTTGTCTACTGAGAACATAGACTGGGATACTCCCTTGCCTAGTGAGAATCAACACAAGTGGGAAAGGTGGAGATATTCTTTGAAGTCACTAGAAAAACTTCAGATTCCCCGTTGCTATGTTCCAGGATCCACTTCAACTGCTAACCGGAGAGAGATTCATATTTTCTCTGATGCATCAGTTGAAGCTATTGCTGCAGTAGCCTATTTGAAGACCTCTGAACTGAGAGGAGAATCACACTGTAGTTTTGTCCTAGGCAAGGCAAAACTCACACCCAAGCCTGCACATACTATACCAAGACTTGAACTTTGTGCAGCCGTGCTAGCAGTAGAAATTGCCGAGGTCATACGAAGTGAAATGGACACTAGAATTGATTCTTTCACCTTCTATACAGACAGTAAGGTAGTACTTGGTTACATAAACAACCAAACAAAACAATTTTATGTGTACATCAGCAACAGGGTTGAACGTATCAAGAGATTCTCTCTACCAAGTCAATGGCATCACGTTCCCACTGAACTCAACCCAGCTGACTGTGGGACCAGAGCCGTGTCACCTGCCGCTCTTCAGGACAGCTTATGGCTGTCACCTCCAAGGTTTCTGCGTGAGGACTCTTACTTACTCCCTATTGACACCACCTATGGGCTAGTAAACCCTGAAGATAAGAAAATAAGAACTGTGAACACCTCACTCTACACTTCTGTAAGTACAAAACAGAAGCTGCGGTCACACCATTACAGGCATCAATGGAAGCAGGTGCAGCATCTAGCCAATGTGTTCTGGCATCGCTGGAAGAAAAAGTATCTTCATCACCTTCAAGGTCGTAGCAAATGGCAAGCATCTAAGCCGAATCTTAAGGTTGGAGACCTCATCCTTCTAAAAGACAAGGAAGTTTGTCAGAATGAGTGGCCTATGGGTCTTATTACTAAAGTTATGCCCAGCGACGATAACAAAGTCCGGAAGGTAGAAGTCAAGGTAACCAAGGGAGGATCGACACAAACCTTTAATCGACCAATTACAGAGTTAGTACTCCTTTTGCCAGGTGAGTGACTTGTGCAAGGACTAGCCATGCTGTCGGCACGGCGGGGAGTACATTGCTGCCATCTACAGGTTCTACTCAGAACTTTGGAATTATTTGAAGACATCATACTGTGACTTTATGTTCTTCATCCTGTTGAACTTACGTTTATTATTTGCTTGTTGCATGTTTTTTATTACAGGTTCCAGGACATTCGTCAGTATTGGACTTTTGAAAATATATATATTAGTTTAAGGTTATGAAATCTAAAGATTTCAGACGGGGAGTGTTGTGTTACACTATGTGATTATTCATGCTCTGTGTCTTTAAGATCTGTCCCCTTCTTTCTAGCTGAACTCTCTCTCTCACCGTAGTTCTTTATATGTCTCCTCCACTTCCTGATTCTGGTCATTACTCCTGTATATCTTCCATGCTAAACATCTTACATGTGGCTTACAACTGCAACGTTTTTCTACCTATGAATATCCATCATTAAACGGAACATTCAAAAGGATTCATCGTCTGTCATCCTAACTGTGAGTTTATTCATTGAGTTAAACTGCCTGTATCGATGCAAGGGATGAATATCAAACCAGCTTGAGTAAGGCCTACTTAAACCTGGAGATGAACTTTATCGCTTTGTAGTTGAGACAGAACAGTGCCTGATTTTCCATTAAAGTCGCAGGTCCTCTTTAAATTGGTTCCCCATACCTTTGGACTTCTGTGGTTTGGTTCTATCTATCAAGTAAGTTTACCTGACAACCATGTGTATTATGTCCCTAATGGGATATCAATCCAACTACTGATGTGTTGACTCATCCATACTTGGCCCCACTTCAGGGGCGTAGATAAGGGGAACGTCAAGGGGGTCCGAACCCCCCCCCAGAGCATCCATAAACTATGCAGCAGCTAGGCTAGTGTAGCCTTTCAGCTGTGAGAGTCGGACAGACTGAGTCCTTCAGAGGTGATGTCAAGAGGAACTTTTGAGAGAGTTTAAGCTACCCTTTGACTGAGGAGGTGGGGGGGCAGCCCCAGCCCCACTGCCCACTGCCTCCTCAGTATGTTATGTCCACTGGGTACCCAAGGCTGAACCCCCCCCCCCCCAGAAAAAAAAGGATCTACAGCCCTGCTCCACTCTGTATATGTCCACCTGTGACCATGTTAAGCACTGTTCTGTGGAGCTGGTTATATCCAGTTTCATATACTCTACAAACTTATATTGGTATCATGTTAAATATGTTGTGCCTTTTCTTCTTTTTGTGTTTTTTACTGTAGCGGGTATATACTTTTAAATTCTGGTGAAAACACCAGTGATGTATAGTTCCCTGCGGCCCAGCAGGTGGCGCTGTCACTTTGGGCCGGGGTTGTGGCCTCTCACAGCGGTTGTACGGCGGGGCGAGGAACCCGCCGTGCATCCTGGGAGAGGGTATAAAGGGGGCGGACATCTTCGCCACGAGGTTTGAGTCCCAGGCACCTTCAGCCTGAGGGCTGCTGTTCGCGGTCGGGGTCCAGGCGGCCTAGGCCTGGACACCTGAAGTTCGTGTTCCATCCCAGACACCTTCAGTCTGGGGTGAGGTACTCAGCCGGAGGCCTGGGGCCCAGTACCTTCCGCTGGGTCCCGCAAGGGAGGGATTGTCCTAGGGGGCCCCGGGAGTGGGGCACCAGAATCCAGCGGCGTAAGGGACCGGAGGAGGGACTCATCCGAAGACCTGGTGCAGCAGATTGCCAGTGCCGGATGAACCTCTGGAGACCGCCCGGAGGGATATCTTCCCAAACAGGGGGCAAATTCAGAGAGGAAAGTGGTTCATGTTCTATGACCGGTGGCAGCGGTCCAGCTATTCAACTCAGGTCAGTGGCAGAGGCCTGCTATTAGGCCTGTGGCAGGGGCCTCAATGGTTCATCCAGTCGGTGGCAGCGACCAAAACTCACGGTCGGTGGCAGAGACCGTGCGCCAGGCCTATTCGCTAAAAAGGAATAGGAGAGTTCAGTTGTGCCTGGGCCTACTCGTACCCACACCCCTGTTTGTTCATTACTGAAAGTTCAACTGATTGTGTTCACCCTGCAAGAAAAGAAATAAAGGAGTGTTGGACTTTCGATTGGTGTGGGGCTCTATGTTATTGGCAGACACATCTCCACAGAACAACTAAGGCTCGTATGCAGTGAACAGAACTGGAGGTAATACAAGTAACTCTGCTCAACCCTCATACACATACGAGGGGGGAGCTTGGTGTAGTGTTCCTGTACTCTCCTCTCTCAGGTACCCCTAGACACAAGCCATTCACAATAGGCGAGAGGGAGAGTGAGGCTCCGCTACATTACATTTATGTATAATTTTTTGACATTAGGCCATTGTCACTTGAACTACCCGCTGGCTGCTGAGTCGCCTGGGGAGGTCCCCGGGGGGTGACTGCATATATCTGGTCTCCCTCTAGCACATTGTGAGTTAATTTGTATCCCAGAATGTCATATTGTCCAATATGTATTTCTTTGTTTTTTGTTTTCATTTTACTTGTTGGCTGTTATTTACTTTGCAGAATCTATCCAATTCATTGTTTGTTTAAAAAAAAAAAACAACCTGAAGAAGACTTTGAAAGTTGAAATGTGTTAGGTTCCCTTTTGTCATTCATGTACCTTTGATGGATAGAGATTCTCATTTCTTCTGTATATGTGAATATGTATATGCAAATTGTATGAATTTTAACAAACACATTTGGTTTTTAAGCAATTGTATAATAAACTTTTTGTATTTTTATTACAACATTGGTTTTCAATGGTGCCTAAAAAATTATTTCCATAGTATTGCTCTTTCTGTTAACAGTGTTGTGAATTATCCCTGCTCTTCTGGACTACAGATCACCACCCCCTTATGATATGACGATGAGGAGGGGTGTGTTCTGTCCAGCAAAAGAGAACTGGACAGGGATGACCAGGGCTGAGACAAGGGGTGGGCAGGAGGGGCAGCTACCATAAGAGCAGTAGCTAGATCTGTGCCCCAGGCTAAATCAGTGGCTGATGGTTGGCAGGCCATGGTTTCATGTCTGCTCTGACAGCTACTGCTGTCACACCGTGCTCTGACATGCCTACTCTCCAGACTCCACCCCATCCACCCACAGCTGACATGAAGAATATACTGTGCATGCGCATCTATCTTCTAGCTGCTAGAAAGCAAGCAATTAGACATGCATGTGCAGTGCACACTCCATGCAAGCCTGATCAAGGGGGCAGAGAAGGGGAGCAATGAGGTACACCCATTCTACGTTATGCATTAGCAGCGGGGGAGAGGGACGTAGTTCCACATTCTTGCCCTGGGCACTGGATGAATCTTTCCCGGTACATTTGCTGACAACACTGCTTGGAATTTCAGTGTCACAGAGGCACAATGTTGTCAGCTCAAACAGGAAGTTGTGAGCTCACTATACAACACTGGTCCTATCCTCTCCAAATTCTGCATCATGTGATGTCATCATGCATGCAAACGGCTTGTGTTGCCTAATTCTAAAAGGATTAGGCATCTGTTAGGCCCCTTTCACACGATACGGATCAGAAATTATCCGCCCTGTGAACCTCCGCTTGCTCAGCGGGGATCGCTCCGTTGATCCCCGCTGAGCCGGCGGATAACAGGGTGGTACCCGCACACTGTGCAGGGACCGCCCTGTCAGATCTCCGCTCTCCCCTATGGGGGGATCGGATGAACATGGACCGTCTGTCCGTGTTCATCCGATCCGCTCCGCAGACGGATAGAAAAATAGGAATTTTTCTATCCAGAAAAACGGAGCATTGCGCACACGGAGATCGGGTGTCAGCGAATGTCTCCGCTGACACCCGCGATCTCATGGGGACCAATGTATGTCTCTTTTTCATCCGTAAACGGATGGATGAAAAAGCGGACATACGGTCCGAACGTGTGAAAGGGGCCTAACACAGCACCGAGCATTTTTATTTATTTTTTATTGCTTTCAACATTTTCATAAAGGAATTTACACAATGTGGATCTTCCCCTGCTTTTAATACATGATTGAAGGTGATAAGACCCTGGAAGGGATCATTTGCGAAGGGTTTAAGAACAAGTGCTGGTTGACCTGTTTATTCTTTAAACTAGTCAATTGGATTCGGTAAGTTTATCTTCATATGGGGAATTACAGTTGATAGACACATAGGAGAGCACGTTTGGAGGAAGTGCTCCTTTGTGTTGATGGATTGTTGTCTTCTTGCACACTTTTTCAAGAGCATTTTAAATGGGGATCAATGAATTTTATATTATTAATGGACACTGGACTTGATTTATTCCTCATGGTAGTTGCACTTTAATATGTATTGATATTTAGTTATGATTTTGTATATTAGATTCATATATTGTGATTTTTGCATGCTAGATATTTTACATTTGTGATTTATGCACTTTGCTTCTAAAGCGTTTATATAGAGGAGCGCTGTATGCATATATTTACCTTGCACATTCTTACCCACATAACCCTCATTACTTCCTCTCTCTGGGTAAACATTTCAAATAACACAGAATATTACCTTGCGCAGAAGTGCATTATAGGAAACACACAAAGACCCAGACACTCCTAGTTATGTCATGGTATGGGACATGTCACATACTTTACATATTTGTACATGTGATCAATGTTACTGTGTCAGTTTATATTTTTGAGGGCCACTTGACAGCGTATTATGTCGTGATTGTCATGTGTGGCTGTATTTTGGTTAAAAAAGTGACATCACTAATATAAGTCATACTTAAGGAATGTCAATGGTCTCTAGTGAATTGAAAGGCTGTGTTCTCATGAATATGAAGAGTCTTGTTGATGTCACTGGTCTGTAGTGATTGGATAGGCTGTGTTCTCATAAATCTGAAGGGTCTCAGTGATGTCACTGGTCTCTAGTGAATAGATAGGCTGTGTTCTCATGAATATGAAGGTCTCAGTGATGTCACTGGTCTCTAGTGAATGGATAGGCTGTGTTCTCATGAATATGAAGGTCTCAGTGATGTCACTGGTCTCTAGTGAATGGATAGGCTCTGTTCTCATGAATATGAAGGTCTCAGTGATGTCACTGGTCTCTAGTGAATGGATAGGCTGTGTTCTCATGAATATGAAGGTCTCAGTGATGTCACTGGTCTCTAGTGAATGGATAGGCTGTGTTCTCATGAATATGAAGGTCTCAGTGATGTCACTGGTCTCTAGTGAATGGATAGCTTGTATTTTCATGAATATGAAGGTCTCAGTGATGTCACTGGTCTCTAGTGAATGGATAGCCTGTGTTCTCATGAATATGAAGGGTCTCAGTGGTGTCACTGGTCTCTAGTGAATGGATAGACTGGTTTCTCATAAATATGAAGGTCTCAGTGAAGTCAGTGGTCTCTAGGGAATGGATGGGCTGCATTCTTATAAGAATGAAGAGTGTCAAAGATGTTACTGGTCTCTAGATAATCGATAGACTGCATTCTCATGAATATGAAGGGTCTCAGTGATGTCACTGGTCTTTAGTGAATGGATAGGCTGTGTTCACATGAGTTTGAAGGGTCTCAGTGATGTCACTGGTCTCTAGTGAATGGATAGGCTGTGTTCTCATAAATATGAAGGTCTCAGTTATGTAACTCGTCTATAGTGAATGGATAGGCTGTGTTCCCATGAATATTAAGGTCTCAGTAATGTCACTGGTCTCTAGTGAATGGATAGCCTGTGTTCTCATGAATATGAAGGGTCTCAGTGGTGTCACTGGTGAATATGAAGGGTCTTGGTGATGTCACCTGTCTCTAGTGAATGGATAGACTGGTTTCTCATAAATATGAAGGTCTCAGTGAAGTCAATGGTCTCTAGGGAATGGATGGGCTGCATTCTTATAAGAATGAAGAGTGTCAAAGAGGTTACTGGTCTCTAGATAGACTCAATAGACTCAATAGACTGCATTCTCATGAATATGAAGGGTCTTAGTGATGTCACTGGTCTTTAGTGAATGGATAGGCTGTGGTTTCATGAATATGAAGGGTTTTGATGATGTCACTGGTCTCTAGATAATGGATAGACTGCATTCTCATGAAAATTATGAATCTTAGTAATGACACTGGTCTCTAGTGGATGGATAGGCTGCATTCTTAGGAATATGAAGGGTCTTGATGATGTCACTGGTCTCTAGATAATGGATAGACTGCATTCTCATGAATATGAAGAGTCTCAGTGATGTCACTGATCTCTAGTGAATGGGCTGGCTGCGTTCCTATGAATATAAAGGGTTTTGATGATGTCACTGGTCTCTAGTGAATGGATGGGCTGCGTTCCTATGAATATGAAAGGTCTTGATGATGTCACTGGTCTCTAGTGGATTTATAGGCTGTGTTCTCACGAACATGAAGTCTTGTTGATGTCAGTAGTCTCTAGTGAATGGATAGGCTATGTTCTCATGAATATGAAGGGGATCAGTGATGTCACTGTTCTCTAGATAATGGATAGACTGCATTCTCATGAATATGAAGAATCTCAGTAATGGCACTGGTCTCTAATAGATGGATAGGCTGTGTTCTCAATAATATGAAGATTCTAGGTGATGTCACTGTTCTTTAGTGAATGGATAGGCTGCATTCCCATGAACAGAAAAAGGTAAAATGGCGCAAAAATAGTTCTGGCATAATGAGAGTTAAAATGTCACTGAAAAATACACTGAAAAATTCCAATGTCCATCAAATGATGTATGCACCAGCGGCAGCTACCATAAGCAGAAGCAGGCTCTGGAAGATAAATGAGGAAAAGAAGATGCGCCAAACTAAGTGCAGTATTAACGTTTTAATAACCATTAATAAAAACAGCCAAATGGCTACTCACAAATAGGAAGAAGTAATTAGGCATGTAGTGTATACAATGTATACGGGGGGGGTCCGGTGTCATCAACAGTCCGAGGGAAAGATGTAGGTCCCAGATGGAGGATAAGGCTGAAGGCTGAAGGCAGATGTAGTGTCATTAATGGAAGTCCTGGGCGTTGAGATGCTGTAGACTAGGGATGAGCTCGGTGTTCGAGTCGAACATACGTTCGACTCGAACATCGGCTGTTTGATCGTTCGACGAAGATCGAACGATTTGGGCCGTTCGCGCCTAATTCGAGTGACGCGAACGGCCCACAATGCACTACGCCATCGCAGTGTCATCCAGGCGCTGTGATTGGCCAAGCATGCACTGTGACCCCGCATGCTTGGCCAATCACAGCGCCGGCAGCGAGGAGAGCAATGATTGGCCACAGGCAGGATGCCTGTGGCCAATTATTGCTGAGGGTGTTTAGTACATGCCCCACACTATAAAAGGCCGCCAGCACGGCGGCCTAGTGTAGTGTGTTCCGGAGCAGGGAAAGAGAAGCATAGGCAGGGACAGTGACATTTATTTTTTCTTGCTTAACCTGGATTCCTTTAGTTTAGGGAAAGAGAAGGATAGGTAGGGAGAGTGTCAGTGTGTTTTACTGTGCGAATCCTTGTTTCTAGGGACAGGGAAGGACAGTGAGGGAAATTCTCCTTGTGCTATAGTGTGCTTTAAAAAAACATTTTTTCTAGGGACAGAAAACTATAGGTAGGGAGAGTGTCAGTGTGTTTTACTGTACGAATCCTTGTTTCTAGGGACAGGGAAGGACAGTGAGGGAAATTCTCCTTGTGCTATAGTGTGCTTTAAAAAAACATTTTTTCTAGGGACAGAAAACTATAGGTAGGGAGAGTGTCAGTGTGTTTTACTGTGCGAATCCTTGTTTCTAGGGACAGGGAAGGACAGTGAGGGAAATTCTCCTTGTGCTATAGTGTGCTTTAAAAAAACATTTTTTCTAGGGACAGAAAACTATAGGTAGGGAGAGTGTCAGTGTGTTTTACTGTGCGAATCCTTGTTTCTAGGGACAGGGAAGGACAGTGAGGGAAATTCTCCTTGTGCTATAGTGTGCTTTAAAAAAACATTTTTTCTAGGGACAGAAAACTATAGGTAGGGAGAGTGTCAGTGTGTTTTACTGTACGAATCCTTGTTTCTAGGGACAGGGAAGGACAGTGAGGGAAATTCTCCTTGTGCTATAGTGTGCTTTAAAAAAACATTTTTTCTAGGGACAGAAAACTATAGGTAGGGAGAGTGTCAGTGTGTTTTACTGTACGAATCCTTGTTTCTAGGGACAGGGAAGGACAGTGAGGGAAATTCTCCTTGTGCTATAGTGTGCTTTAAAAAAACATTTTTTCTAGGGACAGAAAACTTTAGGTAGGAAGAGTGTCAGTTTCTTTCACTGTGATAATCCTTGTTTCTAGGGACAGGGAAGGACAGTGAGGGAAATTCTCCTTGTGCTATAGTGTGCTAAAGCATTCCTCATCAACCATCTTTGAAATCCTTGTTTTTTGGACAGTCAGGGAAATTGTCGTTGTGCTATTCTGTGCAAAAGCAATCATCCTCAACCATATTTAGAAATCCTTAAGTAAAGGGACAGAGAAGGACACCTGAAGGTAGCCCTTATTGCTTTTTTCCCATCTCCCTGCAGGCCATCTATTAGAATGTCTGGAAGGCAAACAAGGAGAGGCAGACAGTCAGGAGGCAATAAAAGAGGGCAAGCAGGCTCTGTGTCTGGGGACAACAGTGCTGGTCGTGGACGCGGTGCATTGTCATCAGCACATGGCCATGGGACACGCTTGTCCTTCTTTTCGGCAGCTGGACATGTTGAGCCACATCATGCCGAAGACTTGGTAGAGTGGATGACCAAGCCCTCCTCCTCCTCCTCATCCTCTCTCACCCAGGCTCAGGGTACTGGCAAAGCAGCTGCCAAAGCGTCCTCTTCCCTGGTATCAATGTCAGACTCATCATCAGTCACTCCTTCCCTAGACCCACCATGTCCTCCTCCTGAGGAGTCCCCCGAACTGTTTGAGCACAGTGTTGGGTACATGCTCCAGGAGGATGCCCAGCGTTTCGAAGGGTCTGATGATGAAACCCAGCTACAGGAAGGCAGTAGCATGAGAGCAGACAGAGGGGATGCTCAAGAAGGACACCAATCTGGCAGTCATGTTCCAGCAGCTGCAGCATACTGCCAGATTGGCTCCAGTGATGAGGAGGGAGGGGATGATGAGGTCACTGACTCCACGTGGGTGCCTAATAGGAGAGAGGAGGAGGAGGAGGATGAGGAGGAGGCACATCTCCAACGAGGCAGGATGCCCTTTGGTGGCCAGCGTAAGGGCAGTACACCGACGGAATCACACCGCAGAGCTCCGCCTGTGCAGGGCGCTGCCTCTGCCCGTCATTCAAAAAGTTCTTTGGTGTGGGCCTTTTTTGAGGCTAGTGCATCAGATCGCACAGCTGCTGTTTGCAACATATGTCTCAAGCGTATATCGCGTGGCCAAAACATCAGCCGCTTGGGTACCACATGCCTGACCAGACATATGTTGACCTGCCATGCAGCTCGTTGGCAAGCCTACCTCAAAGACCCACACCAAAGAACAAAGCGGACCTCTCCTTGCACCGCATCAGCTGGGATCTCCAACCCCACTATAACTTCAGTCCTCTCTGAAACATGCACTGAGAGGAATGAAGGTGTAGAATTAGGTGTGTCACAGCCAAGTACTTGCGGCCACTCTGCTAGCAGTACACCGACGTCCGATTCTAGCAGGCAAATTTCCCTGCCCCAGCTGCTGGACCGTCGAAAGAAGTTCACTCCCAGCCATCCACATGCCCAGCGGTTGAATGCTAGCTTGGCTAAATTGCTAGCGCTTCAACTGCTGCCTTTTCAGTTGGTAGACTCGGCCCCCTTCCGTGAGTTTGTGCAATGTGCGGTTCCTCAGTGGCAGGTTCCCAAACGCCACTTTTTCTCACGGAAGGCTATTCCGGCTCTCTACCGGCATGTGGAAGGCAATGTCTTGGCCTCGCTGGACAGGGCGGTCAGCGGTAAGGTGCGTATTACCGCTGACTCATGGTCCAGCAGGCATGGACAGGGACGTTACCTTTCTTTCACGGCCCATTGGGTCACTCTTTTGGCAGCTGGGAAGGATGCAGGACAAGGTGCAGTAGTGTTGGAGGTTGTTCCACCGCCACGCCTCCAAAATGCTACTACTGGTTGTGACACACCTCTGTCCTCCACCCCCTCCTCTTCTTCTTCCTCCATGGCCTCTTCCTGTGGTTTGTCCTCTAAACCAGCGGTGCTCCGTAGCCGTTCAAGGGGCTACGCAAGTACGCAGGCAAAAAGATGCCATGCCGTGCTTGCGCTGGTGTGTTTGGGGGACAGAAGCCACACTGGGGCAGAGGTCCTGTCTGCTCTGCAGGGCCAGGCCGAGAGGTGGTTGACGCCACGCCAGCTTAAGCCAGGAATGGTGGTTTGCGACAATGGCACCAACCTCCTCTCCACCCTCCGACAGGGACAACTGACCCATGTGCCCTGTGTGGCTCACGTCCTTAACCTGGTGGTGCAGCGGTTCTTGGGCAGGTACCCGGGCTTACAGGATGTCCTGAGGCAGGCCAGGAAAGTCTGTGTGCATTTCCGCAGATCTTATAATGCCAGTGCTCGCCTGGCTGAGCTGCAAAAGGAGTTGAACCTGCCCAAGAACCGCCTTATATGTGACATGCCCACCAGGTGGAACTCAACGTTGGCCATGCTGCAGCGGCTGCACACGCAGCAGAGGGCCATCAATGAGTACCTGTGCGACTACGGCACCAGGACAGGGTCAGGGGAGCTTGGTTTTTTTTCTCCACGCCAGTGGGGCATGATCAGGGATGCATGCACTGTCCTGGCACCATTTGAGGAGGCCACGAGGATGGTGAGCAGTGACAGTGCATGCATCAGTGACACTGTACCTCTTGTCCACCTGTTGGAGCACACGCTGCGTGGAATAATGGACAGGGCACTTGAGGCAGAACAGAGGCAGGAAGAGGAGGACTTCCTTGCCTCTCAAGGCCCCCTTTACCCAGACAGTGTTCCTTCTGTCCCACCCATCGCACAGGAAGAGGAGGAGGAGGAGGAGGATTGTGTCAGCATGGAGGTGGAGGCTGGCACTCAGCATCATCAGCAGCAGTCTTTTAGGGATGATTTACAGTCCCAAGAAACCAGTGGACTTGTACGTGGCTGGGAGGAGGTGGCTGCGGATCATGTCGTCCTTAGTGACCCAGAGGACTCCGGAGCGAATGCCTCAGCAAACCTACGCTGCATGGCCTCCCTGATCCTGCAAAGTCTGCGGAAGGATCCTCGTATTCTTCGGATCAAGGAGAGGGACCATTACTGGCTGGCCACTCTCCTTGATCCACGGTACAAGGGTAAGGTTGCGGACCTTATGTTACCGTCGCAGAGGGAGCAGAGGATGAGACAACTCCGGGAGGCCTTGCAGAAAGGTCTGTGCAACGCGTTCCCAGAGACTGGGAGGTTACAAACTCCTGGTCCTGGACAACGAGTTGCTGAGGCTTCGGCCAGTCAAAGAAGGAGCGGTGGGGAAGGTGGCCGTCTGACTAATGCGTTCAGACAATTCTTTAGTCCGCAGCCCCAAAGTATGATCGGTTCCAGCAACCATCGCCAGCGTCTGATAAACATGGTGCACGAATATCTAGGGGCAAGGTCAGACTTGGACACCTTCCCCACCGAAAATCCTCTGGCTTACTGGGTCTTGAGGATGGATCACTGGGCAGAGCTTGCACAGTATGCAATTGAGCTACTGGCCTGTCCTGCATCCAGCGTTCTTTCGGAACGCACATTCAGTGCTGCTGGAGGATTTGTCACGGATCACAGGGTGCGCCTGTCCACCGACTCGGTTGATCGACTGACTTTCATCAAGATGAACCAGTCTTGGATCACCACCAGCTACCACACACCTGATGCTGATATAACAGACTAATTGATTTTAACATGTCACATCCCTTCAAGACTGATGCTGATGCTGAGTGCCTGTGCTGTTATGTTGACTGGCTATCCTCCTCCTCCGAGTCCTCAATGATACGATTGATGATGATAGCTTGGAAGATCATTTTTGTTTATGGGTGCCGCCACCAGTGGCTAAGGCCCAATTTTTCAGCCCCTGTTTAACAGGGGCGTGTAATTACAATTTTTTTAGCAATAATTTGCCATAGGGCTCATTGCTGTGCTCCAAGTACAGTATCTGTGAGGGGTTGGAGTGTTGTGGCACCAGTGCCTAAGGCCCAATTTTTCAGCCCCTGTTTAACAGTGGCGTGTCATTACAATTTTTGAAGCAATACTTTGTAACAGGGCTCATTGCTGTGCTCCAAGTACAGTATCTGTGAGGGGTTGTAGTGTTGTGCCACCAGTGCCTAAGGCCCAATTTTTCAGCCCCTGTTCAACAGGGGCATGTAATTACAATTCTTGATCTAATAATTCACAGCAGGGCCCATTGCTGCACCCACCAAGAGTAACTCTGAGGGCTTACAGTGTTGTGGCAACGCCACCACCACCACCACCACGAAAGGCCCAATTTTTCAGCCCCTGTTCAAAAGGGGCATGTAATTACAATTCTTGATCTAATAATTCACAGCAGGGCCCATTCCTGCACCCACCAAGAGTAACTCTGAGGGCTTACAGTGTTGTGGCAACGCCACCACCACCACCACCACGAAAGGCCCAATTTTTCAGCCCCTGTTCAAAAGGGGCATGTAATTACAATTCTTGATCTAATAATTCACAGCAGGGCCCATTCCTGCACCCACCAAGAGTAACTCTGAGGGCTTACAGTGTTGTGGCAACGCCACCACCACCACCACCATGAAAGGCCCAATTTTTCAGCCCCTGTTCAACAGGGGCATGCAATTACAATTCTTGATCTAATAATTCACAGCAGGGCCCATTGCTGCACCCACCAAGAGTAACTGTCAGGGCTTACAGTGTTGTGGCACCAGCACCACCATCAAAGGCCCAATTTTTACTACCACTGTTCAACAATTATATGTAATTACAATTCCTGATATAATAGTTGACAGCAGGGCGTTCCAGCACCAACCAAGAGTAACTGTGAGTGCTTACAGTGTTGTGCCAACACCAACAACTAAGGGGCCTATTTCTGCAGAGTATATACGGCAGGTCCCTACTTTCAAACATCCAACTTACAAACGACTCCTACTTGCAAACGCAAGAAGACAACAGGAAGTGAGAGGAAATCTACCCCTTGGAAGGAAAATTCTCTCCTGTAAGAATTAATATGGGAGAAAGGTGTCTCCTCTGTACTGATGCTTTATCAGCAATCCTTGTTTCAAGAAAAACACCACATTTCAAAAACAGTTGTCATTGGGACGGAAAGTGAGGTGAAATGTTCTGAACAGGGGCACAGACAGCAAAACAAATGTTACAGGGGTGATAACCCTTACCTATGTTTTCCAAAAAGTTTAAAAATAGATTTTTGGGCTGGAGCTACACTTAAACAATGTACCTGTTCAAAATTACAAACAGATTCTACATAAGAACAAACCTACAGTCCCTGTCTTGTATGCACCGCCTGTATACGGCTGTTCAGAGTATATAGGGCCTTTTTTATTTTATGTGCGGGGTTCCCCTTTATATCCATACAAGACCCAAAGGGGCTGGTAATGGGCTGGGGTAGGGGGGGGGGGTCATGGGGTAGCTATGCCATTTTTCTTAAAGATTTTCATCCATATTACCGGGACCAGACATTACATTAAAGCCGCAAGCAGTTTTAAATGGTTTTTTTTTTCCTTTAGAAGTGTCATTTTGTGCAGGGACAGTTCTAAACACGGGAAACACGTGGCACTTCACAGGCATACTTTAGACACCCCCCAGGTACGATATTTAAAGGAATATTTGACTTTTTTTTTTTCACTTTATGCATCATTAAAATGACTGCTCCCGAAAAACGACCGTTTTTAAAACTTCTTTTTGCATTGATACATGTCCCCTGGTGCACAACCCGGGTTCCCAAACCCTTTTTAGGACAATAACATGCATAATAGTTGTTATAATTAGCACTTTAGAATTCGAACGTTCGCATCCATTGTATTTAATAGGGTTCTAATGTTCGTACGAACTTTCGGTCCGTTCGCGGGTTCTGGTGCGAACCGAACCCGGGGGTGTTCGGCTCATCACTACTGTAGACGTGTATGATGTTATTCTTCCTGTAGTGGAGGAAGATCCATCTGGATCTGATGAAACAGCGGAAGCTGAGAAACGCGTCATCCGATTGGTCCGTTCCTCTTACCACGTCACTTCCGGTCTGATGGCACGCTGCGCTCCACGCTGAAGCGCACGCTGTTGCGCATCTTCCTGGATCTTCCTCCACTACAGGAAGAATAACATCATACACGTCTACAGCATCTCAACGACCAGGACTTCCATTGATGACACTACATCTGCCTTCAGCCTTATCCTCCATCTGGGACCTACATCTTTCCCTCGGACTGTTGATGACACCGGACCACCCGTATACATTGTATACACTACATGCCTGATTACTTCTTCCTGTTTGTGAGTAGCCATTTGGCTGTTTTTATTAATGGTTATTAAAACGTTAATACTGCACTTAGTTTGGTGCATCTTCTTTTCCTCATTTGCATTCCCATGAATATGAAGGGTCTCAGTGATGTCACTGGTCTGTAGTGGATGAATAGGCTGTGTTCTCATAAATATGAAGGTCTCAGTGATATCATTGGTCTCTACCGAATAAATAGGCTTTGTTCTCATGAATAAGAAGGGTCTCGATGATATCACTGGTCTCTACCGAATGGATAGGCTGTGTTCTCATGAATATGAAGGTCTCGATGATGTCACTGGTCTCTACCGAATGGATAAGCTGTGTTCTCATGAATATGAAGGGTCTCGATGATGTCACTGGTCTCTACCGAATGGATAGGCTGCATTCTCATGAATATGAAGGGTCTTGATGAGGTCACTGGTCTCTACCGAATGGATAGGCTGCGTTCTCATGAATATGAAGGGTCTTGATGAGGTCACTGGTCTCTACCGAATGGATAGGCTGCGTTCTCATGAATATGAAGGGTCTCGATGATGTCACTGGTCTCTACCGAATGGATAGGCTGCGTTCTCATGAATATGAAGGGTCTTGATGAGGTCACTGGTCTCTACCGAATCGATAGGCTGTGTTCTCATGAATATGAAGGGTCTTGATGAGGTCACTGGTCTCTACCGAATGGATAGGCTGCGTTCTCATGAATATGAAGGGTCTTGATGAGGTCACTGGTCTCTAGTGAATAGATAGGCTGTAATCTCATTAATTTGAAGCAAATCGTACCTTTCCTAGAATATAGTCTTTCCGTGTTTGCGTCTATTTATTTTTTACAGTAAAAACAGTTCAGGCATAGTTATAGTTAAATTTGCATAACCTCTGTTCATTGTTAGGGGTCAGTACTATTTTAACTTTCCAGTCATGTGATATAATATCATACTGATGGACTGGTTAATAAATAAGCCAAGTTTAAAGATTGTTCCAATATGCTGACAGAACTTCTTTACCAGAGGACTGATGTATACGAAAGGTGAAAGAAAAACTACCAGTATTGCCCACAGCAAGCAGCCATAGCATGCATTTCATTATCTACTCTTCGAACACATTAGTCCTGGGAGTTGGATTAGGACTTGCCAAAGTACGAGGATAGTACCATGTGACCGCGGGTAACGCGGCATCCCCCACAAGGCATGACATCTAAAGCTGGCCATACGCTAGAAGATTTTTCGAACAAATGTTTGTGTGAACATTTGTACGAAAATCCTGCAGTACATTTGATGACTTGCTGAAAGTCGGTTTAAAGTACTTAAAAAAACAAAAGTTGTCTTTTTAACATTCTGGAGTGAATGGACGTTACGGAATGAAAACCATTAAAGTTTCCATCGTGCTCCTTCAAGTTTTCTCGTGACTGTGGATGAAAACAAACATTGGCTTGACCCCATTAAGTATTGGAAAGCTGAACGAATGTGAGTCTGGAGCAGATGAGTGAACTGAACATAACAGTGGAGCACAATAGGTCACCAGGATACTGACCAGAGGTCAGGGCTGGCTGTGGACATGGAAAACCAGAATGCAAGTCAGAGGTCAGGGCAGGCAGCCAACACAGAAAACTGGGATACCAGCCAGGGGATAGGGCAGGCAACAGACATGGATAACCAGGATACAAGCCAGACGTCAAAGGGGTAAAGATTCAGGTGTGAAAAAAATGGCATAGGGCTCCCCCCATGCAGTGGTTTCATTTGATTTTATGCTGCCCTAGGCAAAGACTAAAATCAGCCCCCCCATCTACATTTGTTCCACCCCTTTAACTGTAAACTCCCAGACTCTTCACAAATTTCCCCAAATTGCCCTATTCACAAATACCCCCCCCCCCACCCCACCCACCCACTCTTCATAGCTCTCATCTCTTCACAACCCCCCTCCACTCCAGAGGCAGAGGTAATTGATGCCAGGTCTGGGGAGACTGTGGCAGAGGGGGCAGCAGGGGGTACCATACCTGCGCGCACAAGGGGTTACTTGGGCACCCTTTCCGAATTTACTGGTGGCTTTTTGGGTGCTGGCAACCTGTCTTTTGGCATCCCCAGGTGTTGGGGAGCGACAGGAATCTTGTGGTGAGGAATCTTGTGGTGAGGAGTAGGAATAACAAGGGATCAGGGTGCCTGTGCAGCTACAGAAGCAAAAGGAGAGAACGGAGTCTGTTTGTAAGCTTCCGGCTCACTTTGATCAGGACACGTGCGCGCTATCCCCCCCAGAGTGTGGGGCCCCCTCAAACCCAGACCCTTTTTCAAGCATGCAACCTGGCAAGCCAGGAAATGAAGGAGATGAGAGTGTAACCCTTCTCCTCTTGAACCATGCCAGGCCACATGCCCTCGGGGGGGGGGGGATTCTTTGCAATGGGGGGGGGGCTTCCTGTGAAGTACCTTCTGCCCATGTTAATGAGCACTAAGGCCTCTTACCCACAACCCTGGCCCAGTGGTTGTGGGGGGGGGTGCAGATGACTCTAGCACTGCTCCTCAGGCCACAGTGGATCCAGGGCCGATCCTAGGCAGGGTGCGAGGGGTGCACCCAGGCGCCACAGAGCTGGGGGCGCCGAAGCTCCAGAGTGCTCCCCTCCCTCCTCCTTGTCTGTGTCCAGAGGCGGAGCGCATGTAACGGGTGATGCGGTTCCCCATCCCGCTTGCTCTCTCCGCTCGCAACTGACAAGAGTGCATACCTTCCGCTGTCCCCGGAATCCGGGATGGTTACCGCAGCAGAGCCTAGTACCAAAACACGTTCTGGTACTAGGCTCCACTAATTATTCTGTCCGTGCGCGTGGAACAGTCTCCTGTCTGCCCCACCCCCTCTGCGTGTGTCGGCTGTTCTCTCATAGGCGGTGTGATGACAGGCTTCTGGGTTGGCCAGAGCTGCTGCCAATCATCCCGTGCACTCCCAGAAATTTTTTCAGAGTGCCACCCTCCTAGTAACCAAAGATGCCACGTATGCCCCGCCCCCTGTAATGTGCTTTTGCTCCCAGCGCGCCCGAGCTACAGGGATCTATTGGACAGGTACTGATCTATGGGGACACCTGCTGTGGGGGGGCTCTGATGGGAGACACCTGCTGGGGGGCTCTGATGAGGCACACCTGCTGGGGGGCTCTGATGGGGGACACCTGCTGGGCGGCTCTGATTGGGGACACCTGCTGGGGAGCTCTGTGGGGGACACCTGCTGTGGGGGGGCTCTGACGGGGACACCTGCTGTGGCGGGGGCTCTGATGAGGGACACGTGCTGTGGGGGAACTCTGATGGGGGACACCTGCTGTGGGGGGACTCTGATGGGGGACACCTGCTGTGGGGGGACTCTGATGGGGGACACCTGCTGTGGGGGGACTCTGATGGGGGACACCTGCTGTGGGGGGGCTCTGATGGGGGACACCTGCTGTGCGGGGGCTCTGATGGGGACACCTGCTGTGGGGGGGCTTTGACGGGGACACCTGCTGTAGGGGGGCTCTGATGGGGGACACCTGCTGTGGGAGAACTCTGATGGGGGACACCTGCTGTGGGGAGGCTCTGATGGGGGACACTGTGGGGGGGCTCTGATGGGGGACACCTGCTGTGGGGGGGACTTTTATGGGGACACCTGCTGTGCGGGGGCTCTGATGGGGGACACCTGCTGTGCGGGGGCTCTGATGGGGACACCTGCTGTGGGGGGGCTTTGACGGGGACACCTGCTGTAGGGGGGCTCTGATGGGGGACACCTGCTGTGGGAGAACTCTGATGGGGGACACCTGCTGTGGGGAGGCTCTGATGGGGGACACTGTGGGGGGGCTCTGATGGGGGACACCTGCTGTGGGGGGGACTTTTATGGGGACACCTGCTGTGCGGGGGCTCTGATGGGGGACACCTGCTGTGGGGGGGCTCTGATGGGGGACCCTTGCTGTGCGGGGGCTCTGATGGGGGACACCTGCTGTGGGGGGGCTCTGATGGGGGACCCTTGCTGTGGGGGGGCTCTGATGGGGAACACCTGCTATAAGGGGGCTCTGATGGGGACACCTGCTGTGGGGGGGCTCTGATGGGGGACACCTGCTATGAGGGGGCTCTGATGGGGGACACCTGCTGTGGGAGGACTTTGATGGGGGACACCTGCTGTGGGGGGGCTCTGATGGGGGACACCTGCTGTGGGGGGCTCTGATGGGGGACACCTGCTATGAGGGGGCTCTGATGGGGGACACCTGCTGTGGGAGGACTTTGATGGGGGACACCTGCTGTGGGGACACTTTGATGGGGGACACCTGCTGTGGGGGCTCTGATGGGGACTCCTGCTGTGGGGGCTCTGATGGGGACACCTGCTGTGGGGAGACTCTGATGGGGGACACTGTGGGGGGGCTCTGGTGAGGGACACCTGCTGTGGGGGGACTCTGATGGGGGACACCTGCTGTGGGGGGGCTCTGATGGGGGACACCTGCTGTGGGGGGGACTTTTATGGGGACACCTGCTGTGCGGGGGCTCTGATGGGGGACACCTGCTGTGCGGGGGCTCTGATGGGGACACCTGCTGTGGGGGGGCTTTGACGGGGACACCTGCTGTAGGGGGGCTCTGATGGGGGACACCTGCTGTGGGAGAACTCTGATGGGGGACACCTGCTGTGGGGAGGCTCTGATGGGGGACACTGTGGGGGGGCTCTGATGGGGGACACCTGCTGTGGGGGGGACTTTTATGGGGACACCTGCTGTGCGGGGGCTCTGATGGGGGACACCTGCTGTGGGGGGGCTCTGATGGGGGACCCTTGCTGTGGGGGGGCTCTGATGGGGAACACCTGCTATAAGGGGGCTCTGATGGGGACACCTGCTGTGGGGGGGCTCTGATGGGGGACACCTGCTATGAGGGGGCTCTGATGGGGGACACCTGCTGTGGGAGGACTTTAATGGGGGACACCTGCTGTGGGGGGGCTCTGATGGGGGACACCTGCTGTGGGGGGCTCTGATGGGGGACACCTGCTATGAGGGGGCTCTGATGGGGGACACCTGCTGTGGGAGGACTTTGATGGGGGACACCTGCTGTGGGGACACTTTGATGGGGGACACCTGCTGTGGGGGCTCTGATGGGGACTCCTGCTGTGGGGGCTCTGATGGGGACACCTGCTGTGGGGAGACTCTGATGGGGGACACTGTGGGGGGGCTCTGGTGAGGGACACCTGCTGTGGGGGGACTCTGATGGGGGACACCTGCTGTGGGGGGGCTCTAATGAAGGGAACCTGCTGTGGGGGGCTCTGATGGGGACACCTGCTGTGGGGGGCTATGATGGGGGACACCTGCTGTGGGGGGGCTCTGATGGGGACCCCTGCTGTGGGGGGCTCTGATGGGGGACACCTGCTGTGAGGGGGCTCTGATGGGGGACACCTGCTGTGGGGAGGCTCTGATGGGGGACACTGTGGGGGGGCTCTGATGGGGGACACCTGCTGTGGGGGGGACTTTTATGGGGACACCTGCTGTGCGGGGGCTCTGATGGGGGACACCTGCTGTGGGGGGGCTCTGATGGGGGACCCTTGCTGTGGGGGGGCTCTGATGGGGAACACCTGCTATAAGGGGGCTCTGATGGGGACACCTGCTGTGGGGGGGCTCTGATGGGGGACACCTGCTATGAGGGGGCTCTGATGGGGGACACCTGCTGTGGGAGGACTTTGATGGGGGACACCTGCTGTGGGGGGGCTCTGATGGGGGACACCTGCTGTGGGGGGCTCTGATGGGGGACACCTGCTATGAGGGGGCTCTGATGGGGGACACCTGCTGTGGGAGGACTTTGATGGGGGACACCTGCTGTGGGGACACTTTGATGGGGGACACCTGCTGTGGGGGCTCTGATGGGGACTCCTGCTGTGGGGGCTCTGATGGGGACACCTGCTGTGGGGAGACTCTGATGGGGGACACTGTGGGGGGGCTCTGGTGAGGGACACCTGCTGTGGGGGGACTCTGATGGGGGACACCTGCTGTGGGGGGGCTCTGATGAAGGGAACCTGCTGTGGGGGGCTCTGATGGGGGACACCTGCTGTGGGGGGGCTCTGATGGGTGACACCTGCTGTGGGGGGCTCTGATGTAAGGAGGGACTCTGATGGGTACTTTGATATAAGCTGCGAGTGTCGCAGGTCACTCTCTCCCCAGAATGTCCCTCATTCTCAACTTTAAAAGTTGGGAGGTATGCAGGAGCAGATCAGGGGAGGAGAGACTGTGCCACCGCCGCCTAGGGTGACCACATTTCCAAACTGCGATTCAGGGACGCCCCCCCCCCCCAAAAAATGATGATTTTTGACCCAAAAAAATGCAATTTTTTGGGGCAGGGGTGTATCATGAAATCAGCGGGCCCGTGTGCAGGAGAGGAGTGCGGAGTGCATGGTGGTGAGTAATATGTACAGGAGAGGAGTGCAGTGTATGGCAGTGGGTAGTATGTATATGAGAGGAGTGCAGAGTGTATGGCGGGGGTAGTTAGTGGAGAGAGGAGGAAGAGGAGTGAAATACCACCTCCTGATAGTCTGTCAGCCACTGCTATACCACCTTGGTGGTGGGGCACTCCGAAGGATGTAAGGGGGCACTCTGGAGGCACCCTGGAGGTTGTAAGGGGGGGATGTAAGAGGGCACTCTAGCGGTTCTTAGTCAGAGCCCCGTTACATCCTCCGGGGTGCCCCCTTACATTCTCCTCCAGAGTGCCCCCTTACATCCCATCCTCATCCAGAGTGCCCCCTTACATCCTATCCTCATCCAGAGTGCCCCCTTACATCCTATCCTCCTCCAGAGTGCCCCCTTACATCCTCCTCCAGAGTGCCCCCTTACATCCTCCTCCAGAGTGCCCCCTTACATCCTCCTCCAGAGTGCCCCCTTAGTACTACTGTACTAAGGGGCACTCTGGGGAAAGTAAAGGGGCACTCTGGAGAAAGTAAGGGAGCACTCTGGAGGAAGTAAAGGGAGGCAAGGGGGCACTCTGGAGAAAGTAAAGGGGCACTTTGGAGAAAGTAAGGGGAGGTAAGGGAGCACTTTGGAGGAAATAAGGGAGCACTCTGGAGGAAGTAAAGGGAGGCAAGGGGACACTCTGGAGAAAGTAAAGGGGCACTCTGGAGAAAGTAAAGGGGCACTCTGGAGAAAGTAAAGGGAAGTAAGGGAGCACTCTGGAGGAAGTAAAGGGAGGTAAGTGGGCACTCTGGAGAAAGTAAGGGGAGGTAAGGGAGCACCCTGGAGTGTGACAGGAGGGGGTCATAGAAACATTGGGGGGAGACAGTGTGACAAGGGGGGGGGTCATAGAAACATTGGGGGGGGGGAGACAGTGTGACAGGTGGAGGACATGTGGAGTGGACACTATTCTCCCTCATGTACAGGGCACTCTGTCTTATGCTAGCCCCAGCCCTGACTGACAAAATCATGTCTCACTACACAGATCAGAGACTCCTCAGAACTCCCCCCCCTCCTTCTCCTCCTCAGGTCGGCGTTTCTCTTACTGTGGCTGGTCTCCTGCAGCATCTGTTCCTCCCGGTCGGCTGTGGATAAACAATCCAGCATTGATGTCCCTTCTGCAGTTACGCGCCAACATTATGCAGAGTGAAGACAGTGACACACGGTGCCGGCCAGAGGCGGCTCTATGAGGCCTTAGGCAAATCTTAGACATGAGGCCCTACTAACTCCCATAATGGGAAAAAAATCAAGCGATAGACCCCTAGCAATTTCGCTCTCCATCCCAACATCCCAAAAAACAAACATGCACAATTGCACATAGACTTATCTAAAAAAACAACATAATGTACACATAAAAGTCTGGTTCACACTCACTAATTGCTCCAAGCTCACTGATTGGTTGTTAGAGGTTAGTGCACATCATTACTGCTCACTGATTGGTTGCTTGAGGTTACTGCACAATATTACCACTCAATGATTGGTGCTAGAGGTACTGCACATCATTTCTGCCCACCCATTGGTTACTAGACGTTACTGCACATCATTACCGCACATTGATTGGTTGATAGAGGTTACTGCACATTATTACTGCTCACTGGTTGGTTGCTATAGGTTACTGCTTATCATTATCACTCACTGATTGGTTACTAGAGGTTACGGCACATTATTACCTCTCGCTGGGTGGTAGGGCAGTATTGTGGGGTGTGATGCAACTGTTGGGGTACAGTTGGTTGAATGACAGGATGCAGTTTGGGATGATGGTGGCAGCATTGGGGTGAGAGGCTGAGATCATATTTTCCCTATAATTATAATGGGTAGGGGGATAGGATGCCAGAGGTGGGGTACAGGAGGAATGAGGATGATAATGACAGGAGGCAGGGTGGTAGGATGCCAGAGGTGGGTTACAGGGGGGTGATGGGAATAATAATGACAGGGGGTGGGGTGGTAGGAAGCTGGCAGTGGGCTGCAGGGGGGATGAAGATGACACAGGAGTGGGGTAGTAGGATGCTGGCAGTGATGTGCAGGGGGGGTGAAGATGACGGGGGTGTTAGGAAGCTGGCAGTGGGGTGCAGGGGGGATGTCAGGGGTGGGGCAGTAGGAAGCTGGCAGTGGGGTGCAGGCGGAATGACGGGGGTGGGGCGGTAGGAAGCTGGCAGTGGGGTGCAGGTGGGATGACGGGGTGGGGCGGTAGGAAGCTGGCAGTGGGGTTCAGGCGGGATGACGGGGTGGGGCGGTAGGAAGCTGGCAGTGGGGTGCAGGCGGGATGATGGGGTGGGGCGGTAGGAAGCTGGCAGTGGGGTGCAGGCGGGATGACGGGGGTGGGGTGGTAGGCAGCTGGCAGTGGGGTGCAGGCGGGATGACGGGGTGGGGTGGTAGGAAGCTGGCAGTGGGGTGCAGGCGTGATGACGGGGCTGGGGCGGTAGGAAGCTGGCAGTGGGGTGCAGGCGGGATGACGGGGGTGGGGTGGTAGGAAGCTGGCAGTGGGGTGCAGGCGGGATGACGGGGGTGGGGCGGTAGGAAGCTGGCAGTGGGGTGCAGGCGGGATGACGGGGGTAGGGCGGTAGGAAGCTGGCAGTGGGGTGCAGGCGGGATGACGGGGATGGGGCGGTAGGAAGCTGCAGTGGGGTGCAGGGGGATGAAGATGACACGGGGGTGGGGTAGTAGGATGTCAGGCACAGGGGGATTATGGTGAGGATAGAAATGATGACAGGGGGTAAATTGGTAGGAAGAATGATGACAGGAGATAGGGTAGTGGGATGTCATGCCAGGAATGATGAGGAGGAGGATTATGATTATCATATTCACGTCACTTAGGGCTGTGAGGTCACGGGCGGCTGGGGTTCCCTCGGTCTGGACATCACGGCCGGGATGCTGTCAGTGTCATGCAGTCTGCAGTACCTTAATGCTGTGGCAGACTGGCTCCTCGATGACGCAGCACCTCAGGCAAGTCCTCCATTACAGGCCGATCCATCCCAGGGAGTAGAGCAGGGAGCTGCTCAGCCGCTGCATGCATGATATTCGCAGAGCGCGGAGGAAGGGGGAGGAGCCGGGGGAGGGAAATACATACAAGCATCCCGGGCTGGAAGAGGACAGCCAGACAGTCACTCAGACAGGCTTCAGCTGACGTCACTGGTTGCTAGATGCGGAGCGGCCCCTAGCCTAGCAACCAGACTGTCATCATGTGTGAGAGTGGGAGAGATGTGTTAAACTTTATAAGGTGGCGGCGGCGGACAGGCGGAGTTGGCGGAGCGGACTGGTGTGGACTGGTCACTGTGTTTTTTTTTTCATTCCGGGACTTCTGTATTGTCCCGGAATGAACTGGCCGGGACACGGGACAAAAATCTCCAATCAGGGACTGTCCCGGGCAATCCGGGACACGTGGGCACCCTACCGCCGCCCCTGTAATCAACGGAAAGAGGGTTCTCTGTGTTTACTACCCATCCCCCTCCCTCCTCCTGTCAGAGAAGGAGAGCAAAGAAGCCAGAGATTGGAGCGCCCGTGTCTGAGTGGAGAGAGAGCAGCCGCGGGCTCTTAGTGAGCGGCGCTTGCCAGGACAGCTGTCCGCTATGTTTCTTCTCCTTCCTTCATATTGGCCAGGGAAGAAATACAATAAAAAACGAGCAGAGAAGAGGATTGTGGGACATATAGTCCTGAGAACTGGCGGCCCCATTGTGACCCGGAAACTGCAGCCCACACAGCATGCCCAGCTGAACGGGAGAGGGGGGGGGGGGGGAGAGAGAGCCAGGAGCCCGGGAAAGCTTTCGAGGAAGTGCACCCAGGACTCCAGGGAGAAGACAGTGCTGAGGGGACACCATCAGAGAGAGAACCCTGCTGCCCTGCGCCACCAGAGGGAAAGCCGCACAGCCTGGCACCATCCCTGGTGAAGAAAGGAATGGAGTCATTGCCACTGGCAACCCAGAGTGAGCTGACTCCTGATCAGAGGAACTAATGTTGCTGTATCGTCTGGTGAGAGGGCCGGTCGGCCATTATCTACTGCCATCCATAGGAACTGCAGCCTCCTGTAGTGTGTCTGCAGTCCCTGATCATCTCCTGTAGTGTGTCTGCAGTCTCTGATCATCTCCTTTAGTGAGTCTGCAGTCGCTGATCATCTCCTGTCGTGTGTCTGTAGTCTCTGACTATCTCCTGTATTATGTCTGCAGTCTCTGACCATCTCCTGTAGTATGTCTGCAGTCTCTGACCATCACCTGTACTATGTCTGCAGTCTCTGACCATCTCCTGTAGTATGTCTGCAGTCTCTGACCATCTCCTGTATCATGTCTGCAGTCTCTGACCATCTCCTGTATCATGTCTGCAGTCTCTAACCATCACCTGTATCATGTCTGCAGTCTCTGACCATCTCCTGTATCATGTCTGCAGTCTCTGACCATCTCCTGTATCATGTCTGCAGTCTCTGACCATCTCCTGTATCATGTCTGCAGTCTCTGACCATCTCCTGTATCATGTCTGCAGTATGTCTGGGGGCTCTTTCTAACAGACTCTAACATAAGCCCTCTCTGTGTGCATTAGAAGACCCCCCTCCAGGTCCCATTAGTGTACTCATTTTCTTTATTGTTAAAAGATCATGGGAGGATCGCAGGGTAATGAAGTCTTCTTAGGGGAGCATCTGTGTTTGAGTCGTAGCCATAGAAACATTTGTAAAGGGGAGTTAGTAAGATAACCACGCCCATGTGGGGGCGCCAGAAATATTTCTGCACCCAGGCTTCTGTGACCCCAGGATCGGCCCTGAGTAGATCCTAGACATGTGCAATTCATTTTGTTTCTAATTCATTTTTCACGAATTTAGAGAAATTCGTTAATTCCGAAATTTCCGAATTTCTGAATTTTTCAATTTCTGAATTTTCGGATTTCCGAAATTTAGAATTTCCAAATTTTTACATTTTGGATTTCCGAATTTTTCAATTTCCGAATTTTCGGATTTTGGGATTTCCCAAAATCCGAATTTCCGAAATTCAGATTTTCGAAAATTCAGATTTTCGAAAATTGGAAATTTCGAAAATTCGAGATTCGAAAATTCGAAATTGCAAAATTCGAAAATCCAAAATTCGAAAATGGGAAATTTGGAAAGTTGAGATTTTGAATTCCCAATTTTTAGAAAGTCTGAATTTCCAAAAATCGGAAATTAGTTTTTTGCTTTTTTTCAGAAATTCAAAAAATTTGTTTTTTTTTGTTTTCGTTTTATTCGTTTTTTTTCCTTTCGTTTTTTGGGAAATTCGGAAATTCGAAAATTCGGAATTCCGAATTTCCCGAATTTCCGAAAAAAACGAAAACGAAAAAAACCTAATTTTTCGAATTTCCAGAATTTCCGAAAAAAGCAAAAAAACGAAAAAGACGAAAACGAAAAAAAACGAATTTTTTGAATTTCCCGAATTTACGAAAAAAGCAAAAAAAACCGCAAAAAACGAAAACGATATTTTTTTTTTTTTCGGCAGTGCACATGTCTAGACTGGATCCCTTTGGTGCACACTCAGACACCTCCTCTAATATGTTTCGTCACACAGGAAAGTTTCACAACTTATAGAACACAAAGGACGTAAACACAGTGTTTTGGATATAAAAGACTTTCACATATTGGACAGTCTATTGATAAAAACATTTATTGGACAAAGATATTGATTATTAATTCCAAAATCCTCAGCGCCATCTAGTAACCACAATGCAGTATAGTTTTCTGAAATACCCCAGTGAGAAAATATACTGCATTCATAGGTGTGCGCAGCCTATTGCATTAGGGTGTGCACCCCAAATGTATTATAACATGGACGGTGTCAGTAGAGCTGTGGACTTGTCAGTAGAGCAGAAGTTGGTGTTAGGGCCGTGGACAGTGTCAGTAGCTTTTTATTTTTTACCATTTTTTTTTTAGGGGAATTGGTGCAATATCAGCAGGGGGAACCTGCACCTCAAGCTGTGATTAGGGTGTGCCCAGGCACCCCCGGCACACCCCCTGCACACGCCTATTACTGCATTTATAGCCATGATGGAGCTGACGATCATGGGAATTAATCTATTACAGAAATTTGTGCAACCTACAAGAAGGTGTGTGACATTTGTCCAAGGAATGTTTTATGAATAGACCCCTTAGTAATAATAACAGTGGTTAGTTGAACATATAGGATTTAAAGAGAGACATAATAGTGATTTGGATACAAAAAAAATGTCACGTGCTATGTGTTGTGTTGTTTATATGTTTCACAGAAGGTGGAATCTAATATTCTTTTCTGATTACATTAGGTTAGTTTAAAGCAGCATTCAACCCAAAAATAAAAATATAATATTTTTATTGCTGCTTACTAATCCTTAAGGCCTCATGCCCACGGACGTTTTTACAGCCGCGTTTTTTACAGCTTAAAAACGCCTGTCCATGTTGTATACATTTTTTGATTTTTATTTATTTATTTTTTTTATTTATTTTTTTCGAAAAAAAAAAAACGTCGGAGCTCAAAAACGCATTTGCGGCGTTTTTGCGCGTTTTTTTTTTAACACTTTGCGTTTTTTTATGCCTAACGCCGACGCTGAGGAACGCACTGGTCCTGGGTTTTTTTTACAGCTTAAAAACGCCTATGCTATTTGCAGCCCAAAAACGCCTAGGTGGGCATGAAGCTATAGACTAACATGGACAGGCGTTTTTAAGCTGTAAAAAACGCTCAAAAACGCGGCTGTAAAAACGTCCGTGGGCATGAGGCCTAAATGTGGTGGCTGCATTTGTTATTTTATCTTAGGCTTTCTTCCTTTATTTTCACCTGGTGATCCTGCCAGTAACGCACTTCCTGTCTTAGGGTGTCTCCATGCTGGATGAAGGAGCAACGTAGACCTCTTTTGGGTCTGTACAATTGCAGTAGAAACATTATATTGCAGGCTCTTTCAGGGGAGATGGTGATGTCAGATGAATGATCTATTTGCTCACTGCGTAATATTTCTGCACAATATTAATAAGTATAATAGATTGCTGTATACTAAGCTGCTATAACTGAGTCCATTGTAAAGGCTACATTCTATTAGGCTATACAAATGTGCCCTCTGCTGGACAGTCTGAGTACACACAGGTCTAGGTCTTACCTGGTAGATCAGCCTTTCTCAACTTTTTTACTGCAGAGGAATCCGTGACAAAATGTTCAGGTCTCAGGGGCCCCATGAACAGGTCCCTGTATGCACATGCAATCAGTAAGTTGTACATGCAATAATAGATATAGCATACTAAATTCACCTTTTAATGGAACAATGGGTTTGTTTCTGCACAAGCTTAAACTTATACAGTAATACCTCGGATTACGAGCATAATTTGTTCCAGAAGAATGCTTGTAATCCAAAGCGCTCGTGTATCAAAGCGAGTTTCCCCATAGGAAATAATGGAAACTCAGATAATCCATTTCACAGCCACTGCTTGTCTATGCAGTACCGCATGTGGCCAGAGGTGTGGGAGTGCCGGAAACACTCAGGGACGCTCGGAGACCACGCAGAGACACTCTGAGACGTTCGGAGACACTCGGGAACGGAGTGTCATCCGAGTGGCTCCCAGTGTCTCCAAGCGTCACCAGCGCCCACGCACTTCTGGCCAAATGCGGTACTGCACACCCTAGAGGCTTGAATCCTGCTCATTTTGCGAGACAACGCTCACAAAGCGAGTCAAGATTTTTTTTAAAAACAGCTCATATTGCGAAGCGCTCATAAACCGCGTTACTCGCAATCTGAGGTTCCACTGTATTCTGTAACCTTAGATTTTGTTTACTGACCCAGCCGCTGCTTCCTCCTCCTCTGTCTAACCAGGCACATTCTATAATTCTACATTATACGGTATACAGCTTACTGATACCACCCGGCTTCCTCTTTCCCTGTCTGAAGAAGTACACAGTGTAACCTTTTATACTATTTACCATACCAGTACTGCTTCCTCCTCTGTAACCTTATATTCTGTTTAGTGACTTAGCACTGCTTCTTCCTCCTCTATGTGATCAGGCACGTTCCATAACCATATACTGTATACAGCTTACTAATACCACACTGCTTCCTCTTTCTCTCTCTGACCAAGTACACATTGTAACCTTCTATACTATTTCCCTATCTAGTACTACTTCCTCCTCCTCTGTCTGACAAGGCACACTGTAACCTTATATACAGCTTACTGATCCAGTGCTGCCTCCTCCATCTCTGTCTAACCAGGCACACGATATCTTATACTGTATATTGCTTACTGATCCAATGTCTCTTGTACCATGTCTGTAGTCTCTGACTATCTCTTGTATCATGTCCGTAGTCTCTGACCATCTCTTGTATCATGTCTGCAGTCCCTGACCATCTCTTGTGTTATGTCTGCAGTCTCTGACCATCTCCTGTATCATGGATGCAGTCTCTGACAATCTCCTGTATCATGGCTGCAGTCTCTGACCATCTCCTGTATCATGTATGCAGTCTCTGACCATCTCTAGCGTCATGTCCGCAGTCTCTGACCATCTCTTGTATCATGGCCGCAGTCTCTGACCATTTCTTGTATCATGTCTGCAGTCTCTGACCATCTTTTTCAATATGTTCGCAGTCTCTGACCATCTCTTGTATCATGTCCGCAGTCTCTAACCATCTCTTGTATCATGTCCGAGTCTCTGACCATCTCTTGTATCATGTCCACAGTCTCTGACCATCTCCTGTATCATGTCTGCAGTCACTGACCATTTCTTGTATCATGTCTGCAGTCTCTGACCATCTCTTGCATCATGTCCGCAGTCTCTGACCATCTCTTGTATCATGTCCATAGTCTCTGACCATCTCTTGTATCATGTTTGCAGCCCCTGACCATCTCTTGTGTTATGTCTGCAGTCTCTGACCATCTCTTGTGTCATGTCTGCAGTCTCTGATCATCTCCTGTATCATGGCTGCAGTCTCTGACCATCTCCTGTATCATGGCTGCAGTCTCTGACCATCTCTTGTTTTATGTCTGCAGTCTCTGACCATCTCTTGTATTATGTCTGCAGTCCCTGACCATCTCTTGTGTCATGTCTGCAGTCTCTGACCATCTCCTGTATCATGTCTGCAGTCTCTGACCATCTCTTGTATCATGTCTGCAGTCTCTGACCATCTCTTGTATCATGTCCGCAGTCTCTGACCATCTCCTGTGTCATGTCCGCAGTCTCGGACCATCTCTTGTATCATGTCTGCAGTCTCTGACCATCTCTTGTATAATGGCTGCAGTCTCTGACCATCTCTTGTATTATGCCTGCAGTCTATGACCTTCTCTTGTGTCATGTCTGCAGTCCCTGACCATTTATTTGTAATTTCCGCAGTCTCTGACCATCTCTTGTATAATGTCTGCAGTCCCTGACCATCTCTTGTGTCATGCCTGCAGTCTCGGACCATCTCCTGTATCATGTCTGCAGTCTCTGACCATCTCCTGTGTCATGTCTGCAGCCTCTTATTATCTCTTGTATTATCTCTGCAGTCTCTGACCATCTCTTGTGTTATGTCTGCAGTCTTTGGGGAAGCCTACAGAAGAGTCAAGAGCGGGAGTGCTGCCAGGAAGGGGTCACGGGAGGAGTCAGACACGTGTGGACTGTGGAGAGGAGACCATAGGATGAAACCAGAACCACCAAGCTGGAGCCCAGAGGGGACAGTCTGGCTGAGCCCTGCACAGTGCACCTGAGAGGTCAGTGACAGCGCTACAAGGCCAGTCTGAGGGGGGGGGGCACTAATGTATGGGGGAGAGAATACAGTAAGGTAAGGGGGCACTGATAGAAAGGTTCCCCCTTCTATCATTAACCCCCCCCCCCTTACCTTAGTGCATTCACTCTGCGGAAGGTGCTCTATGGTCACCAGAGGCCCCCTCCGTCCCGTCCCCACCTTAGAGTTCCCATTTTAAATGCAAGTTGGAACTCTGTAAACAATGATGTAAAGGGGAACTCTGATGTAAAGGGGAAGTCAGTGGACTCCGATATAAGGTGATCACTGGTCACCAGAACCCCCCTTACATCAAAGTTCCCCTTGCACTGTAAGGGGGACTTCTGCAGACTCTGATGTAAGGGGGAACTCTGTGCTGGCTGGGTTATAATAACCTGACCTTCATGTAAATGGAAAAATGAAATTGACACCAATGATGGGGCACTATTCCTCCCACTGCTACCAATGATGGGGCACTATTCATCCCACTGACACCAATGATGGGGCAATATTCCCCCCACTGACACCAATGATGGGGCACTATTTCTCCCACTGACACCAATGATGAAAACTATTCAAAATTGATTTAAATCGATTCATATTTGAATTTCGTCTGAATTTTTTTTCGGTATTTCGGATTTATTTAACCACTTGCCGACCGGGCCATAGCTGAAAGATGGCTACAGCGCGGTTGGATAATTCTGGGAGGGCGTACTATAACGCCCTCCTAGAATCGCGCACCCGGGATTGTCCGTGACCGTCGGATCTCCCAGACCCGGCGTGTCACGGATAGGGGTAAAGGGCCAATGACTGCGTCCCTTTACAATGTGATCACTCCAATGACGGGGTGATCTCTTGTAAATAAACTGGATCATATCCGGTTTGGCTCCTCCCCTCTCCTTACACCGATCGGTACAGTGTGTGAGGAGAGGAGGGAGCCGGTGCAGCAACGCTGTGGGCTCGATCTGAAGTGTCTGCAGCGCTGATCTGTGCCCATCCCTGGCTCATCCATCCATCCCTGGCTCATCCATCCACATTCATACTCAGCCATGCCCCATCCCTGGCTCATCCATCCTCATTCATGCTCCATCCCTGGCTCATCCATACATCAATCCCTTGCTCATCCATCCACATTCATGCTCAGCCAAGCTCCATCCCTTGCTCATCCATCCTCATTTATGCTCTATCCCTGGCTCATCCATCCATCAATCCCTTGGTCATCCATCCACATTCATGCTCACCCATGCTCCATTCTTGGCTCATCCATCCACGCTCCATTCCTGGCTCATCCATCCTCATTCATGCTCCATCCCTGGCTCATCAATCCTCATTCATGCTCCATCCCTGGCTCATCAATCCTCATTCATGCTCCATCCCTGGCTCATCAATCCTCATTCATGCTTCATCCCTGGCTCATCAATCCTCATTCATGCTTCATCCCTGGCTCATCAATCCTCATTCATGTTCCATCCCTGGCTCATCAATCCTCATTCATGTTCCATCCCTGGCTCATCCATGCTCCATCCATGGCTCATCCATACTCCTTCATGCTCCACCCATGGCTCATCCATCCACATTCATGCTCCATCCCTGGCTCATCCATCCACATTCATGCTCCATCCCTGGCTCATCCATCCACATTCATGCTCCATCCCTGGCTCACCCATGCTCCATCTCTGGCTCATCCATCCACATTAATGCTCATCCATGCTCCATCCCTGGCTCATCCATCCATATTCACGCTCATCCATGTGTCATCCCTGGCTCATCCATTCTCATTCATGCTTATCCATCCCCATCCATGACTCATCCATGCTTATCCATGCCACATCAGTGATCATCTGTGCCACATCCATGCTACATCTGTGATCATCCGTGCCACATTCATGTCAGATCAGTGATCATCCGTGCCACATCAGTGATCATCCGTGCCACATCAATGCCACATCAGTGCTCATCCATGCATATTTGTGCCACATCCATGCTCCATCAGTGCTCATTTGTGCCACATCCATGCCACATCAGTTCTCATCCGTGCCACATCAGTACTCATCCGTGCCACATCCATGCCATGTCAGTTCTCATCTGTGGCACATCCATGCCATATCAGTTCTCATCAGTGCTCATCCGTGCCACTACAGTGCCTTATAAAAGTGTAATAGGTAGTCAAATTAGATTTGAAATGTATGTCCCTAGAATACCTGATGGTGCTCCCTGAATGTTGGGCCTCTGTATGTGGCCAGGCTGTGGAAAAGTCTCACACATGTGGTATCGCCATACTCAGGAGGAGTAACAGAATGTAGTTTGGGGTGTCATTTTTGCTATGTACTGTCAGGTCACCTGAGTTGCCAGATGACAGATGCATACCGTAGGTCAGGAGTGCACCACAAGGTAGTGAACCCTATGGCTGACTGCTGCGGATGGAACACTGGGTGGTTATGCATGGCAGGTCCACTGGAGCACAACAGGGATCCCAGAGGGAGCTAGAGCCCAATATTCCCCAGGGCGCGGAGTCTAAGATCCAGCAGGTGTTCACCAGAGCCTCTAGTGGTGAGGATGGCCTAAGCTGCAGCTGGATCCAGGTCGCGGCCCCCAGAGTCCCCTAGCTCACGCTCCATGGGGTATAGAGGATAGAGGGGAAGTAGCAGCTCAGGATACAAGAGATAGTGAGGGGATAAGCCAAGGTCAGGGCGACAAGCAGACAAGGATAAACAAAGGACAAGCCAAAGGTCAAGGTCACAAGCAGACAGGGATAGTCGAGAATAAGCCAATATCGTTAACACAGAGACAGACGTAGCACACGGCAAGCAGGAACCCAAACACACAATGCTTAACAAACAACGTTGATCAGAATGGCTGGCTTGCAGTGCACAGATTAATATAGTGTTCCCTGATAGGGCCTAGGGTGGGGCCATGCTAGGAGGAGAGATTATAAAAGCAGCCAGGTGAGAGTGTCTGGCCTCTAAGGTGAACACATGGAGAGGTAAGCTGGGAGACAAACATTACTGCATAACCATGACATGTACATGCTATATGTTAGAAATATCTTATAAATGGACAACTTTGTGTATAGAAAAAATAAAAATAAAAATGCGTTTTAATTTTACAAAAACTTGTGGGGAAAAATGACATGTTGAAAAGACTCATTAAGCCTCATAGATTGGGGTGTTTACTTTCCAAATTTTGGGTGTTTCCATTGTCCTGGTGCTCCAGGGCCTTCAAAAGTTTAAGAGGTAGTGAAGAAATTAAATGTGTAATTTATGTCCCTAGAACGCCTGGTGGTGTTCCCTGCATGTTGGGCCTCTGTATGTGGCCGGGCTGTGTAAAAGTCTTACACATGTGGTATCGCCATACTCAGGAGGAGTAGTAGAATGTATTTTAGTGTGTAATTTGTGGTATGCATATGCTGTGTGTGAGAAATAACTTGTTATGACATATATGTGAAAAAAAAAAAGAAAAAAAAATCTTAATTTTGCAAAGAATTGTGGGAAAAAATGACAACTTCAAAAAACTCACAATGCCTCTTTCTAAATACCTTAGACAGTCTACTTTCTAAAAAGGGGTAATTTGGGGGGTATTTGTACTGTCCTGGCTTGTTAGGGTCTCAAGAAAAGAGATAGGCCGTCAGTACTTCAGGTGTGATCTATTTTCAATGATTGGCACCATAGTTTGTAGACTCTATAACTTTCACAAAGACCAAATAATATACACTTATTTGGGTTATTTTTACCAAAAAAATGTAGCAGTATAAATGTTGGCTAAAATTTATGAAGAAAAATTACTAATTTGCTAAATTTTATAACAGAAATTATGAAAAATGCTTTTTTGTTTACAAAATTTTCTGTCTTTTTTAATTTATAGCCCAAAAAATAAACCACCAAATAAAAGTTATATTTGTGGGAAAAAAAGGACATACATTTTATTTTGGTACAGCGTCGCACAACTGCGCAATTGTGAGTTAACCACTTGCCGACCGCCTCACGCAGATGTACGTCGACAGAATGGCACGGACAGGCAAATGGTAAAAAAAAAAATTATTAATAAAAATGCCATAAAACTACCCCCTATTTTGTAGACGCAAACCAATTAATAAACGCTTATTGTGATTTTTTTTTACCAAAAATATGTAGAAGAATACGTATCGGCCTTTTTTTAATATATTTTTTGGGGATATTTATTATAGCAAAAAGTAAAGAATATTGATTTTTTTTTCAAAATTGGCGCTCTTTTTTTGTTTATAGCGCAAAAAAAAAAAAAAAAGGTGATCAAATACCACCAAAAGAAAGCTCTATTTGTCGGAAAAAAAGGATGTCAATTTTGTTTGGGAGCCACGTCGCACGACCGCGCAATTGTCAGTTAAAGCGACGCAGTGCCGAATCGCAAAAAGTGGCCTGGTCTTTGGCCAGCGAAATGGTCCGAAGTGGTTAAAGTAACATAGTGCAGTATTACAAAAAATGGCCTGGTCAGGAAGGGGGTTAGTTTTTCCGGAGGTGAAATTGTTAAAAGGTTTTGATTGGGGCGGGGATTGGCTATCATGTTACTACTGTGATTGGCTGTCTGGGTGGTCACATGGTCAGGAGCTGGTCCTGCTGGCTACCAATCATTAGTGGGGACTGAGAGCTGTCTTTGCTGTAAAAGTATGCGGCGAGAAACATCTGCCGCCCTTTGATGCATATATGTGGCGTGTGGGCGTTACAGCCCACCCTTTTACCGCTGCGCATATGTGTTCCGTGAGTGGCAACAGGTTAATGAGCCCTGTTCTTTCAGCTCCTACCATACAGAGCTCTCCTTTCTGTCGATGATACTCCATGTATGTGATGTCATTCTTGCACAATCCAGGTATTGCGTTACCGGCTGATTGGATCAAATTACTCGCCAGCAAATCCAACAGAGCGTTGCAAGGGAAATCTCCGAATGCTATTTTGCCTACTTACCAGCTCTGCCCAGAGTGTCTCAATACAAACTGGTTTATGTAAAAAAGGTTTAATAACTTTCAGGTGAAACTTCAAGGAGATTATCAGAATTTAAAGAGAACCTGTCAGCACCGGGAAACTGAATATTTTGTTTTAGTCCTGGTTCAGGCTCGGTTCACATTGGTGCGAATCCAGCACCGGTTCCCGCATCGCACTCGACTCGCAGGCAGTTCACACTGCCCTATGCGAACCGCTGGGAGTGTCAATACAAAGTTAATGACACAACCAGATCAGTTTGCATATCGCAGTGTGAACTGTCAATTTGGACATGAATCCAATTCTGGTGCACGACATTGGTCCGAATGCAATGCAAATTCAGCCATACAGTCTGTAAGGCTGAATTTTCATCGCACAGAAATTGCATGTTATTTGCACAGTGGTGCGAATCACATGCGATGCCGCACAGCACACTAATGTGAACCCAGCCTCACACTGCTACAGTGTGAATTGCATGTGTTTTGCTGTGCAAATTCGCAGTGCGATTTCTTTAATTCGCTGTGCGATTATTGTAATTCGCAGTGCGATTTCTTCTTGCCAGGTGTGATTCTAATGCGAAATTGTGAGGGGATTGGGCACAGCTGCGATTTCATGCCAGTAGATGCCAAAGTGCTTTCTGACGTAAAAATAAGTGTTAACTTTCTGTATACTTCTTGCTTTTTGTGTGGAGAGAGTAGCATGGTGCATGGAGTGTTGTGTGTTCCTTTCAGCATGTTTCATTCCATTCAATGTGTTCTAATGGTGCAGGCTTTCTTATGGAAGATTTCCACTTGATCACTTCTTAAAGAGGAAGTAAACCCTGATGGGTTTTACTTCCACTTTTGTTCCCTGCATAGTAAAAGCATAATGGGTTAGTATGCATTGCATACTAGCCCAATATGTGGCACTTACAGTGCCTTTCAAAAGTATTCACACCCCCCCCTGGCATTTTTCGTTTTTTTGTTGCCTCACAACCTGGAATTAACATGGATTGTCTGAGGATTTACATCATTTAATTTACAGAACATGCCCACAACTTTGAAAGATTTTTATTTATTTTTTTACTGTGTGCATAACTATTCACCCCCCTAAAGTCAATACTTTGTAGAGCCACCTTTTGCGGCTATCACAGCTCCAAGTCACTTTGGATAAGTCCATATGAGCTTGCCACATCTTACCACTGGGATTTTTGCCCATTCCTCCTTGCAAAACGGCTCCAGCTCCTTCAAGTTGGATGGTTTGCGCTTGTGAACAGCAATCTTTAAATCTGACCACAGATTTTCTATTGGATTGAGGTCTGGGCTTTGACTAGGCCATTCCAACACATTTACATGTTTCCCCTTAAACCACTCAAGTGTTGCTTTAGCAGTGTGTTTGGGGTCATTGTCCTGCTGGAAGGTGAACCTCCGTCCTAGCCTCAAATCACACACAGAGCGGTACAGGTTTTGCTCAAGAATATCCCTGTATTTAGCACCATCCATCTTTCCCTCAACTCTGACCAGTCTCCCAGTCCCGACTGCTGAAAAACATCTCCACAGCATGATGCTGCCACCACCATGTTTCACTGTGAGGAGTGTGTTCTTTGGGTGATGTGATGTGTTGGGTTTGCGCCAGACATAGCGTTTTCTTTGATGGCAAAAATTTAAAATTTTAGTCTCATCAGACCAGAGCACCTTCCTCCATACATTTTGGAAGTCTCCCACATGCCTTTTCACAAACTCAAAACGTGCCATTTTGTTTTTGCTGAAAGTAATGGCTTTCTTTTGGCCACTCTGCCATAAAGCCCAACTCTATGGAGCGTACGGCTTATTGTCGTCCTATGTACAGATACTCCAGTCTCTGCTGTGGAACTCTGCAGCTCCTCCGGGGTTACCTTAGGTCTCTGTACTGCCTCTCTGATTAATGCCCTCCTTGCCCGGTCAGTGAGTATTGGTGTGCGGGCGTCTCTTGGCAGGTTTGCTGTTGTGCCATGTTCTTTCCATTTGGTTATGATAGATTTGATGGTCCTTCTAGGGATCATCAAAGATTTGGATATTTTTTTATAACCTAACCCTGACTTGTACTTCTCAACAACATTGTCCCTTACTTGTTTGGAGAGTTCCTTGGTCTTCATGGCAGTGTTTGGTTAGTGGTGCCTCTTGCTTAGGTGTTGCAGCCTCTGGGGCCTTTCAAAAAGGTGTGTATATGTAATGACAGATCATGTGACACTTAGATTACACACAGGTGGACATGATTTCACTAATTAGTTGACTTCTGAAGGTAATTGGATGCACCAGAGCTTTTTATGGGCTTCATAACAAAGGGGGTGAATACATACGCACATGCCAATTATCATTTGTTTATTTCTGAAAAATAGTTTTATGTATATAATTTTTCTAATTTTACTTCACCAACCTAGACTATTGTGTTCTGATCCATCACATATAATTCAGATTAAAAGAACATTGAACTAAAGGCTGTAATGTAACAAAATAGGTAAAAAGCCAAGGGGGGGCGAATACTTTTGCAAGGCACTGTACCTGCAAACAAAGCACGCAATGTCCCTGAGGGCCCCTGCTGGTGGCCGCGTCCATCTTCACCCCTCTTCTATACTCAGTCCCTTTCTCTGTCTCAAAGGGAAGATATCAGGGGTCTATTTAGACCCCTGATATCTCACCAAAGCCCCCCCACACCCCCTCCAAAAAAAATTTATAAACATTTAAAAGTTAAAATTGTAAAAATAAATAAATAGAAAAAACACTGACACCGTTCAATGATAAATCCCTTTGCATCAGTTTAAGGTAGGTTATCACTGGGAACGGAGCAAGAAACCACCAACAATCCAGCAGCTTCTAGGGAGTAAGTGCTTGTTGCTGATATAGTTGCCTTTACAAAAAAAAATAAAAAATCAATAGAGTATATTAGCCCCGCTGTCACAATACAATGTCCCAGTGGGGGGAATCCTCCAGCCACCTCATTTATGTGGATGGAGGGACCATCTATGGCCAGCTTAACACACACCCCAACAATGGCTGCTAGAAGTCTACCATCTTATAGTAAAAGAGCTGGCTTGTCCATTCCACAAAATGATTGGCTGTTTGAGACTTATCTGACCAAGGGCAAGCACTAAGTGCACCATGGGTTTGGGTGCAAAGTTTTGGCCAGAAATTCTGAACTTCCTGAAACCCGGAGATTTACCTCAAACCCAATGTGGCTTCGAACTTGAACCTCATCTTTGTGTAGCCAGGGGTTGCTACTACGTTTATTATGTTTTGTGATTTATTGTTTCTTAAGTAAAGGTTTGGCTCCCTCTAGTGACCGCTGAACTTTATCAGGATCTTTCCTTCTGTTTAAGAAGCAGTTATGCATTGTGGGATACATAGTTTGATGACGAAGTCACTCACGTTGTTTAAATCAGTTTGGGGACTACAGGACCCACAATTCCAAGTTACAGAACCACAATGCCAAGTCACAAACAAGCCTGCTGGGGAGAGAAATAAAAGGACAGGCGTGGCCTGCTTTCGGCCTCTCTGGACACCATTCAACTGCCAGCAGGAGGTCTGAGTTTGTGTGTGTGATCAGGACAGGGCCAGATTAACATAGGGGCTATTGGAGCTGCAGGTCCAGGCCCCTTCCTCATGATAGGCCCATTTGTCCAAAAGAAAAAAAAAAAGAAGATCGACTTCAAGCATTTTAACATCGGCGACCAGGGGTCACAGAGACCTAACATTTGGGGGGTATGTAGCCGAAGACCCACCCCACCACTGTTCATAATATGGGGCTGCTATCGTTTATGGTTCCGGAGATAGGGGGCTGCTTGCCAGCCTGTCAGAAGCTACATACAAAGCGGCCAGCTTAAATACAAGCTGACACACTCTGCAGCAGACTGAGAGGATGAGCTCACAGTGCTTATAATAAATATTTGTATATTACTGTAGCGGCCTCACCCCTCTCTCCCTTTCTCATACTCGGCTTGTCTTTCTTCGTCTAGGGGTTTCAGTGCTGGGGAGAGGGATGAGATACACCACGGCCCATGTCCTCCATAGCTGAGAGGTGAAGGCCACAAAGATTGGGCCTTGTGTAGGTGTCCTAAAGTCAAGTCCAGTATTTCGTCCCTGACTCCTTTGCTCCTAGTAACCTGAGTTCCACAAAGTGAATAGGTCCAACTCAGTTTTATTCTTCTTGGCGTACAAACATACAGGTTTCTTTACTGAGTAATAATGGGGATAGATCGAGGCACAATCCTTTCCCTTCTGTTGCTAACCACTGTGGTATCACCACTGGTAAATAGTCACTGCCACTGACTATGTGAGGTAGAACGTGAATTACCTTCGCTAGCACGGCCCCTGTCAGGGGAAGGAAATCCGTCCAAGGGAGAAACCGGAGGCCTCTCTGTCACCAGCGATGCTGCGCCGGACTCTTCAGAGAAGTTCCGCACACCAGTCCTCACGAACTCAGACACGGGCACCCAAGGAGTTAGGGCCCCCTCGGATTCCTCCACCCTCGGGGAACTCAGTCGAAGGTACTGAGCCCCAGGCGTCCGCCATAGTACCTCACCCCAAGCTGAAGGTGCCTGGGTGCGGCCGAGTCCTCCGACTCCCACTCCAGACTCTGAACTCTGAACCCCGTGGTAAGGGCGTCCGCCCCTTTTATCCCCTCTCCCTTTGCGTCACAGCGGGTTCCCCGCCCCGCTGTACCAGCTCCAGGGAAGGACAAAAAGGCACAGTCTTGCGGTGTGAGTTCAGCTCCGGCCCAGGGCAACAGCGCCACCTGTGGACCACAAGGAACCTCAAACCACCAGAGTCCTCCAAGAACCAGAAAAAGGTCCCAGATCCCCTAGCAATTAGTGCATCTGGGTTACACTACCACCCAGATGCTTCCCCTAAATTCAAATACCCGCTACACTCTCCCCCTGGTGATTTGACACTGGTCCCCAGTGTCTGGTGCAAACTCATGTCTCCAAATGAGTGGCAACATAAGTTCAACCCAGAGACAAACTACACAATCTAACCCTGGATTGTGCCAAGACCTAAATGGGAAAGGGAAAACATAAAACAGTACAACTATAAAACTTTTCAATAAAACACTTTAAATATCCCACACATTTACATTCTTCCCTCCCCCTGGCTATCTAAGGACCACCCATTCTCAGCAGCCTTGACAGATGAGTCTCCTGCAGAGGGAAGAAAAGAAACACACATCCTAACATCATACATGTGTTTGTTTGGAATGAATGAATGGGTCTATCCGAGAAGAAACCCATTCGTTCCAACAAGTGCTGCATAATGTCAAAAAAACAAACAATCGTTGCGCAACACTGCCACCTGGTGACAATGCCGCGGTCAAGACACTTATAATTTCCAGATGAACTTTTTCTCTTGATCATTTCTCCGTGACTCTACACTGACTAAAACATCCCCCCCCCCCCCCCCCCCCCAAAGTCACTGTTTTCTCTGAAGTGCAAAGAGAAGGAGGGAGAACAAAAAACAAGAACAGCTCCCATTTTCTCCAAAGAGTAGAACTGCCCAAATACAAAAAAAACTAGGGCACAGTCCTTGTGTTCCGCCAAAGGCACTCCGGAAAGTTCAGCAATGAACAGCAAGAAAGAACACACAGGAGTCTTTTTCCTCCTAAAGATAAAACTTTTGGATGCGGCAGGGACACAGGTTTCAAACGAATGTCAAAAACCTCCACGTTGTACTCAACACTTCTTCCTTCCTTGCGGCAAATCACCACTCTGTCTGCATGGATATGCTTTCCCAGCATCCACTTAGCTTTACAGTCCTGGAACTTCTTGGTGACCGTTGGTGAACAAGAAAAGTATCTCTGTGCTTGTGGCACTTTAAGTTTGTCCCACGCAAAGGTATACCATCTTTGGCAAAAAACTTCCACCTCATAAAGCAGTTCTCAAGGCAGGTACGGGTACTCCCACCCATACTCCTGAGCAACCTTCTGGCTGAAGAGACGCTGCAACCTTGACAAAGGTGGCATAGTGGCTCGGTCTCCTTCTCCAGGTGGAACAATCGCTTCTGGGTGGTGAGGTGCGTTCACCACCTCGGTAGATCTGGGTCTAGGAGCCCGCAGTGACTTGCGTTGCACTCCCTCAACAGGAGCAGGTGAAATGGATGTTGAATCCAGAAGAGGAATTTCAGACAGTGGACCAGATTCCTCCCTAGGCGCCGAGGCCTCCACCCGGGGTGTACTATCCCCAGTAGACATAGGTGGATCCCTTGTGACACGGGCCGAGGGTAGCTTCATCTTGTCCCATCCCTTCTGGTGGAAGATTTCGTCTATCTCCCCATCATCGCCATTGTCAGACAATGAGTCCAAGTCAGAGGTGTCATAGTACTCAGCGGGCAGATAATTCCCAGTCACGGAACTATCCCCCTTGACGGCCTCTACCGACTGTGGGCTTCCACTACTTTTAACCACACAGACAGTCCCAACCCCTGGCTCACCTGGGCCTTCAGAAGGACAGGGATGTCCAGGACTCTTCTCTCCGGATCCATCCAGGCCAGGCAAGCGGCGGGGCGAAGCTCTTACATAACCACACAAGGCCATCACTAGGCCGACTTTCCTCTTCGGCGGTCGGAGCAGGGAGCTGCTGGTGACCGAGGCAGCATCCTCGGATTTTTCTCTTTTCATCTCCGCTTGGGCAGTCACTTTGCCCAGATCAGTGCGCACGGGAAACGCACAGGCATCGATCTCTCCCTCCGGAGTGGCAGTCCCAGTTAGGTAGTTGAGGTGGAAAGCACAAGGCTTTTCTGTGGATGGTTCCACCTCGAAGAGAAACTCCTTGCAGACCTCACATCGCCCGAATGGCTTCAGCTGGACCACCAGTCCCGAACAGCCGGGACAGTTCACACCGAGGGCCTCCATGTCTCTGCAGGTGTACAGAGCCAATCGCCCCCGGGGCCTTAGTCTTATCCCCGTATCCATGATCGGAGCAGCCAGAGAAGACATGTACATGAAAGAAGAAGCTGAAATCCATGGAGTGGTTGAAGTCATCCTCTCTCTTCGCTGCTCCATTGCGCACTGACCCACCCACGCCAGAATCTCCACGTGCGTACGTCCACATGGCCAGACTCCTCCCACCTTCTGCACTTGTTTGCGGGCTTTTCCTTCTCCCCGCCCACGAACTACGCAGCTATGGGTTGCCTCGTGGCGCGTTGGCCAATATGGTCGACCTACTCGGAACTCCTCCGGGCAGCAAAGTTCAAGTTCAGACACCATACACATCCCGGATATGATGCCCCCACGTGTAGCGGCCTCACCCCTCTCTCCCTTTTTCATACTCGGCTTGTCTTTCTTCGTCTAGGGGTTTCAGTGCTGGGGAGAGGGATGAGATACACCACGGCCCATGTCCTCCATAGCTGAGAGGTGAAGGCCACAAAGATTGGGCCTTGTGTAGGTGTCCTAGAGTCAAGTCCAGTACTTCGTCCCTGACTCCTTTGCTCCTAGTAACCAGAGTTCCACACAGTGAATAGGTTCAACTCAGTTTTATTCTTCTTGGCGTACAAACATACAGTTTCTTTACTGAGTAATAATGGGGATAGATCGAGGCACAATCCTTTCCCTTCTGTTGCTAACCACTGTGGTATCACCAGTGGTAAATAGTCACTGCCACTGACTATGTGAAGTAGAACGTGAATTACCTTCGCTAGCACGGCCCCTGTCAGGGGAAGGAAATCCGTCCAAGGGAGAAACCGGAGGCCTCTCTGTCACCAGCGATGCTGCGCCGGACTCTTCAAAGAAGTTCCGCACACCAGTCCTCACGAACTCAGACACGGGCACCCAAGGAGTTAGGGCCCCCTCTGATTCCTCCACCCTCGCGGAACTCAGTCGAAGGTACTGAGCCCCAGGCGTCCGCCATAGTACCTCACCCCAGGCTAAAGGTGCCTGAGATGGACTCCATCTCCGCTCCAGGTAGGTCAAGGGCACCTAGGCCTGGAACACTGGAACGCCAGCACCCAAGCTGAAGGTGCCTGGGTGCGCCCGAGTCCTCCGACTCCCACTCCAGACTCTGAACTCTGAACCCCGTGGTAAGGGCGTCCGCCCCTTTTATCCCCTCTCCCTTTGCGTCACAGCGGGTTCTCCGCCCCGCTGTACCAGCTCCAGGGAAGGACAAAAAGGCACAGTCTTGCCGTGTTAGTTCAGCTCCGGCCCAGGGCAACAGCACCACCTGTGGACCACAAGGAACCTCACACCACCAGAGTCCTCCAAGAACCAGAAAAAGGTCCCGGATCCCCTAGCAATTAGTGCATCTGGGTTACACTACCACCCAGATGCTTCCCCTAAATTCAAATACCCGCTACACTACTTATAGTAATTAACCCCTTACCACCCAGGCCAGTTCTGACACTTCTCTTCTACATGTAAAAATCATCATTTGTTTTTTGCTAGAAAATTATTTAGAACCCTCAAACATTATATATATTGTTTTAGCAGGAATAAAATGGTGTTTTTTGTAACTTTTTATGTTACACGGTAACAATTTTTCAAACATGTTTTTTTTGGAAAGAAACTGTTTCATTTAGAAAAAAAAAACACTAACGTTAGCACGATTTTTTTTTTGTATACTAAGTGATGCTTTCAATTTTTTTTACAGGTTACATGTTTAGAGTTACAGAGGAGGTCTAGTGCTAGAATTATTGTTCTCGCTCTAACGATCGTGGTGTATGTAACCTGTGTGTATCTGGCTCTGATACTAGCCAGTGCCTACCCAGCTACTGACTAGTATCTCTCGCCAGCCTGTCCGTGGGGACACCCTCTTACCTGCTGACCTGTGGATGGGGGAATCACTCCTGCAGTGTTATTGTGTTCTGCCTGTGAATACAATGATCAGTGTTGCTAACTATAGCTGGCAGCACTGATTGTTTTGGGAAAAACTTGACAGGATGGTTGTACTCAACTTAGTCAGATAATAGATTGACTTGTGTAAAACCAGCTAGCCCATACATAGATCGACTATGGCTGGTCTCTGCTTAATTGGCGTAATTTCAATCCATGTATGGCCCGCTTAACCACTACGCAGTCCCTAAACATCCTTCCACAAACCTTTACATTTTTCCTTCCCAGATTCCTTTATCCTCCTCACCTGTACATACCCTCCACACTTCTCTCCTATACATAGTGCCCGCTGCCATACCCTACACACTCCTCCCCTGTACATACTGCTCACTGTCATACCCTCCACACTTCTCTCCTATACATAGTGCCCACTGTCATACCCTCTACACTTCTCTTCTATACATAGTGTCCACTGTCATACCCTCCACACTCCTCTCCTGTACATACTGCTCTCTGTCTTACCCTCCACACTCATCTCATGTACATACTGCTTAGTATCATACCGTCCACACTCCTCTCCTGTACATACTGCCAACTTTCATAAACTCCTCTATTGTACATAGTGCCGGCTGTCATACCCTCCACACTCCTTTCCTGTACATACTGCCTATTGTCATACCCTCCACACTCCTCTCCTGTGCATACTGCCCCCATCATACCCTCCACACTCCTCTCCTGTACATACTGCCCACTTTCATAAACTCCTCTATTGTACATAGTGCCGGCTGTCATACCCTCCACGCTCCTCTCCTGTACATACTGCCTATTGTCATACCCTTCACACTCTTCTCCTGTACATACTGTTCACTGTTTTACCCTCCACACTCATTTAATGTACATACTGCTCAGTATCATACCGTCTACACTCCTCTCCTGTACAAACTGCTCACTGTCATACCCTCCACACTCCTCTCCTGTACATACTGCCCACATTCATAAACTCCTCTATTGTACATAGAGCCGGCTGTCATACCCTCCACAAGCCTCTCCTGTGCATACTGCCCACTATCATACCCTCCACACTCCTCTCCTGTACATATTGCCCCTATCATACCCTCCACACTCCTCTCCTGTACATACCGCCCACTGTGATACCCTCCACACTTCTCTCCTGTACATACTGTAACCCAACCTTACCCTCCACACTCCTCTCCTGTACATACTGCCAAATATCTTTCTCTCCACATTCCTCTCCTGTACATACCCCTCCCCCCCATCAAACCCTCTGCACTCCTCTCCTGTACATACCACCCTCTGTCATACCCCCCACACTCCTCTCCTGTACATACTGCCCACTGTCATACTCTCCACACTCCTCTCCGGTACATACTGCCCACTTTCATACCCTCCACACTCCTCTCCGGTACATACTGCTCACTGTCATACCCTCCACACACCTCTCCTGTACATACTGCCCACTGTCATACCCTCCACACTCCTCTCCTGTACATACTGCTCACTGTCATACCCTGCACACTCCTCTCATGTACATACTGTAACCCAACCTTACCCTCCACACTTCTCTCCTGTACATACTGCCAACTATCTTTCTCTCCACATTCCTCTCCTGTACATACCCCCCCCCCCCCATCAAACCCTCCACACTCCTCTCCTGTACATACCATCCTCTGTCATACCCCCCACACTCCTCTCCTGTACATACTGCCCACTTTCATACCCTCCACACTACTCTCCTGTACATACTGCTCACTGTCATACCCTGCACACTCCTCTCCTGTACGTACTGTAACCCAATCTTACCCTCCACACTCCTCTCCTGTACATACTGCCAACTATCTTTCACTCCACATTCCTCTCCTGTACATACCCCCCCCCCACCATCATACCCTCCACACTTCTCTCCTGTACATACCACCCTCTGTCATACCCCCCCATTCCTCTCCTGTACATACCCCCCATCATACCCCCCACACTCCTCTCCTGTACATACTGCCCACTGTCATACTCTCCACACTCCTCTCCTGTACATACTGCTCACTTTCATACCCTCCACACTCCTCTCCGGTACATACCACCCTCTGTCATATCCTCCACACTCCTCTGCTGTACATAGTGCCCACTGTTAGACCCTCCACATTCCTCTCCATCACCTGCACATACTTCCCAGTTTTATACCCTCCATACTCCTCCCCTATGCCTCTTACCCACAAAAACAGTTCTTTAAAATTATACTGAATAGCCTCAATGTTACCAGCTCTAGAATGGGCACACTTTTGTTAGTTGAAATAAAGGAAATCTCCACACTCCTCTCATGTACATACTGTAACCCAACCTTACCCTCCACACTTCTCTCCTGTACATACTGCCAACTATCTTTCTCTCCACATTCCTCTCCTGTACATACCCCCCCCCCCATCAAACCCTCCACACTCCTCTCCTGTACATACCACCCTCTGTCATACCCCCCACACTCCTCTCCTGTACATACTGCCCACTTTCATACCCTCCACACTACTCTCCTGTACATACTGCTCACTGTCATACCCTGCACACTCCTCTCCTGTACGTACTGTAACCCAATCTTACCCTCCACACTCCTCTCCTGTACATACTGCCAACTATCTTTCACTCCACATTCCTCTCCTGTACATACCCCCCCCCCCCACCATCATACCCTCCACACTTCTCTCCTGTACATACCACCCTCTGTCATACCCCCCCATTCCTCTCCTGTACATACCCCCCATCATACCCCCCACACTCCTCTCCTGTACATACTGCCCACTGTCATACTCTCCACACTCCTCTCCTGTACATACTGCTCACTTTCATACCCTCCACACTCCTCTCCGGTACATACCACCCTCTGTCATATCCTCCACACTCCTCTGCTGTACATAGTGCCCACTGTTAGACCCTCCACATTCCTCTCCATCACCTGCACATACTTCCCAGTTTTATACCCTCCATACTCCTCCCCTATGCCTCTTACCCACAAAAACAGTTCTTTAAAATTATACTGAATAGCCTCAATGTTACCAGCTCTAGAATGGGCACACTTTTGTTAGTTGAAATAAAGGAAATCTTCCCAGTCCTCATATTTGTTCTGCCCCATTATTAGTACTCATTTAAATTTGTGATTACTACTGTGATGTATAGAGGAACATAGGGGATCTCAGCTATTCTAAATATAGCACTTGTAAAAAAAAGTGTCCCTTAAAAATATTTTGGAAATGTTGGCAACTATGCACTTAGGCACTGACTAAGGGCCACCGGGTCAGTAGGGGGCCCCATGAGAAGCTCCCGGGATCCTGTGATAATAAAGCGGTAGTAAACTTTGCTAACATTACTACTTTTTAGAGGCCCTGAGGTAGGTTATGCCACAATGTACAAGTATGCACAGCATATTAGCACATTAGGGTACACTTAAATTGTCAGACTGAACCCCCCAGTGCTGTGATTAATCCGGCAGGTCCCTGGCACTTCCATCTTCACCCGGTCTTCCTTCTGGGCTCTGTAAATTCGGTCACTTGCCTTGGCCGGGCTGCGTTGATGTCATTCCCACGCATGCTCATGCGAATCCTCTCTCTCTCTCATCCTCCCTCTCTTACCCCTCACCCCTCTCTTATTCTCACTCGTTCTCATCCTCTCTCTCTCTCTCTCTCTTTAATTTAATTTGTTATAACAAAAAATAGTTTGCATATTTATTTATTATTTATAAAAGGCCCACCAAAATCCTCAGCACCAGGCCCATGATGTTCTTAATCTGGCCCTGGATCAGAAGTGAGAGACTGTGGTCTACAGCGGAGAACCAGATCATCCGCCCCAGAGGGATCTTTGGAGGATGGCCCTGCTAGTCGAGCAGGTGGATCAGCCTGCGCTTCAGAGCATTTGAAGCCATCTGCCTCTCAGTATACCGGGAGGAGCAGTACGGCGTGGTGGCGCCATCTTCACTGACGGAGGCACTTGCAGGAGGTTCCGGACGGAGTCTACCAGCCAGCTGAGGATCCACAGTAGCGAGAGGGCACCTGCCTATCCAAGTAGTGACTGCAGTATTGCTAAGTGAGTTTCTTCCATACAGACTATTATACCCTAAGGCCCCTTTCACACGGGTGGACCGTTCAGGTCCACCTGTTAGCTCCATGCAGGTCTATGGAGGGACGGATGTCGGTGGTGACATGTCCGCTGACATCCGATCCGCTAAATTCAGACGGATGGAAACCGTATTTTCCATCCGTCTGGCGGACCGGATGATCCCCCCATAGAGGAGAGCAGAGCTCTGACGGGTCCATCCCTGCACAGTGAGCCTGTCATCCGCCGGCTCAGCAGGGATCAACTGAGTGATCCCTGTTGAGCAAGCGGAGTCTGTCAAAACTGACAGCCCGTGTGAAAGGGGCCTAACTGTTAAGAAGTGCATTTTTTGTACACCTTAGCTTCTCTGATCTGGATGAGGCAAACAAGTGTGCAACTGTCCCCTTTGAGCTTTATTGGGATGCACAGCCTTCTGGTGGTTTGTATTTCCTGCCCTAGCACATCTAGTGGTGGTTTTGAGCCACTACAACTTGCTTACATATGTGATTTGGTATCTCCCTCTGTCCTCCGCTCCTGTTAAGTGCTAGTTAGTTCAGTCTAAGCTAGACCCTCCTCATTTCTTCATGTTCCCTCAGTCAGAGTTACTACTTTGCACACACAGGGTATAGGAAAGTCTTTAAGGGGGATTTACTAAAACTAGAGCACACAGATTCTGGTGTGGTTAGGGTGGTAACTAATCAGTTTCTATGTTCAATTTGTTCAGTTAAGCCTTGAAAATGGAAGACAGAAGATGATTGGTTGTCGTGCACAACTGCTCCAGATTTTGTCTGCTCCAGTCTTGGAAAATTCCCCTTATTGGTGTCTTACACTTTAAAAGACTAGAAAGAAATCCTCTGTGCTGCAATTAACTGAATTAAAATTACGTTGGATTCAACTCCTGTGTCCTATTGAAGAGTTAAGCTGCTTGTGACTGGTACCAAGTCAGTAGGTGGCCATACTGTCCAGACAGACTGGGTCTAAGAAGGTATGTCAATGCATAATGCAGCATTTGAAACAGAACACCAATGATAAATAATAAGAACAATTATTTCAATATGCTTCTATTAATCAGTGGCCATGATTCAGGCAATATAGTCAGTTCAGAGCAAGGTGGGCCAAATTAAACATTCTCCCCAATAAGGAGGTCTAACAAGCCTGAAACAAGACAAAAAGTGGTCTCCAAGCCTTGCCCCGTAGAAGCCTTTTACAAAAGACAAGGCTGTATATTTATGTTTACTACCTGAGTTTATTAGAAAGAAAAAGTACATGTAATATGAATGAGGTAAAAGGTACGTGGTGGTCAAGGTAGGTACTATATGTGTATAATTGCCTGGTTGTGAGTTTGGGTGATATGCATTCCTGTGTCGCCCTTCTGTGTCCTCGGTACCAGGCAGTCACAACCAGTCACCTAATGACACAATCAGCTCATTGTGCCTCGGAGTGACACAGGACAAGTCAAGGTGAAAGAAGCAGAGAGTGAGAAGGAGAGAGCAGGTAGACAGGTAAGAGCACTGAGTTCTTGGAGTGTTAGCAGGTAATGAGCTTCATAAGGAGGGGTAAAGAGAGGCAGAGTGCAGAATACGGGGCGAATAGGGGGTCTTGTCATTACTCGGTGCATAGACCATTGTATAAGTGTCACCAGCTATGACATGTGTGGGGAAACAGTTAGAAAGTACTGGGACAGTGGGGAGCAGTGATAGAGTACTGAGAGCATGGGGATCAGTAAGGCTCCATACACACTGGGCTTAAAAAAACATCTGTTCTCTTGGCAGTAAAAAACGCTCATATAGAACATTTGTTGTACAAAGTTTAGACAAGTTTTACGTTTTTTTCTGCCAGAGAGCTCCAATCAGAAACGCAAACCAGAAGGTCTTTTTTTCCTGCCTCTAAACGATGAGCTTAAAATATGCCTGTAATCCTCCTAATGTGCATGGACACCTAGGTTAACATTGAGCTGCTTCTACAGGCAGAATTCAAAACTCCTGTAGAAGCAGTGATTTTTTAAGCCAGTGTGCATGGAGCCTAATAGAGTACTGATGGAGTACTGAGACAATGGGGAGCAGTGATGGAGTACTGAGACAGTGGGGAGCAGTGGTGGAGTACTGAGACAGTGGGGTGGAGTACTGAGACAGTGGGGAGCAGTGATGGAGTACTGAGACAGTGGGAAGCAGTGGTGGAGTACTGAGACAGTGGGGAGCAGTGGTGGAGTACTGAGACAGTGGGGAGCAGTGGTGGAGTACTGAGACAGTGGGGAGCAGTGGTGAAGTACTGAGACAGTGGGAAGCAGTGATGGAGTACTGAGACAGTGGGGAGCAGTGGTGGAGTACTGAGACAGTGGGGAGCAGTGGTGGAGTACTGAGACAGTGGGAAGCAGTGGTGGAGTACTGAGACAGTGGGGAGCAGTGGTGGAGTACTGAGACAGTGGGGAGCAGTGGTGGAGTACTGAGACAGTGGGGAGCAGTGGTGGAGTACTGAGACAGTGGGGAGCAGTGGTGGAGTACTGAGACAGTGGGGAGCAGTGGTGGAGTACTGAGACAGTGGGGAGCAGTGGTGGAGTACTGAGACAGTGGGGAGCAGTGGTGGAGTACTGAGACAGTGGGGAGCAGTGGTGGAGTACTGAGACAGTGGGGAGCAGTGGTGGAGTACTGAGACAGTGGGAAGCAGTGATGGAGTACTGAGACAGTGGGAAGCAGTGGTGGAGTACTGAGACAGTGGGAAGCAGTGATGGAGTACTGAGACAGTGGGGAGCAGTGGTGGAGTACTGAGACAGTGGGGAGCAGTGGTGGAGTACTGAGACAGTGGGAAGCAGTGGTGGAGTACTGAGACAGTGGGGAGCAGTGGTGGAGTACTGAGACAGGGGGGACGAGTGGTGGAGTACTGAGACAGTGGGGAGCAGTGGTGGAGTACTGAGACAGTGGGAAGCAGTGGTGGAGTCCTGAGACAGTGGGAAGCAGTGGTGGAGTACTGAGACAGTGGGGAGCAGTGGTGGAGTACTGAGACAGTGGGGAGCAGTGGTGGAGTACTGAGACAGTGGGGAGCAGTGGTGGAGTACTGAGACAGTGGGGTGGAGTACTGAGACAGTGGGGAGCAGTGGTGGAGTACTGAGACAGTGGGGAGCAGTGGTGGAGTACTGAGACAGTGGGGAGCAGTGGTGGCGTACTGAGACAGTGGGGAGCAGTGGTGGAGTACTGAGACAGTGGGGAGCAGTGGTGGAGTGCTGAGACAGTGGGGAGCAGTGGTGGAGTGCTGAGACAGTGGGGAGCAGTGGTGGAGTGCTGAGACAGTGGGGAGCAGTGGTGGAGTGCTGAGACAGTGGGGAGCAGTGGTGGAGTGGGGAGCAGTGGTGGAGTGCTAGGACAGTGGGGAGCAGTGGTGGAGTACGGAGACAGTGGGGAGCAGTGGTGGAGTACAGAGACAGTGGGGAGCAGTGGTGGAGTACAGAGACAGTGGGGAGCAGCGATGGGGTACTGAGAGTGTGGGGAGCAGTGACGGGGTACTGAGAGTGTGGGGAGCAGTGATGGGGTACTGAGAGTGTGGGGAGCAGTGATGGGGTACTGAGAGTGTGGGGAGCAGTGATGAGACAGTGGGGAGCAGTGATGGAGTACTGGGACAGTGGGGAACAGTGGTAGAGTACTGGGACAGTGGGGAACAGTGGTGGAGTACTGGGACAGTGGGGAACAGTGGTGGAGTACTGGGACAGTGGGGAGCAGTGATGGAGTACTGAGAGTGTGCTGAGCTGTGACAGTAATAATAGTGTAAAGGAGCTAAATAGAGCAGAGAGAGCGTGTGGAGAGCACTAACAGTATCAACAGCATAGGAAAGTAATAATATAGTAAAAAGTATAGTAGGGAGCATTGGTGGGGTACTGAGAATATGATGTGTGTAGGTGACAGCGGGAATATTTGATGCAATAAACAGTATGGAATTTAAACGTGTCAGTTAAGCTCTGAATATAGTGTTGTAGTTATTAGCGTAACAGTAGTTTCATGTAAACTCAACAGAGTTGAAAGACCTTACTATATACTGTAGAAGGGTGGATAAGTGCTTTAAGCCATTGCTATGGGAGCAGTTGGTTACGCAAGGACACAGTGTATGGAAGGTCATTCAACGATGGTTCATTCTTGGAGCAAGGTTAAAATATGTTCCATGTTGGGGCTGCCTAGACTTCCAGAATGTTGAAATGTGATTTCCCTTTACGCTCTGACTATATTGAATGCTTATCTGTGAGCTGCTGTTGTTTGTTATGTGACCATGTAGTATAGAGGAGGTAATAATATATATATTGCTTGGTTGCTGGCTTCAACAAGCCCATTCCTTTACAAGCTGCCATAGAGTCCTTAACTCAACCAGTGGCTGCTCCATGTCCAATGATTGTTGAACAGGCCAAAGCCTAGGCACAGGCAGTAGTCCATAGTCCTTGGTGGAAGAAATAATGCAGCCCAGAACAGTTCATGTCCCCATTCCAAAATGAAACCTTAAACAATCCTACTCCAGGTCAGTCCTGCCCAGTGGCGGCTGGTGCTCAAAATTTTTGGGGGGGTGCAAACAAACTGAAAAATTCTGAAAACAAAAACCATCAATTGCAGCCTCACTGTGCCCATCAAACGCTGCCACTGTGCCCATCAAACGCTACCACTGTGCCCATCAAACGCAGCCACTGTGCCCATCAAACGCCGCCACTGTGACCCCGAACAGTGTCCTCCATGTGTCTCCTCCCGTCCTCTCCTCCTGATAGGCGTCCAATAGCGGTGCCTGTCGTTTCAGCCAATCAGGTGACAGGTACCAGACCCGAGCACCTGATTGGTGGAGAGGCGGTTCAGTGTTGGGAAAGCAAATATTCATTCGCTTTTCTAACACACCTGGGTGGACTGCGAGCGCCAAGCATGGCGCTTGCACTTCATCTATTTTGAAGCCTATTAGAGCCTATGTCTCTAATCAGGTGCTTCAAAAACACCGTCCGCTGCTGTAATTCAGGCACACGAAAAGGATCTGGGCGCCTGAATAGGGGGTGGCAGCGGCGGCCATGAATATATTCATGCAATGCATGAATTTATCCATTGGTCATAAAGGGGGTGGCTGGAGAGAAAGGCCGGTGCCCTTGCCCCTTTATGGACACACCACCATTGGTCCTGCCTCACCTTCCAGGTCTGCCAATTCCCACGACTCACCACTTAATACTTACCACCAGAGGCGGCTCTCTAATTAGGCAGCCGCCTAAGGCCTCGCACTCACAGGGGCCTTGCGGCCGCCTAATTTGCCTCTGCTCATCACTGGACTGACCTACGGGCTTAGGGCACATAAAGCAGCTGAGCTGCTCCTTCAGCTTGCGCCGCTCACCTGGCCTCTCCGCATCTGGCCGGCTAACTATTTGGGTCATGAGTCGGGCAAGGCGGCGCAAACTATCCCTGACCTATGACTGTCTGTAAAGGGGAAGGACTCGGATGAGCTCCGGTGGATGGATCCCCTTCCAGCGCCTTCTGCAGCCTGGCCGACCGCCCAGAGAGAAAGTGAGTGCCCAGCCGTGCCACCCTCCTGTGTGCCTGGATAGGAGGAGCGGCAGGGACAGCTGCATATGGAGGAATTGATCTTTCCATATTCCTCCTGCAGCCGCTGAATGACCGCTTCTTCTGTGGGTGTTCATTGGCTGCAGAAAGAATATGGAAAGATCAATTCCTCCATATGCAGCTGTCCCTGCCGCTCCTCCTATCCAGGCACACAGGAGGGCGGCACGGCCGGGCACTCACCTACCTTCTCTCTGGGCGGTCGGCCAGGCTGCAGCAGGCGCCGGGATAAGATCCATCCACCGGAGCTCCTCCTATCCAACTTCTTTTACTGCCAACATGCTCCCTGGTTCCTCCCAGTTCTCCCTGCATGCCCCCTCTGCTCCCTGGCTCCTCCCCAGTGCTCTCTGGCTCCCATGCTCCCTAGTTCCCCCACTGTGCTGTCCAGTCCCCGTCCCCCCTGTGCTTCCTGGCTCCCTCACAGTGCTCTCCCCCCCACAGTGCTCTCTGGTCCTCTCTGTGCTCCCCCATGCTCCCCCTCACTGTGCTGTCTAGTTCCCCCCTGCCACTGCTCCCCAGCTCCCCCCCAGTGCTCTCTGGCTCCCCCACAGTGCTCTCTGTGCTCCCTGGCTCCCCCCCATGCTCCCCCCACTGTGCTGTCCAGTCGTCATCCCCCCCATAGCTCTTCACCTCCCCCCCAGTGCTCTGTGCTCCCTGGCTCCCCCACACCGATATCCCCCCCACAGTGCTCCCTGGTCCTCCCCGTCTCCCCCCATACTCCACCCACAGTGCTCTCCAACCCCCATGCTCCCTGGCTCCCCCAACAGTGCTCTCCAGCCCCCCAGAGCTCTCTTCTCCCCACGTGCTCCCTAACCCCTCCCAGTTCTACCTGCACCCCAAGTGCTCTCTGCCCCCTATGCTGTCCAGTTCCCCCCAGGCGCTCTCTGCCCACCCCAGTGCTCCCTGGCTCCCCCGTGCTTTCAACTTCCCCTGTGCTCTCCAGCTCCCCCCCACAGTGCTCTCCAGCTCCCACCCCCTCCAGCCCCCACTTTTCTCCCTGGCTCCCCCCCCCCATGCTCTCCACCCCACTATGCTATTCAGCTCCCCCCCAGTGCTTTCCAACTCCCCCCACCCCCCCGTGCTCCCTGGCTCCCCCCCCCCCATGCTCTCCACCACACTGTGCTATCCAGCTTCCCCTGTGCTCTCCACCCCCCACCCTCCCTATGCTCTTCTGCCCCTCCCCTAGTACTATCTGGCCCCTATGCTCTCTATCACCCCCCTGTTCTCTCTGCTCCCGCCAGGCTCTCCACTCGCGCCAGTGCACCCCCATAGTGCTCTCCAGCTCCCGCAGTGCTCTCCGCCCCCCTGCTCTCCAGTTCTCCACTCCCCCTGTGCTCTTTCCCCCCACACTCTCGCCCCCTCCTCTGCTGCTCTCAGCCTCACTCCCATGCTCTCCGCCACCCTGTTCTCTTTTCTGGCCCCCTCACTCCCGGGCAGCTCTGCTAGGTTTCCCCCCTCTTTTCCCTCCGGCTGCTGCGGGGGTCTCTCAGGCTGGGGAGCGGGGAAGGGACCGCTATCATGGGCTGCTCAGATCTATTTTTGTCCCAGTCCGGGGCCTGGCGGGCAAATTGAGCAGCGAGGCTTGCAAGGATCGATAGTTCTGGAGGGAGAAGAACTCTAAAGACCTCCCAGGACTGGAGAACAGGCTAACTGGGGCCGGAAAACAAGGACGGGTGGAAGGTAAAGGTGACCAGGGACCACTCCATCTCACAGAAAACAGATCCTCTGGAAGGAGAAGGACACTGTCCCCACCCAGAATGAGAATGGACCCTGCCTGCTGCTGGCCGTCATGAACATCCTGCTGGCATGAAAGGTCCCGTACCAAGCATCACACACAACTTCCCACAGACAGGCACTGCTGACCTGGGACATGGTACACAGGAGGGGCTGCAGACAGGGACGGGGCTAGAGATCTATCTCTCCCCCCCTCCCTCCCATCTCTCCCTCTCCCTCTCTCTTCCTCTCTCTCTCCCCCCCCTCTCTCCCCTCTCTCTCCTTCCACTCTCTTTCCACTCTCCCCCCTCCCTCTCCCTCTTCCCCTCCCTCTCTCTTCCCCTCTCCCCCCTCCCTCTCTCTTCCCCTCTCCCCCTCTCCCTCTCTCTTCCCCTCTCCCCCTCTCCCTCTCTCTTCCCCTCTCCCCCTCTCTTCCCCTCTCCCCCTCTCTCTCTTCCCCTCTCCCCCTCTCTCTCTCCCCCTCTCTCTCCCCCTCTCCCCCTCTCCCTCCCCCTCTCCCCCTCTCCCTCTATCTCTCTCCTTCCCACCCTCTCTCTGCGCTGAGATCCCCCCACTCTCCTTCCTCTGTGGATGGTAAATGATTCAGTGACACCCCCTTCCCATTCTCCCAAGGTACAGGGAAAAATCCTAGAGGGGTTGTCACCTTGCTGGTTCCCAGATGTTGTATTGGCTGCACATGTCTGATGGGTGAGGAGGGTGCTCTGGAAGTGGTGCTGATCGCCTGTGTGCTAGATCCACACATCTTTCTGCAGCCATTTTTACTTGCTTGAATTTTTTTCATCCATTATGGGCGTGAGTGGGGCCTCATGTCTAAATTTTGCCTAAGGCCTCACAAAGCCTAGAGCCGCCTCTGCTTATTACTCAGTACAGTAGCTGTAGGGTCTGCACCTACACCACTGTAACAAATCAGCTTCTGCCTAGACTGTGGCACAGGACTACACTCATCACAGGCTTTAAATGCACTCTGTACTCACGCCAACAAGATTACTAGGGGAGACCCATCTGGCGTTCATCACTCATCTGTCCACCTGACTTCTTTAAGGTAAACTCTGCTTGCCAACAGCCAGAACCCCTGCAGGTTACCTAGAGCACCAAACCCTTCCCGTACAAGCCCAGGCCCTTACAACCCTTTCTAATAGAGCCAGCATACCCAACACAGCAAATGACCACCATGCGTCAACCATGTGCTTTAATCCACCAACCCAAAGGCTAGTATATAGTCTCAAGAGCTTCCTATACCAGTTGCCACCTATGAAAGCTGAGCACTGGGAAAGCCACCCAAAAAGAAAATATCCAGCCCCATAGTCCAGTAAAAGGAGATCTGATCACATATGGAGGGATCTGATCATTCAGGAACAATCAGATCCTCTGAAGATTTGTCAGTCATCATGCATATCTAATATTTAGTACATGTTGATCGAATTCCTTATAACTGCTGCACAAAGCAGTACTGGAATATTCCGCTATATATTTTTGATTAGCAGTGATAACAAAAATTGATGAAAAGTTCCAACCTACCTGATCACCAACAATGCCAGTCTAATTTACCATTTATATACAGAAAGACTGTTGCACAATTGTGCTAAAAATGTCCATATCACTGTCCTATTTCATTCTATATATAGGCAACCTTCAGGTGGCCATACACAGTTTTGTTATTTGCCATATCAGGGTATTCTAAATGTAGCACCCTCTACTTAGGTAGGTGCTAGAATAGGATTTTTTTTTCCTGTAGAGTAGGTACATTTAGGCAGGCTTGGCTAGCAGCCATGCCTGTTTATTTTGGTTTGTGTGGACTGGGAGTGGCTCAGAGCAGCAGCTGGTGACTCACAGGCAGCATCACTGAGACCTCCCTCTTTCTTCTAGAGGATTCTAGAAGGAGAGGAGAGGTAGAGCTGTATGGGGTGTTCTAAAGAGCCCTGACCAATCTCCAACCTGGATTGGCAGGGGGCAGGTCTCCTTAACCACTTCTCCACCAAGGACGTCATATGACGTCCTTGACTTTGAGTGGGGATATCTGAGTGATGCCTACAGCTACAGGCATCATTCAGATATCATTCTGTCATGTTGGCGATTCTGCGCACCATAAGAACGATCATAGCGGCAGTTCCACCGCTTGATCGTTCTTATAGGCGGCGGGAGGGGACATCCCCCCTCCCGCCGGCATTCGGTGCTTCTCCGGGCTCTCCCGTGCCATCGGGGGCCCGGAGAACGAATCGGCCGTCGTCGCATTAAGATCATAGAGATTTCTGGTGACCAGATGGTCACCAGTCATCTCTATGACCGTCGGAGTCCCGGGCGCGATGTTGTGAAGTAAACAAAGCCGCAATTGCGGCTGTCAGCATGAGATTGTGAATTGTTTTTCACCAATCTCATGCTTTCCAGCCTGGAAAAGAGATGTGGGGTCTTATTGACCCCGCATCTCTCCATAAAGAGGACCTGTCACAATTATTCCTATTACAAGGGATGTTTACATTCCTTGTAATAGTAATAAAAGTGATGAAAAAAAAAAAAATGAAAAAAAAAAAAAATTTTAAACGCCCCTCGTGCTCAGAAACGAACAAGCATGTAAGTCCCGCCCACATATGTAAATGCTGTTTAAATCCCACATGTGAGGTATCGCTGCGTGCGGTAGAGTGCGAGCAACAATTCTAGCACTAGACCTCCTCTGTAACTTGAAAATAGTAACCTGTAAAAAAAAATTAAGCGTCGCCTATGGAGATTTTTAAGTACCGAAGTTTGGCGCCATTCCATGAGTGGGCACAATTTTAAAGCGTGACATGTTAGGTATCTATTTACTTGGTGTAACAGCATCTTTCACATTATACAAGAAAATTGGTCTAACTTTACTGTTTTGTTATTTTTAATTTGTGAAACCGTTTTTTTCCCCCAAAAAAAGGCGTTTGAAAAATTATTGCGCAAATACTGTGCAAGATAAAAAGTTGCAATGATCGCCATTTTATTCCCTAGGGTGTCTGCTAAAAAAAAAATATATAATGTTTGGGGGTTCTGATAAATTTTCTAGCAAAAAAATTATGATTTTTACATGAAGGAGAGAAGTGCCAGAAAAGGCCCGGTGGTTAAATACTCAGGGTCAGCCAGGCTGGGGAGGAGTTGTCGGGTGGAAGAACTGAAGATGGAGTACTAAGCTGTAGGGGCCTTTGAGGGAGCTCCCCAGTCTGGAGGGAGGTGACCTTGGGCCTGGAGCTCAGGTGCAGGACAGAGCCTCTCAAGACAACGTGAAGGTTCTGGACAGGAGGCACAGGAGGAACAAGAGGGCAGCAGGAGCTACTACTGCCGGGCAAGTCTTAAGGAGGGAACCACCGATTGCAGCCAGGAGGGCTGGTGAGTGACATGCACAGTCGGGAGGATTGGGGAGGCACACCTAAAAGGACTGGGAGCATGCAGTCTTTGATGAGTGCAGAGCCAGTGGAGAGGACTGTGATGTCACGGGCAGTGGAGTTGGGCAGCTGCAGCCAGGATAGCTGGCAGGGCCTGAAGAGGGCTGACTGGGAACTAGGGTGACCATGTGTCCCGGATTGCCCGGGACAGTCCCCCATTTTGCAGGTCTGTCCCGGGCACCTTCATTCCAGGACAATACAGTGTCCCAGAATGAAACTGACACAGCTACTAACCGGGCCAATCTGATGCCCCCAAAAAAGGCCGCCACATCACTGCTTTACTCACTGACAGTACTTGCCCGGGCCGGGAATGTCTGGAGGAGCACAATCCCTGCCCCCTGCTTGTGATTGGAGAAATCATGAATCCCGCCTCTTGTGTCCAATCACTGTGCTGTGATTCGTTACAGCACAAGCTGATTTTTGGGAAAGGGGGGTGTCCCTGAATGGTAGTTTGGAAATGTGGTCACCCTACTGGGAAGAGTAGTCCATATGTAGGATAGCTAGCACTTGAGACTTTCTATGTTCTTGCTACACTATAAGAACCCGCGGGCCCTGCCTGCAAATGGGCAGTTGCTGAGGCCTGGCTGAGCCAGTGGCAGGCCTAACCTTACATGTGCTAGCTGGGGATTAAGAGGTGTGCAGGAGGAAGGAAGAGGAATAGTCTGCAAGCAAGAAAAGTGCTGGAGGAGACTGAAGTAGTAACTTGTACAGAGAAGTGTACATAGTTGTCCCAATTGATTGATATTCAATCCACCAATTGATTTGTAGCGGGGTCTCCTTTAGGGCTCTATGGACTGCATTTCCCAGAACCCCGTTTGGCACCCAGGGTGCATTTGGCCACCGCAGAGACTCATGGGAGGGGCTATATAAGAAGAGGGCGAGGCTGCAATCAACACCGCGCTGCAATCAACAGGTCTTCCTGTGCGGATCTGCTGCAGTGCAGGGCCTGAAGCCAGGGCCTTGCACAACTTCCAGAGAGCCTTCCACCCCACTGCTGAGCCTGGGTGGCACCTGACTTTGTCGAGTTTGGACATCAGTTGGACCGGGGATCCGGCCGCTGCGGACGCTGTGTGCGGAGACACAGCAGGTGGAAGTCCCGGACTGGGATCGCGTCCGGAGTGGTGAGCGAGCACCTGCTCATTCAAATAGACTGCATTTTGATTAGGCCTAGAGACTGCCTTGGCCCTCCAGGTTCTATTTACTGTCCCACAGGAGACTAGTGGCGGAACTGAGTTAAGTAGTCTCCTGTGAGTGGTTCTTTCTCCTTTTTATTTTTTCCTACCCTGTGGATTACAAAATACTGTTCCTGTTGTGCACCACCAGTCAAGTTGCATGCAAAGAAACTGTTCTTCTAGAGACTGAGTTTAAATATGAGTCAGGCCTGACCAGGGGTAGAGTATTGTTTGGTGTGCCATAGGGCGCATAGATAATTCTAGCTGCACGTGGCACGTGACCGCGCTGCACTATTAGAGTATATTGTATCTGCTGCTACAGGGCTCTGTTAGCCAGTTATGTGTTATGTTTAACCTGTGCCTTTTTTTTATTCTAAGTAAAAACAGTTATTCTTTATCACTTGCTACCGGATTATTATTATTGAATATAGCGGTTACCTTTCAATCGCTAGAGTGTGATAGGTAACATCCCTAGACTAACTGTGCCAGAGCGGGTTAAGACGATTGCCGGGGGTTGGCGGAGCTGTGTGCATTAGAACGGTTCCATAGCACAGAGCGGGACGCGACTCGTCAGGCGACCGAGTCGCCTGACGAGTCGCCTGACGAGTCGCCCTTGTGTGAACCGGGCCTTACTCTATCCAAGTTAAAATCCCTCAATAAAATAAGCAAAAAACAAGCACATGAACTGTTCATTGCCTTGGAGTGAATAAGGATTAAATGCCGGGCTGGGCAGGGTGACAGGTGGGCAGGTGAGCCACAACCCTCCGTGACTCCTACAGGGGCACCACTACATTAATATGCTAATAATAAGCTTTTGTATGGGCTGTAATAAGATCTCTTGCCCAAATTATTTTCATCAGGCAGTTGGGACAAAAAAAGTCATTTGTATGATAATTTGTACAATAATATCTGCCGGGGTTTATGCATGATTTCCTGCGAATCTGGCGATAGTTGTCCAGTATTTACCGACTAGCCAGATGATCAAATCTAAAAATGATTGTGTTGTTTGAATTAAAGTGCCATTCCTCTTGTTGACAGTGTGCATAGAGCAGGGGTAGGCAACCTTAAAGCGGAGTTCCACCCAAAAATGAAACTTCCGCTTTTCGGAACCCTCCCCCCCTCCGGTGTCACATTTGGCACATTTCAGGGGGGTGCAGATACATGTCTAAGACAGGTATTTGCACCCACTTCTGGGCATAGACTCCCGCAGTCACGCCCCTTTCCGCACTCCCCCCTCCCCCCCCCCCGCTGTCTCCTGAGAAATACACTGTTCCCAGGAGAGAGCGGGGACCAGTGACGGCGCGCCGCGGTACTCACGCATGCACAGTAGGGAACCGGGCAGTGAAGCCGCAACGCTTCACTTCCCGATTCCCTCACTGAGGATGGCGGCGGGTGCAGACGAGGGACGAGCGATTGCTCGACCACGGCTGCCGACATCGCGGGCGCGCTGGACAGGTAAGTATCCATATTTTAAAAGTCAGCAGCGGCAGTATTTGTAGCTGCTGGCTTTTAAAAAAAAAAAAATTTGGCGGAACATCCGCTTTAAAGGGGTGAAGGAGATCTACCTGAACAACATGAGAGAAGTCAAAATCCCTGGGCACAGTGTCGCTTCCTCACACCTGATTTAAACCTCTAATTGGCGTACTACCATGTCATAATCGTGTGCATTGCACGGCAATCATGGGTTTAAATCAGGTGATGAGGAGGCAACATATCGCCTCCTCACCACCTGTCAAACACACTCGGATCATTTTTCAGAGGACCAGCAGTGTCGGCTGCACTTGTGAATGAGCCCTTAGTTGCATTCCGCAGCTGTACTATTAGGGCTCATCCATGCGTAAAGCTGGGGGGTGGTAAAACCCTGTGGTTGAGTCCCGGATTTACCGCTCCCAATCCTCACTCACTTTAGCTGCTGAGGCAGCAACCAAAGGTGTACACATGCCTCAGCAGGAATTAAAGCCCCTGTTGCTTTTGGTGGGTGCTACCACCTGCCAAACGCGACCCATTCAAGTAAATTGGGATATTCTGCAAGCGCCTCACAACTGCATGCTTCTGTGGGGTCCAAGGGGTTAAAGCAGGTGGTCATAAAGCAACGCAATGTTGCCCGTTTTAACCCCTTGTTTACTGTACAAGGTTGGAGGGCATTTGCAGAGTGGCCTCATTCACTTGAATGGGTCATGCTTGGCAGGTGCTACATCCACCAACCATGACAGGTCATATAACTCTTGCTGCAGCTGCGACTGGTACATCCCTGGCTACTGCAGCTAAAGGGGTGCGGTTGCGGCAGGGGTAGTAAAAACAAGTCTTAACTATGGCGTTTTTCTACCCCCCCAAACTACAAATGTAAAATGAACCCCTAGAGTTCTGAGCCCCCTAAGAGGCTGCTTTCACATTGAAATACCTGCACAGCGGGTGCAGCACAATGCATCTGCAACTTTCCTGGGTTGGCTGCGCTTTGCCATAGACTTCTATTATATCCTGTAGGTGTGGTGCATTTTCTGAAAGCTCACCAAAACTCCTGCATTCAGAAAGTGCACCAAACACGCAGGATGTAATTGAATTATTTGCCTAAACGCAGCAAACCCACAGGAAAGCTACAGTTAGATTGCACTGCACCTGCAGTGTGGGTAAACCGCAGCACATCAGTGTGAAAGCAGCCTTATACTTTAATGACCAGTGTATTGCTTCACAATGACTTGAAGATCTCTTCTTTCCTGCTGCTGGCACCAGTCTGGAAATCGCTAGCCGGGATAAGATGTGGAGTGCAGTTGGTATCACTTCGCATGTGATAGGAGCCAGCACTACAGAGGAGGCAGCAGCTTATGCAGCTCTTGCTCCCTACTACAGATCCAACTTTACAACTAGTCCCTCTGCATTGCACTCGGTTTGATGCTCTGGGATGGCGGGTCAGCAAGCCCAGACTGCGATCTACTGGTTGCTGACCCTCGGCATAGAGGCTGTTGTATGTTCTTTATTGCACATACTGTAACACAGCTCTAGCAACCCCTGGATAGCAGCTGTGAAAACTCTGAAACACTATGAAAAAATTGACCTTTATCTGCAGTCTGTGTTTGCGTTTGGTCTGCCCGATTACTGTCTGATACAATGGTCTTGAATGTCTCCAACCCTGACTTATCACAGGGCAGTAGCAAAACGGTGTCGTTCTAGAGTTGGCTTCTTTTGGTAGAACCACAAATCCCAGCATGCTCTGGCTGGGATCCCAGTCAGCAAACTGAAGTTCCACAATGGTTGGCAAGCCACTGATCATCAGGTCACTCGGCACCAGTAAAAGTTTGTTTCAGGGTCAGCTGGTTAATAAGTACTTCCATTCACTCTGTAACTCGGTCATTGTACCGAACTGTGTGTTGAGTGTCTGCATAACTCATCTCTAGAGGCATTGATCTCTTTCTTCTGCCAAGCTTTGTTTGATGACTGTTGGTTTTATCCTGTTTGACAGGCACCTGAATTCTAGAGAGGAATTGTAAGAGAAGAGGTAAGACATCATATCTTTTGGATCAAAATTTTGCTAGGACCCTAAAATACTCCACACAAACCACCACATTCCACAAGGTAGCAATGACTCTTCTACAATGTGCAAAACTTTCACAGTGAACCTGGACTCCCACTTCACTTTAGGTTCCTCTTAAAGGGTGCAGGACTACAATCCACTTGCAGCCTACCTCCCTGTGTACAGACTTCTTCCTAGTACACCCAGACCTCCACTTCTGTGTGAAAAAGCTTCCTGCCCAAGGGTGAAGGACTCCAATTCTTCCAAACCCCACCACTCTATGTACAGACCTCCTTGCAGTAAACCTAGACCTCCACTTCTGTGTTCAGAAAGGTTCCTCCCCAAGAGTGAAGGACTTCAGCCCCTCTGCACCCCACCACCCTGCATACAAACCTCTTCCCAGAACACCCAGGCCTCCACTTCTGTGTGTAGAAGATTTCTCCCCAAGAGTAAAAGGCTCCAATCCCTGTGCACCACGCCTCCCTTTGTACAGACTTCCTCCCAGTATACCTAGACCTTCACTTCTGTGTGCAGAAGATTTCTCCCCAAGAGTAAAGGACTTCAATCCCTCTGCGCCCCACCACTCTGTGTACAGACTTCCTCCTAGTACACCCAGACCTCCACTTCCATGTGCAGAAACTTCCTGCCCAAGAGTGAAGGACTCCAATTCTTCTGAACCCCATCACTCTATGTATAGTAGGGTGACCAGACATCCCCGGTTTCTGGGGACAGTCCCCGGATTGAGGACATTGTCCCCAGAGCCAGTCTGTCCCTGGATTGCAGTGGCATGAAGGGGGGCATCTGGTACTCTCGCCCCGGGTGCAACATTTGGGGGGCGCAAAATCATTACCGTGCCCCCCAAGTGTGCTGTGTAGCCCCCCAGCCCAGGAACTCCTGTAGTCCAGCCTGTCCCCCATGATCCCCCTGGTGCGGGCAGCCCGTGTGTGTGTGCGAGAACAGCGGAGCGGAGGGGCGGTGTGGAGCGTACAGCGGCTATTGGAAAAGCTATTGGCAGGGGATATTGAGGAGCGGCTGGGTGTCGGGAACAGTACCTGGTGCTGGGGAAAGCCCTGCTCCGATAGATTTTCATGGAGGCCATGGAGAGGTGAGCAAAATCAACCAATCTACACTGTTCATGTAGGGGGGGGGAGTGCAGGAATCAGGTAGGTCAGTATAGAACTCAGGTAGGTCAGTGTAGTGGTCAGTATAGGAATTAGGTAGGTCAGTGTAGTGGTCAGTATAGGAATTAGGTAGGTCAGTGTAGTGGTCAGTATAGGAATCAGGTAGGTCAGTGTAGTGGTAAGTATAGGAATCAGGTAGGTCAGTGTAGTGGTCAGTATAGAACTCAGGTAGATCAGTGTAGAAATAATGGTAGGTTAGGGCAGTGTTTCTCAACTCCAGTCCTCAAGGCGCCCCAACAGGTCATGTTTTCAGGCTTTCCATTATTTTGCACAGGTGATTTGATCAGTTTAACTGCTTTAGTAATTCCCACAGCTGTTTCATCTGAGGGGAATCCTGAAAACATGACCTGTTGGGGCGCCTTGAGGACTGGAGTTGAGAAACACTGGGTTAGGGTAGTGGATATCATGTAGGTTAGTGCAGTGGTCAGTGTAGGAATCAGGTAGGTCAGTGTAGGAATCAGGTAGGTTAGTGCAGTGGTCAGTGTAGGAATCAGGTAGGTTAGTGCAGTGGTCAGTGTAGGAATCAGGTAGGTTAGTGCAGTGGTCAGTGTAGGAATCAGGTAGGTTAGTGCAGTGGTCAGTGTAGGAATCAGGTAGGTTAGTGCAGTGGTCAGTGTAGGAATCAGGTAGGTTAGTGTAGTGGTCAGTGTAGGAATCAGGTAGGTTAGTGCAGTGGTCAGTGTAGGAATCAGGTAGGTTAGTGTAGTGGTCAGTGTAGGAATCAGGTAGGTTAGTGCAGTGGTCAGTGTAGGAATCAGGTAGGTTAGTGCAGTGGTCAGTGTAGGAATCAGGTAGGTTAGTGTAGTGGTCAGTGTAGGAATCAGGTAGGTTAGTGCAGTGGTCAGTGTAGGAATCAGGTAGGTTAGTGCAGTGGTCAGTGTAGGAATCAGGTAGGTTAGTGCAGTGGTCAGTGTAGGAATCAGGTAGGTTAGTGTAGTGGTCAGTGTAGGAATCAAGTAGGTTAGTGCAGTGGTCAGTGTAGGAATCAGGTAGGTTAGTGTAGTGGTCAGTGTAGGAATCAGGTAGGTTAGTGCAGTGGTCAGTGTAGGAATCAGGTTGGTCAATACTAGTGGAAGGTGCAAATTTCTTGCCTTGTCCCGGGCGCTGACAACCCATGCTACACCACTGACTGCATATATATTTTGAGGAAAATATGCGTATAAAATAGTTTACCATTTGCCGATAAAAAAAAATATGTCCCCGGATTTCATTTGAAAAATCTGGTCACCTTAATGTACAGATCTCCTCCACAGCCAACCTAGACCTCCACTTCTGTGTGCAGGACTCCAATCCCTCTACACCCCACATACAGACCACTTCCTAGCACACCCAGGCCTCCTCTTCTGTGTGCGGAAGGTTTCTCCCCAAGAGTGAAGGACTCCAGTCCTTCTGCATTACACCTCCCTGTGTACAAACCTCCTCTCAGTACACCAAGAACGCCACTTCTGTGAAAAACTCAAATGTATCTGCACCCCACCACTCTGCCCACAGACCTTCTCAGGACCCAGAAGTGAAGGAGTCCCATCCCTCTGCACCACACCTCCCTAGGTGTAGACTTCTCAGCTGTTATCTCAACCCTGTGTTCAGACGGAACCTTCATAATATGCTGACCTCCACCACCCTGTGGTAAATGTAGACCCTGTCCTGTGTGCAGCCCAAAAACCACCCAGCTTTGAGGAATCCCCTTGCTACTAAAGCTTAGGACTGCTCTGGTATGCTAAGTCCCTCCATCCCACACACCCCATCCCTGTGTACAGAAGAAAGCCAACTGGGGTGCAAAAAAAAAATAGCAGGGAGCACCTCTCTTACAGAAAACCCCCACTTCATCTGTATGTAAACTCTTGTCTCCCTTGCAGTGTGGAGGTTTGCCCTGATAAAATAGTATTTCCACTCCGCTATTACGGTCATTATTACTTATGCCCATGGTGGAGTCTGTGCCGTTCATTGGCAGGATCGTATTGTAAAATGATTTAAAAATGCATCGCATTGTGTAGATTAGCATATACAGTTTGCTTTTAGGTGCATTTATCTTGCATGTGCTTCTGACCTTTTTGTCATAAGGCTACTTTCACACTGATGCGCTGGCTGTATAGCGGCGCTATTTTTAGTACCGCTATACCGTCGTTTGTGCCGCTAGCGGGGTGATTTTAACCCCCGCTAGCGGCCAAAAAAGGGTTAATAACGCCTCTTTGCAGCGTTTTGGAGGCACTACCCCATTGATTTCAATGGGCAGGGGTGCTATAGGAGCGGTATTTTTACCGCTCCTATCGCGCCTCAAAGATGCGGCTTGCAGGAGTTTTTTTACCCTCCTGCAAGCGCAACGCTCCAGTGTGAAAGCCCTCTGGCTTTCACACTGGATACAATGGAGCGGCTTTTTTAGGGCGCTATTTTTAGCGCAATAGCGCCTGCAAAGCGCCTCAGTCTGAAAGGGGCCTAATTCTAAACTTTGGGATTGATTTTCTAAAACAGGAGAGTGCAAAGTCTGGTGCAGCTGTGCATGGTAGCCAATCAGCTTCTAACTTCAGGTTGTTCAATTTAAGCTTTGACAGAAAAACCTGGAAGCTGATTGGTTTCTATGCAGAGCTGCACCAGATTTTGCACCCTCCAGTTTGGGCAAAGCTCCCCCTTTATCCAAGCTGTCTGGATGATGGGTGAGTACCAAAGACTGTTTTTCCCATTGCACTTTATATAACTGTACGCAGTTTCAGTGCATTTTGCATCTGGTTTGCATGTTCTACTGTTTCTGTAATGTTTGGGTTTACTCAAGAATGTAGCCAAAAGCGGAAGTGGAAACGTTAAAGATAAATTGTTACAAAGAATGAATACGAGCGCCAACAGTGGCCACGTTTACACTAGGGATGAGCTCTGGCGTGTTCGCATTGAACACGTGCAGAGCCCGCCAGGATGTCGGGACCGGGCTGCGCTAATGACAGCCAGGGAGACGTTTCCCGATCTCTGCAGCCGAGCATCGGGAAATGTCTCCCTGCCTGTCATTAGCGCAGCGCAGTGCCGACATCCTGGTGGGCTCTGCACGTGTTCAATGCGAACACGCCGGAGCTCATCCCTACACTATCATCAAACAGTTCCAGAGCCAGCCTATCTAAAGTCATCAGATAGATACATTGATCAATTCCCTCTCTGAAATTAGTCCGGTAGTGTCTACAGAGACTGCAGACAGCCCATCCATGTACTAATGCTTTGGAATCCAACCGTAATTTGCCAGTTAGGCCAATGGTCTCGGTCTCTGGGCACCTAGGTTGTCACAACTACATAAAGGTTTGTAGAGGCCCCTGATGACCTGTAGATTTTGTAGAAGGTCACTGACCTAAATGTCACTGACAGTAATAGAAGGCGACAGCAGGGGGAGCCCAAGTACCTAAACAGACTGTCCGGCATACTTACAAATCAGTGAATGTGACTTTCATCAGTTATTCACTGGTGGTGAGTTAATCACTATAATTTAAGACGCATGCACCTGGAAGATTAACCTGCAGGGAATGTTTGGTCAATGTCAGATTCACTGCTTTTTAAATATGCCCTTTAGTGTATTCACATCACTCTAGTACAGAGGTCTTCTAAATTTTTAAACAAAGGGCCAGTTTACTGTCCTTCAGAGTTTCAGGGGACAGTCCCCAGATTGAGGACACTGTCCCCGGTTTTGTCCCCGGATTGGATTTGAACAGGGGCTGGGGCAATTTCAAGACAGTCAGTGCAGAATAAAAAATAATAATAATATGAATTACACCCCCCGGCTCCACCGCTCCTACTAGCTTGGGGGTGTGTAATTTATTTCATTATCTGTGCCCCTATTCTGATAATCATGTGCTGGTCGGAGCGGAGGGAATATTTCTTCAGTTTCGGGTGCTGCCAATTTAGCTCCGCTCGCATGTTCTTCTGCCTTGGCTCAAGTCCCGGCCAGCCGCCTGCTTATCTTCTTGCCTTCCCTGGTGGCGTGATCTTCCTCTGCTCCCCACCCAGTAGTAGCCGGGGCCCGGAGAGTAAGACTTGACAGGCTGTGAGGTGGGCGGCAACGGGCAGAGATTGCCGCCATTACTAGTACAAAAAAATATGTCCCCAGATTTCATTTTAAAAATCTGGTCACCTTACTTTAGGGGGGCCGGTCTGTGGCCATCGGGAGTAGAAAATGTCCCAGAATCAGTGGGAGAAAACAATGTCCCATCTTTGGTGTCAGTAAGAGAAATTTTGCCGCGTCGTTGGGCGGAATTGTGGCCCGTCATTGGGAGGAATTGTGGCCCGTCATTGGGAGGAATTGTGGTCCGTCATTGGGAGGAATTGTGGCCCATCATTGGGAGGAATTGTGGCCCGTCATTGGGAGGAATTGTGGCCCGTCATTGGGAGGAATTGTGGCCCGTCATTGGGAGGAATTGTGGCCCGTCATTGGGAGGAATTGTGACCCGTCATTGGTGTAGCACCCTGGTGTTTAGGCAGGGTTGCTCCTAAATTTACCTGCCAGGTATAGCTACCTTGGCTAATTGTTGAGGATCAATTGATTTCACTCTAAAGGCCCGTACACACGATCGGATTTCCCGACGGGAACTGTGTGATGACAGGCTGTTGTCAGAAAATCCGACCGTTTGTACGCGCCATCGGATAATTGTTGTCGGATTTTTCGCCAACAAATGTGGGATAGCATGCTTTGAAATTTTCCACCATCAAATGTGTGTTTGTCGGATTAAACGATCCTGTGTACACAAGTCCTTCGGACAAAACTCCAAAGTACAAACACTCATGCTCAGAAGCAATGATCACCATAACACAACATTAGGAGAAGTTAGCCAAAGGGTTGCGCTAAAGAGCTGAAAAAACACGTAGTTTTGTGTTTGTTGGCCGACAATTATTTGCCGTTTGTATGCAAGACAAGTTCATGGCCAATGCCCTTCGGACAAAAGTCCTACGCTTTGTCCGCAGAATATCCAATCGTGTGTACAAGGTTTAAAGCCTCGTACACACAATACGATTGTTGGCAGGGGATTGTCTGTTGACAGACTGTTGTCCTAAAATCTTACCGTTAGTACGCTCCTTTGGACAATTGTTGTCCAACTTTCGGCCAACAAATGTTGGATGACAGGCTAGTAAATTTTCGGCGGACAACGGTCTGATGTCAGATTTTCTGATGGTCAGTACAAAAGTCGAAAGTACAAACACGCATGCTCGGAATCAATGCTCACCAAACACGAAATTAGCAGAAGGGGTCCAAAGGGTGGTGCTCAAGAACTGAATTTCCTCGTAGTACGTCACTAAGTTCGTGTTTGTGGCACCACAATTTTAGTATGCAAGACAAAATCCTGGTACACGCCCTTTTGACAAGAATCAGACACTCGGTTGGCCAAAAATCGTACCGTGTGTATGAGGCTTAAGTCTGTGATTGCTGCACTTTTCTCTTTTGTCACTAGGTGGCTGGGTACTTGGTGGCATTAGATAAGACATGGGCACTGCAAGGTCAGATTATGGGTATATGGGGTTTATCAGCCAATGGGCAGGGGTTTTCGTAAATCACTTGGCCTGCTGGGAGAACTTATATATTTGGGTGGCATCAGGTGATCTGTGTTCTGTGCCACCTGGACGGCTGTCTGGGTGGACGTGTGTTGTATTGCCCGGGCTGCTAGGCCGGAGTTTAGGCCTATCCAGGGGGCGTCTGGCTGCTAGGCTGTCTGAGGCCCTATCCAGAAGCAAGAGAGCAGCACAGGGTTGGGATTACGGCTTGCAGTCCAACCAGAAGTGACGGTTCTGCCGGCTGGAGAACCTGTCATGGTCGGAGGTAGAGGGGAAGCTGTCGCCACTAAGGGACCAATCACCTTATTACCAGGGACCACAGTGAGTAACTGAAGCAAGTACCGGAGCAGTATTCTCCCCAACCGGGGATGGTGAAGAATCAGGAAATTTCAGTGGGTATCAAGCCAGAGACCCAACCAGTGGAGGTGACGCTTGCAGAGCAGCCTTGAGTGTCATGCCAGGGACTGAGCAGGCCAGTGGGGTGAAGCAGAGAAGCGGGGGTGACGCTTAAGGAAGATGCCACAGTGAAGATTGGAGGAGCTCAGGGGATTCAGTGGCAGTCAATAATCTAGTCTAGAGAGAGAGACTGGGAGCTCAGTGGGCTGAAGAACTACAAGAAGTGATTGTAGTGGAAGAGAAGCAACTGTTACACTTTGTGTTAGAAACTGTTAAAGACGGTTGCCATAGGAGCCAGCATTCCTACACCTGCAGATGTGGGGTCTTGCTGGATGCCTTTCCCTGCATGGCTGTCCTCCTTGTAGAAGTCTCAGAGTCTGCCAATTGAAGTTGCAACTGCTAAGGGTGTCCTGTCCCTAACCCTCTCTCCCAAAGTTCTCTTAAAGAGAAATAAAATATCTTTGCATTCAAGAAGTGTCTGGCGCCCATGAATCTACCTTGCATTACACCCACTATGCCTTGCAACCCACCATATACAGAAGGATGTCAGCTATCTCAGGCCTTGGAGGTTCTCATCAGACTGAAGGAGGCCTAGGACCTTGCTACCCTGCTATCATTGTGCCCCATCATTGGTGTCATTGGGTGGAATTGTGCCCCATTGTTGGCATCATTGGGAGGAATTGGGGCCTGTCATTGGGCCCCATTGTTGGTGTCTTTGGGAAAAATTGTGTCCTATCATTAGTATCATTCAATGACACCAACAATGGGGCCCAATGACAGGGTACAATTCCTCCCAATGACGCCAACACTGGGGCCCAATGATACCAACAATGGGCCATATTTCCACCTAATTACACCAATGATGGGCCACAATTCCACCCAATGACACCAATAATGGGGCCCAATGACGGAGCACGACTCCCCTCAATGACACCAACAATGGGGCCCAGAGGAGTCATGCCCCATTATTGGTGTCATTGGGAGGAATTGTGCCCCATCATTGGTGTCATTGGCCCCATTGTTGGGGTCATTGGGAGAAATTGTGCCCCTTTGTTGGTGTCAGTGGGGGGGATTGCGCTCCATTGCTGATGTCAGTGAATTAAATAGAGTGTCCCAAGGGCCAGCAAATGAAAGGCCACATCCGGCCCCCCGGGTCACAGTTTGGAGACCGCCACTCTAGTGTGTGTGAGTATCTCCCAAGACATTGTTTTCAATAAGACCTATCTGGCCTTAGCAATTCAGCCAACCTTGATTTTGGGTCCCAGAACCAATGGGAGTTTTTAAAAATTGGGCTCTGCTAAATTTCATAACATTTTAGAAGAACTGGTGTACACCAATACACCTGAGTCTGCCATTACTGTCCTCCTTAAGAAACTTACCTGGCTGGCTTTGGCTTCAGCACAATTTGATTGTTGCCCTGGAACCACCATACCGTAGAAGAGGCCAGAGCAAAGTAAAAAATCCAGATTTGCATACTTGTTCCAGGTAAGTGATGCAACATTGATGCTGTTGTATCAGTAAGTATTTTTAGGGGAGATCAGCAAAGGCAGCCTATGCATTTTTTTTATTTTATTTGTTCGTTGTTCCATACTTCATAATATCTTTTCTTTTTTAAATGAATGTTATTTATTTATTGCTGAGACTTTATCACCAACAATTTACACAGCGCTTTTACATATAATGTACATTCACATCAGTCCCTGCCCCCAAGGAGCTTACAATCTAAAGCTATGTTTTCCACCTAAACAGCACTGCAAGCCGCTTTTGTGCAGGCACTGCAGCCTATAAATTTGAATGGGCTGCTGTGCCTCCGTTTAATGCAGGAGAAGGGTTCCTGCACTTTTTTTTTTTTTTTTAAGCCCAGACGGAAGGAAAACACATGGTGCTTTTGCACAATGCAATTTCCCGCAACCGAAAAGGCACTGGGTTGCCATTAGAATGAATGGCAGGCCTGGGCGTCTGCAAAGGAACAGGGCGGGTTTGGCTGCAGGTGCAGGAACAGGTGCGATTTACACGCTGTCCTGCACCCACAACCACCCGCACAAGTGTGACCCAAGCCTAAGGTCACTAAGGCCCCTTTCACACTGGGGCAGGAGGTGCGGTGGCAGTAAAGCGCGGCTATTTTTAGCGGCGCTTTGCCGTCGGAATTGGGGCGGTATTCAGCCGCTAGCAGCACGGTTTTAACCCCCGCTAGTGGCCGAAAAAGGGGTTAATACCGCTGGCAATGCGCCTCTGCAGAGGCGCATTGCCGGCGGTATAGCCACGGTGTCCCGTTGCTTTCAATGGGCAGAAGGGGTGGAGGAGCGGTAAACACACCGCTCCTTCACCGCTCCAAAGATGCGGCTAGCAGGACTTTTGGAGCGCCCCTGCTAGCGCACCGCTCCAGTGTGAAATTCCTCGGGCTTTCACACTGGAGAAACAAAAGCCGCTGTTTAGGGTCGGTTTGCAGGCGCTTTTTTTTTTTTTTTTTTGCGCAATAGCGCCTGCAAACCTCCCCAGTGTGAAAGGGGTCTAACTCACATTCATACATACGCATACTAGGGCAAATTTAGGGAGTTTTTTCACTGCTCTGTTTAAAAAAAAAGCATGGAAAAACGAATATTCGTTTTTGCTGCGTTCTCTAGACTCCTGACACCCATCATGCACCTGTGAAACTTGGACACAAGACAAAAAAAAAATGCACCACAAATACACGCCGGGTGTGCTTTTGATGCGTTCTCTAAAGTAATCAATGGGAGATGCGTTTTTGGTGCACTTTTTTGAAAAACGCACCAAAGATGCAGCATGCAGGATTTTGAAAAAGGCACTGCAGCACACTGGTGTGAAGAATTCCATAGGATTAAAGGAATACATTTTTCTACCATTTTTTTTTTTTTTTTTTTTTGGAAGCCCATGAAACTTCCAGCATGTCTTTGGAGTGTGGAATGAGACCCACGCAGGCACAGGGAGAACGTGCAAACTCCATGCAGGTAGTGCTGTGGTTGGGATTTGAACCACCAATCCTAGCACTGCCAGGCAGAGGCGCTAACCACTTAGCCACTAACAACGAAAACTCAGGAGGTATGTTTCATCAGGGATACTGTTTGCAGTTTGCAGTGTCAGAGAGTTACCTGAGGAAGGGCTGATTATGTAAATATGGAACAGCAAGCAAGTAAAAATCAAGGAAAAAAACATTTTTAAATGCAAAAGCTCAAAATTATAGCCCAATGCAAATATTATATTGGTTCCCTTTCATAGGTGATCAATGAATCAAACTTGCTACACACTAAAAATGAAACATTTAATAAAGGTTCTATCTTCTTTGTTACAGATTTTTTTTCCTGAGACTTCTAATGGCTTCTGAGCGAAATCCCACAAGTGGCAGTGTAATACATGAGAATGAACACAAGGGGGAACCAGAGACACATGCAGCCATATCAGAGATTGCTGCAGAGGGACAGGGACCAGAATGGGGGACAGTTGGGGCAGCTTTAGGCGAGACTGGGCAAGAAACAACCAGGCAAGGGCAGGAGAGCCAGGAGAAGAGCAGAGAAGAAGAAGAGAATGAAAGGACTGACAGAGAGCTCTCAGAGACTATTGAGAAGTTGGATTCAGTGTTACTGGAGGCTGGAGAAAAAGAGGTGCAAATAGAGGGAGATGGGACCGATATAAACACAACAGGAGAGGTGAGTGCAGCAATAGAAAAGACAGTTGAGTCAGAAGGGGAGACCCTTGTGCAGGTGCCAGGAGGGAAGACCCTTGTGCAGGTGCCAGGAGGGGAGACCCTTGTGCAGGTGCCAGGAGGGGAGACCCTTGTGCAGGTGCCAGGAGGGGAGACCCTTGTGCAGGTGCCAGGAGGGGAGACCCTTGTGCAGGTGCCAGGAGGGGAGCCCCTTGTGCCAAGAGGAGAGACATTTGTGCCAGGAGGGGAGACCCTTGTGCAAGTGCCAGAAGGCGAGCCCACTGTGCAAGTGTTAGGAGGGGAGACCATTGTGCAGGTGTCAGCAGAAGAGACCATTGTGCAGGTGCCAGAAGGGGAGCCCACTGTGCAGGTGCCAGGAGGGGAGCCCCCTGTGCAGGTGTCAGGAGGGGAGCCCCCTGTGCAGGTGTCAGGAGGGGAGCCCCCTGTGCAGGTGTCAGGAGGGGAGACCACTGTGCAGGTGTCAGAAGGGGAACCTGCTGTGCAAGTGCTGTCGGCAGAGGGCACTGCACAGGTACCAGAAGAAGAGGCCGCTGTGTATGTATCAGTAACGATGACCCCTGTTAAAGAGGCAGAAAGGGAGTCAGTAGGGGAGACTTCTTTCCAGGTATCAGAAGAAACAAGTCAGGTGACCAATAGGTCAGCAAGCCAAGAGCTAGGTTTACAAGTGACAACAGAAGAGGATGTAAGCTCCTATCCTGCAGAGGGGACAGGTACTGGCATGTATGAGAGTGTAAGCACACAGGTAACTAAAGCAGGCAAGGCATGGATAGACACCCTGGTAAAAAACATAGTGACAGAGGTGACAGCACAAGGCACCAATGCAGGTGAAGCACCGACTGACAATCAGGCACCGGTATTCAAAGAATGTTCAGATTCCAGCAGTGAGATGACGGAGGAGGGGGGGCATTCCTGTGCAGCCAGGACAACAATCCCCGACCATGAACAGGTGACATTAGAGGAGACAGGTGCAGCTGTCCAGGGGACAGGCGTACAGGCTCAGGTGTCTTATGACATAACTGTGCAGGAGGTGTGTGAGGAGGGGGAGGTGACCGGTTCTCCAGGACAGACAGGTAGACAACAGGTAGGACTAGAAGGGGTCACAGCCAGTCTCACAGAGCAGGAAACAGCTGCTGAAGTGGAAACAGGTAGACCGGTAAAAGCCTCAGGTGAGGAAGCAGACGGGGAAGTGACACCTGATCCGGTGACTGTCCCCAGCAGGGAGGGGACAGCAGATCCAGGACACCCAGCAGCATGCCGGGAGAAGGAGTGGCCGCCTCTTATTTGCACTGGCAGTGAGGTGAGGGCAGACACAGCTGAGCAGAGAGACACACAGCAAGAGACAGTGCCTGAGAAGGAACCGTGTCCAGGTGCACCAGACATGAAGGACAGGGAGATGGAAGAAGATGGGGTCACCCTGACCCCTGAGACCCCCATAGAAAGAGAGATCCGCCTGACCATGGAAAGAGAGATGACGCTGCGCCAGGAAAGGGGCATCAGCGTGCACGTTGGGGAGCCAGAGCTGGTGGAGGTGCGCAGGAAGACGATGGTGGTGGAGCCGATGGCGTTGCCGGGTAAAGAGCGCCAGTTGGCGGGGGCCCAGATGCAAAGAGAGATCCAGCTGGAGACCCAAAGAGAGCAAGACCTGGTGGACCAGGGCAAAGTGATGGGCACGTATGACCGCGGACCCCAACAGGAGCTGCAGGAGAAGAAAATGATATTTGAAAGCATGAACACAGGTAGGTACATTTTTAAATATAGGTGTTCCCCATCTTTTCCACCTACCACCCATCTCTACACTTGTGTCTACTACATTTAATCGTTTATGTGTAAAAAAAAAAAAAAAAAAACTTAATATCCACTTGGAAAAATTGCATCCAAGAGTAAAATTATTTTACTTCTGTGGATTTCATTATGCCTATAGAATCCTGAATCCTTCTCATCAGTCCCAGCCTAAAGGAGCTAGCAATCTAACAATCGTTCCATAGTCATGCTGGCCCCGAAATAATTTGTGGAAAAGCCTCCAGTGTTTATTTGGCTGTCAGAAAACTCACCAATACTCCATGCAGCTGGTGTTTCTGCTAAGTATTAAACCCATGAGCCCAGCTCTGCAAGGCAAGAATTCCAACCACTAAGCCACTATAGTGTGGAAGAACATGTACTGCCCTTACAATGAAGATAGGGGGCACTTTATTATGGCTGACGGCAGATGTGCCCATTTGTGGCCAGTTTATTCCCCTAAGCCTCACTGTAGCTGCTGATGCCAATGATTCCTGGTCTCCGTGGTCTCCGTGGTGTCACATGGACACATGACAGGTCCTCTTTGTCTGTAGGCTTCTCCATTCCTTACATGTAATTCATGGTTTCCACCCACCATTCTTTGTACCTGACCAGCATGTCCTGTACTCAATTCAGCGGAACACCTGTTTTTCTCTCCTGACCAGTTTGACATCCGTACTTAATTAGTACATGATAGTCTTAGGTGTGTCCCCTGGCACTCGCCCCTTTCCTCACCTACCTGAAGATACCTGCGTATACTCACCTGTGCTGGTCGTCTGCTTCAATTTAGCTGGCGGCACCTACCTGACGTGCTTTATATCTGTTAGCTACCTTGACTATCTACAGTATCTGGAAACACCAACCTCACCTGTGCTTTATAACTGTCACCTACTGTACCTTCTCTGCCTACTGGTGACACCAACCTCACCTGTGCTGTATAATTGCCACCTACCTCCTCTGTTCACTTGTGGACAACAACTTTACCCTTGGTTTAGAACTGTCACCTATCTTCCCTGTCTACTCGAGGACACCAACCTCACCTGTGCTTTTTATTTTTCATCTACCCTGTCTATTTACCCGGGGACCACAACCTTACCTGTGTTTTATATCTGTTACCTACCTTACCTGTCTACATGATGACACCAACCTCGCCTGTACTTAATGGCTTTCAACCACCTCCCCCATCTATCAAGGGCACACCAACCTTACTCGTGCTTTATAACTGTGCCTTACCTTGCCTGTCTACCTAGGAACACCAACCTCTCCTGTAGATCTATGGGGCACCAACCTTACCTGTGCTTTAGAACTGTCCCCTGCATCCTCTGTTTGTTTACCTAGGGACACACACTTCACCTATGCTTTATATCTGTCACTTACCTTGCCTGTCTACCTAGGGACACCAACCTCACCTGTGTTTTTTTTTAGGTTTGTCACCTACAGTACCTTCCCTGTCTACCTAAGGGGGCACCAACCTTACCTGTGATTTATAACTGTCACCTATATCCTTTGTCTACCTCAGGACACCATCGTCACCTGTGATTTTTATCTGTTTCCTGAATTTTCGGTCTACCTAGGGACACCAACCGCACCTGTGTTTTTATGTTTGTCACCTATCTTCCCGGTATACCTATGGGACACCAACCTCACCTTTGCTTTAGAACTGTCCCCTACCTACATCCTCTGTTTACCTGAGGACACCAACTTCACATGTGCTTTATATCTGTCACCTACCTTGCCTGTGTACCTGGGGACACCAATCTCACCTGTGATTTATAACGGTCACCTACTTACTCTGTCTACCTGGGGGACACCAACTTTACTGGTGCTTTTATAAATGTCCCCTACCTTGCCTGCCTACCTGGGGACATCAACATGTGCTTTATAACTGTCACCTACGTCCTCTGTCTTCCTGAGGGAACCAACCTTCCCCTTGCTTTATAACCGTCCCCTACCTTGCCTTTCTAGCTGGGGACACCAGACTCACCTGTTTTTTATGTTTGTCACCTACCTCCCCTGTCTACCTAAGGGGCACCAACCTCACCTGTGCTTTATAACTGTCACCTATGTCCTTTGTCTACCTCTGGACACCAATCTCACCTGTGCTTTATATCTGTCACCTACCTCTACTGTTTATCTGGGGACAACAACTTTACCCTTGACCTATAATTGTCACCTACCTCCCCTGTCTACCTAGGGGATACCAACATCACCTGTGCTTTATATCTGTCACCTAACTTGCCTTTCTACCTGTAGATACCTGGCCCCCACCTGTCTTTTTTCTAACTGTCTTGTTATAGCTGTCACCTACCTGCGAGCACCAGCAACACCCCTTTTCATAACGGTCACCTACATTCCCTGTCTTCCTTAAAGCACCTAGCTCATTTGTATTTTATAACTACGCTGACCTCCCTCCCCATACACACGGGTTGTACAGTATATACGTATCTTATAGGAATTGTCTCCACTAGCTTTCATATTGAACTCTTGCAAACTGTAGTGAAAACGCGGCTCACTTTTTTTTAAGTGTTATTGCGCAGGTTTTTAACGCGTGACTGCTCTTGGGTTGGGAAGTTGTAAGGTTGCCCTGCGTTGATTTTTTTATTTTATTTTTTGGGGGGCATTTTGGCAGAAAAAATGCCAAAAATGCATTTTCTTCCAGTGGAGACAACCCTCTTACCTACCTACCTCAGGTTTATTGCCTAAGGATAATCACACAAAGGCAATGCAAATGAGGTGAGCAAATCTGTCTGCCTCCTAATACGTATGCACTTTTCTTTTTCGTACATCACGGGACACAGAGCGACTTAGTCATTACTAATGGGTTATATAGTTTACCTTCAGGTGTTGGCACTGGCCAATTCCAAACCGGAAGTACCCTCCCCTATATAAGCCCCTCCCACCCGGGAGCACCTCAGTTTTTTGCCAGTGTCTAAGGTGTTGGCCAAAGAGTAACATGTGTTTTCACTGGGCTTGCGTACAGGTTCTTTTGGGCCTTAGTAAGCTGTTCCGGATCCCACCAAAAAAAGCTTCATAGCTAAACGGTCGGTACCCGGGCCTTGCAGCAGAAGAGCAAGGTTTTGCCTGTAATGCTTCTCTTAGGAGGGCTGGACCCTGGGATCCAGAGCTCTGGTCATACCCACGACCAAGACGCTGTCTGTGCAGGGTGCTATACAGGTCCAGGGGAGTGGAATCCTTGGGAACCCGGTCCCTGAAGGTTTAATTACAATGCCTGCCGTGATAGGTGAAGTTTGGACTTTTTGTGGACCAAACAAAGTCCTGCGGCGGGGATCAGGTAAGTGGGGGCCCTCAGGAACTTGGTTCTATTGGGGGACCCCCAAGCCTAATTTGTCTTTCTGTCTGTTACCTAACGGTATTCCCGCTAAATATCTGTGTTTGCCTATAACTACTGAAAATGTAAAATTTTAATAGTAGTCAAGAAAAAAAAAAAAACAGGGACCGCGGTACCTGTGTTAAACCACTAGAGGCCGCTGTAGTCCATTTTTCTTGTAAATGTGGATCTTTGGTTTTCTCAACTCAAAAGATCCAGGCAGCTGGTAAGTTTCTCTGAGGGAATCCACTTCCTCTGCCCTGTTGCTGCGTTCATCCACCGCACAGGCCCTCCGGCAAAAAGGGCCCTGGCTCCTAGTCCTCTGTTGGTTTTCGAAAAGGGCGCCATTGGCGCACGGGCGCGCGCGGGCGCGTGCACGCGCCTCCTATGGAAAAAAAGGGGCGGGGCGGGTGGATGACGCTCGATGCGCGCCGCGGCGCTTCTGCGCATGTGCGGGCGTCCCAGCATGGTTAAAAGACACAGTACAAGTGTCAGCTGCATGCAAACAGAGCTAGCAACAAACAGTGGCACACAGAGGCGGTTGATGCAGGCATCCCCATAGAAAGGCACTTTAGTGGACACCAGCTGGTATATAGCAGCACCTGTGTTAGACTATTACCAGCAAAAATTGGTGTATGACGACGGGAATACCTCAGCTTTGTGCTTAAAGGATATGTCGTCCAGACGCTCCGGAAATAAATCTTCCAGGAAGCCAAAGGGGTCTCCATCGGGCTCTGAGGATATTGGGCATGCTTGCACTGCACCAATCTCCCCTGAGAATGCAGAGGTCAGTAGCCGTAGAAACCCCGCAGGAATGTCTGGTGCTGCGGCTGTCCCCAGTCCACCTGCTCCTGTATATATAACAGAGGAGGTTTTATCCTCAACTCTGGGAGGATTGGAAGAGAGATTAACAGCATTGATCGCTGCTTCCCTGTCACAGGAAAAGCGCGTCCGATCTCCGTCTCCTCCTTCAGAGTGCCTGTTAGTGGAGGAACAGCCCCACACAGAGATCGACCTACCTGAAGGGGATCAGGATGAGGTTGATTCACTTATAGAGGAATCAACAGTGGAAGAACCTTTCTCAGCTTCTCAGGCTGAAAGATTATGGGTTCAGTCTCTGACTAACATGGTCCGATCAGCATTTAAAATGCCTCTGGCGGAACCACCATCCACTACGGTTTCCTCGCTGGGGTCGCTAAAAGCTCCCCAGGCGGTCTGTTCCTTCCCAATCCACCCTTTATTAGAAGGGCTTATTTACCAGGATTGGGAGCATCCTGATAAAATATTTGCTCCCCCCAAGAGATTTCCGGTGATCTATCCCATGGAGGATAAGTTCATAAGAAAATGGAGGGTCCCTATAGTGGACGCAGCCATCTCTTCTGTTAACAAATCACTGACATGTCCAGTAGATAATGTTCCAATGTTCAAAGACCCAATAGATAAAAAATTGGAGTCTTTACTAAAATCTGCTTTCTCTACAGCAAGTATGGTGACACAACCTGCGGTAGCAGCGATTGGAGTCTGCCAAGCAGTGAAAGATCAGTTGAAACAAGTCTTAAGGGACTTACCAGATCAGCAGGCTCATGCCCTAGCTGACCTGCCTAGAGCCTTGTGTTTTGCGGTGGACACCATAAAGGATACAATCCAACAGGCCTCCCGCTTTACGCTGTCTATAGTACATATGCGTAGGCTTCTGTGGCTCAAAAACTGGTCTGCTGAAGCTCCCTGTAAGAAACTGCTGGTTAGCTTCCCATTTCATGGAGAACGCTTATTTGGAGAAGATCTGGACAAATATATCCAGAAAATTTCTGCCGGTAAAAGTTCACTCTTACCGGTTAAGAACAAGGGTAGAAGTCCTTCTTTTAAGAGGCCTACCTCTCCAGTCCCGGGCACATCGGCTGTGAAGCAGTTCCGACGGCCTCCGCGGTCAAATTCAGGGGGCAGAAATCAGGGACAATCACAGGGTAACAAGAAGCCCTGGATCAAGAGAGGTACAAAACCTCCCCCTAAGGCATGAAGTATTGCCCCCGCTCAATCGGGTGGGGGGAAGACTTCAGTTGTTCACAGAGACCTGACGGGACACCATCAGAGACAGATGGGTGCTCTCCGCAGTAAGTCTGGGATACAAGCTGGAGTTAAAAGGCACTCCTCCTGCCCAATTTATGAGGTCAAACGTGCCAAGAGATCCCCAAAAGAGAGGATCCCTCCTTCTGGCACTAGAACAACTATTGCTCCAAGGGGTAATCATGAAGGTTCCCCTGGAAGAAAGCGGATTCGGGTTTTACTCGAACCTTTTCACAGTCCCCAAACCAAATGGGGACGTGAGGCCCATATTAAATCTAAAAGGGCTAAACAAGTTCCTAAATATCAGGACCTTTCGGATGGAGTCGATCCGATCAGTGGCCACCGCCCTACAAGGGCAGGAATGGCTAGCCTCGATCGACATAAGGGATGCTTATCTGCATATTCCCATCTTTCCGGCCCATCAGAAAATTCTACGCTTTGCAGTAGAAGGGCGCCATTTTCAGTTCAGAGCCTTACCTTTCGGTCTGGCCACAGCACCACGAGTGTTCACAAAAATTCTGGCCCCATTATTGGCCAATCTAAGAACACAGGGTGTAACGATAATGGCATATCTAGACGACCTGCTACTAATAGACCACTCAGTGGAAAAGCTGGAAGTAGCTATTCACAAGACAATCGAGTATCTGGAATATCACGGTTGGATTATCAACCGGGACAAGTCAGCTCTAAGACCAGTCAAAAGTCTGGAATACTTAGGGCTAAGGCTGGATTCAAATCAGAGAAAGATTTTCTTACCTCCAGAGAAGGTGTCGTCTTTAAGAAAATTTGACCCACTTAGTGGGTACAAAAAGAAAACCATCCATACGTCTCTGCATGAGGCTGCTGGGAAAGATGGTGGCTTCATTCGAAGCGGTACCCTACGGTCAATTCCATTCAAGGAATTTGCAAAGGGCCATACTGTCAGCCTGGAACAAAAAAGTTCAGGCTTTAGACTTACCAATGTCCCTGTCCCCTTCCGTTCGCAAGAGCCTCCATTGGTGGTTGGTGCCCCAGAATCTGGAAAGAGGGAAACCCTTCAGTCCGGTTTCTTGGAAGGTGGTCACTACAGATGCCAGCCTCATCGGCTGGGGGGCAGTGCTGGAGCAATGGTCTCTCCAGGGCAGGTGGTCAGAAGCAGAAAAGGCCCTGCCCATCAATCTCTTAGAGATACGAGCAGCCCGGTATGCCCTAGTAGCATGGACATCCAAACTCCAGGGGTCCCCTGTCAGAATTCAATCAGACAATGCCACGGCAGTGGCATATATCAATCATCAGGGTGGCACCAAAAGTCGTGCAGCCCAGAAGGAAGCAAATTGCATCCTGGAGTGGGCAGAAAGATATGTCCCAGCCATATCCGCGGTTTTCATCCCAGGAGTGGAAAATTGGAGAGCGGACTTTCTAAGTCGCCAACAATTATGCCCGGGGGAATGGTCTCTTCACCCCGAGGTTTTCCAGGCAATATGCCAGCGGTGGGGAACACCGGATGTAGATCTGCTAGCATCCAGATTCAACGCAAAGGTGGACAGGTTTGTGTCTCGCACAAGGGATCCCCTAGCTTGCGGCTCGGATGCCCTAGTGTTCCCTTGGGATCGGTTCAAGCTGATATATGCATTCCCACCGCCACAATTGTTACCGCGATTACTCCGCAGAATCAGGGTAGAAAAGAAACCAGTGATTCTGGTGGCTCCAGCGTGGCCCCGAAGGGCATGGTACGCGGAGATTGTAAAAATGTCAGTGAGGAGTCCTTGGACCCTCCCACTTCGTCCGGACCTGCTGTCGCAAGGACCGATATACCACCCTTCCTTACCAGCCCTAGGTTTGACGGCCTGGCTATTGAAGCCCACATTCTGAAAAAGAGAGGGCTCTCTAATTCTGTGGTATCTACCATGATCAATGCCAGGAAACCGGTATCCAGGCAGATCTATTATAGGATCTGGAAAGCGTACATTACGTGGTGTGAGACCAAGAAATGGCATCCACGTAAGTACATGATAGGGAGGATTCTGGACTTCCTACAGTGGGCTGTAGATAGGAAGCTGGCCTTGAGTACTATCAAGGGTCAGATTTCGGCCTTGTCAATATTTTTTCAAAGGCCCTTGGCTTCGCATTCACTAGTCAAAGCCTTTATACAAGGAGTGATGCGTATTAGCCCTCCGGTTAGTATTCCCATATGTCCTTGGGACTTAAACCTGGTTCTGTCGGTTCTACAGAAACAACCGTTTGAACCATTACAACACATTTCCTTGGTTCTTCTCACCAGGAAATTGGTTTTCTTAGTAGCCATTTGTTCGGCTAAAAGAGTGTCGGAATTAGCAGCTATGTCCTGTAAGGAGCCATATCTGGTTGTCCATAAGGACAGAGTAGTATTACGTCCTCATCCAGCCTTTCTTCCTAAGGTGGTATCGAGGTTTCATTTGAACCAAGATGTGGTTCTTCCTTCTTTTTTCCCCAAACCTAGCTCAGTAGAGGAAAAGTTATTACATTCTTTGAATGTGGTAAGAGCAGTTAAAGCTTATCTAAAAGCCACTGCTCAGATTCGCAGAACGGATTCTTTGTTTGTTCTGCCGGAAGGCCCCAGAAGGGGTCAGGCAGCATCAAAATCTACTTTAGCCAAGTGGATTCGACAGGTCATAATACAAGCCTATGGCTTGAGAAAGAGACCGCCTCCGTTCAAAGTTAGGGCGCACTCCACAAGAGCGGTTGGAACTTCATGGGCAGTGCATCACCAGGCCTCCCTGGCTCAAGTATGTAAGGCCGCAACATGGTCTTCGGTACACACGTTTACTAGATTCTATCAGGTAGACGTTAGAAGTCAGGAGGATGTCGCCTTTGGGCGCAGTGTGTTGCAGGCCGCAAAAGATCCTCATGCCTGATGGCGCCCAGCTTATGTACCCCCCCCTCATTTGGCATTGCTTTGGGACGTCCCATTAGTAATGACTAAGTCGCTCTGTGTCCCGTGATGTACGAAAAAGAAAAAGGGATTTTTATAACAGCTTACCTGTAAAATCCTTTTCTTGGAGTACATCACGGGACACAGAGCTCCCACCCCTCTTTTTGGGACACTTATTGCTTGGCTACAAAACTGAGGTGCTCCCGGGTGGGAGGGGCTTATATAGGGGAGGGTACTTCCGGTTTGGAATTGGCCAGTGCCAACACCTGAAGGTAAACTATATAACCCATTAGTAATGACTAAGTCGCTCTGTGTCCCGTGATGTACTCCAAGAAAAGGATTTTACAGGTAAGCTGTTATAAAAATCCCTTTATATACTGTACATAGAAACAAGGTTTTTAATCTATTAACGCACACTGATAAGATTATTTGCACTCATTTTGATACCTTTTACATGTATATCTAAAAAGCATTAAAAAGGAATATAGTTTCCATTTTAAGATAGGGTAATGTAATGTTATGAATTGGTAACTTTTGAGTCTGAATGAATCCATGCCTGACATGTCACATTATACATTAGCTGTACAAATTTTTCAAAAAGCTCCACCTTTTTATTACACAGCAATCGTTGTGCGTCAGCCCGATGACTGTGCCTAGGCTGAGATGTTAGGTCCACTTTTACGGTAACCTGTGAGGATAAAACTTTAGGAGCTGCCATTGCAGGTCACTTTGATCCCGGCTTTACTAGCTAGAGACTCGCTGACCTAGTTTCCTAGTTCTCTGTTACAATTCTGTTCTGGAGCACCAATGCCAACTGTAGACTCAAATATCTGTTACCATCGTTGCCAAGGTAGGTCTTTAAAGAAACCTGCCATGGGAGGAACACTGGGACATTGCTGAATGCCTTCTGACAAAAAAAAACAAACGAATACTCTGGCTTCCGGTCATTCATCTATTTAGGGGTGCTATATACCCAAATTTAGGGGCTGGTCTGAGATAGTAGTTGGGCTCAGACCGTTCTCATTTATAGGTTGTGCTACTTTATTTCTCCAGGTGGTATACTGGTGTGCAGTTCCCTGTGGACTGTAGGTGGCACTGCCATGGCAGGTCAGGGTTGAACCATCAGTACTAGTGCTGTGCCTTGGGGTGTCCTCTCTCGGCAGCGGTACAGTGGGCGTGGTTGGCCTGCTGTGCATGCTGGCAGAGGATACATAAGGGGCAGACGCCGCCTGGGAGGGGTCTTCGGAGGAGGAGAGGAGTCGGAGTCCAAGTGCGTAACGCATGGCCCTCCAGGCCATGGGGCCACGTGTGCATCAGTCCCAATCACCTTTAGCCCTGGGGCTGCATCTTCAACACTGGGCCCAGCACCTTTAGCTGGAGCCCGCTAAGAGGAGGAGAAGTCCCAGGGTGTCCCTCGTGAGGGAGCCCACTTCTAAGAAGAGGAGGCCGGGGGAGGACCTTTCTGAAGGACCGGTGAGAGTTCACTGTGAAGGAAAGGGGCCCGGTAACTCTCTGGAGGGATTCATCTATCCACTAAGGGCCTAGTAATGTGCTGCTGCTGGCACCTGTCCTTATATACCAAAAGCTGAGAAGTTCGAAGTCTGATAGATTCTGTGGCAGAGAGTCTCCCGATCGTATCTAGGAAAAGAACCTGATTAAATGTCCGAGCATTCACTTCGGCTGCTAGGATCCACTTCACAGGAGACTATCCGGGTGAGCTAAACCTACTCTGGGATAGAATAGCGATTGTAATATCTACTTGTGCCTGGACTAACCTCCCAAACCTTGCTGTCCTGTCTCTCATCCACCCTTTTCCTATCTGCTGAACATTGAGAAAATAAACGTAACGTTGGATTTTAAGGTGGTGTGGACATTGGAATTACTTGGGGGGGAAACAGAGACTTGTCCCTAAATCCTAGGAGACGAGAACCAACTGATGGAGAACCTAGCTGTGGGACCCAAATACATGACACTGCTTAACCTCCTCAACCAGGAGGGTACGGGCATATAGTACGGTGTGCCCTTTTTCCTGCAAGTGAGCCAAAGCAAGGGAAAAGGGTCCGTGTGCTACAGCAAATTAAGTCAATACTCCTTGCATCATTTTCAGGTATTGGGGAACCTGAAACCAATTCATTGTGGATCAGTGGGAAAAATGTCCCTTACATTGGCAGTCAGTGGGAAGAAAGTTCCCCCAACAGTGATGGCCAGAATGCCACGCTAAAACCAGCCATAGACGGTTTGAATCTTGACTGGTTCAGCAAGAACCGAATGATATTCGAACCATGTATGGGCAGGCTGAATGTACCCAAGTCGATCAATCAACTTGGGTACAACCAGCCTGCCAGGTACATTTATAACCGCTGGCAATACAGGCAGTCCCCGGGTTACAAGCAAGATAGGGTCTGTAGGTTTGTTCTTAAAGTGGTTGTAAAGGTTCGATCTTTATATTTTTTAAATAACAAACATATCATACTTCCCTCCACTGTGCAGTTCGTTTTGCACAGAGTGGCCCCAATCCCGGGGTCCCTGGGCGGCTCTCTCTGCTCCTCCCCGCTTCAGATAACCCCCTACGAGAAGCGCTTTCCCAAGGGGGTTACCTTGCGGGCGCGCTCCCGAGCCCAGCATTCAGCATCCATAGCCACCAAATGCAAGACTCGGCCCCGCCCCCCCGCTTCATTGGATTTGATTGACAGCAGCAGGAGCCAATGGCTGCGCTGCTATCAATCTATCCAATCAAGAGCCGAGAACCCTGGGCAAAGATGCAGCGCGTCCTCGTCATGGGACATTCCAGGGCTCAGGTAAGTAAAATGGGGGGGCTGGGGGGCCGGTAATTGTCAGATGTTTTTTTCACCTTCATGCATAGGATGCATGAAGGTGAAAAACCAGGAGGGGTTACAACCCCTTTAAGTCAAATTTGTTTGTAAGTTGGAACAGGTACATTTTTTTTTTAAGTGTAGCTCCAGCCAAAAAATACGTTTTTTTTAGATGGCATTCAGGATGGCATTTGTTTTTCTGTCTGTGCCCCTGTTCAGAAGATTTCTCCTCACTTTCTGTTCCTGTGACAACTGGATTTGGAAAATTTTGGGTTGTTGTGGAGACAAGGATTGGTGATAAAGCTTCAGTGGAGATGCCTTTTTTCCATGATAACTCTTATGCCGCGTACACGCGACCGTTTTTAATGTCATTGAAAAAAACAAAGTTTTTCTCGACGTGATTCTTCTCAAGCCTGCCTTGCCTACACACTATCGTGAAAAAAACGCTCGAGCAAAGCGCGGTGATGTACAACACGTACAACGGCACTATAAAGGGGAAGTTCCATTCGGATGGCGCCACCCTTTGGGCTGCTTTTGCTGATTTCGTGTTACTGCGTGTTAGTAAAGTTTGGTGAGAGACGATTCGCGCTTTTCAGCCTCGTGCTCTTCAGTCCGTTACAGCGTGACAAATGTGCTATCTCCGCTACGAACGCTAGTTTTACCAGAACGAGCGCTCCCGTCTCATCACTTGCTTCTGAGCATGCGTGTTTTTTTCATGTCGTTAAAGCCTACACACGGCCATTTTTCATGACGAGAAAAACTACGAGAAAAATTAGAGCATGTTCCAAATTTTTAATGCCCATTTTTCACGTCGTGAAAAATGCTCTGGAGCCTACACACGATCGTTTTTAATGACCAAATAAAAAAATGGCATTTTTCTCGTCATGAAAAACGGTAGTGTGTACGCGGCATTACAGGAGTGAATAGCCCTAGGGGGGGATTTCCTCTCACTTCCTGTTGTGTCCCTCCATTTGTAAGTAGGAGTCGTTTGTAAGTCAGATGTTTGTAACCCGGGGACCGCCTGTAATCAATGTGTTCTCCCGGCAGGGACGGCTTTCCCCGCCCCCCCCCCCCCCCCTCACCGGGAGAACACAATAGCTCAGCTGTAGGACTTTCCCTTGTTAACACTGTCTGTGTGGGTGGGGGAATCAAGCGATTTTTCTTTTCCTGCAACTAGGATTGCCACCTGTCCGGGATTCCTCCTGAAACCCGGACACAATATTCATAATGGACTCTGGCTCCCCAAGTAACTGAGTACCACAACCGCCGAGTGCAAAGGACCCACTCCCATACATGGACAGGAGAGGAGCGAGGGCTTGATATGCTCCTCCTCCTCCCACCCCTACAACTCTGTCTGCTCGCGCACACTCCAATCCCCGGTGCTCTGTTCCTCTGGAAAGGGATGTGTGGGCTGGAAATCTGAAGTTCAGCAACTGGCAGATACATTGTGGATGAAAGGTGTCGATGCCTGAGCCTCCATCCTTGGGTGAGTGAGCTCACCATCCAATGTCTGTGACTTAAGTCTCCCCCTACCCTTCTCTCTCTCTCTCTCTCTCTCTCTCTCTCTCTCTCTCTCTCTCTCTCTCTCTCTTCCGTGCGAGTAAATACACTAAGGTAAGAGGGACACAGATGTAAGGGGTGCCCTGTGGACTCTGATTTAAGGGGGTATTTGGGAACCCTGATTTAAGGGAAAATGCTGGGAACTCTGATGTAAGTGAGAGGTTTGGTGAGCAGAAACCCCCTTACATCAGTGTTCCCCTTTAGATCAGAGTCCACAGCGTCCCCCCCCCCCCTAAAATGTTTCTGTGAGCCGCTAAAGTGTTCGGCTTGAAGAAAAGGTGGCAACCCTTGGTCCTGCAAACCTGGATGAGCGAGGTTGGGGAGGAAGAACTTGACTGGCTTGCACAGAGTCCTGACCTCAGCCACGATAGAACACCTTTGGGATAAGTTTAGAGTGGAGACTTGGGGTAACTTGTACACCGCACTATAAAAATTATCATTTGGTGATGAAATATTATGGGCTACTTGATTAAATAAAGTAGTAACCAATCGGAACCCATCTCTGTGGTGGAAGCAGTTAATTTGCATTGCTTTTCTCTTGGCAGTGCAATATTGGATATGGTGTCCCTGGCAATAGTCATACAATGCTGGCACCCAGACAGCACCGGCAGCTCTGTTCCTCTCTGACTCTCCCTGGACAGTCACTCCCATGTTTGCATTGGTTTCCTTAGTAAATTTAGCGGCAAATCCATGTAAATAAGTGTTGACATAACCCTGGTAAAGGAAAGTGAAAGCCGGCTGGCGGCCAAGCCTTACACGCTGACTTTTTAATGTCTGTCCCTAGAAATCTTTGCCTCTGGGGCTCTCTAGTTTCCAAGCGTAGATCAGCAGAGCTTCTCTAATACAGGAATGTCTGTCCTAATATCACCGAAGACTTTGTACAGAGTAAAAGTCCAGGTTAATGTTGATCATATATGCCTCCATTTTTTTTATTTTATTTTTTTTATTCATCAATGTGATCGAACGTGCAAACAATTTGAATAGCCAGCAGTTCCAATTTAGACTCCATTTTGATCAGATTCAATCAAACTGTGTCGATTGGCCAGGGTGGAAAATTATTAATCGTTTTCCATCAATCTGCAGCACTGAGATCTACGTTGCTCATGAATTCAATTGTAATTCGATCGACCAAAATATGAGAATACATGATGGAAATAGAGATGCTTGCATTTGTAAGTTGTGATTATATCTTAACTATGAGTTCAAATCCAATTTGAATGGCTTGTGAACTATAGGTTGATTATTCCTATAGGAAGAGATTGATCGGAAAAGAGATCAATCATTTATCGAAGGGTGTATTAGTGAATGGAGAGGTTTATATACAAAAATTAATCATATAAAGTTTCAGTAGTCAGGATACACTAATGTATTGAAGAACGGTGAAGCTAAGGCAGGCCATACACGGAGCAAGATTCTTTCCTGCAACCACGGGTTGCAGGAAAGAAATTTGCTCCTTTTTTTTTTTTTCCCCCATCAACACAGATAATGCTGACAGGGGAATCCCTCCTGCTGGACCATTGTCTTTTCCTGGAAGGCAGGGGAAGCCATCCCCACTAGGAGAAGACTGTGATGGTCGCTAGCAGCTATAGCAGTCGCTTGTGATAAATAACAAAAGAATCTGGCAGGCTTGTTGTACCCAAGATGATCGATCAAATTGGTACATTCACCCTGCCCATTAACGGTTCAAATCTTGGCCGGTTCCTGCTGAAACGGCCAAGATTCGAACCATGTATGGCTGGCCTTAGTCATCAATGGCACAAAGGGACTGTCTCAGACAGCAGAGTGGCCAATCAGATTATCCGTTTCCTTCTCCAAAAGCACCAAGCCAATTAAGTTCTCACTTTTCTAATAAAATTGGGCTGAGTGGAAGAGACCTAAAATGCTAAAGACTGTGGGGTTGATTTACTAAAGGAAAATCCACTTTGCACTTGAAAGTGCACATGGAAGTGCAGTCGCTGTAGATCGCTGTAAATCTGAGGGGAAGCTCTGAAATTAGGGGAAGCTCTGCTGATTTTATCATCCAATCATGTGCAAGCTAAAATGCTGTTTTTTATTTTCTTTGCATGTCCCCCTCAGATGTACAGCATCTGCACTTCCATGTGCACTTTCAGTGCACTTTCAAGTGCAAAGTGGATTTTCCTTTAGTAAATCAACCCCTGTGTGTCCTCATAGGTGCGATTTTTTTATTTATTTTTTTTCCTTCTGTTCTTATTCTGTCTGACACCCATCATCTAGACAGGAAGAGAGGGGAATATCTCTCATGGAGGCACAGACCGCAATAGAATCCTGAACAGAAATCCATAATTCATCTTTAATGCCTTGAGGAGTCCAGCCAGCCAATGGAAATCCAAAATGGCAAAAATTGTCAACATGCCAAAAGTTAAAGTGATTACCGAGATCTTAGTTGTAACGACAACATAGTGTCTCCAAAACATGTGTTTTTAAGCTATGGGATGGCATAGTGTCTCCGAAATATCAATGTTTTTATGTTCTGTTTTGTACAAGCTGTCATTTTTATTACAACTAACATCTCATAAAGACCTAAAGCGGAGCTCCGCTTGTCTGCTGGTTTTGACAGGTACCCTCTCCCAGCTGAGTTCGCCGCAGATCATATCATCACTAAAGTTCCATAGAGTAAACACTTATGTACTATTTCTCTACGTGTTTCGTGAGACAACACTTGCTTCCTCAGGAGAAGTACATATAGGTATCTGAAATTGGAGACAATGTTGTTTTATAGAAGGAAAAAAAAACACCCCCCAGCCATCCAACTCCCATACCGATGAAAATGGTTCAATAGGTCTCAAGCCATGGTCAGTGATGGTGTAGATTTGGTACATTTCTCAAGTCTCACAAGTAAGGATGAATAGATCGGCCGGATGGAAACACCCATCGGTCCACCTATAGTTTTCCCCGGGGAGATGGTGAGGTGAGGGCAATAACTAGAAACGAATGAAAGCAACAATCAACCTCCAAAAGGGGGGGCAGTTACCAAAAGTGCCACTCCCCCCAACTCCTACATAGAGGTGCATCTAGAGAAAGTAAAAATGAGTTTCCAGTTATTGCTCTCGCCATCGCTTACCTGGGTGATACCCCAGGGAGTTGCCCTGGGTGGGCTGGTCTCCCTCCCCTCTACAACCTCCGGGGAGAACTATATGTGGACCCATGGGTGTTTTTCATCCTCTATTCACCCTTACTTGTGAAGCCTCGTACACACGACCGAGAATCTCGTCAGGAAAAAACCTGTCGTTTTTCCTGACGAGATTCTTGACAAGAATCTTGTCCCGGCCGAGTGTACACACGTACGATTCAAAAGAACCGCCATTCTTTTAAATGCCACAAACGCGGTGACGTCATCGACTACGACGAGCAAGCGCTCATCACATTCGATGCCGTCGCCGCCATCTTGCTTCACCCTACCTATGCCTTGGAAGCTACCGCGCATGCGTCAAAGTCATTTCGAGCATGCACGGGTTTCCACGGCGACAAGTAAGTATACACACGCTCGGGTTTCTTGTCAGGAAATGGGCCGACAAGAATCCAGACGAGAAAATAGAGAGCAGGTTCTCTATTTTTCTCGTCAAGATTCTGGCCAGTTTTCTTGACGAGAAACCCGAAAGCCTCGTACACACGCACGGTTTTCTCGGCAAGAAAGCTCTCCCACCAGTTTTCTTGTCGTTTCTTGATGAGAAAACCGGCCGTGTGTACGAGGCTTGAGACTTGAGTAATGTACCAAATCTACACTGTCGTTGACCGTGGCTGGAGACCTATTGAACCATTTCATCGGTATGTGAGTTTTTTTTTTCTCTAAACAACCTTGTCTCTAATTTAAGACACTTGTATGTACTTCTCTTGAGGAAGCTAGTGCTTTCTCGCAAAACGCGCAGGGAAATAGTAAATAAGTACAGTACTTTAGAGATGTCATGATCTAAGTAATGATGGTTAGTCATGTACAGATTTTTGTAATTGTATGTGATATTAACAATATTAAATGTGTGTAATTTCTGTGGTATGTTCAAATAAAGATTTTTATTTATTTATTTTTTACAAATTTGTGGGTGTGCCTCGTAAAGTCCTGTGTGTGTGTGTGTGTGTGTGTGTGTATATACACACACACACACACACACACACACACACACACCTTTTACATATGTGATCACATTCCCTCTGTTCTCAGCTGCATAAGATCTAGGGGAAGAGAAACAGCAGTACACTGGTCTTCCCAGTGAATGGCTATGCAGGGGGTGTGTGTCAGAAGTCAGGACAAGTCTGATCATTGGAGGAAAGCAACACTACACTAAAAAGTCGAACAGACCATAGTCAGTTTTGTTGCCAGCACAGCCAGAAAACTAACCACGGTGTGTTCTGCTGCTTAGTGTGGTCAGGTTTTATTAGAAAAGCAGAAAAACTGTCGGGAACACCAGAGATTTCACACACAGCAAGCAATACAATGAGAACAACACACTTTCTCATACAAGTACATGGTACAGCAGGCACATATGAGGAATATGGAATGTTGGGTTTACATATTCTTTTAAATGTATTCTTGAAATCCTAAAATAGTTGTTTAGTACTGGGCTTGTTCACATGGACAGCCAGGGGGCAGTAAAAGCAGACAGTTAAGCTGTTTGGGGGTGTACACATGCCACGGCAAAAATTAAACCACATGTCACATTCAGTTAGCGATGCCTCCACTGAATGCTACCCATTTAAGTGTATGAGGCAATGCCGCAACCACCCTGTAATCGCATCCAATGCACACAGGCGTCTCACCACCTATCAAATGCGCTCTGAAAAGTAATCCACAATGGAAGGGTTGCTGCAAATCCTAATGAGTCCTAAGTGGGACTTCAAGGCTGGCCATACACGACTAAAGTTTTAGCTAATTTCTATGAATCCGCTAAATTTCGAGCTGGGGTGACCCTGCTGACAACACCCGGCTCAACAAACTTCGATTGGGCAATGTTTGCTATTGTAAATTCCGGTTGTCATAATACCCAGACAGCAGGGGTATCCTCCATCTGTGCTGATTAGCGTTAATAGGTGGAATCTATGGATTTATCTCATTCAGCCCAGAGGGATCGTTACGTGTTTGGCCAGCTTACCTAGACAAAAGAACAGTTGGCCTACAATGACTTAGAGATACGTGATAAAGTAGGAGGCAGGAGTAAAAAATGCCACCCTGCTGCTTTTCCAGAAAATCAGCTTTGCACATGAAGGTCAAAATGGGTCCCAACCATTGTCAGCAGGATGTATAATAGAGTACAGGTCATTGTAATGACAGGATGGGAAGATGGATGGTAATGTTGGAGCAGTACGGGTATTCTAACAGGTGAGTAGTCATTAAAGGGGATGTAAATCCACCTTATTATATATGACCTTTCACCAACCCTGGTCAATTGTACAGCGAAAATGGGAAATTCAAGCAATTATTCTATCAAATGCCTAGAATACAACTGTCCATTTTTTTTGGAACCGAATCCCTCTGCCCCGCTTTCCTCCTCAGAGGTCCCTCTTATTGGTCTGATGTCTAGACCTCCATACAAAATTCACCATTTGTCCACACTAAAGTCCATGACTCTAAATGATCACACACATCTTTTGAAAATCCAGTATCCTGTTGATGGCCATTCTTTGGAAATTTTGTGTTTGTTATTCAAGGTATCAAGATGATCATATTGCCAATGCAGGGCTTGACAAGAAAAGGCTACGTTCAACCTGCCTTGCTTGCCAAACATTAATAATGCCTTGTTTCCACTGAGCAGAACGGTTCGGGTCGGTACAGTTTGGAACGGTTTGAATGGTCCGGTCTATCCTGGTGAGCGTTTCCACTGCAAGTCGGACCGTCAGGGGCCATTCAGGGTTTAGAAAAAATGCCTAGCGTGTCCGCCAATCAGTGGAATGTATTGTAGCTCCGCCCTAACCGAACCGTTCCATTTTCTATGGCCCCACATCTGAAGCAGGACCCAGAATGATGCGGTATGGTTTTATGGCACGCTTTCATAATGGAAACACCCAAAATAGCGAACCGTACCGAACCGATCCGCTCAGTGGAAACGAGGCATAATAGGACATGCCGCATCCAAAGAAGTTCAGCACAATGCAAAAGAGGTCTAACGTGGCCTCTAAATTGCCATATGTACTGCTCAATTGAAGTCAATCGGATTTTTCTGACTAGCGTTTGACATCCATTCCAAGCATATTTCAAACACAAGAAAACGAGGCTTGTCAACACGAGTAGAAATTATTCATGGTCTGTCTGTAACTGGGGGGCATGGAAGGCATTGTGTCCTCTTCTTATATATCAGTTGTCTCCAAACTGTGGCCCGTGAACCAGGTGTTGTCCTTTGCTTGCCTTTATCTGGCCCTTGGGTCACTATTACTCCCACTGATCCAAGGCACTATTTTTCCCACTGACCATAATGATGGGGTGCTATTTATCCCACCAACAATGGGGTGCTGTTCCTCCCACTGCCACCAACAATAGGGCACTATTGGTCCCACTAACACCAACAATGGGGCACCATTTTTTCCATTGACACCAATAATGGGACACCATTTGTCCCACTATTAACAGTTATGGGGCACTATTCCTCCTTCTACTGACTACAGGCACTAGGTAATTTTTTGTTTCTCCCGCTGACCACCAAGACTGAGGCATTGTTCAATAAATCCTGTTGATTAGTCTAGCATTGTAACATGGGGTAGATTAAAGTCCTCAGTCCTGTGTAAACTTCAACTACAGCAACTCAAGAGATTACTGTACATGGACACTCTTTTCATTATTATGGCAACAGGGAGTAAAGTGAGGGTGGGCATGTGATGCTGGGGAGGTTTGCATTTAAGTGAACATGCTGCTTTGACCTGTATGGACATTTCCTTTAAGGCAACTTGTATATCTTAATTTTTTGTCCTCTAAGAAGTTACATAATTTTGTTTTTCAGAGTCTTCAGATGTTCCTTTAAAAAGATGGCAAAGTGAAATTCAGAAGTCTGATTCCATTGAAGTTCTAGTGGAAGTTCCTGCACCATCCAACCATGTGTTTTCAGCGGCTCCTGCTGCAGAAGTTAAGAAAGGCCCATCATATGCTGAGGCTAATGGAAGCAACATCATAATTATAGAACATGCCTCTTTACTCCGGAGGTCTACTCCCGGCAATGGCTATAGTGCCGCCCCTGCAGATCTGCGAAGAACCTCCCCTGCAGAGTCTCGACGCTCCACCCCTGCAGATCTTCGTTTTACTCGTCCAAGCTCAGTAAACTCTCCTGTCCCTAACTCTGAGTCCCCTGTTGCTGCTCCTGGCAGCCCCTTTCAGCTGCTCCGTTCACCGAGCCCACGCTCTTTACTGGAGAGAGAAATAGAAGAGGTGCGTGAGAGAGAGAAGGAATTACGGAAACAGAGAACAAGTATCTATGGGAGAGATAACGACACAGAGGAGAATCTCCAGATAACATCTGATAACGGAAGTGACATCCAAAGTGGAGTGTACCAGCCAGGTGAGAGCATGACATTTATACTTTTTACGTAAATAAAATAATGTAACAAAGCCCAAGCCAAAATATTTTAGGGCCAGTTCCCACCAGACGCAGTTCCGTTCAGTTCTGTGTGCTTTTTTTCTGCACAAAATGCATGCACAGTGTTTTCCATGTATTCCAATGGCTCTAGTTCACACCATGCAGTCAGTTTCTGGTCAGTTTCTGCACCGGAAACTGACTGCATGGTGTGAACTAGAGCCAACAAGAGCCATTGGAATACATGGAAAACACTGTGCATGCATTTTTAGTGCAGAAAAAATGCACACAAAACTGTACGGAACTGCGTCTGGTGTGAACTGGCCCTTAATTTGTTTTAGATACAATGGGGAAGGGTAAGAGCCTTTGTTCTTTTTCCTTTTTTTTTTTTTTTTTTTTAAATCTTTGTCCTTATTTGGGTGATTTCCCCTCACATCCTAGTAAATCTCATTCATCAGAATTCAGATAAAAACAAAAACACCTTATTTGTAGTTCAGGAAAGGGTTAGAACTTCTGACAATGTTCTTATTGCTTTTCGTGGCTTTTTTCCCTTATTGGTGTCACCAGGACAGGAAGTGAGGGAAAATGTCTCCATTAGGGAAAAAGACAACAATAAAAGTCTTAACTTCAGAGTTTTAACTTTTCTCGGCTTTGTGCAAAAAGAAAAAACAATTTTGACTGGAGTTAGACATTTTGAATGCAAAAGGTAGAGATAGGAATAAAACAGTAATAGAAAACACAAGTCGGGTCCCTTTAATTGCATACTTGCAGAACTCAAATCCTGGCAGAACTCCCATGCTACTGTAGCGCCCCTTTACTTTTCAGGGGTGCTATGTGCCTAAATTTAGGGGTAGGTCTGAGCTAGTAGCCAGGCTCAGACCACTTTGATTTGTTAGTATTTGCTTCTGCCTGTGTGATGCAGCCTGACGCACAGTTCCCTGTGGCCTGTAGGTGGCACTGCCATATCAGGTCAGGGTTGAACCGTGGGTGACATTGCTATGCCTTAGGGTGTCCTCTCTCGGCAGTATTACGGTGGGCGTGGTTGGCCTGCTGTGCATGCTGGGAGAGGATACATAAGGGGCAGACGCCATTCTTTTGGGGAATCGGTGGGAGTCTGGAGTGTGAGCGGTTCGCGCCACCCGGCCCTCCAGGCCAGGGATGCGCGCATGCATGGGTCTCAGGCACCTTTTAGCCTGGGGCTGCAATTCCACTAGTAGGCCCAGCACCTTTAGCTGGGGCCTACCTCCAAAAGAAGAATCCCAGGGTGCCTTGGAAAGGGTGGACTACACTACTGCAGAACCCCAGCCTTGTCTTTGGTTGAGGAGAGGCTCTGAAATAGAAGCTGAGGACCAGAGGGACCTGTCAGGTTTTTACTGCAGTCTGTGTCCCCATTAGGGAGATTGACACTCTCTATTTCTCCTGGGTGTGACCATTGTCATCAGAACTGAAAGTGAGTTCAAATTTAAAATTTTGAGTTGTCACCAGAATAGGAATAGTGGGGAACTCTTCCAATGAGGACACTTGTTCGGGTGACAGCTGTCTATAATTTCCTTTACTTTTGAGAGATTTCATCCCATTTAATGTTGTCTCCAAGAAAGGAAGTGAAAGGAAATCTCCATAAGCGGGCAAAGACATAGAGGAGATTTCTGTTCTTCCTGTTCTGTTTGACCCCCTTCAGCTTGGAAAGGAAGTGAAGGAAGATATCCTTTATGTGGACACAGATAGTGATTAAATCCTGACAGAAACTGTAAACATTTCATATCCCAATTTTTTTATTTTTTATTATTGCTGCCTCTGACCTAACTAGGGGGATTTCACTGCACTTCCTGTTGTGTCTGACAGGAAGTAGGCAAATTTTTTGTCACTTCTCGTTCTGTCTGCGTTAATCAGGAAGTAAGGAGAAATTTCCCCAGTGGAAATACATACAGGGATAATCTGACAGATTTCCCAATGGTATCCAAATGTAAAAGGAAAATTTGGATTGAAGCTTTAAGGGCCCATTCACCCTTGTTCATTCCTGTGCATTGCATTACCGCATGTGCTTTAGCGGGTGAAGTCATGACTTAATACGCATTGCCAAGAAACGGCAAAAGGACCAAAAAAAATTAACATGCAGTATTTTTTTCCATGCAGTGCACCACAATGCATGGTAGTGTGTTGCCTTGTGTTTTGGCATGTGTGTTAGAGCTGCGTTACCTGCAGGGGTCTCCAAACTTTTCAGTACGAGGGGCATGAATAAATTTGTTTTGCAGTGCCTTGAAAAAGTATTCATACCCCTTGAAATTTTCCACATTTTGTCATGTTACAACAAAAAACTTAAATGTATTTTATTTGGATTTTATGTGATAGACCAACACAAAGTTGCACATAAGTGTACAAATACATTTCTGAAAAGTGTGGGGGTGCATTTGTATTCAGCCCCCCGGAGTCAATACTTTGTAGAAGCGCCTTTCACTGCAATCACAGCTTCAAGTCTTTTTGGAGATGTCTCTACCAGCTTTAAACATCTTCTAGAGAGTGACATTTTTGCCCATTCTTCTTTGCAAAATAGCTCAAGCTCTGTCAGATTGGATGGAGAGCGTCTGTGAACAGAAATGTTCAAGCCTTGCCACAGATTCTCAATTGGGTTTAGAATGTCAAAGTCCAGACCTAACACATGAATATGCTTTGATCTATTTCTAAACCATTCCATTGTAGCTCTGGCTGTATGTTTAGTGTCGTTGTCCTGCTGGAAGGTGAACCTCCGCCCCAGTCTCAAGTCTTTTTCAGACTCTAATGCCCTGTACACACGATTGTATTTTCGATGGAATAAAATCCGATGGATTTTTCCATCGGAAAACCGATGAAGCTGACTTCCATCAGTCTTGCCTACACACCATCAGTCAAAAATCCAACCGTCCCAAACGCCGTGACGTAAAACACTCCGAAGACCCGAGAAAAATGAAGTTCAGTGCTTCTGAGCATGCGTCGACTTGATTCTGAACATGTGTGGGTTTTTTCTCCGATTGGAGTTCCCCACAGACGATCGGAATTTGCTATCGTTTTTTTTTCCATCGGTAAAATTTAAAGCATGTTCTATTTTTTTATACCGATGGAAAAAAAGTATTTTTTCATCAGAAAAACCGATCGTGTGTACGCGGCATCACAGGGTTTCTTCTAAGAATGCCCTGTATTTGGCTCCATCCATCTTCCCATCGACTCTGACCAGTTTCCTGTCCCTGCTGAAGAAAATCATCCCCACAACACGATGCTGCCACCACCATGTTTCACAGTGGGGATGGTGTGTTTAGGGTGATGTACAGTGTTGGTTTCCACCACACATAGCGTTTTTGCTTTTAGGCCAAAAAGTTAAATTTTGGTCTCATCTGACCAGAACACCTTCTTCCACATGTTTGCTGTGTCCCCCACATGGCTTCTCGCAAACTGCAAACAAGACTTCTTATGGCTTTCTTTCAACAATGGCTTTCTTCTTGCCACTCCTCCATAAAGTCCAGATTTGTGGAGTGCATGACTAATAGTTGTCCTGTGGACAGATTCTCCCACCTGAGCTGTGGATCTCTGCAGCTCCTCCAGAGTTACCATGGGCCTCTTGGCTGCTTCTCTGATGAATGCTCTCCTTGCCTGGTCTGTCAGTTTAGGTGGACAGCCATGTCTTGGTAGGTTTTCAGTTGTGCCATACTCTTTCCATTTTCGGATGATGGATTGAACAGTGCCCCGTGAGATGATCATAGCTTGGGATATTTTTTTTATAACCTATCCCTGCTTTAAACTTCTCCACAACTTTATCCCTGACCTGTCTTTGTGCGGGCTTCTCAGAACAGCTGCATTTATACTGAGATTAAATTACACACAGGTGGACTCTATTCACTAATTTGACTTCCAAAGGGAATTGGTTCCACTAGATTTTAGTTAAGCTGGACATACACCACACAATTTTCTTATTCAATTTCCTTTAGATTTACCTTCAACTGTGTAGTACAAGGGCCGCCTGATTGCATACAAATTGAAAGTGTTTAGATTTGACCTCATATTATATGGCTTTGGTAAATCTAAAGGAAATCTATAGAAGAACATTGTATAATGTATTGCCAGCTTTAGGGGTATCAGAGTAAAGAGAGCTGAATACAAATGCACGCCACACTTTTCACATATTTATTTGTAAAAACAAATTGAAATCATTTTCCTTTTACTTCCCAATTATGTGCCACTTTGTGTTGGTCTATCACATAAAATCCAAATAAAATACATTTACGTTTTTGGTTGTAAAATGACAAAATGTGGAAAATGTCAGGGGGTATGAATACTTTTGTAGCGGGTATTTGAATTTAGGGGAAGCATCTGGGTGGTAGTGTAACCCAGATGCACTGATTGCTAGGGAATCTGAGACCCCTTTTATGGTTCTTGGAGGACTCTGGTGCTGTGAGTTTCCCTGGGCCTATAGGTGGCGTTGTTGCCGGGGGCCAGAGGTGAACTCACACCGCAAGACTGTGCCTTTTTGTCCTCCCCTGGAGCTGGTACAGCGGGGTGGGGAACCCGCTGTGGCGCAAAGGGAGAGGGGATAAAGGGGGCGGACGCCCTTCCATGGGGGTTCAGAGTTGGAGGACGCGGCCGCACCCAGGCACCTTCAGCTTGGGTGCTGGCGTTACGGTGTTCCGGGCCCAGGTGCCCTTGACCTGGCCGGAGCGGAGATGGAGTCCATCTCAGGCACCTTTAGCCTGGGTTGAGGTACTATGGCGGATGCCTGGGGCTCAGTACCTTCGACTGAGTTCCGCGAGGGTGGAGGAATCCGAGGGGGCCCTAACTCCTTGGGTGCCCGTGTCTGAGTTCGTGAGGTCTGGTGAGCAGAACTTCTCTGGAGAGTCCGGCGCAGCATCGCTGGTGACAGAGAGGCCTCCTGTATCTCCCTTGGACGGATATCTTTCCCCTGACAGGGGCCGTGCTAGCGAAGGTAATTCACGTTCTACTTCACATAGTCAGTGGCAGTGACTATTCGCCATTGGTGATACCACAGTGGTTGGCAAGAGAAGGGAAAGGGTTGTGCCTCGACCTATTCCCATTACTACTAAGTTGCTGCAAAAGAATCCAACTTAACCGTGCTGTGTGTTTATTCGCTGAGAAGAATAAAACTGTGTTGGACCTATTCACTGTGTGAAACTCTGGTTACTAGGAGCAAAGGAGTCAGGGACGAAGGACAGGACTTGACTCCAGGACACCTACACAAAGCCCGATTTTTCTGGCCTTCACCTCGTCACTATGGAGGACATGGGCTGTGGTGTATCTCATCCCTCTCCCCAGCACTAACACCCCTAGACAAAGAAAGACAAGCCGAGAATGAGGAGGGGTGAGGCCGCTACACTTTTTTTTTTTTGTAATTGCCATGATATGATTTAAAACAAGAGAGAAAGCACTTCAGTTAAACAAAGCCTATCGGAGCCAACTTTAATCAGAGTCCCCATCAGAGTCCCCCTTACATCAGAATTCCTGCTTGCATCAGATTCCCTGTTATGAGAGTCCCCATCAGGGTCCCCCCCCCCTATATCAGGGTCTCCATCAGAGATCCTTCTTAAGTTGGCCATGGTCGCTGATAAGGGGGTACCATCGGTCCCCCTGTACAGGACCTTGGCCCCATCAGTTCAACAGGGGTGCTCAAGCAGCTGAGAAGCAGAAGCAAGGGGAAGGCGGCAGGGGCAGCCTTCACTGGAACTGTTTTCCTCTGCAGCAGCTGAAAGCCAGCTTCTCCTCCTCTCCCTCCTGCCGCTTTTAGCTGCAAAAGGGGAACTACAGATGATCAGTTTCAGTAGCTGCCCCTCCTGTTCTAGTTCCCCTTCATTTTGCTGCCAAGGCCTTCCTGTGTGCTCCTCTAGTCCCTGGCTGCTGCAGGGGATCGTTTTAGGATGGAGAGACGCTCTGTTGAATGGGATGTTGGAAAATTTTAATTTGATCATCGGCTTCAGGGGACACCACCTCTTATGTCAGAATGCAATAGCACAGTGGGGAGGATCCCTCTATTCACCTCAATTGTGTGGATTGGGGAATCCGTTTTGTTTTCTTTAAGCAGCCTTTGGGCTGATCGAACTAAAAACAATCCATCTATGGCCAGCTTTAGACCCCTTTCACACTGAGGAGTTTTTCAGGCGGTTTAGCGCTAAAAATAGCGCCTAAATACCACCTGAAAACTCCTGCCCCTGCAGTCTCAATGTGAAAGCCAGAGGGCTTTCACACTGAGGCGGTGCGCTAGCAGGACCGCTCCAAAAGTCCTGCTAGCAGCATCTTTGGAGCGATGAGAGGAGCGGTGTGTTTACCGCTCCTTCACCGCTCCTTCCCATTGAAAGTAATGGGAAACCGCGGTAATACCGCCAGCAATGCGCCTCTGCAGAGGCGCATTGCCGGCGGTATTAACCCTTTTTCGGCCGCTAGCGGGGGTTAATACCGCACCGCTAGCAGCCGAAATACCGCCGCAATTCCGCTGCAATTCTGACGGTATTGCGCCGCTAAAAATAGCGGCGCTATACCGCCACCGCACCCACCGCCCCAGTGTGAAAGGGGCCTTAAATAAAAGGGCCAGATAAAATCTTGCTGCGGGACGATTTGGTCCATGGACCATAGTTTGGAGACCCCTGCCTAAGGCCCCTTTCACACTGGGGCGTTTTTCATGCGGTTTAGCGCTAATAATAGCGCTGTTATACCGCATGAAAAAATCCTGCCCTGTGCCTTCAATGTGAAAGCCCGAAGGCTTTCACACTGAAGCGGTGCGCTAGCAGGACCGCTCCAAAAGTCCTGCTAGCCGCTTCTTTACCGCGGTCTCCCATTGAAATCAATGGGACAGCGCGGTAATACCGCCCGCAAACTGCGGCAATAGCCGCGGTTTGCGGGCGGTATTAACCCTTTTTCGGCCGCTAGCGGGGGTTAAATTAACCCCCCTAGCGACCGCATACCGCGGTAATAACGACGGTATAGCAGCGCTGAAAATCTCGCTGCTATACCGCCACCGCTCCTGCCCGCCCCAGTGTGAAAGGGGCCTTAGTGCATTGAGGTGCTATATTAAATGATATATTGGGAGTGCATGACATTTACAAAGACTGTGCAGAGTCTATTGTGTTCAGTCACAGACCTTATCAGTGAGATAAAGAGATCGGTAGGAAGTGGAGCCTGCTGATGTGAAGGCAAGCATAGACAGCTTGAATTTCAGCCATTCAGTCTGCAGGAGAGTGAAAAAGAAATAAATTGATTCCCCTAATGGAGAAAATTATGAAGGGGCCACAATGTTCATAAGCATGGGGCAATTTACAGCTCACAGTTCAAGATATAGATACTGCTTAGTGGAGGAGGTTGAGCCTTACCTACTGTTGTGTGATTGCTATGACTCATAGCTTGTTACATGTTATTTCATGGTATCTTTTGTAATAACGAATGGTGATATAATAATATTTATCCAGCAAGGGATCAAAGGAAGCCTGTGCTACTGTTCACGGGAATGTTAGCGAGCCTTCCCTACTGTGCAATGAGTAAGGCTTTATACTAATCCATAATTGCCAATTGGATATCGGTGTTCTAACTTCCGTGAGCTGCCAGAAAGATGGTTTCTTATTGGCTGTCATCATGAAAAAATTATATTTCTCGCTTTAAAAAAAAAAAACTGAGAAATCTCATTGATTCGCCAACCATCTGCTTGGTGCTAGAACCCACCTTGTTCCTTGTCCAAGGCTGGCAATACCATTCTTTCAATCCTTCACCCTTCTTCATAGAAGGTCATGTAGGATCAGGTTGATACCAATATATGTGGGTATATAAGGGTATGTGTGGGTATACAAGAAGGTGGCCTGGTCTGATGACTTCAAGAACGATTTGAGCAAAGAGTTCAAGGTGTTGACTTGGCCTCTAAATTCTCCAGATCTCAAACCAATCTAGCATCTGTGAGGATTTCTGGGACAACATGTCCAATCAATGCCCCACCTCACAATTTACAGGGCTTAAAGGGGTTGTAAAGGTTATATTTTTTATTTTCTAAATGGGTTCCTATAAGCTAGTGCATTGTTGGTTCACTTACCTTTTCCTTCGATTTCCCTTCTAAATGTTTTTTTTTCTTTGTCTGAATTTCTCACTTCCTGTAAGCTTGCCCCCATCATCCGAGCCGTTCTGGCTGGGGGTTAGTCAGCATGCTCGCCCCCTCCCTTGGGACTACATCCCTGCGGTGAGACGCTGTGAACCCATCATCCGAGCCATTCTGGCTGGGGGTTAGTCAGTGTGCTCGCCCCCTCCCTTGGAACTACATCCCTGTGGGGAGACGCTGTGAACGTTCACACAGCGTCTCCCCGCAGGCATGTAGTCCCAAGGGAGGAGGCGAGCACGCTGACTAACCCCCAGCCAGAACGGCTCGGATGATGGGGGCAAGCTTACATTTAGAAGGGAAATCGAAGGAAAAGGTAAGTGAACCAACAATGTACTAACTTAAAGGAACCTATTTAGAAAATAAAAAACAAATCTTTACAACCCCTTAAAGGATCTGCTACTGGCGGCTTGGTGCCAGATACCACAGCGTACCTTCAGAGGTCATGGCAGGGATCAGGAAGGCCTGGTCAGGAGTGTGCTGAATTTGTTGCAAATCATCTCCATTTGAGACGCTTTTTGTATCATTCAGACCACCCACCTCCCTCTACCTACCCACTGGTATGCAAGCTGTGTCCCCATGCTAGGTTTTCTTTTCCTTGGACCCCAGCACATACATAGGTGCTGTGTCTGATTCCAGGACACAGTAGTCTGTGCACCACTGGGGATATTATCCCCTGACAGCATGCCCTTTCAACCATCTCTACATTCCTATTTGATCGACATTTTGCTGCACATGTGGGCCAGGGCGTATGGGTGCTCAGCTCTCAATTTTAAATTTATGGATACTGACATGCCATGGTCAAAGAATACTATATTAATTGTTCCAATAAAACCCTGATGAAGGAAAACGTTTTTCGAAATGCGTCGGTTCAGGACATTAATATATTTTTCAATTACTGTACATTTTTATTGTATCCCATTTTGTATGTGTTCTATTTATTACTTGTTAATAAAATTTACTTTGTTCTACTTTCATACATTCTCTCTACTCTGTTGGTAGTGCCTTCAAAAGTCCCACCCCCAGGGGTTCCCCCATTTCTTGATACCTTCAGAGGACATGCATCAATGGGTTATGGTGATTGGTCATAATGTTATGGCTGATCGGTGTTAATGTCAGTTTCATATAAGAATGCATTTAATGATTTTTAACAACGTTTGAATATTTTGAAAGTTTCTCTTTGAGTGCCAACTCCAACTGCACAGGCAACGTATGGTGCTTATGAGCAAGTATGTTTGTCAATCCTCAAAATAATTCCCATGCACCTCTTTGCTATAGAGGGGGGCCTTGACTCTGAGCGAAACCCGGCCCACCTCAGAGCTAAGCCTGAACTGCCATTCGACAGTCTAGTGTGGGAATCTCTCTTGGCCAGTGAGGCTCTAGCTGTTAAGGATTCGGATACATCAATTTGTAATGCCAAAGTGTGTTTACCTTGTGGTCCCTGAATTTACCTAAAACCACCGACTTGCATGTCCATGGGAGCCCATCCTGCAAGACACAGGGCTCCTATGCATTCATAGACCTTACCTAGGCTAAGCATTTAAGTAGATGTCAATTAACCTCTGCCCAACAATTGCAACATTTGTATGAAATTCTACCCACTTGTGAATCTCCATCAAATAGAGCAGTGGTCTCCAAACTGTGGCCTTGGGGCCGGATGTTGCCCTTTGTTTGACTTTATCCAACCCTGGGGGCATTATTCCTTTATACTACCACTGACACCAACAATGGGGCACTGTTCCTTCCACTGACACCAACAGTGGGGGATAATTCCTTCCACTGACACCAACAATGGGGCACTGTTCCTTCCACTGACACCAACAGTGCGGGATAATTCCTTCCACTGACACCAACAATGGGGCACTGTTCCTTCCACTGACACCAACAGTGGGGGATAATTCCTTCCACTGACAACAAAAATAGGGGACTATTCCTCCCACTAACACCAACTGTTCCCCCCCCCCCCAATACCAAGGAAAGGGCATTGTTTACTCCCACTGGCCACAGTCCGGTCCCCCTAAAGTCTGAAGGACAGTAAACTGGCCCTTTAGAAAGTTTGGAGACCCCTGCAATAGAGCCTTAAAATCTGGAATGCCCCCCAAAATATGGAGCATTATGCATTTAGTATGAAGGCTGTTTGTGTCTCCCAGTCCCCACATCCGTAATGTAATATATGATGATTGCTGTTTGATGTTAACTAGTAAAGTGCTCGGGGCAAGCTGTGCATATCAAAACAGTATCCCTCCCTGTTCTTTGTACAATAAATAAGGGAGTAATCTGTAAACATGAAGTCTCTGTTCACCTTCTTTAGTGTTCCATAGTTGTTGTACATTCTTTGGTTTACCAGCTAGATACAGCAGCTTCCTTTCCAAGTTTTCGTCAATCGGCACGTTGCTTTTTTTAGCCCCTCGTTCCTCCTAGATTTTCTTGACACATCATCTGGCATGGACCAGTATATGGCCACTGGAAATGCCCCAACCTGATTTTAAAGGACAGTTATGTATCATGCAGCTCATTGAAGCCTCAGGACAGAGCCCTGAGGTTTTTTTAAGCCCCCTCCCAAAATTTTAGAATTAGATCAAACTGTAGATACAGAATCATACACGGACTCTAAAGTTGTCCATAGGTGCCTCAATTATGAGCATTGTCATGGTCATTACCTTGCCATAACGAGTTTCTAGGCCAGCCATTCTTAACCTAGGTTCCATGGAACTCGAGGGTTTTTCCAGAGGTTGCTAGGTGTGCCTTGAGCTGTGGCTAATTGACCTCCCATCTAATGGTACCTTCATATTTCAAGGTCCATTTCTACTTGGCAGAGCCAGTAGTATGTCACCAATGATATTTTCAGCTAACTGTTCTGGTGGTCTGACCATCACTGTAAGGAGAGCATTCTGCACACCCATTACTAATGTCAAAATTGATGCAATCCTGACTGGACGTCATATGACGTATTTCATGATAACGAGCCGGCACACGCCCGTTGGTGGCGTGCATAGCAGCGATCAGTGGTGCTGTGTGTCATTCTGACACACCGCCACACCGATCTCGGTAAAGAGCCTCTGACGGAGGCTCTTTACCATGTGATAAGCTGTGTCCAATCACAGCTGATCACGGTGTAAACAGGAAGAGCCGTGTATCGGCTTTGCCTCTATCGCATCTGGCAGACGCGACTAGAGGAGAGCCGATCGGCTGCTTTCCTGACAAGGGGGGTCTGCGCTGATTGTCAGCGCAGCCCTCACGAGCATTCCCACATAGGACCACCAGAATGCCCACCACTGATGATCACCACACCAGGTATGCCAACCATGGCCACGAGGGATGCCAATCTGTGCCCATCAGTAATGCCTGCCAGTGCCTCTTTATCAGTGCCATACATCTGTGCCCATCAGTGCCACCTATTGGTGCCTATCAGTGCCACCCATAAGTACCCATCAGTGCAGCCTTTCAGTGCCACCTATGAGTGCCCATCAGTGCTGCATATTGGTGCCACCTCATCGGTGTCCATCAGTGCCGCCTTATCAGTGCCCATCAGTGAAGGAGAAAATGTACTTTATATACAAAATTTTATTACAATCAAATAAAAAAAAAATATATTTTATTTTTCAAAATTTTTGGTCTTTTTTTATTTGTTTAGCAAAAAATAAAAACCCCAGAGGTGATCAAATACCACCAAAAGAAAGCTCTATTTGTGGGAACAAAATTCAAAATTTTTGGTTTGGGTACAGTGTAGCATGACTGCGCAATTGTCATTTAAAAAGCGACGGCGCTGAAAGCTGAAAATTGATGTTTGATGGACTAATCCTACCAGGGGTTCCCTGTCGTCTGAAAATGTATTATTATTTATTTTTAGAACGGTTCCTCTGGGGTAAAAGTTTTGAGAAAGCCTGGTCTAGGCAGTTCGAGATGGCCACTAAGGCACAGAGAGATTTTCCAAATTCCGTAGAGAACAGTGAACTCAAATTCCCATCTTTTAAAGTTTTATCTCCCATGATTCCTTTCTTTACATCAGATTATATAATGTGGGGGTGTAGGGGTCCTTGCTGTGTGTGTGTGTGTGTGTGTCATATATATATATATATATATATATAATTTTTTAGTGTATATAACTCAATAAAAAGGAGAATCTGACTGACATAGACCATTCTCCTTTCAGATTATTGGAGAGCCAGTGCTGAGTAGATTTATGAAATGGCTGCTTTTAAATGATTTGATATTTAATTCCAGTAACAATAAAATACTGACTATTGTTTTTTTTTTGTTTTTTTTAGAGCGTCCAAACTGGGGAAAGCTGGAAGTGAACTGGCCCCCGAACAAAAGTATGACCATCAACGGCCAGCAAGATCAGGTAATGCAAAAAGGGTTGCCAGGGTCGACACAACAGCAAAGTTCACTAACCCGTAGCATCCAGAGTTCATATGTAACTGATCTCACTGCAGTAACAAAGTGGTTTGGTTGGCGTGTTTTATAGCAGGTGAAACTTGTCTAGGAACTCATAAAAACCTTTCAATTTCCGCACTTTAAAATGTGGAAAAACGAACCCGAATAGCTTTTATTTAAAAATGTTTCAGGCAAATACATTGTAAAGATTATCGTCAACACGTTTGACCCTCAATAGGGGAAGACAGCGCTCATAACACATGTGCAATTATACTTTATAAACTATAAAAGGATTACACAAATAAACAATGTAGCACTTTTGTGTGTGTGTATGTATATATATGTGTGTGTGTGTGTGTATGTGTGTGTATGTGTGTATATATATATATATACATGCATGCTTGTACAGTACAGTCTAGGTTTTTATCTGCCAAACTTGGGGTAGGTACAAGTGCCACAAGGATTGCTGGCACTTGTAGTCCTTGTTTCATAAGGACTTATTTGTTTCACATTTGTTGTTGAAGTGGACGTTTTTTGCAAGTTTTGTGTGGCACATTCACCACTAGTGTGTTGTGTATCACATTTGATTGCATTCAAAGAGACAGCACACCCTTCTTGTATACCAGTAGTATGTAACGCAGGACTCCGTATTATGTAATGCAAAAGTGCATTGTCATTAGTATGTAACAAAGTACAGAGGTTAGGGGTATGTAATGCAGAGTTCAGACTTCAGGAGTAGGAAATGCAGAGTGTAGAGACCAGTAATGCAGAGTGCAGGGCTCAGCAGTATGTAAAGCAAAAGTGCAGAGGTCTGTAGTATGTAACACAGTGCAGAGGTCTGTAGCATGTAACACAGTGCAGAGGTCTGTAGCATGTAACACAGTGCAGAGGTCTGTAGCATGTAACACAGTGCAGAGGTCTGTAGCATGTAACACATTGCCATAGGTGTGCGCACGGGGTGTGCCAGGTGTGCCTGGGCACACCCCAATCCTGGGGTTGGCAACTTGTCAATGGTGGGCAGGTGATGGGTAAACCACAGTCCTTCCTTGCCAACCCTCAGAACCGGGACAGGAGAGGCGGTGGGAGTGGAATTTAGTGGAACTGATCTGTATTTTCCTCCAGCAGCAGCTGAAAGTAGGCTTCTCCTCCTCCCTTTTGTCAACATTCAGCTGCCACAGGAGGAAAATATAGGGAATTGGTACTAATATATGGCACCCCTCCTTTCCCTGTTCCATTTCCTTCTGTTGCCCGGGTCCCCCATGTGCTCCCTTGCTCCCCTTTCCCCCCATTGTTTCAGAATTGAGAGCAGGGAAGAGGCCGGTACACATATGTGTTGGAGGTTTGGGGTGCACACCCTAATGCAGTAGGCTGCACACACCTATGCACATTGCAGAGGTCTGTAGCATGTAACACATTGCAGAGGTCTGTAGCATGTAACACATTGCAGAGGTCTGTAGCATGTAACACATTGCAGAGGTCTGTAGCATGTAACACATTGCAGAGGTCTGTAGCATGTAACACATTGCAGAGGTCTGTAGCATGTAACACAGTGCAGAGGTCTGTAGCATGTAACACAGTGCAGAGGTCTGTAGCATGTAACACATTGCAGAGGTCTGTAGCATGTAACACAGTGCAGAGGTCTGTAGCATGTAACACAGTGCAGAGGTCTGTAGCATGTAACACAGTGCAGAGGTCTGTAGCATGTAACACAGTGCAGAGGTCTGTAGCATGTAACACATTGCAGAGGTCTGTAGCATGTAACACATTGCAGAGGTCTGTAGCATGTAACACATTGCAGAGGTCTGTAGCATGTAACACATTGCAGAGGTCTGTAGCATGTAACACATTGCAGAGGTCTGTAGCATGTAACACATTGCAGAGGTCTGTAGCATGTAACACATTGCAGAGGTCTGTAGCATGTAACACAGTGCAGAGGTCTGTAGCATGTAACACATTGCAGAGGTCTGTAGCATGTAACACATTGCAGAGGTCTGTAGCATGTAACACAGTGCAGAGGTCTGTAGCATGTAACACATTGCAGAGGTCTGTAGCATGTAACACAGTGCAGAGGTCTGTAGCATGTAACACAGTGCAGAGGTCTGTAGCATGTAACACAGTGCAGAGGTCTGTAGCATGTAACACAGTGCAGAGGTCTGTAGCATGTAACACAGTGCAGAGGTCTGTAGCATGTAACACATTGCAGAGGTCTGTAGCATGTAACACATTGCAGAGGTCTGTAGCATGTAACACATTGCAGAGGTCTGTAGCATGTAACACATTGCAGAGGTCTGTAGCATGTAACACATTGCAGAGGTCTGTAGCATGTAACACAGTGCAGAGGTCTGTAGCATGTAACACAGTGCAGAGGTCTGTAGCATGTAACACATTGCAGAGGTCTGTAGCATGTAACACAGTGCAGTGGTCTGTAGCATGTAACACAGTGCAGAGGTCTGTAGCATGTAACACAGTGCAGAGGTCTGTAGCATGTAACACAGTGCAGAGGTCTGTAGCATGTAACACATTGCAGAGGTCTGTAGCATGTAACACAGTGCAGTGGTCTGTAGCATGTAACACAGTGCAGAGGTCTGTAGCATGTAACACAGTGCAGAGGTCTGTAGCATGTAACACAGTGCAGAGGTCTGTAGCATGTAACACAGTGCAGAGGTCTGTAGCATGTAACACAGTGCAGAGGTCTGTAGCATGTAACACAGTGCAGAGGTCTGTAGCATGTAACACATTGCAGAGGTCTGTAGCATGTAACACATTGCAGAGGTCTGTAGCATGTAACACATTGCAGAGGTCTGTAGCATGTAACACATTGCAGAGGTCTGTAGCATGTAACACAGTGCAGAGGTCTGTAGCATGTAACACAGTGCAGAGGTCTGTAGCATGTAACACATTGCAGAGGTCTGTAGCATGTAACACAGTGCAGTGGTCTGTAGCATGTAACACAGTGCAGAGGTCTGTAGCATGTAACACAGTGCAGAGGTCTGTAGCATGTAACACAGTGCAGAGGTCTGTAGCATGTAACACAGTGCAGAGGTCTGTAGCATGTAACACAGTGCAGAGGTCTGTAGTACGTAACACAGTGCAGAGGTCAGTAATGCAGAGTGCAGGGCTCAGTGGTATGTAAAGCAAGAGTGGATTGTTAGTAGAATGTAATGCAAAGTAAAGAAGTCAATGTCCTGTAATGGACAGTGCATAGGTCAGTAGTAAAATAAAGGTAGAGAGTGATGGCACTTCATAATAGGCATAGCTGGGACCGCTAACACAAAGACCCTGCCAGAGTGAGGTAAACAGTTAATTACCAAATTCTGAATATTTCTATGAGATGGACCAGCCATGATCTTACATGTGTGATGTGGAGGTGTCAGCATTGTTCTAATGCACTTTCTATGTCGGATTTGTGTTTCTCCCATCAGGCTTGGGACAGTCCACGTACACGGAGACAGCGCAGCTCTCTTATCCAGAGCTGGGAGTCCGGTAACCCCAATCCTGCGGATGACAACTAGGGGAGAGGTCCAGATGAGGACTGCTGGTACGGAACTTATGATATTTGGACCTTTCCCTCTCTCTCCCCTCACATTCACTACAAGAACTGCCATCCTGCTATATCTTCCACCCTACAAATGCTCTGACATCAAGCTGACAGTGTGCTCCAACACTGGCCCCTAACTCATACATCACGTGATCAGTATCTAATCTGCCAATCAAGCTTTTGTAACCAATAAATTGTATTTGTAATAAATTATGGAAAATTAATTGTGTCGTTTTGGAAAATAAATACAACCAATGTGTGTTATATTATGTGTGTAATAAAAGATCAGTAATAAATGACACTTTGCTACAATGTAAAGTAGTGAGTGTACAGCTTGTATAACAGTGTCAATTTGCAGTCCCCTCAAAATAACTCAACACACAGCCATTAATGTCTAAACAGCTGCCAACAAAAGTTAGTACACCCCTAAGTGAAAATGTCCAAATTGGGCCCAAAGTGCCAATAGTTTGTGTGGCCACCATTCTTTTCCAGCACTGCCTTAACCTTCTTGGGCATGGAGGTCACCAGAGCTTCACAGGTTGCCACTGGAGTCCTCTTCCCCTCCTCCATGATGACATCACAGAGCTGGTGGATGTTAGAGACCTTGCGCTCCTCCACCCCCCGTTTGAGGATGCCCCACAGATGCTCAATAGGGTTTAGGTCTGGAGACATGCTTGGTCAGTCCATCACCTTTACCCTCAGCTTCTTTAGCAAGGCAGTGGTCGTCTTGGTGGTGTGTTTGGGGTCATTATCATGTTGGAATACTGCCCTGTGGCCCAGTCTCCGAAGGGAGAGGATCATGCTCTGCTTCAATATGTCACAGTACATGTTGGCATTCATGGTTCCCTCAATGAACTGTAGCTCCCGGTGCCGGCAGCACTAATGCAGCCCCAGACTATGACACTCCCACCATCATGCTTGACTGTAGGCAAGACACACTTGTCTTTGTACTCCTCACCTGGTTGCCGCCACACACGCCTGACACCATCTGAACCAAATAAGTTTATCTTGGTCTCATCAGACCACAGGACATGGTTCCAGTAATCCATGTCCTTAGTCTGCTTGTCTTCAGCAAACTGTTTGCAGGCTTTCTTGTGCATCATCGTTAGAAGAGGCTTCCTTCTGGGACGACAGCCATGCAGACCAATTTGATGCAGTGTGCGCTGTATGGTCTGAGCACTGACAGGTTGACCCCCCCCACCCCTTCAACCACTGCAGCAAAGCTGGCAGCACTCATACGTCTATTTTCCAAAGACAACCTCCGGATAGGACGCTGAGCACGTGCACTCAACTTCTTTGGTCAACCATGGTGAGGCCTGTTCTGAGTGGAACCTGTCCTGTTAAACCGCTGTATGGTCTTGGCCACCGTGCTGCAGCTCAGTTTCAGGGTCTTGGCAATCTTCTTATAGCCTTGGCCATCTTTATGTAGAGCAACAATACATTTTTTGCAGATCTTTAGAGAGTTCTTTGCCATGAGGTGTCATGTTGAACTTCCATTGACCAGTATGAGAGCGATAACACCAAATTTACCACACCTTCTCCCCATTCACACCTGAGACCTTGTAACACTAACGAGTCACATGACACTGGGGAGGGAAAATGGCTAATTGGGTCCAATTTGGACATTTTCACTTAGGGGTGTACTAACTTTTGTTGCCAGCTGTTTAGACATTAATGGCTGTGTGTTGAGTTATTTTGAGGGGACAGCAAATTTACACTGTTATACAAGCTGAACACTCACTACTTTACATTGTAGCAAAGTGTCATTTCTTCAGTGTTGTCACATGAAAAGATATAATAAAATATTTACAAAAATGTGAGGGGTGTACTCACTTTTGTGAGATGCTGTACATCAGTGGTCATCAACTCCGTCCTCAGGACACACTAACAGGCCAGATTTGATGTATTACCTTGGGGGAGATGCAGACTAGAATACTGCAATCACTGAGCAGCAGATATCACTTGTGATGTATTTCAGTTATCTTGCAGACCTGGCCTGTTAGTGGGCCCTGAGGATTGGTGACCACTGCTGTACATGACAGTTATAGGATGAGGGGTCATGTGATAATAGATCATTTATAGATATGAGTTCTAGTATGGCGATCAGGTGATAATAGATTGATGATATATGTGTAGCGGCCTCACTCTCTCTCCATCTTTATCGGTTACACACCAACTCATGTCTAGGGGTTCCTGGGTTGTGAGAGTGAGATGCGCCACGGCCCATGTCCTCCCCATTGTAGTAGGGAGGTGAAGGCCACTTCCTGATGTTTCCTCGGGCCGGTGTGTTCTGTGAATGCACTGAGTCTGTAATTGCAAGCTCACCAGCCTCCCCTTTGCTTCCAGTAACTGGAGTTCACACACCGGAGAAAGGTCCAACACTTGTTTATTCGACACTCCAATACGCAAAGCACAATAAACAGTTCTTTTGCAGCAAACTGGTTGGGACCTATAACCTTGCCAACGGTGGGGCGAGCAGATCGAGGCACTTCCTAAAGTTTAAGTTCTATGCCACTGTACTATGACCAGCGGCGCCTAAGCCAATCCGGCTGTTACAGAACAGGAAAGATGGGGTCTCTTCCAGCAACCCCTATGAACAGCAATGGAGCCCTCTTCGATACGCTGTGGCCCCTATCAGGGGGATGTGTCCTTCCAAGAGAGTTCCCAGAGGCCCACTGTCACCGGGTTGGTGCTGCTCCGGGTCTCCAGTGGGTAACCTCTCTGGCCTCCTCACCTCAGATACGAGTCCCTCCGCTCAGGGACCCTCGGACAGTCCACCCTAGCGGGACCCAGTCGAAGGTACTGGGCCCCAGGCCTCCTCGATAGTACCTCACCCCAGGCTAAAGGTGCCTGGGATGGACGCCAACATGACTCCGGACCAGGCCATGGGCACCTGGACCAGACTCCTGGATCTCCAGCACCCAGGCCTAAGGGGCCTGGGTGCGGACCGCAACCCTCCTCCTCCGAGGACCTCCTTCTCCGCAAGACCTCGTGGTAAGGGCGTCTCCCCCTTTTATCTCCTCCCATCAACGGCCCGGCGGGTTCCCCGCCCCAGCCATACCATCTCCGGGAAGGGACAAAACAGGGAGCACTGCAGGAGATGATTCTACCTGAAGCCTGTGGGTACCCCGCCACCCACAGGCAAAGGAGAATACTACATCCTCCAATCCTCCACGAAACAAAAAGGGGTCTGAACCCTAACACAATTATACACCTGGGTCACACTATTCCCCAGGTGTATCCCATCAATTTGAGGACCCCGCTACATATGCATGACCACTATAGGATGGTGGGTGTTATGTAATAATAGATCAGTAATATATACAGGATAGTTAAAGCGGTTGTATACCCCTATAAAAAGGCTCACCTAGGTAGGTAAAATTAATATCTCCTAAACCTTGCATGCAGCCGTTTACGTCAGCGGCGCATGCGCTCTGAAGGTCCGGTGGATGCCACCAGTGTTTTGTCAAAATAGCCAATTCATCAAGAGCTCCAATTACGTCACTTCCTGCCACTGTAAACCATCAGTAATTGGAGATTTTGACGACTTGCTGTTTTGACACAACACCGGCAACCTTATACACTCCGGGACACAGTATTATGAGCGGACATGGTTGGTCCGCTCCGATCCTAACCAACAAAATGGCCGCCTCCGAAGTGGCAACAACTTTTTCCTCGTTACCCGCTGTTGTGTCCAAACAGCAAAGTGTTTGTGTACTGGAGTGTATACAGTTGCCGGTGTGTCAAAACAGCAAGTCGTCAGTCTCCAATTATTGATGGTTTACAGTAACAGGAAGTGATGTAATTGGAGATCTTGATGAATTGGCTATTTTGACAGAACACCGGACCTTGCCGAAACAGAATGACGTCATCGCGGCTCCGGCTACTCGCAGCGCCGGAGCCGCGAACCCAGAAGAAACGCAGAGGGAATATGTCAGCTCCCTCAGCGGTGACCGGGCGCTTCGATCTAAGGTAAGTATTTCATAATGAACAGTGCATACTAGCTCATAATGCCTTTGCCTTACAGGATTTTATTTATTTTTTCTGTCGGGGCATACAACGGCTTTAAAGGATGAAGGGTCATTTGGTAACATATCATTGATATATACAGGACAGTTATAGAATGGGAGGGAGTCATGTAATAATAAATCAGTATTATATACAGTAGGACTGTTATAGAATGAGGGGCCCTGTGGTAATTATTGATATATAGAGGACAGTTCTGGAATGAGAGTAATATTGTAACAATATCAGTTACAGATACGTGACCGTTATAGTATGGGGGTCATGTGCTAATAGCTCAGTGATGGTTACAGGAATAACAGTCATGTAATAATAGATCAATGATATATATACAAGGCAGATGTAGCATGAGAAGGAATGTTATAATCATAGGTGTGCGCAGCCTACTGCATTAGGGTGTGCACCCACAAAGCTCAAATGCACATGCGTGTGTGTGTGTGTGTGTGTGTGTATATATATATATATATATATATATATATATATACAGTGTATATATAATATATACATACAGAGAACCAGTGTGAATGAGCCCTTTTTTTATTTTTTTTATTATTATTTACATTTTTAATTATTTTGACCTTTTTTAATTGTTTCAATAAAAAAATAAAAATGTAATATATTGTTTTCCTACAATGCTTTTGGGGTGTGGGGGGCTTTGGGGGAGATATAGACCCCTGAAGTCTCACTTTTAAGGCAGAGAAAGGGACTAGGGAAACATGTTCCTTTTTTCTGCTGCACAGAATTATTGAACACAAAGAGCTCCGCCCAGCCTTCCTGTTCATTCAGAAACTGAAGCATAGTAAACACAGCTTACTATGCTTCAGTTGTGTATGAACACAGTGAGTGATCGGTACGGATTACTCACTGCGCTCATTCAGAAAAGGAAGGGGCCAGTAAATGACATGGTTAAAGGGTTTGTAAACCCTTGTTTTTTTAAATAACAAACATGTCATACTTACCTCCACTGTGCAGTTAGTTTTGCACAGTGTGGCCCCGATCGCCGTCTTCTGGGGTCCCCCGACGGCTCTCATGGCTCCTCCCCATATTGGTAAACCCCCTAGGAGAAGCGCTCTCTGGGGGAGTTACCTTGCGGGCACGCTCCCGAGTCCAGCATTTGCGTCTATAGACACAGAATACCAAACCCTGCCCCGCCGCCCGCGTCATTGGATTTGATTGACAGCAGCGGGAGCCAATGACTGCACTGCTATCAATCTATCCAATCAAGAGCCGAGAACCCCCGGGCAGAGAGGAAGAGCGCGCCTCTGCCAAGGGATCGAAGGGCTCAGGTGAGTAAAACATGGGGGGGGGGGGGTTGGGGGGGCCAGTCAGTTTCAGAAGTTTTTTCACCTTAATGCATAGGATGCATTAAGGTGAAAAAAAACGAGGGTTTACAACCCCTTTAAGGTCCCCTTCGTCGCTCTCCATCCTGAAGATCCCCCTGTATGTCTGCAGCAGCTGGAGGGAGAGGAGGGAAGCCGGTAGTGCTGTGAGGGGGGCCAGACACTAATGCTCACGGGGCGATTAGGGTGTGCCCAAGCACACCCGGCACACCCTGTGCGCACGCCTATAATTATAATAGATCATTGATATATACAGGACAGTTGAAGATGAGGGTCATGTGATGATAGATAATTTAGGCTTCATGTACACGGGACGTTTTTACAACTGCTCCTGAACGATTTAACTTGACAGATCGTAACCCACGTTTAAAACGTCAGTTGCGTTTAGAAGCGTTTAAAAAAAAAAAAAAGTTTTTTTTTTTTAAATGGCCAAAAACGAAAAACGCCTATAAACGAAATGCTGCTAAACGTGGGTTACTGCATTCAGCCGCGTTTGGCGTCTGAAACGTGGAAATCTTCGACGTCTGAACTCATTTTTTTTTCTTTCAAAGAAATGCTGTTAAACGCAACTGCATCAAACGAGAGTGTGTACATGGTCACATACATTACATTAATTGAGTTCAGGGGCAGTTGAAAAAAGTGTCCAACTGCAGCAGCAGTGTACATGGGGCCTTAAGGATACGTGCTAGTTCTAGTGGTTATGGTTATATGAATAGGGGTCATGTGATAGTCATGGGCGTCCGCTGAACTTTTTTCGGGGGGGGGGGCATCATTTTAAGGTCATCCATTCTCGGTCCCTTTTTGACAATGTCATGAAGGGGAGGGGCTTAGTCATTATGACATAAAGCGCAGGCATGCAAAGGTTTGAGAAACCTGATGCAAAAGCTTAATAGAAGCATTAAGCTGCCATTGTCTGATTAGCAATTTCTATTTTTTTTAAAACCCACACCCTCTAGCTGCCGAATAGCGCCACTAAAACGATGGTAAAGCGCCGCTAAATCTAGCGGCGCTTTACCGATAATGTGGCCAGCTGGCAGTGTGAAATAGCTCTTGAGGATAATTCCACTTCACTCCATGTCCATATAAATATAGTGTGTCTCCAGGGGGGGGGGCAATTGACCCCCCTTGCCCTATGGAGCGGACGCCCATGGTGATAGTAAATCAGTTATATACATACAGGACAGTTATAGGATGAGAAGCCATTTAATAATATTTTAGTGATTATATATATAGAGGACAGTAATACAATGAGGAGTAATGTAATAACAGATCAGTGATATACAGTAGGTGATAGTTATAGGATAAGGGGTCATGTAATAATAGATCCTTTCCAGATCCATGGCTATTATAGGATTAGCAGTAACGGACGTCAGTGGACGGGTCACGTGAACCTGTTTCTGTCTCCTTTCTTGCTGTCAGCTTGTTATAAGTGCTGGGTAATCAGTCCCTAATCTCAAATCTAACATGACAGCTCTCCTTCCAGAGATTCAGACCTCTCAGACAAAGCTGGGGAAAGTGTATTATACCAAGATCTCCCAGTGCTGACACCTAAACCTTCACTATGTATCGCCTGCTCCATGCCAGGACCATTGTAGTTTCTGTAGAGATCAGATCCAGGTAGGTCACCCAGTGTGTGCACAGGGAGAGGTCTCTGAGGAAACAGCAGTGTTTGCATAGGATATAGTAAGACAGCATGGGTGTATATGTATATATTCACACACGTCAGGTATATATAGAGCAGGTGGAGGTGTTGTGTATGTTGCGCACATCGGATGGAGCCTCCACCCTTTGTGATAGCTCAGGAGCTGATACTGATTGGCAAAGCAAAGAATTACACGAGCAGTGCTGCCCTGAGCCTGTCTATTGTATGCAGGGCTACTCCCTGTTAGTGATGAGCCGAACACCCCCGGGTTCGGTTCGCACCAGAACCCGCGAACGGACCGAAAGTTCGTACGAACATTAGAACCCTATTAAATACAATGGATGCGAACGTTCGAATTCTAAAGTGCTAATTATAACAACTATTATGCATGTTATTGTCCTAAAAAGGGTTTGGGAACCCGGGTTCTGCACCAGGGGACATGTATCAATGCAAAAAGAAGTTTTAAAAACGGTCGTTTTTCGGGAGCAGTCATTTTAATGATGCATAAAGTGAAAAAAAAAAAGTCAAATATTCCTTTAAATATCGTACCTGGGGGGTGTCTAAAGTATGCCTGTGAAGTGCCACGTGTTTCCCGTGTTTAGAACTGTCCCTGCACAAAATGACACTTCTAAAGGAAAAAAAAGCCATTTAAAACTGCTTGCGGCTTTAATGTAATGTCTGGTCCCGGTAATATGGATGAAAATCTTTAAGAAAAATGGCATAGCTACCCCATGACCCCCCCCCCCTACCCCAGCCCATTACCAGCCCCTTTGGGTCTTGTATGGATATTAAGGGGAACCCCGCACATAAAATAAAAAAGGCCCTATATACTCTGAACAGCCGTATACAGGCGGTGCATACAAGACAGGGACTGTAGGTTTGTTCTTATGTAGAATCTGTTTGTAATTTTGAACAGGTACATTGTTTAAGTGTAGCTCCAGCCCAAAAATCTATTTTTAAACTTTTTGGAAAACATAGGTAAGGGTTATTACCCCTGTAACATTTGTTTTGCTGTCTGTGCCCCTGTTCAGAACATTTCACCTCACTTTCCGTCCCAATGACAACTGTTTTTGAAATGTGGTGTTTTTCTTGAAACAAGGATTGCTGATAAAGCATCAGTACAGAGGAGACACCTTTCTCCCATATTAATTCTTACAGGAGAGAATTTTCCTTCCAAGGGGTAGATTTCCTCTCACTTCCTGTTGTCTTCTTGCGTTTGCAAGTAGGAGTCGTTTGTAAGTTGGATGTTTGAAAGTAGGGACCTGCCGTATATACTCTGCAGAAATAGGCCCCTTAGTTGTTGGTGTTGGCACAACACTGTAAGCACTCACAGTTACTCTTGGTTGGTGCTGGAACGCCCTGCTGTCAACTATTATATCAGGAATTTTAATTACATATAATTGTTGAACAGTGGTAGTAAAAATTGGGCCTTTGATGGTGGTGCTGGTGCCACAACACTGTAAGCCCTGACAGTTACTCTTGGTGGGTGCAGCAATGGGCCCTGCTGTGAATTATTAGATCAAGAATTGTAATTGCATGCCCCTGTTGAACAGGGGCTGAAAAATTGGGCCTTTCGTGGTGGTGGTGGCGTTGCCACAACACTGTAAGCCCTCAGAGTTACTCTTGGTGGGTGCAGGAATGGGCCCTGCTGTGAATTATTAGATCAAGAATTGTAATTACATGCCCCTTTTGAACAGGGGCTGAAAAATTGGGCCTTTCGTGGTGGTGGTGGTGGTGGCGTTGCCACAACACTGTAAGCCCTCAGAGTTACTCTTGGTGGGTGCAGCAATGGGCCCTGCTGTGAATTATTAGATCAAGAATTGTAATTGCATGCCCCTGTTGAACAGGGGCTGAAAAATTGGGCCTTTCGTGGTGGTGGTGGTGGTGGTGGTGTTGCCACAACACTGTAAGCCCTCAGAGTTACTCTTGGTGGGTGCAGGAATGGGCCCTGCTGTGAATTATTAGATCAAGAATTGTAATTACATGCCCCTTTTGAACAGGGGCTGAAAAATTGGGCCTTTCGTGGTGGTGGTGGTGGTGGCGTTGCCACAACACTGTAAGCCCTCAGAGTTACTCTTGGTGGGTGCAGGAATGGGCCCTGCTGTGAATTATTAGATCAAGAATTGTAATTACATGCCCCTTTTGAACAGGGGCTGAAAAATTGGGCCTTAGGCACTGGTGGCACAACACTACAACCCCTCACAGATACTGTACTTGGAGCACAGCAATGAGCCCTATGGCAAATTATTGCTAAAAAAATTGTAATTACACGCCCCTGTAAAACAGGGGCTGAAAAATTGGGCCTTAGCCACTGGTGGCGGCACCCATAAACAAAAATGATCTTCCAAGCTATCATCATCAATCGTATCATTGAGGACTCGGAGGAGGAGGATAGCCAGTCAACATAACAGCACAGGCACTCAGCATCAGCATCAGTCTTGAAGGGATGTGACATGTTAAAATCAATTAGTCTGTTATATCAGCATCAGGTGTGTGGTAGCTGGTGGTGATCCAAGACTGGTTCATCTTGATGAAAGTCAGTCGATCAACCGAGTCGGTGGACAGGCGCACCCTGTGATCCGTGACAAATCCTCCAGCAGCACTGAATGTGCGTTCCGAAAGAACGCTGGATGCAGGACAGGCCAGTAGCTCAATTGCATACTGTGCAAGCTCTGGCCAGTGATCCATCCTCAAGACCCAGTAAGCCAGAGGATTTTCGGTGGGGAAGGTGTCCAAGTCTGACCTTGCCCCTAGATATTCCTGCACCATGTTTATCAGACGCTGGCGATGGTTGCTGGAACCGATCATACTTTGGGGCTGCGGACTAAAGAATTGTCTGAACGCATCGGTCAGACGGCCACCTTCCCCACCGCTCCTTCTTTGACTGGCCGAAGCCTCAGCAACTCGTTGTCCAGGACCAGGAGTTTGTAACCTCCCAGTCTCTGGGAACGCGTTGCACAGACCTTTCTGCAAGGCCTCCCGGAGTTGTCTCATCCTCTGCTCCCTCTGCGATGGTAACATAAGGTCCGCAACCTTACCCTTGTACCGTGGATCAAGGAGAGTGGCCAGCCAGTAATGGTCCCTCTCCTTGATCCGAAGAATACGAGGATCCTTCCGCAGACTTTGCAGGATCAGGGAGGCCATTCAGCGTAGGTTTGCTGAGGCATTCGCTCCGGAGTCCTCTGGGTCACTAAGGACGACATGATCCGCAGCCACCTCCTCCCAGCCACGTACAAGTCCACTGGTTTCTTGGGATTGTAAATCATCCCTAAAAGACTGCTGCTGATGATGCTGAGTGCCAGCCTCCACCTCCATGCTGACACAATCCTCCTCCTCCTCCTCCTCCTCTTCCTGTGAGATGGGTGGGACAGAAGGAACACTGTCTGGGTAAAGGGGGCCTTGAGAGGCAAGGAAGTCCTCCTCTTCCTGCCTCTGTTCTGCCTCAAGTGCCCTGTCCATTATTCCACGCAGCGTGTGCGCCAACAGGTGGACAAGAGGTACAGTGTCACTGATGCATGCACTGTCACTGCTCACCATCCTCGTGGCCTCCTCAAATGGTGCCAGGACAGTGCATGCATCCCTGATCATGCCCCACTGGCGTGGAGAAAAAAAACCAAGCTCCCCTGACCCTGTCCTGGTGCCGTAGTCGCACAGGTACTCATTGATGGCCCTCTGCTGCGTGTGCAGCCGCTGCAGCATGGCCAACGTTGAGTTCCACCTGGTGGGCATGTCACATATAAGGCGGTTCTTGGGCAGGTTCAACTCCTTTTGCAGCTCAGCCAGGCGAGCACTGGCATTATAAGAGCTGCGGAAATGCACACAGACTTTCCTGGCCTGCCTCAGGACATCCTGTAAGCCCGGGTACCTGCCCAAGAACCGCTGCACCACCAGGTTAAGGACGTGAGCCACACAGGGCACATGGGTCAGTTGTCCCTGTCGGAGGGCGGAGAGGAGGTTGGTGCCATTGTCGCAAACCACCATTCCTGGCTTAAGCTGGCGTGGCGTCAACCACCTCTCGGCCTGGCCCTGCAGAGCAGACAGGACCTCTGCCCCAGTGTGGCTTCTGTCCCCCAAACACACCAGCGCAAGCACGGCATGGCATCTTTTTGCCTGCGTACTTGCGTAGCCCCTTGAACGGCTACGGAGCACCGCTGGTTCATAGGACAAACCACAGGAAGAGGCCATGGAGGAAGAAGAAGAGGAGGGGGTGGAGGAGAGAGGTGTGTCACAACCAGTAGTAGCATTTTGGAGGCGTGGCGGTGGAACAACCTCCAACACTACTGCACCTTGTCCTGCATCCTTCCCAGCTGCCAAAAGAGTGACCCAATGGGCCGTGAAAGAAAGGTAACGTCCCTGTCCATGCCTGCTGGACCATGAGTCAGCGGTAATATGCACCTTACCGCTGACCGCCCTGTCCAGCGAGGCCAAGACATTGCCTTCCACATGCCGGTAGAGAGCCGGAATAGCCTTCCGTGAGAAAAAGTGGCGTTTGGGAACCTGCCACTGAGGAACCGCACATTGCACAAACTCACGGAAGGGGGCCGAGTCTACCAACTGAAAAGGCAGCAGTTGAAGCGCTAGCAATTTAGCCAAGCTAGCATTCAACCGCTGGGCATGTGGATGGCTGGGAGTGAACTTCTTTCGACAGTCCAGCAGCTGGGGCAGGGAAATTTGCCTGCTAGAATCGGACGTCGGTGTACTGCTAGCAGAGTGGCCGCAAGTACTTGGCTGTGACACACCTAATTCTACACCTTCATTCCTCTCAGTGCATGTTTCAGAGAGGACTGAAGTTATAGTGGGGTTGGAGATCCCAGCTGATGCGGTGCAAGGAGAGGTCCGCTTTGTTCTTTGGTGTGGGTCTTTGAGGTAGGCTTGCCAACGAGCTGCATGGCAGGTCAACATATGTCTGGTCAGGCATGTGGTACCCAAGCGGCTGATGTTTTGGCCACGCGATATACGCTTGAGACATATGTTGCAAACAGCAGCTGTGCGATCTGATGCACTAGCCTCAAAAAAGGCCCACACCAAAGAACTTTTTGAATGACGGGCAGAGGCAGCGCCCTGCACAGGCGGAGCTCTGCGGTGTGATTCCGTCGGTGTACTGCCCTTACGCTGGCCACCAAAGGGCATCCTGCCTCGTTGGAGATGTGCCTCCTCCTCATCCTCCTCCTCCTCCTCCTCTCTCCTATTAGGCACCCACGTGGAGTCAGTGACCTCATCATCCCCTCCCTCCTCATCACTGGAGCCAATCTGGCAGTATGCTGCAGCTGCTGGAACATGACTGCCAGATTGGTGTCCTTCTTGAGCATCCCCTCTGTCTGCTCTCACGCTACTGCCTTCCTGTAGCTGGGTTTCATCATCAGACCCTTCGAAACGCTGGGCATCCTCCTGGAGCATGTACCCAACACTGTGCTCAAACAGTTCGGGGGACTCCTCAGGAGGAGGACATGGTGGGTCTAGGGAAGGAGTGACTGATGATGAGTCTGACATTGATACCAGGGAAGAGGACGCTTTGGCAGCTGCTTTGCCAGTACCCTGAGCCTGGGTGAGAGAGGATGAGGAGGAGGAGGAGGGCTTGGTCATCCACTCTACCAAGTCTTCGGCATGATGTGGCTCAACATGTCCAGCTGCCGAAAAGAAGGACAAGCGTGTCCCATGGCCATGTGCTGATGACAATGCACCGCGTCCACGACCAGCACTGTTGCCCCCAGACACAGAGCCTGCTTGCCCTCTTTTATTGCCTCCTGACTGTCTGCCTCTCCTTGTTTGCCTTCCAGACATTCTAATAGATGGCCTGCAGGGAGATGGGAAAAAAGCAATAAGGGCTACCTTCAGGTGTCCTTCTCTGTCCCTTTACTTAAGGATTTCTAAATATGGTTGAGGATGATTGCTTTTGCACAGAATAGCACAACGACAATTTCCCTGACTGTCCAAAAAACAAGGATTTCAAAGATGGTTGATGAGGAATGCTTTAGCACACTATAGCACAAGGAGAATTTCCCTCACTGTCCTTCCCTGTCCTAGAAACAAGGATTATCACAGTGAAAGAAACTGACACTCTTCCTACCTATAGTTTTCTGTCCCTAGAAAAAATGTTTTTTTAAAGCACACTATAGCACAAGGAGAATTTCCCTCACTGTCCTTCCCTGTCCCTAGAAACAAGGATTATCACAGTGAAAGAAACTGACACTCTTCCTACCTATAGTTTTCTGTCCCTAGAAAAAATGTTTTTTTAAAGCACACTATAGCACAAGGAGAATTTCCCTCACTGTCCTTCCCTGTCCCTAGAAACAAGGATTATCACAGTGAAAGAAACTGACACTCTTCCTACCTATAGTTTTCTGTCCCTAGAAAAAATGTTTTTTTAAAGCACACTATAGCACAAGGAGAATTTCCCTCACTGTCCTTCCCTGTCCCTAGAAACAAGGATTATCACAGTGAAAGAAACTGACACTCTTCCTACCTATAGTTTTCTGTCCCTAGAAAAAATGTTTTTTTAAAGCACACTATAGCACAAGGAGAATTTCCCTCACTGTCCTTCCCTGTCCCTAGAAACAAGGATTATCACAGTGAAAGAAACTGACACTCTTCCTACTGTGAGGGGGTTAGCTCGGCAGCGGGTGTGTGTGACCCCCGGGATGGGCTCCCCACACAAAACAGGCCCAGCAAACGGAGGTTGTGGTTTTCAAAATCAAAAAGGTGCGGTTTATTTTCTATTTACAGTGACAAAACACAGCAAAGCAAAAGAAACATAAACAAAATAAATCCTGGTCAAGTTGACCTCTGACTAAACATACAGGTTTCCTAACTAACAACTGGGATCAGCCTAGTGCTGTCCTAGTCCCTAAGTCCCTGGTTTTAAATGTCCAAGCAAATAGCCACACAGGCTTTGTCTCACCGCACAGGGGTTCACTCTCCCTAGACAGTCCACACAGGTCTGGTTCCAGGCATGAGCTAACATCTAATGAAGCTGGGAGTTCTTATAGAGGCCTAAATGAGCTGACAAGCTTCAGCTGGTCTCATCAACTCCCTGTCTGCACGACGCCCAGCACTCTCCCTAGAGGTATGAGTCATCCATGAGCCCACTAGCCTTAGCTGGGCTTATACAACTCTCCACCTAGTTGTATAAGTCGGCGTAAAGCCTGAATCTGGGCGAAATATATCTACCCCCCTGGATGCAACCAGGTGACTTTACCTTCCTGCTGTCACATACCCCCCCCTCTTGTTTTAACCTCGGGGTTGGAACACCAGCAATCAGGCATTCATGTACTCGAGACAAAGCATCCACATTCCCCATTTGAACGCCAGGGCGATGCTTTACTGTGAAGTTGAATTCCTGGAGGGCCAGGAACCACCTATTCACTCTTCTATTTGTTTCCTTGTTTTGAGCCATCCACTTTAACGGAGCGTGATCCGTAACCATGTCAAAGTGCCTACCTAGCAGGTAGTACCGAAGGGAATCTAGAGCCCACTTCACCGCTAAACACTCCTTTTCAACGGTGGCGTAATTTACCTCATGGGACTTCAACTTCCTGCTGAGGTAAATGACTGGGTGCTCTTCCCCGTTCCAGACCTGGGACAATACTGCTCCTAACCCCACATCTGACGCATCACTTTGTACGACAAAGTCTTTAGAGAAGTCGGGTGAGTACAACACTGGCTGGCTACATAAGGCTTGTTTCAAGAATTGGAATGCTGCCTCAGCCTCGGGGGTCCATTTAATCATGACCGACCCTTTCCCCTTCGTCAGGTTGGTTAGGGGCACAGCCTTAGAAGCAAAGTGGGGAATGAATCGCCGATAATACCCAGCGATTCCCAGAAAGGCTCGTACCTGCTTCTTGCTGTTGGGACGTGGCCAACTCTGGATGGCCTCGACTTTGTTGAGTTGGGGTTTTATTACTCCCCTCCCAATGGTGTACCCAAGATATTTGGCCTCCTCCTGCCCAATGGTACACTTCTTGGGGTTAGCCGTAAACCCCGCTTCCCGAACAGAGTCCAGGACTGCTTGCACTTTTGGCAGATGTGAGGCCCAATCTGTGCTATGGACAATTACGTCATCCAGGTAAGCCGCAGCATACTTCCGATGGGGCCTCAGCATCTGGTCCATTTTCCGCTGGAATGTGGCCGGCGCATTCTGTAACCCGAACGGCATTCTCTTATATTGGAACGCCCCGTCTGGGGTTACAAATGCGGTTTTCTCTTTGGCCGACTTGGCCAGGGGGATTTGCCAATACCCTTTTGTGAGGTCAAGAGTCGTCATGTATCGGGCTGTTCCCAGCCGGTCGATCAACTCATCTATACGTGGCATGGGGTAGGTGTCAAATTTTGTAACTTTGTTCAACTGACGAAAATCGTTACAAAATCGCCAGCTCCCATCCGGTTTAGGCACCAACACGATGGGACTAGACCAATCACTTTGGGACTCCTCTATCACCCCTAAGTTCAGCATTTTCTGTACTTCCTCCCGTATTGCCTCCCGTCGGGCCTCTGGGATCCGATAGGGTTTTAACTTCACCCTTTCACCGGGCGGGGTAATGATGTCATGCTCTACCCCAGATGTTTGTCCCGGCAGCTCAGAGAATACCTCCTTGTTGCGAAGCACAAACTCTTTAACCTCCTGTTGTTGGGGTTGTGACAAGGTGGCTGCTATTCCAACCTCAGGAATCACGCAACCAGTTTGAGCTGGTGACCAAGTGTCTGCGACTAGGGACTCTCTATCCCTCCAGGCTTTCAACAGATTAACGTGATAGATCTGTTCGGGCTTTCGCCTTCCTGGTTGTCTGACCTTGTAATTCACTTCGCTCACTTTTTCCATTATCTCGTAGGGGCCTTGCCATTTGGCAAGGAATTTACTTTCAACCGTAGGGACAAGTACCAGTATCCTATCCCCCGGGGAAAAGGTACGGGTCTTGGCTCCACGGTTGTACACTCTCTGCTGTGCTAACTGCGCTTGGGCCAAATGTTCCTTCACGATGGGCATTACCTGTGCAATTCGGTCTTGCATCAGGGCGACATGCTCAATCACACTCCTGTGGGGAGAACTCTCACTTTCCCAAGTTTCCTTGGCAATATCCAACAGCCCTCTTGGGTGTCTCCCATACAGTAACTCAAAGGGGGAGAATCCCGTAGAGGATTGGGGCACCTCCCTAATAGCAAACATCAGATAAGGAAGTAGACAGTCCCAATCCTTTCCATCTCTATCCACCACTTTCTTCAACATTTGTTTTAGGGTTTTGTTGAATCTTTTAACCAGCCCATCGGTTTGGGGGTGATACACAGATGTACGTAATTGCGTCACTTTGAATAATTTACACAGCTCCTTCATAACCCGGGACATAAAGGGTGTACCTTGGTCCGTAAGCAGTTCTTTACAAATACCCACCCGGCTAAACACAAGAGATAGCTCTTTGGCTATGGTTTTGGCCGAGGTATTTCGGAGAGGGATCGCTTCTGGATAACGGGTGGCATAGTCCATTATAACTAATATGTACTGGTGCCCCCTGCGGACTTGATTATAGGACCTACCAAATCCATGGCGATCCTCTCAAACGGGACCTCAATGATGGGTAGAGGGACCAGCGGGCTACGGAAATGTGGCATCGGGGCCGACCTCTGACACACAGGGCAGGAGGAACAATAATTTTCTACGTCCTTCATCACCCCCGGCCAATAGAATCTCTGTAATACCCTCTCTCGGGTTTTCTCTGTCCCCAGATGACCTCCAAGAATGTGCCCATGGGCCAACTCCAACACCAACTTCCTGTAAGGTTTGGGCACCACAAGCTGCTCAACGGTTTCTTCTGCCCTTTTTGCCACCCGATACAGTAGGTCCTTCTCTACGCTGAAGTATGGGTAAGTGCAGGTATTATCTGGGTTCACTAACTCGCCATCTATTTTCACTACGTTTTCCCGTGCCTTTATTAGGGCGGGGTCTTTCAACTGTTCTGTGGCAAAGTTTTCCCTGTGAACCTCAAGATCAGAAAACTCCACAGACGGTAGGTTTTCGTCTGAGGAGGTGGGCTCCTCTCCAGTTTCTCGAGTCTCCCCTGCCAATACTGATAAGGGAAATTCCGGAGAGTCCTCACCACTCTCAGGGGAGTTTTGGCTATCACATTCCTGGTACATAGGGGCACCAGTGAGGGGCTCAGGATCATCCCACAGTTCCCAGAACTTCGGAAAATCCCTTCCCACAATGGCGTCATGCGGTAACTGAGATACTAAGCCCACTGGATGAGAGAGGGTACCTTTGGGGGTCTCGAAACACACTGTAGTCACTGGATACTCTTGGGTGTCCCCATGCACACAAATAACAGCTACCTTGCTATTCCCAGAGACCTCTGTTTTAACTAACTCAGCCTTTATCAGGGTCACAAGGCTACCTGAATCCAGCAATACCACAACATTTCTACCATTAACACACATTTTGCATAAATGTTTCTCAGTTCCTCGAATGGCAGTGCATGCGACTGTCGCACACAGCGACTGACGTCTGCCCGTCAGAAAGTCACACTGCATGGGTTCCTCCACAACCGGGCAATTGGCTGCAATATGTCCCGCTTGCCGGCAGCGGTAGCAAACGATCCTTCTTGCCGCCTCTTGAGCCGCTGATTTCCCAGGCTGTTCTCGCCAAACTTGGGGTAGAGCTCCCACCCTCTCACTCTCTCCACCCTTACCCCTTGGAATCCTCTTATCCGCCCCTGGGGATGGTCTGGTCTTAGGGTGGAAAGTCCGAGTGTCTCTGGAAGAGGCCGTCAGGTTCTCTGTAGCCAAGTATTTCTCCACACGATCCACAAGACCATCGGCCGTCTCTGGGTCTCCATGGCTTACCCACTTTTGGATGGCAGTAGGAAGAGCTCTCAAAAACCGATCCATTACAACACGTTCCACAATCTTTGGTGCGGACAAAGTCTCTGGCTGTAGCCACTTTCTGCTCAGGTGAATGAGATCATACATTTGAGACCTGGGGGGTTTTCCAAGCTGGAAAGTCCAGTTATGCACACGCTGAGCCCGGACAGCCTGGGTGACACCCAGCCTTGCCAATATTTCAGCTTTTAGCATCACATAGTCTTTTGCTTGGTTAGGCTCTAGGTCATAGTAAGCTTTCTGCGATTCACCAGTTAACAGAGGAGCCACCAGTCCAGCCCACTGCTCCTCAGGCCACTTTTCTCTTTCAGCGGTCCTTTCAAATGTGGTCAAAAATACCTCTGGATCATCCTCTCCAGTCATTTTTGTCAATAAACGACTCACCCCAAAGGACGCGGTATTAGTGGGACGGCTTTCCTCACTGGTCTGCGGACGTTGCTGCATTACTGCTTCCATCTGTTGTTGTAGTCTCTGCTCTTGCTTCTGCAACAGGTCTATGAAGCGGGCCTCAGATTGCTGCTGGGCTTGTTGCTGAGCCTCCAGACTCTGTTGCAAAGTTGCGTTTGTCTGCTGCTGGGCTTGTTGCTGAGCCTCCAGACTCTGTTGCAAAGTTGCGTTTGTCTGCTGCTGGGCTGCAAGGCTCTGTTGATGAGCTTGCTGCTGGGCTGCGAAGTTCTGTTGTTGAGCTGCAAGGCTCTGTTGATGAGCTGCAAGGCTCTTTTGCAAACCTGCATTTGTCTGCTGTTGATTGGCATTTGCTAGAGCCAGCTGCTTCAGTATCTCCTCCATGCTGGCTTAAAAAAAACTGCCACTGGTTCTCCACCAACTGTGAGGGGGTTAGCTCGGCAGCGGGTGTGTGTGACCCCCGGGATGGGCTCCCCACACAAAACAGGCCCAGCAAACGGAGGTTGTGGTTTTCAAAATCAAAAAGGTGCGGTTTATTTTCTATTTACAGTGACAAAACACAGCAAAGCAAAAGAAACATAAACAAAATAAATCCTGGTCAAGTTGACCTCTGACTAAACATACAGGTTTCCTTTCCTAACTAACAACTGGGATCAGCCTAGTGCTGTCCTAGTCCCTAAGTCCCTGGTTTTAAATGTCCAAGCAAATAGCCACACAGGCTTTGTCTCACCGCACAGGGGTTCACTCTCCCTAGACAGTCCACACAGGTCTGGTTCCAGGCATGAGCTAACATCTAATGAAGCTGGGAGTTCTTATAGAGGCCTAAATGAGCTGACAAGCTTCAGCTGGTCTCATCAACTCCCTGTCTGCACGACGCCCAGCACTCTCCCTAGAGGTATGAGTCATCCATGAGCCCACTAGCCTTAGCTGGGCTTATACAACTCTCCACCTAGTTGTATAAGTCGGCGTAAAGCCTGAATCTGGGCGAAATATATCTACCCCCCTGGATGCAACCAGGTGACTTTACCTTCCTGCTGTCACACTACCTATAGTTTTCTGTACCTAGAAAAAATGTTTTTTTAAAGCACACTATAGCACAAGGAGAATTTCCCTCACTGTCCTTCCCTGTCCCTAGAAACAAGGATTATCACAGTGAAAGAAACTGACACTCTTCCTACCTATAGTTTTCTGTCCCTAGAAAAAATGTTTTTTTAAAGCACACTATAGCACAAGGAGAATTTCCCTCACTGTCCTTCCCTGTCCCTAGAAACAAGGATTATCACAGTGAAAGAAACTGACACTCTTCCTACCTATAGTTTTCTGTCCCTAGAAAAAATGTTTTTTTAAAGCACACTATAGCACAAGGAGAATTTCCCTCACTGTCCTTCCCTGTCCCTAGAAACAAGGATTATCACAGTGAAAGAAACTGACACTCTTCCTACCTATAGTTTTCTGTCCCTAGAAAAAATGTTTTTTTAAAGCACACTATAGCACAAGGAGAATTTCCCTCACTGTCCTTCCCTGTCCCTAGAAACAAGGATTATCACAGTGAAAGAAACTGACACTCTTCCTACCTATAGTTTTCTGTCCCTAGAAAAAATGTTTTTTTAAAGCACACTATAGCACAAGGAGAATTTCCCTCACTGTCCTTCCCTGTCCCTAGAAACAAGGATTATCACAGTGAAAGAAACTGACACTCTTCCTACCTATAGTTTTCTGTCCCTAGAAAAAATGTTTTTTTAAAGCACACTATAGCACAAGGAGAATTTCCCTCACTGTCCTTCCCTGTCCCTAGAAACAAGGATTATCACAGTGAAAGAAACTGACACTCTTCCTACCTATAGTTTTCTGTCCCTAGAAAAAATTTTTTTTTAAAGCACACTATAGCACAAGGAGAATTTCCCTCACTGTCCTTCCCTGTCCCTAGAAACAAGGATTATCACAGTGAAAGAAACTGACACTCTTCCTACCTATAGTTTTCTGTCCCTAGAAAAAATGTTTTTTTAAAGCACACTATAGCACAAGGAGAATTTCCCTCACTGTCCTTCCCTGTCCCTAGAAACAAGGATTATCACAGTGAAAGAAACTGACACTCTTCCTACCTATAGTTTTCTGTCCCTAGAAAAAATGTTTTTTTAAAGCACACTATAGCACAAGGAGAATTTCCCTCACTGTCCTTCCCTGTCCCTAGAAACAAGGATTATCACAGTGAAAGAAACTGACACTCTTCCTACCTATAGTTTTCTGTCCCTAGAAAAAATGTTTTTTTAAAGCACACTATAGCACAAGGAGAATTTCCCTCACTGTCCTTCCCTGTCCCTAGAAACAAGGATTATCACAGTGAAAGAAACTGACACTCTTCCTACCTATAGTTTTCTGTCCCTAGAAAAAATGTTTTTTTAAAGCACACTATAGCACAAGGAGAATTTCCCTCACTGTCCTTCCCTGTCCCTAGAAACAAGGATTATCACAGTGAAAGAAACTGACACTCTTCCTACCTATAGTTTTCTGTCCCTAGAAAAAATGTTTTTTTAAAGCACACTATAGCACAAGGAGAATTTCCCTCACTGTCCTTCCCTGTCCCTAGAAACAAGGATTATCACAGTGAAAGAAACTGACACTCTTCCTACCTATAGTTTTCTGTCCCTAGAAAAAATGTTTTTTTAAAGCACACTATAGCACAAGGAGAATTTCCCTCACTGTCCTTCCCTGTCCCTAGAAACAAGGATTATCACAGTGAAAGAAACTGACACTCTTCCTACCTATAGTTTTCTGTCCCTAGAAAAAATGTTTTTTTTAAAGCACACTATAGCACAAGGAGAATTTCCCTCACTGTCCTTCCCTGTCCCTAGAAACAAGGATTATCACAGTGAAAGAAACTGACACTCTTCCTACCTATAGTTTTCTGTCCCTAGAAAAAATGTTTTTTTAAAGCACACTATAGCACAAGGAGAATTTCCCTCACTGTCCTTCCCTGTCCCTAGAAACAAGGATTATCACAGTGAAAGAAACTGACACTCTTCCTACCTATAGTTTTCTGTCCCTAGAAAAAATGTTTTTTTAAAGCACACTATAGCACAAGGAGAATTTCCCTCACTGTCCTTCCCTGTCCCTAGAAACAAGGATTATCACAGTGAAAGAAACTGACACTCTTCCTACCTATAGTTTTCTGTCCCTAGAAAAAATGTTTTTTTAAAGCACACTATAGCACAAGGAGAATTTCCCTCACTGTCCTTCCCTGTCCCTAGAAACAAGGATTATCACAGTGAAAGAAACTGACACTCTTCCTACCTATAGTTTTCTGTCCCTAGAAAAAATGTTTTTTTAAAGCACACTATAGCACAAGGAGAATTTCCCTCACTGTCCTTCCCTGTCCCTAGAAACAAGGATTATCACAGTGAAAGAAACTGACACTCTTCCTACCTATAGTTTTCTGTCCCTAGAATTTTTTTTTTTTAAAGCACACTATAGCACAAGGAGAATTTCCCTCACTGTCCTTCCCTGTCCCTAGAAACAAGGATTATCACAGTGAAAGAAACTGACACTCTTCCTACCTATAGTTTTCTGTCCCTAGAAAAAAATGTTTTTTTTAAAGCACACTATAGCACAAGGAGAATTTCCCTCACTGTCCTTCCCTGTCCCTAGAAACAAGGATTATCACAGTGAAAGAAACTGACACTCTTCCTACCTATAGTTTTCTGTCCCTAGAAAAAATGTTTTTTTAAAGCACACTATAGCACAAGGAGAATTTCCCTCACTGTCCTTCCCTGTCCCTAGAAACAAGGATTATCACAGTGAAAGAAACTGACACTCTTCCTACCTATAGTTTTCTGTCCCTAGAAAAAATGTTTTTTTAAAGCACACTATAGCACAAGGAGAATTTCCCTCACTGTCCTTCCCTGTCCCTAGAAACAAGGATTATCACAGTGAAAGAAACTGACACTCTTCCTACCTATAGTTTTCTGTCCCTAGAAAAAATGTTTTTTTAAAGCACACTATAGCACAAGGAGAATTTCCCTCACTGTCCTTCCCTGTCCCTAGAAACAAGGATTATCACAGTGAAAGAAACTGACACTCTTCCTACCTATAGTTTTCTGTCCCTAGAAAAAATGTTTTTTTAAAGCACACTATAGCACAAGGAGAATTTCCCTCACTGTCCTTCCCTGTCCCTAGAAACAAGGATTATCACAGTGAAAGAAACTGACACTCTTCCTACCTATAGTTTTCTGTCCCTAGAAAAAATGTTTTTTTAAAGCACACTATAGCACAAGGAGAATTTCCCTCACTGTCCTTCCCTGTCCCTAGAAACAAGGATTCGCACAGTAAAACACACTGACACTCTCCCTACCTATCCTTCTCTTTCCCTAAACTAAAGGAATCCAGGTTAAGCAAGAAAAAATAAATGTCACTGTCCCTGCCTATGCTTCTCTTTCCCTGCTCCGGAACACACTACACTAGGCCGCCGTGCTGGCGGCCTTTTATAGTGTGGGGCATGTACTAAACACCCTCAGCAATAATTGGCCACAGGCATCCTGCCTGTGGCCAATCATTGCTCTCCTCGCTGCCGGCGCTGTGATTGGCCAAGCATGCGGGGTCACAGTGCATGCTTGGCCAATCACAGCGCCTGGATGACACTGCGATGGCGTAGTGCATTGTGGGCCGTTCGCGTCACTCGAATTAGGCGCGAACGGCCCAAATCGTTCGATCTTCGTCGAACGATCGAACAGCCGATGTTCAATTCGAACGTATGTTCGACTCGAACACCGAGCTCATCCCTACTCCCTGTTTCTGCTGTCATTACCAAACAACTTTCTGCCACCTTTCCTGGGAAATATAAGAGGACCCGTCTGTTGGCTCACCAGTACCACCATATTCAGTTTCTTGCAGTGAGACCATTGCCCAGGCCTGAGCACCAAACCACAAAAGGTGTTTTGTGAATGACTGACAGGTTGTTAATGTATAAGCCTGTAGGCAGGTGAAGTCCCTACTCCCTACTGCAGGTGGCACTCGACCAAAGTGGCAATGCAGAAGGAGAAGAAAGTTGTGAAGAACTTGGTTCCTCTATGACTTCCTGCTGTCACAAGGACAGAGCTGTCTAATGACGCATATACATGATCGGAAATTCCGACAAGAAAAGTCAGATGTGAGCTTTTGGTCGGAAATTTCGACCGTGTGTAGGCTCCATCAGACTTTTGCTGTCGGAATTTCCGCCAACAAAAGATTGAGAGCAGGTTCTCTATTTTTCCGACGGAAAAAGTTCCTATCGGAAACTACTGATCGTCTGTAGCAATTCTGACGCGCAAAATTCCTACGCATGATCGTAAACAATTTGACGCATGCTCGGAAGCATTGAACTTAATTTTCTCGGCTCATCGTAGTGTGGTACGTCACCGCGTTCTTGACTGTCGAAAGTTCAGAGAACTTTTGTGTGACCGTGTGTATGCAAGCCAAGTTTGAGCGGAATTCCGTCGGAAAAACCATCTAAGGTTATTCCGATGGAAATTCCGATCGTGTGTACGTGGCATAATTGAATGCTTGCGTCCCATGAAACTTCAGCGGCCATCCTGGGTCAATTTAAGACTCCGGCTCTCGCTTTGTGTGATTTATGAGAGTGGCTAGGGTAGGGACAGGTTCCCCATCTTGACAGTGCTTGGTGTTGGGGGGGTTCTGGAGGAGTGCGGACAGTGCAGAGACTGCATCTACCTTGCTTCAGGAGGCCTCCCCTTTGAGTGTGAACTGGCCAGGCTTCATTCTGTTCCTTGTTGCAGATGCTGTCGGCATCTTTCAAGTCTTCAGACCGCTATTGCAGTTCGTGGGTGGCTCTGAACAGTCGTGCATACTCTAGGGTGACCACGTGTCCCGGATTGCCCGGGACAGTCCCGCATTTTGCAGGTCTGTCCCGGGCACATTCATCCCAGGACAATACAGTGTCCCAGAATGAAACTGACACAGCCACCCCCCCCCCCCCGGGCCAATCTGATGCCCCCAAAAAAGGCCACCACATCACCGCTTTACTCACTGACAGTACTTGTCCTGGCTGGGAATGCCTGGAGGAGCACAATCCCCGCCCCCTGCTTGTGATCGGAGAAATCATAAATCCCGCCTCTTGTGTCCAATCACTGTGCTGTGATTCGTTACAGCGCAAGCTGATTTTTGGGAAGGGAGGGTGTCCCTGAATGGTAGTTTGGAAATGTGGTCACCCTAGCCTACTCGCTGGGCCCAGTTGGATTGTGTTGAACCTTTCTACAGTATATAGTTATTGTACATTTTGGACTCTGTGTTTACTGCCGCCACACCACGCTGCATCCTGCTCACAAGCGGGCATACCAGGAAAATAATACGCTCATGTATCTACAGAGTTCCACGCTACATAGGGTGGCACAACTATTCCAGGCCTATAGCTCCCAACTTCCTGTCTCCCCTTCCCACCTCCAATCTACTCATTGAACTATGCAAGAACATCAGTCCAGGGCAGAGATTATTTGTCCCAACTTTTATATGGTTTCATCGGGATTATAAAATTCTCCGGTTCAATGCGGCTCTACTTCACCATACTAGTCCCAACCCTCTTTATGTTAAAAGTAAGGGAAAGGAATTGTGTTGGCAGTTGCAAGTAATAGACATTCTATATTAATTTACTTCCACACACAAGGTGTGTATTGTAACCTTAGGACAAGAAAGAAGCTATAAAATCCTGAGACGGTGGTACAGGTGCCTCAGTGACCATACCTGGGAACGTTCTGAAGTACCCAAGCTGGAGTTTTCCAGTGGGGTGGGATTGCAGCATTGAATATCACACAAGTATGTCTGGGCTCCCTATACACTCCTTCAGTCTGATGACAGCTGACAGTTACTAGGGGGGGGGGGGATTCTGATGCTACGCTACTATATGTGCAGGCTAACAGCTGATCGCTAATTTGATGTCACCTTCTGACTTTAATAGTGTTATGCTGCATACACACGCTCGGAATTTCCGATTGAAAAAGTCAGACGGAAATTTTTTCCTCGGATATTCCAACTGTGTGTATGCCCCGTCGGACTTTTTCCTGTCGGAAATTCCGACGGAATTAGATAGAGAACATGTTCTCTATTTTTCCGATGAAAAAAAAATCTTTTGGAATTTCCATCCGTCTGAATGCAATTCCGACGGACTAAAAACCATGCATGCTCGGAAACAATTTGGCGCATGCTCGGAAGCATAGAACTTAATTTTCTCGGCTCGTCGTAGTGTTTTAGGTTACCTTGTTCTTTACGGTCGGATTTTAGTGTGACCGTGTGTATGCAAGACATCTTGAGTGGAATTCTGTCGGAAAAACCCGTCTGAGTTTATTCCGACGGAAATTCCGCTTGTGTGTACAAGGCATAAGTATATTTAATATCTGCAACAGGCCAGGCATAATCTGGTAAACCATATAGGTATGCCTAAAATATTCAGGATATCTCCCCATCAGCATTAGACCATTGCTGGCAGCGTGAGTGGGAAACTAGGACTATGTCTCATATATGTTGCCCTTGCCCATTAATCCAACCTTTTTTGGTCTTGCGACTTGGCCACATATAAATTGGCGATGGGCTCAGACATTCAATTGTCCACAGATATTTCCCTCCTCTCTATATTACCAGGTTTTATCTCTACTGCCAAAAGCGGTCTCCTTCACTTTTTCTTACTAGCTGCCAGGGCAGTGAGTTCAAGAAATTGGAGAACCATTTGAAACCAAAACCATGAGTCTCTGAAATAACCCATCCCCAACTTATGAAGGAGTTGACTATTGAATTCCATGACCATTACATTATATACATAACTACATGGAGTACCTAGAACGTTTTATATGGGATCATCATAGTCAAAAACTACTCTAATGTGTAGGAAGTAATCCTCACTAAATTAAACAAGTCACCTGTTCCTCTGGGCACCTGGTACTAGCTCTCCAAGACCGTCTTTGACCTTCCCTCTCCATCTTCCTTCCCAACTCTTTCCAGCACAGTTTTTGCCCTTCTTTTTCCTCTTCCACATTTTTTTCTACGCACATAGTATCTCCCCTAGATGGAATTTTTTTTAAACATTTACCTAACCCAATAATGATTTGTTATTAGTTGTGCCTCCTTTGGATTTGATGGCCATCAGTTATTTCTATAATAACTCAATGAAAATATATTATTTAAAAAAAATAATAATAATAAACACATTAGCCATTGATTGATTGAACATTCGCTGCTATAAAAGGTACATTTCCCTCCATCTGGTAAATTCAATGGCTGTCATAGGACTGGATCTGTGTTTTTATACTCTTATGCCGCGTACACACGGTCGGAATTTCCGACAACAAATGTTCGATGTGAGCTTGTTGTTGGAAAATCCGACCGTGTGTAGGCTCCATAGGGCATTTGCTGTCGGAATTTCTGACAACAAATGTTTGAGAGCTGGTTCTCAATTTTTCCGACAACAAAAGTTGTGGTAGGAAATTCCGACTGTGTGGACACAATTCAACGCACAAAAGTTCTACGTATGCTCGGAATCATTGAACTTCATTTTTCTCGGCTCGTTGTAGTGTTGTACGCCACCACGTTCTTGATGTTCGGAATTTCTGAGCAACATTTGTGTGACCGTGTGTATGCAAGACAAGTTTGAGCCAACATCCGTCAGAAAAAAATCCTCGGTTTTGCTGTCGGAATGTCCGATCGTGTGTACGCGGCATTAGTGCCATAAAAGAGGGGGTTGTTATGCGCCACCTACATTTTGCCCTTAATTGGGTGCAAGTGTGGTGGCTGCCCTTCACTGGCTTTAGTCCAGTGTTAAAAAGTGTCTGAAAACACAGATAAGTATAAAAAACATTTGGTATTCTTGGTTTTAATATTATTTCACTCCAAGTATCCAACATCTGTCCCCCAAAGGGTCTCCTTTGCTGTAAGAAGCCTATTTGTGGGACTTTAATTAAGAAGTCTGTGAATACCAACAATGTAATAGATTAAGGCTGGGTTCACACCTCCGACGGATGCGGCTCGCAGCAGGGGTCCGGTGCGTCCCTGTTCTCCATTTCAGGGATTAATTTTTGCCTGAATTCGGCCCTGACACGGAGCCAAAGACGCACAGCGTTCCTGTGCAAGCCGCGCCGCAGCCGCAACGGAGACATGAGAACCGCTCTATAGAGAGACGGTCACAATCTCCTGTCATGCGAATTGGATTTGGTGAAACACGCATCCAATTTGCATAGATGTGAACCCAGCCTTATGCCCCGTACACACGATCCGAATATCATACGACAGATCGTACAACTTTTTACGCTTAAGAGTTGCAAGTAGAAATTAAATAGGTTATTAAAGTCCCGAAAATTCTCGTACGACAGAAAAAAAAATCGGAAGTGATGTCATGTGTTGTAATGTATTTGTGTTGTATTTTCGTACGACAACTGTTACTGACTAAATGAAAATCGTACGATCTTGTATCGTACGAGGAAAATTTTCGTGCATGTCCGATAAAATAATATCGGATGAACTGTCATGATCGGCTCTCGGAAGCTCTGTACTAACGATCCGATTATCGTACGATTCTTCCTCGGACGACATTTTTCCTACGATATTCAGGTCGTGTGTACGGGCCATAAGGGCTGTAGGGAACCCTAGGAGTTGTCTCCCTGTAGTTCCTTCACATCATTGGCTATAAGTACATATTTGGTGTTTGTCCAAATTTGGTCTATTATGTGACTGTTTGTTATTACTAAACATAGCACAATTTACAATCAAAAGGTCTTGAAAACCCTTGCATTAGATGTTTACTTGGCATTTGACTCAGTTTTCTCTTAGCCAAAATTTTTGCAAAATTGGGAAAATTTCACCATTCGGAAAAATGTATTGAAGTTATTAGTGAAGCCAAAATTACTTTAAATAGTACCTGAGGGGGCACGTTATGTATGCTGGTGTGCTGCAATCTTAATGCACCCTAAAGCACCCTTCCCAATCTACCTGCATTACAGAAAACCGCAATGCGCAATTGTGATCCACTGCGTTGCTAAAAATAATGTACTGTATGCACCTTTTCTGGTACATTTTGGTGCATGGGCTGCCCTTCACACACATTAACACATGGCAAACTGCACATTTACGCACTGCAAAGTTATAAAAAGGTTTTTCTTTCTAGGTGCACATAAAGCACACTGAGATGGCAAGACAGGTAAATATTTATTAATGCGATTGTGTCTCAGGATAATCATTCACATGTTTATTTTACATGCAAATAATTGAGCCTACTTAACAATCAAACAGTTTTAATTTTGCGTAATCATGCGACCAAAAAGTGACTTCCTCTTTACTCAGCTGTGTCGCAACTGCAAGCACTTATTTAGGCCCCATTAACATTTTTTTTTTTTAGTTAAATGTTTTTTGTATAATTTGAGATTGTTTTAAACAATCAGGTTGTTATGTTTGTTCACCCAAAACCAATGCTTCATTTTTGAGTATCTGTTGTCAGGTTTGATTGTCATGGCTGTTCTCATGCCTCTAGGAAGCCCCAGTGGTGAGGTCTCTACACCAATCTATATGGGTCTTTCTCCTGCACCACTATGGAGGGAGCAAGAGATCCCCACTAATGATACCAGCAGGTGGGCGGAGCTGGGAACACAGTCTCAGGCAGTGGGATTTCTATATGAGCTTCACCCACCTGCTGCTGTTATTATGAGGGAATCTCTCTATGCCTCATAGGCGTGCGCACAGGGTGTGCCAGGTGTGCCCAGGCACACCCTAATCACCCCATGTGGTTCCAGAAACCCTTACTGCAGGGCTGCCAGCTTTCCTCCTCTCCCACCAGCTGCTGCTGTGGGCACACACAGATGATGTTTCAGGATGAGTGGGGGAAGTGGTAATGTCATTTACCGGCCCCTTACCATTGTGAATGAACACAGTGATTGGTACCAGGTGTTTGAGCTTTGGGGTGCACACCCTAATACAATAGGCTGCGCACACCTATGCTATGCCTCCATGGTATTGTAGGGGACAAAACATAGTAAAGATCACATTGTTGTAGCTAAGCACTAAAATAAACCACTAGATGATCCAGATTATCCACCTATCAGTCCGCTCTCTCTCATGGGGTCTCCCTTCAGGGGAGCCCCACCTAGTACTTGGATGGGTCTGTTTCGGCAGACCCTCCAGAAAATGGGGTTCGTCTGGTTTTGGCCAGATGGACCAACTGTAAGTACCCCAGTCCCCGTCTGGAGCTTAACGCCCTGGAGAATCAGGGCAAGGCCCTCTGAATTCAGAGGGCTTGTGTACACCCGTTGCACGTTTTTGTGTTTCACTCTTTATGTGTGTGCACATTTTTTTGGCACTGGGTGAAGTTTTTGAGTGTATTTCACACGCCATGGGCTTTCAAAAAAATAAATAAAAAATCCACCTATCAGTTTTAGGTGGATTGACCCTTTAAGGATTGAGTTTTACATTTGAGAATGTATGATTAGTGTGAGAAGTATGTAAGCTGTGACATGTGCAGGGTGTGAGGCAGAGATGGAAATACGGAGTAAATATGACCTTTGATACTTAAATGCTCAGGCCATTACAAATCACTGTTTTCTCAAGGATAGGTTCAGTCTGCTTGTAGCCAATGGTGTGCTGGCTATAGACAAAACCACAAATCCCAGTATGCTTGCCCTCACCCAAGATCTACATATTTTCTATTATTTATCAATGGTAACATGTCAGAATAATTGGTATTTCTCAAAAAAATAAAAATTGTTTGTATTGGTTTCTCAGCATACAATATTTTGCACAGCATTTAGTAATACAAAAATATTTTAATAATACAGCTGCACTGCTTCATGATCAGTGAGAGGTAACTTAAAGCGGAGTTCCACCCAAAAATGGAACTTCCGCTTTTCAGAAACCCTCCCCCCCTCCGGTGACACATTTGGCACCTTTCAGGGGGGAGGGGGGTGCAGATACCTGCATAATACAGGTATTTGCACCCACTTCCGGGCATAGACTTCCGTGGGAGTCTACGCCACTTCCTGTCCCCTCCGCTGTCTCCTGGGAAACACACTGTTACTAGGAGAGAGCGGGGACCAGTGACGGCGCGCATGCGCAGTAGGGAACTGGGCAGTGAAGCCGCAAGGCTTCACTTCCTGATTCCCTCACCGAGCATGGCGGCGGCAACATCCGAGGACCGAGCGATTGCTCTGCCTCGTTTGCCGACATTGCGGGCGCGCTGGACAGGTAAGTGTCCATTTTTTAAAAGTCAGCAGCTGCAGTATTTGTAGCTGCTGGCTTTTAACAAAAAAAATTGGGTGGACCTCCTCTTTAATACAATAACCATTTAAGAGAACTATACAAGTTTACACAAACAGTATATAACACCATATCCATCAGACCATTGCAAAACACAAAATCCCACAATATATATATAACCAGAGCAACCACCAATAATTGCAATTATGCCCAAGTCAGTGTTGTTCAACTTATTTGTTTCAACATATTTTATTCAAAAGACAAGTGTACATTTGGTCATCTTATACAAAGATACTACAGTAGCATACATAATACTGGTTTAGCGTTCAGCTACATTGGGTCTTACACAACAATGTTAACAACCAACAAACACAGTGTCTGAATGAAAGTGTTCAATAGAATGTAAAATCAGACCAAGACAGTTTGAAGGAACCAGTTTTTAAACTAGAGGAGGATTGGGAAGGGGTTTTGAGGAGAGGCGCGGGATGAGTATCTCAGAGCCATGATGGGGAATTCCAGGTCCCACCATTAGATGAAGGATAAACCTTATAAATCTACCAGGTGCCGGTCAAAGTCTGTGGGTAAGAAATGTGAGATCCAGGTTTTATAGGGGGGGGGGGGAATCAAGTGTAGCCACTGACATTACCAATGGCCGCACAAAATATTTAGTGAGTTTGTAGGGGTAGTAGGAGGGTGACACTTCCTCTATGGTTCCCAAGTTCCCATTAACTCGTTGGACACCAAGTTCTGGGCCACATAAGAGGACTACTCCGGGGGTGGGTTCTAGTCACTAGCCCTTGCATGTGACATAACACCTCACCTAAAAGTCTAGTCACCAATGCGTAGGACCAGGTAGAGGCTGTGGTCATGTGAAGAATCAACATTAAGGTAGTCCCCCAACTCAGACATTAGCCACTTGTGTGCAGTAATAGTGCACGGATTTCCTTCATAAGATGTTGTCCCATGTGACTACACACTTGTACTGATGTATGGGTTTGCATTACATCAGTACAAGTGTGTAGTCACTGGAGTGGAGTGGACATGCAGAACCATTGCCCACTCCACCAGTCTAACGTACCTCTGCTACCTCACTCCCAGTAACTGAATTAAACCCCGCCGGACACATAGCGTGGGTTTCAAATGTGTCCTACGTTAACTCCATCTTCCCATAGCTCGTGATCAGACCATAGAGCTCCGCAACGCTAGTCTGTTCCCGTTGACCGTGGAGATGGAAAGCTAGGGAGGGAGTCATAGCACCGACCCCCTCGCTACCGGAGGACCTGTCACTTAACCAGGTACCACGCCAATGACTGGTTGCGATAGCTGCTCTTCCTTTCGGTTACCAATAGCAACTTCCTTCTCTTCTTAGCCTTGCAGGTTAACCTTTTGTAGGGGTGTTACACTTACCCCATAGAGTTTTACAGACCCAGTTTTTTTTGGAATTCGCCAAAACCCAACATGCACCCCTTGAATAACTACAGACCAGGCTCTGAGCAATTGAAACAACTTTTACTGGAAACTTGGTATGACATGTATGAATTGCAAAAACATCTTTCTCCTAACTACAACTAACTGTGGCTGCCCCAGGTAACCTGCACAGGTGAAGCATCTTTGGGAAAAGTCCATACTTGGGAAGACTTGAAGTCCATGGAGGTGTCCTGGACAGGTGGCACGGGAGCACGGAGAGGACAGCAGCAGACACTGCCAGGCAAGTCTCCAGGGAGGAACAACAGGTCGCAGCCAAGAGGGCTGGTGAGTTACACACAGTCAGGAGAGGACTGGGGAGGCACACCTGAGAGGACTGGGAGATTGCAGTCTGGGATGGGTGCAGAGCCAGTGGAGTGGACTGTGGTGGTTGTAAACATCTGAGATATTTGTACTTTCATCTCACAAGACAGTGTTCTGGGTTCTTCTACGACAATATCCCTCAGATATCTGAGATACTTGTATTTTCACCTCACAAAACAGTGGTCTAGGTTCTTCTACCACAATATCTCTCAGACATACGAGATACTTGTATTTTCAACTTATAATGTAAAGGTTTGGGTTTGTCTACAACAATATCTCTCACATATCTGGGATACACATGTAGCGGGGTATTGCTTTAAGTAGCCCTAAAGACTACCTTAACCAGTATGCAATGGAATACCCACAGTTCCTTTGGGCCCGGCGCAAGGTCTGCTAGGGTTGGACTATATAAAGGAGGGGCGGTGCAGGACGGGGGTCTCTTTGGACATCGCCCGCCTAGCAAGTGGAACTCTGTGCTGTGTCTGCTGTTCCGGACTAGGCATGAGAGCTGGGCCCTGTGGATCCAAAGAGCCTTCTACCCTTCACGGAAGAATCCCTGAGACGTCTCGAGTATCGACCTTCCAAGGCTTGTCGGGAGGATCGGAGACCCCGGGTATCGTGAGACTGTGTGTGGGACGCACAGTGGTGGAAGTCGGCCGCACGGACTGGTTCGGTTGGGTGAGAGAGCACTTGCTCGAAGATTACTCTTTAGGCCCAGTGTCTTTTGGTTAGGGCCCATCGTTATTAAGTTGAGCTGCTCACCAGAGGGACAGTGTGTCGTGCAGCCTTAGTGGAATCCTTTGTCGCACATTCAGCAGCTAATTGTTCTACACCCTGTGGATTACAAATAACCTACAAAGTGCCACACCATTGCTAGCGAAGATCCTTCTCTACAGAAACATTGTGAACTAAGTAGTCAGGCCTGACTGAATAGAGTAGAGACATTGCTGGGCGCCATCTTGCCCACGAGGGGAAAGCTTGCAAGCGGGGTTTATTAAATGATGCGCATAGGATTGAGGGGATTGTATACCTGTTTTATATGCTGACTAGATCTTATTGCAGGGCTCTGCATTAATAGATGTACTACTGTTTAATCTGATCTTTTATTTTACTCAGTAAACGCATTAGTGATTAAGCAGACACTTTGTGTGGTGTGATTACTGTGTATGTTATCTGAAGGATTGTGATACCCATAGCCTACGGGTCTCACAATCCTTTAGTCTCGCTAGCTGTGCCTAGGGAGGGTAGAGCCAGTTACTGGGGGTTGACAGCAGAGTGTTACAGGCCCGAAAAATAATACCAGCAGCCCTCTTAATTGGGGGTATTGCTACACATATATCACACGATTGATAAAACAAAGAAAATTTTTGATCCGTCAGAAGCAAAGCTGGTGAAGGCACTGCATTTTGCAGTTTACTGCTGCTTTCATGACCATTTATGTAACATTTTTATTTTTTATTTATTTATTCAAGTTTTAAAGTTTTAACAAAAAGCTTTTAAAGGCAAACTTTGAAAACCGGGGAGTGTCCCTTTAAGTCCAGAGTAGCTGGAAATTTTGAAAGGTTAGTCAGGTCTCGAAAAGATCTTCCATCACTATTGTGACATGTCCACTTGAAAAATGTGCTAATCATTGTGTATTTTAGTGCTTTCCATTAATTCCAATATTTCGATTTTCAATGTAAATGGTTAGCACATTATTCCAGCTGCTGCCTCAGGACAAAGCCTGGTGAGTTACACCCTCTCATTATATTGTATGTACAACAACAATTATCATCAGAATAATAATAGTACACTGTGAACATGATCATTAACTTCATTGTTTTTTTGTTTTGTTTTTTCCCCTGGGAAAACTATTGGTCATGCTGTCACCTTATTAAAGGGGATATATCGCTTTTTAAATGTTTTATTTCTCATATTTACCACTTACAGCCACCATGTGATGAGGTTTTGTTCAAGAAGCGTAGCTCTCTGCTCTCTGCAGCTGTTGGCTAAGAAGGCATTTTGGGTCCTCATTAGGGATGAGTCGAACGAGTCTGGGTTAAGTTCGAGGCAGGTTTAGAGATCAATGACATCGCTAAAGTTTGGGTGCCAAATCTGAACACCACTGAAGTCAAGTTTGCTAAGAAAAAATAATTATGTTTAAATTGCAGGTAAAATGACAGCTTGCAGCTGCTCTCTCGCTCCCAGCTGCTTCTCTCTGTCGGGTTCTCTTCATCGATACCAAACCCTTATCCTTGTAGAATGGAAAAAAGATTTAAGGCTATCTCCCAAGTACACCTGGGCTATCAATCAAATACCTTTTTTTTTGCCATAGTAAAAGGCCTTACAATTTAGCTATCCACATAATTACACAGAGGAGTAAACCCTAAGACCCCTTTCACACTGGGGTGGTTTGCAGGCGCTATTGCGCTAAAAATAGAGCCTGCAAACCAACCTCAAACAGCGGCAGCTGTTTCTCCAGTGTGAAAGCCCGAGGGCTTTCACACTGGAATGGTACGCTAGCAGGACGGAAAAAAAAGTCCTGCTAGCCGCATCTTTGGAGCGGTGTGTTTACCGCTCCTCCACCGCTCTTGCCCATTGAAACCAATAGGTCACCGCGGCTATACCGCCAGAAACGCGCCTCTGCAGAGGCTCTTTGCAGTGGTTTTTAACCCTTTTTTGGCCACTAGCGGGGGGTAAAACTGCCCGCTAGCGGCCGAATAGCGCAGCGAAATTAGCGTTAAAGTTCCGCTAAAAATAGCGGCGCTTTACCGCTGACGCCGCTCCTGCCCCAGTGTGAAAGGGGCCTAAATCTGCATGGTGCTTTTTACGTTTCCAGGGGGTCAACATTAAGGCTGTCATAGGACATTTAATAGGGACCAGGGGGAAGTTAATTTCCAAATGGTATAGGGCTTGTGACAGCAGGAAGGTAAAGTCACCTGGTTGCATCCAGGGGGGTAGATATATTTCTCCCAGATTCAGGCTTTATGCCAACTTATACAACTAGGGAGGGAGTTGATGAAGCCCAGCTGAGGCTAGTGGGCTCATGGATGATTCATACCTCTAGGGAGAGTGTGGGGCGTCGTGCAGACAGGGAGTTGATGAGACCAGCTGAAGCTTGTCAGCTCGTTTAAGGCCTCTATAAAAACTCCCAGCTTCATTAGGTGTTTGCTTATGCCTGGACCCAGACCTGTGTGGACTGTCTAGGGAGAGTGAACCCCTGTGCGGTGAGACAAAGCCTGTGTGGCTATTTGTTTGGACATTTACTAAACCAGGGACTTAGGGACTAGGACAGCACCAGGCTGATCCCAGTTGTTAGTTAGGAAACCTGCATGTTTAGTCAGAGGTCAAGCTGACCAGGGTTTATTTTGTTTATGTTTCTTTTTGCTTTGCTGTGTTTTTTGTCACTGTAAATAGAGAAATAAACTGCACCTTTTTGATCTTCTTGAAAACCACAACCTCCGTCTGCTGGGCCTGTTTTTGTGTGGGGAGCCCATCCAGGGGATCACACACACCCGCTGCCGAGCTAACCCCCCCACAGTTGGTGGAGAACCAGTGGCAGTTTTTTTTTAAGCCAGCATGGAGGAGATACTGAAACAGCTGGCTCTAGCAAATGCCAATCAACAGCAGACAAATGCAGGTTTGCAAAAGAGCCTTGCAGCTCAACAACAGAGCTTCGCAGCCCAGCAGCAAGCTCATCAACAGAGCCTTGCAGCCCAGCAGCAAGCTCACCAACAGAGTCTGGAAGCTCAGCAACAAGCCCAGCAGCAATCTGAGGCCCGCTTCATAGACCTGTTACAGAAGCAAGAGCAGAGACTACAACAAATGGAAGCAGTAATGCAGCAACGTCCGCAGACCAGTGAGGAAAGCCGTCCCACTAATACCGCGTCCTTTGGGGTGAGTCGTTTATTGACAAAAATGACTGGAGAGGATGATCCAGAGGTATTTTTGACCACATTTGAAAGGACTGCTGAAAGAGAAAAGTGGCCTGAGGAGCAGTGGGCTGGACTGGTGGCTCCTCTGTTAACTGGTGAATCGCAGAAGGCTTACTATGACCTAGAGCCTGACCAAGCAAAAGACTATGTGATGCTAAAAGCTGAAATATTGGCAAGGCTGGGTGTCACCCTGGCTGTCCGGGCTCAGCGTGTGCATAACTGGACTTTCCAGCTTGGAAAACCCCCCAGGTCTCAAATGTATGATCTCATTCACCTGAGCAGGAAGTGGCTACAGCCAGAGACTTTGTCCGTACCAGAGATTGTGGAACGTGTTGTAATGGATCGGTTTTTGAGAGCTCTTCCTACTGCCATCCAAAAGTGGGTAAGCCATGGAGACCCAGAGACGGCCGGTGGTCTTGTGGATCGTGTAGAGAAATACTTGGCTACAGAGAACCTGACGGCCTCTTCCAGAGACTCTCGGACTTTCCACCCTAAGACCAGACCATCCCCAGGGGCGGATAAGAGGATTCCAAGGGGTGAGGGTGGAGAGAGTGAGAGGGTGGGAGCTCTACCCAAAGTTTGGCGAGAACAGCCTGGGAAGTCAGGGGCTCAAGAGGCAGCCAAATGGATTGTTTGCTACCGCTGCCGGCAAGCGGGACATATTGCAGCAAATTGCCCGGTTGTGGAGGAACCCATGCAATGTGACTTTCTGACGGACAGACGTCAGTCTCTGTGTGCGACAGTCGCATGCACTGCCATTCGGGGAACTGAAAAACATTTATGCAAAATGTGTATTAATGGTAGAAATGTTGTGGTATTACTGGATTCAGGTAGCCTTGTGACCCTGATAAAGGCTGAATTAGTTAAAACAGAGGTCTCTGGGAATAGCAAGGTAGCTGTGATTTGTGTGCATGGGGACACCCGAGAGTATCCAGTGACTACAGTGTGTTTCAAGACCCCCAAAGGTACCCTCTCTCATCCAGTGGGGTTAGTATCTCAATTACCGCATGATGCCATTGTGGGAAGAGATTTTCCGAAGTTCTGGGAACTGTGGGATGATCCTGAGCCCCCCACTGGTGCCCCTATGTACCAGGAAGGTGATAGCCAGAACTCCTCTGAGAGTGGTGAGGACTCTCCAGAATTTCCCTTGTCAGTATTGGCAGGCGAGACTCAAGAAACTGGAGAGGAGCCCACCTCCTCAGACGAAAACCTACCGTCTGTGGAGTTTTCTGATCTTGAGGTTCACAGGGAAAATTTTGCCACAGAACAGTTAAAAGACCCCGCCCTAATAAAGGCACGGGAAAACGTAGTGGAAATAGATGGCGAGTTAGTGAACCCAGATAATACCTGCACTTACCCATACTTCAGCGTAGAGAAGGACCTACTGTATCGGGTGGCAAAAAGGGCAGAAGAAACCGTGGAGCAGCTTGTGGTGCCCAAACCTTACAGGAAGTTGGTGTTGGAGTTGGCCCATGGGCACATTCTTGGAGGTCATCTGGGGACAGAGAAAACCCGAGAGAGGGTATTACAGAGATTCTATTGGCCTGGGGTGATGAAGGACATAGAAAATTATTGTTCCTCCTGCCCTGTGTGTCAGAGGTCGGCCCCGATGCCACATTTCCGTAGCCCGCTGGTCCCTCTACCCATCATTGAGGTCCCGTTTGAGAGGGTCGCAATGGATTTGGTAGGTCCTATAATCAAGTCCGCTAGGGGGCACCAGTACATATTAGTTATAATGGACTATGCCACCCGTTATCCAGAAGCGATCCCTCTCCGAAATACCTCGGCCAAAACCATAGCCAAAGAGCTATCTCTTGTTTTTAGCCGGGTGGGTATTTGTAAAGAACTGCTTACGGACCAAGGTACACCCTTTATGTCCCGGGTTATAAAAGAGCTGTGTAAATTGTTCAAAGTGACGCAATTGCGTACGTCTGTGTATCACCCCCAAACCGATGGGCTGGTTGAAAGATTCAACAAAACCCTAAAACAAATGTTGAAGAAAGTGGTGGATAGAGATGGAAAGGATTGGGACTGTCTACTTCCTTATTTGATGTTTGCTATTAGGGAGGTGCCCCAATCCTCTACGGGATTCTCCCCCTTTGAGTTACTGTATGGGAGACACCCAAGAGGACTGTTGGATATTGCCAAGGAAACTTGGGAAAGTGAGAGTTCTCCCCACAGGAGTGTGATTGAGCATGTCGCCCTGATGCAAGATCGAATTGCACAGGTAATGCCCATCGTGAAGGAACATTTGGCCCAAGCGCAGTTGGCACAGCAGAGAGTGTACAACCGTGGAGCCAAGACCCGTACCTTTTCCCCGGGGGATAGGATATTGGTACTTGTCCCTACGGTTGAAAGTAAATTCCTTGCCAAATGGCAAGGCCCCTACGAGATAATGGAAAAAGTGAGCGAAGTGAATTACAAGGTCAGACAACCAGGAAGGCGAAAGCCCGAACAGATCTATCACGTTAATCTGTTGAAAGCCTGGAGGGATAGAGAGTCCCTAGTCGCAGAAACTTGGTCACCAGCTCAAACTGGTTGCGTGATTCCGGAGGTTGGAATAGCAGCCACCTTGTCACAACCCCAACAACAGGAGGTTAAGGAGTTTGTGCTTCGCAACAAGGAGGTGTTCTCTGAGCTGCCGGGACAAACATCTGGGGTAGAGCATGATATTATTACCCCGCCCGGTGAAAGGGTGAAGTTAAAACCCTATCGGATCCCAGAGGCCCGACGGGAGGCAATACGGGAGGAAGTACAGAAAATGCTGAACTTAGGGGTGATAGAGGAGTCCCAAAGTGATTGGTCTAGTCCCATTGTGTTGGTGCCTAAACCGGATGGGAGCTGGCGATTTTGTAACGATTTTCGTCAGTTGAACAAAGTTACAAAATTTGACACCTACCCCATGCCACGTATAGATGAGTTGATCGACCGGCTGGGAACAGCCCGATACATGACGACTCTTGACCTCACAAAAGGGTATTGGCAAATTCCCCTGGCCAAGTCGGCCAAAGAGAAAACCGCATTTGTAACCCCAGACGGGGCGTTCCAATATAAGAGAATGCCGTTCGGGTTACAGAATGCGCCGGCCACATTCCAGCGGAAAATGGACCAGATACTGAGGCCCCATCGGAAGTATGCTGCGTCTTACCTGGATGACGTAATTGTCCATAGCACAGATTGGGCCTCACATCTGCCAAAAGTGCAAGCAGTCCTAGACTCTATCCGGGAAGCGGGGTTTACGGCTAACCCCAAGAAGTGTACCATTGGGCAGGAGGAGGCCAAATATCTTGGGCACACCATTGGCAGGGGAGTAATAAAACCCCAACTCAACAAAGTCGAGGCCATCCAGAGTTGGCCACGTCCCAACAGCAAGAAGCAGGTACGGGCCTTTCTGGGAATCGCGGGTTATTATCGGCGCTTCATTCCCCACTTTGCTTCTAAGGCTGTGCCCCTAACCAACCTGACGAAAGGGAAAGGGTCGGTCATGATTAAATGGACCCCCGAGGCTGAGGCAGCATTCCAATTCTTGAAACAAGCCTTATGTAGCCAGCCAGTGTTGTACTCACCCGACTTCTCTAAAGACTTTGTCGTACAAAGTGATGCGTCAGATGTGGGGTTAGGAGCAGTATTGTCCCAGGTCTGGAACGGGGAAGAGCACCCAGTCATTTACCTCAGCAGGAAGTTGAAGTCCCATGAGGTAAATTACGCCACCGTTGAAAAGGAGTGTTTAGCGGTGAAGTGGGCTCTAGATTCCCTTCGGTACTACCTGCTAGGTAGGCACTTTGACATGGTTACGGATCACGCTCCGTTAAAGTGGATGGCTCAAAACAAGGAGACAAATAGAAGAGTGAATAGGTGGTTCCTGGCCCTACAGGAATTCAACTTCACAGTAAAGCATCGCCCTGGCGTTCAAATGGGGAATGTGGATGCTTTGTCTCGAGTACATGAATGCCTGATTGCTGGTGTTCCAACCCCAAGGTTAAAACAAGAGGGGGGGGTATGTGACAGCAGGAAGGTAAAGTCACCTGGTTGCATCCAGGGGGGTAGATATATTTCTCCCAGATTCAGGCTTTATGCCAACTTATACAACTAGGGAGGGAGTTGATGAAGCCCAGCTGAGGCTAGTGGGCTCATGGATGATTCATACCTCTAGGGAGAGTGCTGGGCGTCGTGCAGGCAGGGAGTTGATGAGACCAGCTGAAGCTTGTCAGCTCGTTTAAGGCCTCTATAAAAACTCCCAGCTTCATTAGGTGTTTGCTCATGCCTGGAACCAGACCTGTGTGGACTGTCTAGGGAGAGTGAACCCCTGTGCGGTGAGACAAAGCCTGTGTGGCTATTTGTTTGGACATTTACTAAACCAGGGACTTAGGGACTAGGACAGCACCAGGCTGATCCCAGTTGTTAGTTAGGAAACCTGCATGTTTAGTCAGAGGTCAAGCTGACCAGGGTTTATTTTGTTTATGTTTCTTTTTGCTTTGCTGTGTTTTTTGTCACTGTAAATAGAGAAATAAACCGCACCTTTTTGATCTTGAAAACCACAACCTCCGTCTGCTGGGCCTGTTTTTGTGTGGGGAGCCCATCCAGGGGATCACACACACCCGCTGCCGAGCTAACCCCCCCACAGCTGTAAGATCAGGGTCCTTACGTGTAAGTAAGCTGTGTACTGGGTCCGTCATATCCACCAGATCCCAGCCTGTAAGATGCTGCTGTTGGGCTGCGTAGAAATAAAGTCTAATGCTTGGAACCACTAGCCCATCCTCATCTTTACTGTAATGCGCTCAGGCCGATTCTAGCATTACTACTTTTCCATATCAATTCCCTAAATTGGGAGTCTATTCTATGAAAGAAACCACCATCGTGATATTCACACAGGTTAATTGTGTAAGACATAGAGCAACTCACCATTTTGACCAGGTTAGTTCTTCCAATCACCGACAATGGTAGTTTGCACCAACTCTTGCATTTGTGCCTAAAAAAAAAACAGAGGAGAGGCTGAAGGTTCAAATTGCACGGATCAGGGGTAACAACAGTCCCTAAATATTTAAAGGAGGGGATCACTGAAATCTGTTGGGCACACAGAGACATGGGCTAGGTAGATCATCCAAAGGCAATAACACTGATTTGTTCCAATTAACATGGAATCTAGATAATTTGCCAAATCTGTCAATAAAGCCCCTTTCACACTGGGGCGGGCAGGAGCGGTGGCGGTATAGCAGCGCGATTTGCAGCGCTGCTATACCGTCGTTCTTACCGCGGTATGCAGTCGCTAGGGGGGTGAATTTAACCCCCGCTAGCGGCCGTCCCATTGATTTCAATGGGCACCCGCGGTAAAGGAGCGGTGAACACACCGCTCCTTTACCGCTGTAAAGATGCGGCTAGCAGGACTTTTGGAGCGGTCCTGCTAGCGCACCGCTTCAGTGTGAAAACCTTCGGGCGTTCACATTGAAGGCTACAGGCAGGAATTTTTCATGCGGTATAATAGCGCTATTATTAGCGCTAAACCGCATGAAAAACGCCCCAGTGTGAAAGGGGCCTAAGTGTTCTGTCTTTCCAATCTAAGCATTGAAAGTGTGATATCCGTAACTTACAGTTAGTTGTGTTGAGATGTCTATAAGCCCAATCTTATTTTGATAAACAGACAGTGACTCAATCCAGACGACACCTTGTGAAGTTTAATCCATAAACTGTGAGGATCTTACAACAATGAACAACGGATAGGTCAAAAGTTCATAATGTGATCCAGTACAGACATGTGCTGAGATGCATTACTGGGAAAATGAACAAAGGGTGGGGCTAACTATACAGGATAAGCTGAGATACAGGAAGGGGTGGAACCAGGGACAGAATAATACATATAACATTTAAAGGCATATCACAAAGCATGTGAAACATGACACTCCCCGTCTAAATCTATGATTTCTATTATTAACAAACTTTAGTCCAAGTCCAAATATAAGTAATGAAGATTCTTTCCAAGAACAACTGCAAAACAAGAGGGAAGGGAAGAACAAGGGAAACAATGCAAACATTAACGGTCATGACGATTGTAGCACTTACCCCCAAAGGAAGAGCTGGTTTTGTTTTGGGTCATGCAAACTACCTCCCAGGCCTCCGTTGTCAACAAAGAAACATCCCATTGTTGACCACGGCGTTCTCTCACCACAGTATCCAAACTGACTAATCCCCAGAGTTCTTTCAGAGGAAAAAACGTTCTTTTCAGAGAGAAAAAAACAAACACGCTCTCTGCCTCTTCTTCTTTCAGAGCAACAAGCCTTTTACGGCAAAGGATAAAGTCACCTCGATCCAAGGTACTGTTCACCCGTGAAAGGACAGGAAATATCCGGGAGGGTTACCAGTCTTCCGCGCTCATCCCGGGTAGTAATAGAATACACAATGTCATTTCTCCCCGAGCAGCAAAGTACAACTCGGTCAGCATGGATGTGCCGACCGTAACCCCAGTCCAAGCGACAACCCCTGAATCGGTTAGTTATGGTAGCTGAGTGATCAAAGTTCCTGTACGGCTTGGGTACCTGAAGATAGTCCCAAATGGCATCCCCGTACCACTGTTCACGGCAAGTCTCAATCTCGAACATTAGTTCCTTGGGTACATAAGGGAACTCCAAGCCGTACTCGGTAGCCACCCTTTTTAACAGGATCCGCTGCAAGCGTGCAAGTTCAGGCAGAGACGCAGGGGTTCCTGTCCCAGGCATCACATACGAATCCGGGGACCTCCAGACCAAAGCCGTAGTGGGCTCCATCAAAAGTCTTTCACTCTGTACAGATACAACCTTCTCTGTTAAAGCAGGGACTTTCACCCGGGGTGTGGTGTCCCCAGAGCTCACGGGTGATCCCTCTCGAAGGCTGCGGGTTGGGGTAACACTTTTCACATTGTCCCATCCCTTTTTGAGGAATATCTCGTCAATTTCCCCATCATCCCCAACATCGGATGAAGAGTCAAAGTCTGAAGAATCTCACTCCTCCACAGGCAAATAATTTCTGGCCATAGCAGTCACTTTACCCCCAGCCTTCTTACTGTCCCCTGATGTGGACTTCTCGGGCAGCCTTCCTCTTTTGAGGTCCAGTTCTGGCAGGCGCTGGGGCAGACTCCAACCGCGGCCGCGGGAGGCCTTGACTTAGCCCACCTTCAGTTTTGCTGGCGGGATGGAGACTTCAGTGGTAGCGGAGGCAGCGTCCGTCGCGGTGTCCGCTGATGGATCTGCAGTGGCAGGGGCATCTTCTCCGGATACATCCATAGCAGCACATGCTATGCGCGTGGGCTTGGCTGTAGAGGTATAGGCAACTTCCTCCGAAGTGAAGGCGCCTGTGACCCAGTTGACCCGATAAGCTCGGGGCGATTCGGGGGGGCTGCTCCACCTCAAAAAGGAACTCCCCACAGGACAAACATCGTCCGAACGGGCGCGGCTGCACAGCCAGTCCACTGCATCCAGGGCAGAGCATGCCCAGGGCCTTCGCATCTCAACACGTGTACAACGCGAAGCGGCTCCGGGGCTTGAGTCAGATCCCCAGTAAGCGGGGCTGCAAGCTGAGCAGAGTCCATGGTAGTAGGCACAGGGAACATCCGGGGTCTAGCATAGCATCTAACATAGCTGAGGACCATGGAAGTAACGACATGCTGCTCTCTTGCCCCTTCCAACACTCTCCGCTTCCTGGCGCCAAACTGCACCCACGTGTAGCAGCAAGTGGCGGGAACTCCTCCCCTTTTTCTCTTCCTGCACGTAGCTCACAGGCTTTTCTTCCTCTGGATCCGCCCATGAACTACGCAGTTAGAAAAAGAGAACAGTTCTGTGCCCCTTAACCCCTTCTTCTCGTTCAAAGTACAGTAACACAGTCCAACTTCCTCAATGGCGACTTCTCCAAAAACATAGAAAGTAATCCAATTGCGAGAGGTAGCTGCAAATCCCGGACTCGAGCCCCCACGTGTAGCACTTACCCCCGAAGGAGCGGCTGGTTTTGTTTTGGGTTATGCAAACTACCTCCAAGGCTTCCATTGTCAGGGTAAATAGTCTTTAGAAAAGCCAATGTCCACACAGATGTAAAACCTAAACAGTAAGGCTTTATTTTCCTTTTGCAGTGGAAACTTGAGGGGAAAGTAGGAAACGAGAGAAGTATAGGGGAAGGTTCAAGCACGCAACACTAAAGTCAAACAAAGTCTTGTAAACGTCGCCACTCAAGCCTGAGTGGGTATTGCTCACCCGGATAGTTCCGTTTTCTGGTCCTAGCAGCCGGAATGACGCACGGATCTATTTCTAACGGTCTCTGTCACAGACCCTGAGGTGAATCTGAGGATGCGTTCAGGAATCCTCTGCCACAGCATTAGCAAAGTCCTGAACCTCCTAGCCAAGCAATAAGAGAGAACTTCTATGCCAGATTGGCGTATTGCAAGGCCTTTAAGTTCTTGGATCCCTCCTTCAGTAGGTTGCCAGGCCTCTCCCGAGACAGCAGTACCATCGCCAGTCTCCCCTGGGGAAGGTCCTCCCCCGGCTTTCCCCCCTCAAGAGTAGACTTCCCGAAAATGGGTAGCATAGGATCCTCTTCAAAGGTGTAGGCCCCAGCCAGCAGAGCGGGGCCTACCAGGCAGCGATGCAGCCTCGGGCTGAAGGTGCCCGGGGCTGGAACACACACGCATCCCGTACCATGCGGGCCACGAGGCGCGCACACCAACCACACCGAATCAATGGCGTCTGCCCCTTATGTACCCCTTCCCAGCATGCACAGCAGGATAACTACGCCCACCGCACGGCAGCTGAGAAAGGACCCCCAATGTGGTGTGATACCCCTGTATTTCAACCTGGGCCGGTGGTGGCAGTGCCACCTACAGGCGAACAGGGAACACAACCACCAGGCAGTATCACACCCAGAGTAGAAGCAAAATTTAGAACAATCAGCTGGTCTGAGCCTAACTACTGACTCAGACTATCCCATAAATTTAACATAGCGTCCCAACTATTTGGGAAGGGCGCTACACAATAATCAAAGAAGGTGCAGAATCACCTAAATAAAGTAGGGTATCATCCACGTAAAGAGATGTTCTTTTTTCCTGCAAACCCCTACAGAAACATGTGATATATGGAGACACTCACACCGTCATCACCAGAGAGTCAATAGCAAGAGCAAATAGTAGTGATGACGGGGTACCTCTGTCTCATCCACCTTTTCAAACGGAAATGATCCGTCAAATCATTGTTCACTCTTATGTGGGCCACAGGCGCAGAACATAACATTTTGACCCATGTTTTAAAGTTTGCCCCCAAGCCAAACCTATCAAGGACCTCCAATAGATACGGCCATTCGACGCTGTCAACGCCCTTGGCCGTGTTGAGAGATTGTCTATTGGAAGCGTCCCAGAATTGCCTATTGGAAGCTGAGTATTTAAAAATAAACAAATATTTTAAAACCCTTATCCTTGATGAAGGTCTGGTATGAATGTCAAGGGAGATCCCACAAAAAGAAAAAAGGATGCCTGATCCCCTCCAATATTCATACCAGACCCTTTGGCTCTGGTACGGATTTAAAGGTCCACCCATTAAATCCATACCACACCCTTACCTGAGCATGCAGCCTGGATTGCCAGGATGTGGGGGTGGGGCAAGGCCAGGTAGGGGGGTGGGAGGGCAAGCATTCATCAGTGGTTGCTAAGTAAGAAAAAACACTACTATACATTTATATGACCTTTTAAACGAAAAGTCCAGCATTCAGCAGAAGTTCAGTCTGAACACTCAAAAGCTCATCCCTAGTCCTTACCATAAAATCCTTTTCTTTAGTACACAATATAGGACTCTAATCTTCTAGGCCTGAGTAGAGCTGTCACCTATAGGAGGCTGGACACTAAGCAAGGCAGAAGGACAAAGCCCCACCTAGTGGCTATACCATTGCATGCAGTGAACAAGCTTAGGAGTAGCAAGTGTTGAGTATAATAGTAATGACAATAGGAAATGCGGTAGTAAACCTGCAGATTTTTTATGATTTTTTTTAAACCTGTAAGGCAAAAGGCATAATGAGCTAGTATGCACTGCATGCTAGCTCATTATGAAATACTTACCTTAGAACGAGGCATCGGCGGGTGATCTCAGTCCACGCCGAGGGAGCGGACATTTTCCCTCGGCGTGACTTCCGGGTATCGCGGCTCCGGCGCATGCGCGCGGGAGACTTTTCTCCGGCAAGGTCCGGCATCTGCCGGACCTTTCAGCCGGGAAACTCAGAGCGCTTGAGCCGTTGAAGTCAGCAGCTGCATGCAAGGGGAAAATTTCCTAAACCGTACAGGTTTAGGAGATATTCTTTTTTACCTACAGGTAAGCCTTATTATAAGCTTACCTGTAGGTCAAAGTGAAATGTACATGTACAGCATCGCACGACCACGCAATTGTCAGTTAAAACAACGCAGTGCCGTATTGCAAAAAATGGTCTGGTCATTAAGGGGGTAAATCCTTCTGGAGCTGAAATGGTTAATACTAAGCTACAGCTTTAACTCTCTGTAAGGGGGACATTGTGATCACCACTCTAAGGGGGGTCTTCTTCCCACTGGCCTCCAAGGTAAGGGGCATTTTTCCCACTGACCCCAGATTAATAAGTTTTAGCAGGGGTTCCCTGAAATTTTAAAAAGTATTTCAAGGGATCCTCAGGGGTAAAAAGGTTGAGGAGGGCTGCTATCTAGTGTTACTTGAGTGACAGCTCTGAGTCTGCTGCAGTTGCTGACATCTTATCCAAGATGGTAGCACCAGCAGGAGTCTCGGGATTTTTGGAAATCTACACAAAGATGCTCCCAGCACAATGACTCTTGTGAAAAGCTTCTTCTTCTGGTAAGCTTACCACCCTCTGAAAAGCGTTCCATGGTGGATCGCTTTTCAGAGGGTGGTATAGCTGCGGATGACAGGTGTTCAGGAGGCGCTACTATTGCCTCTTGACACTCTATTTTTATTTTCATTTTATTTGCTGAATGGCAATTTTACATTGTGAGACTGTGCCACAATTGCGAGCCAAGCATTGGACTTGTGGCTGTGGTGTGGCTCCATCAATCATAATGGGCGAGTTTGAGAGACGGTGCCGCCTGTCGAGCTCTGCCACGCCTGGGAGGCAAATAATCATGTCCATGGCATCTGTACAGCCCTGTTAGGAGAGTGGCCAGGGGATCATATAAAAGCGGCTCAGCTGCCTGTTTTTATTGCCCCCCCCTGACTGCCCATGTGAAAAAGCCCAAAGACAGCTCTCAGTCTTTACAGTCATCACCTGATTGGCTGTTCCTTCCTTCCCCTCTGGTAAAGACACACAAAAGCTGGGGGGGGGGGGGGAGACCATGGTAAGGGGACACTAAGGCTGGATTTTTGCATTTTGCAGATTTGCACTACAGTCCATGTAACATGGTTTCCTATGGAACACGTTCTGCAGTGCAAATCTGCAAAATGTAAAAAGCACAAAAAATGCCATAGGTGTGAATCCAGCCTAAGGTTGAGTGGAAATTCATTAAAAAGGAACTTCAGTCCCCCTAATGCTGACCCATTGACCGGCCATCTTTGAAAGTCTGACATGTGTGCAGATGTTATGAAAATCTCTGACAAGTCCTGAAAGCTGATATATGCTTATTCTGATTTTTTTTTTTTACCAAAAACATGTAGCAGAATACATATTGACCTAAATTTATGAAGAAATTCCATTTTATTAAATTTTTTATTTGATATGTTTTATATCAGAAAATATTATTTTTTTTAAAAAAAAATTTAAATTGTCAGTCTTTTTTTTTTTTATAGCGCAGTCGTACGACACTGTACCCAAACAAAATTGTTGTCCTTTTTTTTCCCACAAATAGAGCTTTCTTTTGGTGGTATTTGCGGTTTTTATTTTTTGCACTATATACAAAAAAAGAACGACAATTTTGAACAAAAAAAAATTGTACTTTCTGCTATAAAACATTTCCAAAAGAAAACAAAAAGTAAAAAAAAAACAAATGTATTCATTAGTTTAGGCCAATATGTATTCTGCTACATATTTTTGGTAAAAAAAATCCCAATAAGCGTATATTGACTGGTTTGCGCAAAAGTTATTGCGTCTACAAAAAAGGGGATAGATTCATGGTATTTTTTATTTATTTTTTACTAGTAATGGCGGGGATCAGTGGTTTTTAGTGAAACTGCGACATTTTAGCGGACAGATCCGACACCTAACTGAGATTTTTTACACTTTTTTGGGAACCAGTGGCATTATTACAGTAATCAGTGCTAAAAATATCCACTGACATTGTACTAATGACACTGGCAGGAAACGGATTAACATCAGGGGTGATCAAGGGGTTAAATGTGTTCCCTTCAGGAGTTTTCTAACTGTATGGGGGACTGTGTGACTGGGGAAACACAGATCCGTCTTCCTGCTTAGCAGAAAGACAGGATCTGTGTGATCTCCCCTGTCAGAACGGAGATCTGCCTTGTTTACACAGGCAGATCCCTGTTCTGTCACTGCGGGGAATGATCGCGGGTGACTGGCGGACATAGAGTCCCTCGGACCCGCTGATTGGCTCCCCCGCCGGCAAATGAGAGCGTGTGCGCTCCCACAAAAGCGAGTTCCCAAGCCTACGACGATTTGCGAGATCGTGCCACCTTGCCACAGTATAATGATGGCAGCTGTTCGGCAAGCGGTTAAAGTAGAACTATAGGAAAAACTGATTTTGTGCCATTGCGGAGATTTCCCTTTTCTTCCTGTCCCATAGCCAAACAGGAAGTGAGAGGAAATCCCTGCAATTTAAGGGAATTCTTTGGGGACCCCTAGGTCACCAGAACTAGTGTCCCTATTGGAAGATTTACCCTCCATTACTTTTCTGGGGACAACCCAAAATTTGGGATTTTCTTTTACTTTCATGTAACAAAGTCTTTAACCTCTTCCAGTCTAATGAGAGCCTTCAAGGCCAAAGACAGCTGACATCCTTCAATATGTAGTGGGTTGTGAGGCATAGTGGGTGCAAAGATGGTGAAAGTCATTGGGCGCCAGATACTTCTTCGATGCAAAAGAGGTTTTATTTCTTTTTTTTTTTGTATAATCTTTATTTTAATTTTCAAGTCATATAAACGGGTTGGTATTACAACAAAATCAAAATAACCGGGAGGGGGGGGGGCAGAGTGAGTAGGGGAACGGGCAAGGGGAAAAAGGAAGAGGGGGGGAAGGGGATGAGGGACACCAGGGAGTACATTTAGCATAGTCCGAGCACGGACAACCATATCAACAGGGAGATACATCTATTGGTGATACACAAACAAAGGGGCACCCCTCCTGTCCCGGATATTCGATCCATGTGGGCAGGCCTCCCCTCCAAGCTGGAAGGGGGTAGGGTGGCCATATGCTTTAGCTCCAAAACGGTTGCAAGCATGGCTCCCTCACTTATAAACATCATAAATGATTTTGAAGTAGCTAGAGCAGTCAGAAACCTGAAGACCGTCCAGGTAGCCCAAAAAAGGATACCCAGATGTCCAATGTATAGAACACAACAAAACAAAACAAATACATAACAAGCATAAGAAGAAAGGGGAGAGAGGGAAAACAAATAAAGATAGGTAAATAGCAGGGGGGATAAGAGAGAAAAGAAGGGATAGTGAAGGATATGAAGGCATGTGGAATAGCTCTCACCGGATTCGCTTATGTGGTATGTCCACTTTCAAGTGGAGCCCGTGGTAATTGATTGGTGGTGCGCCTGGACGAGTCTCCTGAAGGTAGGACCTGCTAAGGTAAGTAATGCAACATCTAAACTATATGAGACCGTGGCTGCGTCATGTACATGGGCTTTCCAAGCTGCCCAAGTAAGATCGAATAGTTTACGAGTGTCTCTGCAGTCAGCAAGCCAATTCTCTGCCTCCATGATCTCCCCCACCTTCCCCAACCAATCATGCTCGCTTGGGATATGCAAGCTCTTCCAATGTATTGGTATAAGGCGTTTTGCTGCATTGAGAAGGTGAGGGAGAGCACTTTGTTTGTAACGAGACAAGGGCATGGGGGGGGGGGGGTGTGGAGCAGGAAATGTTTTGGGAGAGCCAGAATATCAATGCCCAGGCTATCTGATATGTGTTTTCTAACCATATCCCAAAATGGCCGCAACACAGGGCACTCCCACCAAATATGGAGGAATGTGCCCTTCTGTCCACACCCCCTCCAGCACCCATCGGAGGCAGTAGGGAAAATTTTAGCTAAGGTAGTAGGCACCCTGTACCACCACGATAGGAGCTTATAGTTGTTTTCTTGGGTCTTAGAATCTACGGAGCTCGAGTGAGTCAAGCGGTACAGGTGGTGAAGTTGATCCTCAGTGAATTCAGACTGGAGGTCCCTTTCCCACTCTTTAATATAGAGGGGTGTGGGGCTAGGTGTCGCCGCCTCTAACATCCCATAGAGTGCTGAGATCATATGGGGCAGGGGGTCTGCAGAGGCCCATATACTTTCAAATTCTGTCAGAGTGGGTCTGATTCTTGCGGTTTTGTGGCATTTAGCAATGAAAGTCTCTAACTGGCGGTGTCTCCAAAAGTCAAAAAGGAAGCTACCATACCGATCTCGTAGGGTGTCTAGTGGCGTCAGTATACCCCCTCCACGAATCTTGCCAAACTAACCGTCCTGTCGCTTGCCCAAGTTTCGAAGGAAGCTTTCTGCTCCACGGGAGGGAACCATGGGTATCCACCTAAAGGGGCCAAAGGAGATGTCCGCGGTGTCAGAGCTAAACGGTCATTCATTTTGTCCCACATCGTTAGGGAGTGTATTGTCAGCGGTGAGATCCAGTCTGAGAGCCCCCTGTCTTCCGCGGGGATCCAAGGTGTGTAGGAAAAATCCCAACCTGCAATCGTTTTTTCAAAGGGAACCCACAACTTAAAGGGCATGTGGAACTTCCAGTTCAAAATACGCTGTAGCGCGATCGCTTGATAGTATTGGAATATGTTAGGAATATCCAATCCCCCCTTTAGCTTGGATCTTTGTAGAGTTGCCATGGCGAGGCGGGGTTTCTTGCCGCCCCATACAAATTTAATAAAGAGACTGCGAAGATCCATAAAGAAGCTTTTCGGTAGATGCAATGGTATCATTTGCAGGAGGAATAGGATACGGGGCAGTACAGTCATTTTCAAAATGTTCGTCCGGCCAACCCACGTGAATAGAGCTTTGTCCCATGTCTGAAGGTCCTGAGTGATCTTCTTGAGAAGGGGGATGTAATTGTGTGAATATAGGGAGTCAAGGCGAATTGTAAGCTGGACGCCTAGATATTTCATAGAGGAAGTGGACCACGCAAAAGGGAAAGATCCCCTTAGGGAGGCCGCTAAAGTTGGTGGGACAGTGATCGGCAGGATCTCCGATTTGGTAGGTTTTATTTCTTTTAACAGTCCTTTTTATATTTTGAAGGGAAAGAGGGTTAGAGCCAGGACACCCTTGAGTAGTTGCAATTTCAATTGGCAGACTCTGAGACTTCAATAGGAGGACAGCCGTACAGGGAAAGGCCCCAGCAAGGTGCCACTTCTGCACGTGCAGGATTGCTGTCTCCTATGGCAACAGTACTTAACAGTTCCTAACACAAAGTTCAACAGTCCTCTCTTCTTCACTACAACTTCTACTTGTAGTTCTTCAGCCCCTTGAGCTTCTGGTCTCTCACTGGACTCTCTGAATCACTGACTCTGAATTCCGTGAGCTCCTCAAGGCTTTTGTGGTGGTATCTCCCTCAAGCGTCACCCACGCTTCCTTGCTGGGTCCCTAGCTTGGCACTCCAGATACTCCTCAAGCTTCATCCCTACTAACCGGCTCGGTCCCTGGCTTGACACACAAGGCTGCTCTGCATGTATCACCTCGGCTGGTTGGGTTCCTGACTTGATCACTGCCTGAAGTTTCCCGTTTCTCCACCATGGCCATTCGGTGAGAATGTTGCTCCGGTACTTGCTTCAGTTACTCACTGTGGTCCCTGGTAAAGGCGATTGGTCCCTTAGTGGTGACAGCTTCCCTTCTACCTCTGACCACAACAGGTTCTCCGGCCGGCAGAACCGGCACTTTTGGTTGGACTGCAAGCCGCAGCCCCAACCCTGAGCTGTCCTCTTACTTCTGGATAGGCCCTCACACAGCCTGGCAGCCAGATGCCCCCGGGAAAGGCCCAATCTCCAGCCTAACAGCCCAGGGCGTATGACACACGTTCACCCAGACAGCCATCCAGGTGGCACAGAACACTGATCACCTGATCTCACCCAAATATATAGGTTCTCCCAGCCGGCCAAGGGATTCAAAAAAAACCCTGCCCATTGGCTAAGATACCCCATATACCCATAACCTGACCTTTGGTTGCCATTCTCATATCTAGTACCACCAAGTTCCCGGCCACCTAATGGTAGAAAAGAAAAGTACAACAAGGCCAAACTTAGGGAGAAAATCAATGGATCTCTAACAACTAACTGCAGTAGCTATTCCTGACAAAGAATTTGTTGAGGAGCTCCCTGACTAAACCCCAGGGCGCTACATCCACTTACAATGATAATGGTAAGCAGGACAAATAGAGAGGGTGAATCTCCCTAATGGGGGCATAGACAGCAATAAAAACTGACAGGTGTTCTAATCCCTCTCCACTCTATCCAAAAAAAATATTTTAGTCCTTAGTTATACTTTAACCACTTAACGACCGCCCACTGTAAATATACGTCAGCAGAATGGCACCGACAGGCAGAATCACGTACATATACGTGATTGCCTTTGTATAGTTGGGGGGTCCGATCGGACCCCCCTTCTTTACAGTGAGCGGTCGTTTTACCTTCGGGAGCGATCCGGCATGAGGGGACGGCCGTTCGATTCCGGCCACCCCCTCTCGATCGCTCCCGGCGAATGAGAGAGCTTCCCCTGCCTGCCAGGAAGGAGGAAGTGATGTCATCTCTCCTGGGGCGCTCACATATACCGAGCGCCGTACAGGAGAAGATGCCAGGTTAGTACACAGAACAGCACACTGACACCAGGACACATAGGCACATAAATCGCCCCCCCAGGCCCCCCCAGACACCCCCAGATCACCCCCCAGCCCCCAGTCACAGTGTCACTGATTGCAGTGACCATTTATTTAGTGATCACTGCAATCAGTGACATTTGTGACTGTAAAAGTGTCACTACATTTAGTTTTAGGTCCAGTGTAGCCCCCTAACCCCCCCTAATAAAGGTTTAACCCCCTGATCGCCCCCCAGGTAACCCTTTCACCCCCTATCACCACTGTCACTAAGCAATCATTTTTCTGATCGATGTCTTAGCGTCGGTGATGCTGATCGGTAGCCAGTAATTTTTTTTACGTTCGCCGCAGGTTTTTATAGCGTCGGGTACCCCATATATTACCTAATGAAGGTTTAACCCCCTTGATCGCCCCCCAGGTAACCCTTTCACCCCCTATCACCACTGTCACTAAGTTATAATTTTTCTGATCGATGTCTTAGCGTCGGCGATGCTGATCGGTAGCCAGTAATTTTTTTTAGGTTCGCCGCAGGTTTTTATAGCGTCGGGTACCCCCATATATTACCTAATAAAGGTTTAACCCCCTTGATCACCCCCCAGGTAACCCTTTCACCCCCTAGCACCGCCGTGGCTATGCGATAATTTTTCTGATCAATGTCTTAGCGTCGGTGATGCTGATCGGTAGCCAGTAATTTTTTTTAGGTTCGCCGCAGGTTTTTATAGCGTCGGGTACCCCCATATATTACCCAATAAAGGTTTAACCCCCTTGATCGCCCCCCCAGGTAACCCTTTCACCCCCTATCACCACTGTCACTAAGCGATAATTTTTCTGATCGATGTCTTAGCGTCGGCGATGCTGATCGGTAGCCAGTAATTTTTTTTAGGTTCGCCGCAGGTTTTTATAGCGTCGGGTACCCCCATATATTACCTAATAAAGGTGTAACACCCTTGATCACCCCCCAGGTAACCCTTTCACCCCCTAGCACCGCCGTCACTATGCGATCATTTTTCTGATCGATGTCTTAGCGTCGGTGATGCTGATCGGTAGCCAGTAATTTTTTTTAGGTTCGCCGCAGGTTTTTATAGCGTCAGGTACCCCCATATATTATCTAATAAAGGTTTAACCCCCTGATCGCCCCCCAGGTAACCCTTTCACCCCCTATCACCACTGTCGCTAAGCAATCGTTTTTATGATCATTGTCTTAGTGTCGGTGATGCCGATAGGTAGCCAGTAATTTTTTTTTAGGTTCGCCGTCAGGTTTTTATATAGCGTCAGGTACCCCCATATATTACCTAATAAAGGTTTTAACCCCCTAATTGCCCCTAGTTAACCCTTTCACCAGTGATCATCATATAAGTGTTACGGGTGACGCTGGTTAGTTAGATTGCTTTTTATAGTGTCAGGGCACCCGCCGTATATAACCCAATAAAGGTTTAACCCCCTGATCGCCCGGCGGGTGATATCAGTTAGGTTTTAGCGTCAGAGAGGGTCTGCGTCACACCCCAGGCAGCGTTAGGTTAGTGCCAGTAGCGCTAACACCCACACGTGAAGCATACACCCCCCTTAGTGGTATAGTATCTGATCAGCTCAATATCTGATCTGATCAGATCTATACTAGCGTCCCCAGCAGTTTAGGGTTCCCAAAAACGCAGTGTTAGCGGGATCAGCCCAGATACCTGCTAGCACCTGCGTTTTGCCCCTCCGTCCAGCCCAGGCCACCCAAGTGCAGTATCGATCGATCACTGTCACTTACCAAACACAACACACATAACTGCAGCGTTCGCAGAGACAGGCCTGATCCCTGCGACTCCAGTGCTGTAGGAGGTAATTTCACCACCACAGTTAAAAAAAAAAAGCATATATGCCGAAGCATTGGGGCAGCAGGAGCGGAGGAGCGATTTTGCTCCTAATGCCGCGTATATACGGTCGAAATTCCGACGGAGGCTTGCCCGTGGAAAAGTCCGACCATATGTACGCGGCATAACTTTTGCGAGAAGATGCCCCCATGCTTCGGCATATATAAATGGTGCATGTATGCCCATCATTAGAAGTGGGTGGATGAAGGGCGGTATTCTAATGGTGGGCATACCCACCGATCAATCTTTTTTTTTCGTTCAGCCAACAGGCTGCATGAAAAAAAAGATTACAATACATGTCCAACAAGGACCAGCAACGTACTGGTATGTTGCTGGACTTTGAATGTTTATACCAGAATGATGCCTGCGGGTTTAGGTATCATCTTGGTATCATTCTTTTCAGCCAGCGGCCGGCTTTCATGTAAAAGCAATCCTAGTGGCTAATTAGCCTCTGGACTGCTTTTACAAGCAGTGGGAGGGAATGTCCCCCCCCGGATATAAAAAGCGCCATTAGGAAATTGGGAAAGCATTTTATCACACCGATCTTGGTGTGGTCAGATGCTTTGAGGGCAGAGGAAAGATCTAGGGTCCAATAGACCCCAGTTTTTTCAAAAAAGAGTACCTGTCATTACCTATTGCTATCATAGGGGATATTTACATTCCCTGAGATAACAATAAAAGTGATAAAAATAAATAAATATGGAAGCAACAGTTTAAAAATAAAATAAAAAAGCAAAATTAATAATAAAAAAAAAAAAAAAAAAAAAAGCACCCCTGTCCTGCCCTGCTCTTGCCCAATGGCGAACGCAAATGTCGGTCTGGCGTCATATGTAAACAGCAATTGCACCATGCATGTGAGGTATCACCGCGAAGGTCAGATCGAGGGCAGTAATTTTAGCAGTAGACCTCCTCTGTAAATCTAACGGGGTAACCTGTAAATGCTTTTAAAGGCTTTTAAAAATGTATGTAGTTTGTCGCCAATGCACGTTTGTGCGAAATTTTAAAGCATGTCGTGTTTGGTATCTATGTACTCGGCCTAAGATCATCTTTTTTATTTCATCAAACATTTGGGCAATATAGTGTGTTTTAGTGCATTAAAATTAAAAAAAGTGTATTTTTTCCCCAAAAAAATGCGTTTGAAAAATTGCTGCGCAAATACTGTGTAGAAAAAAAAATGCAACACCCACCATTTTATTCTGTAGGGCCTTTGCTTTAAAAATATATATAATGTTTGGGGGTTCAACATAATTTTCTTGCAAAAAAAAATATGTTTTCATGTAAACAAAAAGTGTCAAAAAGGGCTTTGTCTTCAAGTGGTTAGAAGAGTGGATGTAAGCTTCCTAATGTTGTGTATAAAAATGCCAGAACAGTTCAAAACCCCCCCCAAATGACCCCATTTTGGAAAGTAGACACCCCAAGCTATATACTGAGAGGCATGTCGAGTCCATGGAATATTTTATATGTTGACACAAGTTGCGGAAAAAATTTTTTTTTTTTTTTTTTTTTGCACAAAGTTGTCACTAAATGATATATTGCTCAAACATGCCATGGGCATATGGGGAATTGCACCCCAAAATACATTCTGTTGCTTCTCCTGAGTACGGGGATACCACATGTGTGAGACTTTTTGGGAGCCTAGCCGCGTACGGGACCCCAAAAACCAAGCACCGCCTTCAGGCTTTCTAAGGGTGTCAATTTTTGATTTCACTTCTCACTGCCTATCACAGTTTCGGAGGCCATGGAATGCCCAGATGGCACAAAACCCCCCCAAATGACCCCATTTTGGAAAGTAGACACCCCAAGCTATTTGCTGAGAGGTATTGTGAGTATTTTGCAGATCTCGCTTTTTGTCACAAAGTTTTGAAAATTGAAAAAAAAAAGAAAAGAAAAAAAAAATGTTCTTTCTTAATTTTCAAAAACAAATGAGAGCTGTAAAATACTCACCATGCCTCTCAGCAAACAGCTTGGGGTGTCTACTTTCCAAAATGGGGTCATTTGGGGGGGTTTTGTGCTATTTTGGCATTTTATGGCCTTCGAAACTGTGATAGGTAGTGAGGAGTGAAATCAAAAATTTGCACCCTTAGAAATCCTGAAGGCGGTGCTTGGTTTCCGGGGTCCCGTACGCGGCTAGGCTCCTAAAAAGTCCCACACATGTGGTATCCCTGTACTCAGGAGAAGCAGCAAAATGTATTTTGGGGTGCAATTCCACATATAACCATGGCATGTGTGAGCAATATATCATTTAGTGACAACTTTTTGTAATTTTTTTTTTTTTGTCATTATTCAATCACTTGGGACAAAAAAAAAAAATATTCAATGGGCTCAACATGCCTCTCAGCAATTTCCTTGGGGTGTCTACTTTCTAAAATGGGGTCATTTGGGGGGGTTTTGTGCTATTTTGGCATTTTATGGCCTTCAAAACTGTGATAGGTAGTGAGGAGTGAAATCAAAAATTTGCGCCCTTAGAAATCCTGAAGGCGGTGCTCGGTTTCCGGGGTCCCGTACGTGGCTAGGCTCCTAAAAAGTCCCACACATGTGGTATCCCCGTACTCAAGAGAAGCAGCAGAATGTATTTTGGGGTGCAATTCCACATATAACCATGGCATGTGTGAGCAATATATCATTTAGTGACAACTTTTTGTAATTTTTTTTTTTTTTTGTCATTATTCAATCACTTGGGACAAAAAAAAAAATATTCAATGGGCTCAACATGCCTCTCAGCAATTTCCTTGGGGTGTCTACTTTCTAAAATGGGGTCATTTGGGGGGGTTTTGTACTGCCCTGTCATTTTAGCACCTCAAGAAATGAGATAGGCAGTCATAAATTAAAAGCTGTGTAAATTCCAGAAAATGTACCCTAGTTTGTAGACGCTATAACTTTTGCGCAAACCGATAAATATACGCTTATTGACATTTTTTTTACTAAAGACATGTGGCTGAATACATTTTGGCCTAAATGTATGACTAAAATTGAGTTTATTCGATTTTTCTTATAACAAAAAGTAGAAAATATCATTTTTTTTCAAAATTTTCGGTCTTTTTCCGTTTATATCGCAAAAATTAAAAATCGCAGAGGCAATCAAATACCATTAAAAGAAAGCTCTATTTGTGGGAAGAAAAGGACGCAAATTTCGTTTGGGTACAACATTGCATGTCTGCACAATTTACAGTTAAAGCAGCGCAGTGCAAAATTCTGAATTCACCTCTGGTCCTCTAGCTACCAAATGGTCCGGGGCTTAAGTGGTTAAAGCGGAGTTCCATCCATTTTTGAAAGGTGGTCTTAAACGAAAGACCACCTTTCCACCCCTTGTTTTTGGATACTGAAATTTTTTCTTTTATTTCTAATAGTAACTTTTTCCCGAAATACAAGTGTACTTCCGATTCAGCCGGGTTGTGGCCCAAGACGTCACATCCTCCTCTTCGGCGAGCTCCCCCATTGTCTTCTGGGACCTGTGTGTGTCCCAGAAGACAACTGGCCATTCACAAAGCACCGCGGGACTCGCCGCAAGGCTTTACTGCCGATTTCCCTGAGTTGGAATGGCGGCGGACAGATTGGCCTCGTGGGGGGCCGACACCGCAAGCTCCCTGGACAGGTGTTCTTATTAAAAGTCAGCAGCTACCGTGTTTGTAGCTGCTGACTTTAAAAAATAAATAAAAATTGCGGGTGGAACACCGCTTTAAGCACAGAAGACACCAAAAAGACCAGAAACGTTGGTTTCGGCTCAGATTGAGAGCTTTGTTTGGTTGTCCCGGTTGAGAGTCAGGAGTCATAAGTCATCCTCTCTGTGTGGTGACTTGATCCATGTCATCATGTCTCAGTACACAGGGATAAGGGAGTGAGGGAATGTGTTTCCAGGTGTGTGTGTAAAATGTCAGTTCGGAGGAAGGTTTGTGTTGTCTGTGACTCACCCCGAGAGACAAAAGACTAAAATATGCAGCAACAAAAAGCAGCAAAACAAAAGCGAGGGGCAAAAAGTGTGCGACTGACACTGCACAATGCACAAGGGTGGAGAGAGGGTGGAGCTGGCACAGAAGATAAGATAAAATTAGTCATATGCAAAACAAACAACTGCCTTACATTGTATCAGAACCAGACAGTGATCTTTATTACCGCATATGGTAAAAGCTTTCATTGTCAGATGTGCCCTATAATGTGCATGGGGAACTAATAACTGAGGCTGCCTGTAGGGCCTACAGGGCCACCAAGTCAGCTGCATAGTCCACAAACCCCCTTCAGTGGTGCAGGCTTTAATGGTGGTGCAGGCTTTTGATAGTGGTACAGGCTTTTAGTGGTGATACAGGCTTTTAGTGGTGATACAGGCTTTTAGTGGTGATACAGGCTTTTAGTGGTGGTGCAGGCTTTTACTGGTGGTGCAGGCTTTTAGTGGTGATACAGGCTTTTAGTGGTGGTGCAGGCTTTTACTGGTGGTGCAGGCTTTTAGTGGTGGTGCAGGCTTTTAGTGGTGGTGCAGGCTTTTGGTGGTGGTGCAGGCTGTTGGTGGTGGTGCAGGCTTTTGGTGGTGGTGCAGGCTTTTGGTGGTGGTGCAGGCTTTTAGTGGTGGTGCAGGCTGTTGGTGGTGGTGCAGGCTGTTGGTGGTGGTGCAGGCTTTTGGTGGTGGTGCAGGCTTTTGGTGGTGGTGCAGGCTTTTACTGGTGGTGCAGGCTTTTAGTGGTGATACAGGCTTTTAGTGGTGATACAGGCTTTTCGTGGTGGTGCAGGCTTTTACTGGTGGTGCAGGCTTTTAGTGGTGATACAGGCTTTTAGTGGTGGTGCAGGCTTTTACTGGTGGTGCAGGCTTTTAGTGGTGGTGCAGGCTTTTAGTGGTGGTGCAGGCTTTTGGTGGTGGTGCAGGCTGTTGGTGGTGGTGCAGGCTTTTGGTGGTGGTGCAGGCTTTTGGTGGTGGTGCAGGCTTTTAGTGGTGGTGCAGGCTGTTGGTGGTGGTGCAGGCTGTTGGTGGTGGTGCAGGCTTTTGGTGGTGGTGCAGGCTTTTGGTGGTGGTGCAGGCTTTTACTGGTGGTGCAGGCTTTTAGTGGTGATACAGGCTTTTAGTGGTGATGCAGGCTTTTCGTGGTGGTGCAGGCTTTTACTGGTGGTGCAGGCTTTTAGTGGTGGTGCAGGCTTTTGGTGGTGGTGCAGGCTTTTGGTGGTGGTGCAGGCTTTTGGTGGTGGTGCAGGCTTTTGGTGGTGGTGCAGGCTTTTAGTGGTGGTGCAGGCTGTTGGTGGTGGTGCAGGCTGTTGGTGGTGGTGCAGGCTTTTGGTGGTGGTGCAGGCTTTTGGTGGTGGTGCAGGCTTTTACTGGTGGTGCAGGCTTTTAGTGGTGATACAGGCTTTTAGTGGTGATACAGGCTTTTCGTGGTGGTGCAGGCTTTTACTGGTGGTGCAGGCTTTTAGTGGTGATACAGGCTTTTAGTGGTGGTGCAGGCTTTTACTGGTGGTGCAGGCTTTTAGTGGTGGTGCAGGCTTTTAGTGGTGGTGCAGGCTTTTGGTGGTGGTGCAGGCTGTTGGTGGTGGTGCAGGCTTTTGGTGGTGGTGCAGGCTTTTGGTGGTGGTGCAGGCTTTTAGTGGTGGTGCAGGCTGTTGGTGGTGGTGCAGGCTGTTGGTGGTGGTGCAGGCTTTTGGTGGTGGTGCAGGCTTTTGGTGGTGGTGCAGGCTTTTACTGGTGGTGCAGGCTTTTAGTGGTGATACAGGCTTTTAGTGGTGATACAGGCTTTTCGTGGTGGTGCAGGCTTTTACTGGTGGTGCAGGCTTTTAGTGGTGGTGCAGGCTTTTGGTGGTGGTGCAGGCTTTTGGTGGTGGTGCAGGCTTTTGGTGGTGGTGCAGGCTTTTAGTGGTGGTGCAGGCTGTTGGTGGTGGTGCAGGCTGTTGGTGGTGGTGCAGGCTTTTGGTGGTGGTGCAGGCTTTTGGTGGTGGTGCAGGCTTTTACTGGTGGTGCAGGCTTTTACTGGTGATACAGGCTTTTCGTGGTGGTGCAGGCTTTTACTGGTGGTGCAGGCTTTTAGTGGTGATACAGGCTTTTAGTGGTGATACAGGCTTTTCGTGGTGGTGCAGGCTTTTACTGGTGGTGCAGGCTTTTAGTGGTGGTGCAGGCTTTTGGTGGTGGTACAGGCTTTTAGTGGTGGTGCAGGCTTTTACTGGTGGTGCAGGCTTTTACTGGTGGTGCAGGCTTTTAGTGGTGGTGCAGGCTGTTGGTGGTGGTGCAGGCTTTTGGTGGTGGTGCAGGCTTTTGGTGGTGGTGCAGGCTTTTGGTGGTGGTGCAGGCTTTTACTGGTGGTACAGGCTTTTAGTAGTGGTGCAGGCTTTTAGTGGTGGTGCAGGCTGTTGGTGGTGGTGCAGGCTGTTGGTGATGGTGCAGGCTTTTGGTGGTGGTGCAGGCTTTTAGTGGTGGTGCAGGCTTTTAGTGGTGGTGCAGGCTTTTAATGGTCGTACAGGCTTTTAGTGGTGGTGCAGGCTTTTAATGGTGGTACAGGCTTTTAGTGGTGGTGCAGGCTTTTGGTGGTGGTACAGGCTTTTAGTGGTGGTACACGCTTTTAGTGGTGGTGCAGGCTGTTGGTGGTGGTGCAGGTTTTTGGTGGTGGTGCAGGCTTTTAGTGGTGGTGCAGGCTTTTACTGGTGGTACAGGCTTTTAGTAGTGGTGCAGGCTTTTGGTGGTGGTACAGGCTTTTAGTGGTGGTACAGGCTTTTAGTGGTGGTACAGGCTGTTGGTGGTGGTGCAGGTTTTTGGTGGTGGTGCAGGCTTTTACTGGTGGTACAGGCTTTTAGTAGTGGTGCAGGCTTTTAGTGGTGGTGCAGGTTTTTGGTGGTGGTGCAGGCTTTTACTGGTGGTACAGGCTTTTAGTAGTGGTGCAGGCTTTTAGTGGTGGTGCAGGCTTTTGATGGTGGTGCAGGCTTTTGGTGGTGGTGCGGGCTTTTGGTGGTGGTGCGGGCTTTTGGTGGTGGTGCGGGCTTTTAGTGGTGGTGCAGGCTTTTAGTGGTGGTGCAGGCTGTTGGTGGTGCAGGCTTTTAGTGGTGGTGCAGGCTGTTGGTGGTGGTACAAGATTTTAGTGGTGGTACAGGCTTTTGGTGGTGGTGCAGGCTTTTGATGGTGGTGTAGGCTTTTGGTGGTGGTGCAGGCTTTAAGCCTTAAGGCTCTGTTTCCACTACTGCGAGTTGTTGTTCGACTTGACACATGTTAAGTCGCATGACAAGTCAAACCCATGTATTTCAATGGTCCCTGTTCTAATTGGTGCATCTCAAGTCGCAGCGACTGCAAAAAAGGTTTTTCCCCAATATTTTTCCAACTTCGTTGCGACTTGTTCTCACATGGTTTTCACCTGTCGCATGACATCGCATCAAAAATCACATTTGCACTGTAAATCGCGCGACTTTGGGGTTGCAATAGTGGAAACAGAGCCTAAAAGTGTTACCTGTAGGGTGCAGCCAGTTGCACTGTCAGTGTGCAAATACCAACAGAAAAATTATAACTTTTTAGGAAACAAGCATCCTGCATGTGTGGTGCTGCCTGAGCGACTAACTGATCAAATTAAATAAAGACTGTAACTTGTGTAACCAACAATGCCAGTCAGAGCTACTTAAATAACAATAATAATAAATCCCATGTAGGACTGTGTGAGCGCAAACACCATGGAACTGCCAGGAATCAAGTCAAATGGTCCAATAAAAAATTGTTTGCTTAGGGAAAAGATCAATTTTTATAGTGTTTATAAATTAGCCTGAGAGTTTCTCCATAATAATAAATTTGCTGCTGTTAATATAAATTATAATAATAATCATCATCATCATCTTTCTCTTTACTTCTCTTCCTTTTTTTTTCTCTTTGGTAAAAAAAAAAATGTGTCACTATTACTAATAATAATATTATTTTAAACTTTTACGCCTTTTTAAAAATATATTTTTTAATCTGTAACAATAAATGTGTTCTTTTTGGTTGTGATAATACAAATAGTATTTTCCCTTTATACTTTTCCTTAATAGTTTTAGTAAAACATGTGATCATATTATTGATAGTAATAAGAATATTAATAATAATCTTTTTAACTTTTATACCTTTGTTTCTCAGTATTTTTTTTTCTGTAGTAATAAATTTGTTGCGGTTGTTAATAATATTAATAATAATAATATTAATAATAATAATAATAATAATGATAATAATAATAATATTTTCCCTTTTATACTTATTCTTAATATTTTTCTTTTTAGTAATACATGTGATCATATTAATTATATTAATAATAATAATCTTTTTAACTTTTATACCTTTGTTTCTCAGTATTTTTTATTCTCTGTAGTAATAAATGTGTTGCTGTTGATAATAATAATAATAATAATAATAATAATAATAATAATAATAATAATAATAATATTTCCTTTCCCTTTTTTTACTTTGTATTACTATTTTTCTCTTTATTAATAATAATAGTAAAACCATATTTTTATATATTAATTTATTTAAGGTACTTATATAACGCCATCAATTTATATCCAATATATATATCTATATCTATAGATATATAGATATATCTATAGATATATCTATATATATATATCTATATCTATATCTATATATATATATATATATCTATATATCTATATATATATCTATATATATATATATATATATATATATATATATATATATATATATATATATATATATATATATATATATATCCCATATGACACCAAGTACTGGAAAGGAGGAATCATGGCGGCACCCTGTTAGGTTTTCTGAGGTCATTTCCGCCCCGAGTTCAGACTCCAGCTCTATTCCATAGCTGGTGTCTCCACAGTAGGAGCCATGTTTGATGAGATCACCTCCTTATAGTGCACATGGTTTGGTCTCCGAAACAATGGCCGCCAACGTATAACTAGTCTTACACCTGCAGACAGCTTTATGTTGTAGTCAATTTAGTTGACATTTGTAGAAGTACATGAGACATTGGCACCGGCGACAACATGGATCTGCTGATCAGGGGAACAGTGAGTAATCTAGGGTCAGACAGGGGGATGGGAAGGGGTGCATTTTATGGACAGCACAGAGGGAGAATGTACACACAGCTCCTGTACAGGACTACTGTCCTTTAATGAGAAAGGAAGGGCTGTCCCCCTGCTGTGGAACTAAAACTCCCAGCATGCACAGCAGCTTAATAGTTAGTAGTCCTGCCTTGCAGCACTGTCCTTGGTTCAAAAGAGGACACTCACTGTCTGCCTGGAGTTTGCATGTTCTTCCTGTGCTTGTCCTCCCACACTCCAAGTGCATGCTGGACTATGTCGTCTGGACCAAGGCGTGCGTAGTTCTGGACCATGGCGTGCGTAGTTCTGGACCATGGCGTGCGTAGTTCTGGACCATGGCGTGCGTAGTTCTGGACCATGGCGTGCGTAGTTCTGGACAATGGCGTGCGTAGGCTACAGCCGCGGTTTGCGGGCGGTATTACCGCGGTATCTCATTCATTTCAATGGGAAGGAGCGGTGGAGGAGCGGTAAACACACCGCTCCTCTCACCGCTCCAAAGATGCGGCTAGCAGGACTTTTTTTCACGTCCTGTTAGCGCACCGCTCCAGTGTGAAAGCCCTCGGGGCTTTCACATTGGAGAGAAAGGAGCCGCTGTTTAGGCTCGGTTTGCAGGCGCTATTTTTAGCAAAATAGCGCCTGCAAACCGCCCCAGTGTGAAAGGGGCCTTAGTATAACTGATGGTAATCTTCCTTTTTTTTTTTTTTTTGTGGTTTGGATAGAGTGATGAGGGGGTTACAACCACTGTCAGGTTTTTATTGCTGGGCTGATCACCTGGGAATGAAAGTGAGAGTAAATCCAAACTGTTGAGTTGCCACCAGAACAGGAATAGAAGGAAAATCTTCCAATGTGGACACTTTTTTGTTTTTGTGACAGCTGTATAATGAGCTCCGGCGTGTTCGCAAACCCTACGTGCAGAGCCCGCCAGGAAGTCGGCGCTGTGCTAATCACAGGCAGTGAGACATTTCCCGATCTCTGCAGCCGCGCATCGGGACAATGTCTCACTGCCTGTGATTAGCGCAGCGCAGTGCCGACCTCCTGGTGGTCTCTGCACGTGGAAGAATGAACTTCCCTCGCATTGAAGAGATCTCCTCTCACTTCCTGTTGAGTCTACAAGACAGGAAGCAAAGGGAAATCTCCCTAATAGGCATGAGCTGAAGTGTGTTTGGATCCTAGTCCAAACCCAACTAAGCAGTCCTGCCAGGAAGTTGTCCGTGTACCTGGCCAATCATAAGCTGCTGCATGTATAAACACCTCTTGTATATGTATCCCTGCCGGGTGAGGAAAGTCTTGGCCACCTATGATTGGCCAAGTACAGATGATCGCTTCCTGGGCGGGATCACTTAGATGGGTTCAGATTAGGGTCCCTTTCACACGGACGAACCGACTGGGTCTGCCTGTCAGTTTTCCAGGTGGACCCGAGTGGACCATCCATAGTTCTCTATGGAGTGGCGGATGTCAGCGGACAAAGGAAGGCAAAAAATAGAGAGAGAAGCTCCAGGCAAATCCTAGTGCAGCATTATTGTATTCGGTTAAAATACAAAAAATAGTATTTTATAGAGTATAAGGTGCACTTATAGAGTGCTAATAAGGGTAGGTGCTTTCCACATTTAGAATCACAGAAGAGCCGATGGGGTGTCCCTGGGAAGTAGTCCACGAGCATCATATGTCAGTGGGAAGCTGAAGCCTCGAGGGACCTCGGGAGGACGCCAGCTGAGTAACTGTGGAAGTAATCCGGAGCTGTCAAACTGGTGAACCGCATACCCCTGTGTCTTGCCAATCAGAACACGTTTTGAAGGCATGGCCACGCCTCTTTTGTTAGTGGACACCCGCCAGGATCCGTTCCGGTCTACTAAAGGGATGGGGATCCGTTCCCCATCTGTCCGACAGATTGGATTACATGAAGGTCGGATGGAAACGGACTGCCTGGCCTCATAGTGAACAGCGGGCTGTGTCTGTGTCTGCTCTTCATAGCAGAGTGGACATGGACCTGTCATCTGCCTACTCAGCGGGGATCAGCAAACAGAAAGGGGCCTAAGGCTCCATTCACATCATTGCATGCTCGCTCGGATAAGGGTCTGGTATGGATTTTGGGGGGATCCCACGCCATTGTTTGTTTTTTGGTGTGGGGGTGTCCCCTCCAAATCCTTACCAGACCGAAGGGTCTGGTATGGTCTTTGGGGGGGGGGAACACAGGCCGTTTTTTTTTTTTTTTTTTTTCTAAATTCGGCTGTCAGCAGGGAAGCCCACTGACAGCTGATCACTCATCGGTTGCTAAGCACATGGCGGCCGTCTTCCCGACCCACTCATTAGGAACCAGCTATATACAGTGAATGTAAAAAGAACAATCGCAAAATCGCGGTAAAAACACGACTACAAAATGCAGAAAGCACCGCAGAAACGCTCAAAAGCAACATGCATAGATGTGAATCGAGCCTTATGGGTTGAATTACTAAAACTGGAGTGTAAAATCTGGTGCAGCTCTGCATAGAGACCAACCAGCTTCCAGGTTTTTTTGTCAAAGCTTAATTGAACAAACTGAAGTTTGATTGGCCACCATGCACAGCTGCACCGGATTTTGCACTCCAGTTCAAGTAAATCAACCTCTAAGATCCTAATATGCCAGAGTTTATCCCTGCTCCCTAATGAGAGCCGCATGGCAAAAAAGTGGTGTTAGCCTTTCCCTACTCTATCCAAAATGGGGGGGGGTGGAAAAAGTTTGGCTTTAAAGCGGAGGTCCGCCCCAAAAAAATAAAATAAAATAAAAACCAGCAGCTACTAATACTGCATCTGCTGGCTTTTAATAAATGAACACTTACCTGTCCTGGAGTCCAGCGATGTCGGCACCACAGCTGATGTTTCCATCAGCTGTCGGGTGCTGCCGCCGCCATTGCAGGTGAGGGTACTTGGCAGTGTAGCCTTTTGGAACGTGCTACACTAGGCACACTCAGTGCCCAACTGGCTGCCATGCGGAAGGCTCAGTTCTGATGAATATTAAACTAACTATACAACATTGTAATACTTTTTCATGACTGTAATGTATTGTGTGTTCTGCAGAGGCCACTGCTGAAAGGAATATGCTCGCTATCTCAAGTCCGGAGTCTACATCGGGTCCCCCCCAGACTCTCCCCTCTTATCCCCATCGTGGTGGAACAGACGGTAAGTGGATACAGAGTTCTCCTTCCTTGTTGGCCTTCCTCAGTCTGTCTGCTGCCTTATAGCCACTGATAGGATGGAAATCCTCACTGGGAAGTGTTAGTTGGGGGACAAAAGTGTGGATCTTGCTGGGGAACAGACTGCGCCCCTTCCCTTTTAATCCATTAGTTTGTCTTTAATTACCTCCCAGCCCATTGAAATGAACAGCTGCCCTCTACAAGACATGCAAAAACATGCATCAACTCTGTCGCATCTGCATGCTGTGAACCTTAAAGTGGTTGTAAAGTCAAAAGGTTGTTTATCTTAATGCATAGAATGCATTAGGATAAAAAACCTTCTGTGTGCAGAAGCCGCCCCCTAATACTTAAAAGGTAAAAAACTGCGCTCGCTGAAAAAAGTGTACAAATTAAAAAATGGATGAACCAATCTAAAGCAGCAATAAATGTGGTATATAACACAATTGAAATGGGAAAAATAAAAAAATTGCGCTAATAAGTCCAAAATAATTTTGAATGACAGTGCAGTCCAAAGGTTGAGCTGGTGTGATGTGACACAAAATACTATCTTGGAAATTGGATCAAAACCTGATAAAAGACATGCTTACCAAATAGTAAGCCACTGAAGCAGGTGGCTATAGCCCAGCCCAGGCCTTTGGTTAGTGAGATAGCACTAACTTGTCCAATGATGGTAAGGTTCCAAATGGGTAGGAAGTTGACTCAAAAATGTAGATAAATAACCCAAAAAAGAAAAAAATATCATAGCTGAATCCTGTCAAATCTAATGACCATATAACAGGACTGCTACACTTGCAATGTTAAATAAATAACTGCACCCAGTGATAACAAACTACACAAGTGTTCCACCACCGCATGAAAGGCCTCCTTACCAGACGGCAGATAATGAACACAAAAAGGCCCTGAGCAGATGATGAACAAAGGCACCCAGAAATCCACCGCAGTGTGCACCACCACCATATAGGATGTCCCCTTACCAGACAACAAGCAGCTGAAAGCAAATCGTACACTGACAGGGATCTTCTAATCAAGACCAGGCTGCGGGCTAATGGATGGATGGATGCAGGACCTCCGTATGTTACGTGGGAATAAGTGTTTACCCCAAAGAAAAAATAATGATGGACCATAGTGTAAAACCATGCAAATTGATTTAATTTGAATAAAAACGATTACACTTACAATAAACTCGATAAAAGTAACATGTAGTTCAGTGCCGGCCGGCTACAATGCAAAAGCTCCCGTCCTCGACTAGACAGCGTGGTGACGTCAGCACGTACCCCCCCTAATACTTACCTGAGCCCCATCTCTCTCCAGCGATGTCCAGGAGTTCCTCAGCCATCTGGGACTCTCCTCCTTATTGGCTGTGACACAGCAGTGGTGCCATTGGCTCCCCCTGCTGTCAATTAGCCAATCAGAAGAGAGAGGGGGCGGGGCCGGACCAGGGCTCCCTGTCTGAATGGACACAGGGAGCTGGGACTCGGCTCAGGTGCCCCCATAGCAAGCTGCTTGCTGTGGGGGCACTTGACGGGAGGGAGGGGCCAGGAGAGCAAATGCACTGCAACAGAGCAGGTAAGTATAACATGTTTGTTATTTTTATAGAAAAAAAAACAAGACTTTACAATCACTTTAACCCTTAAGGGTTAAAACATGCACCCAAAGCCTCCTCAGTGCCTGTGAAATGGCCTCTGAAGAGCGATCCACCCTAGATCGCTTGTTTTGAGGGATAATGCTAATGTGAACAAGTCAAAAGAGTGTCCTAGGCGGTTTTTAGAAATCTGCCCCCCGGGAGTGTGACAAATGACATTGCCCTTAAAGCGGAGTTCCACCCAAAAATGGAACTTCCGCTTTAAGAGCAGGTGACCCCCTGACATGCCACATTTGGCATGTCATTTTTTTGGGGGGGAGCGGAAACACTCTTTTTAGAGGGCTCCAGCTCCCACTTCCTCCCAGGGCTCCTCGGCGCTGGAAGGAAGTTCACCTCTCCCCCCTCCCTCTCTGCAATCATCTGGGACACGTCACAGGTCCCAGGTGATTGCCCGGCCAATCGCAGCGCGTCTCGCGCATTCACAGTGCGTTTCGCGCATGTGCAGTGCGTGCCCGGCAGTGAAGCCACACCCGGGCGCCCACAGTCACAATGCCGGTGTCGCAGAGAGGAGGGGGAGACGAGCGGGGCTTCGTACGCCGCATAGCTGGACCCTGAGACAGGTGAGTGTCCGATTAATAAAATTCAGCAGCTACACTTTTTGTAGCTGCTGACTTTTATATGGGTGGAACTCCCCTTTAACCTCAGATTCATGTACAGTGTATGTATCTGGGACCACTCTAACAGAACTGTCACCAGTATCTCTCCGGCGAAGTGGTGGAGTTTTACAGGCGGAGAAGTTGGGAGCGTCATGGATCTGTGTCAGATATTAGTTCAGAGGACCGTAACTCCTTTACAACTTCATAACGCATATATGCAGCATATGCCCAGTTTATGCATATATGTCTTGCTGTGTTGTTCTGGGGTGCTCTCAGCAACAGCTCACAGCCAACTACCATTGATCAAGAGCCCATCCACATTATGTAAAAGAAAACAAATGATTCATCAGACCAGACCACCTTCTTCTATTGCTCTGTGGTCCAGTTCTAATGCTCACATGCCCATAATAGGTGCTTTTGGCTGTGGACATGGGTCAGCATGAGGACCCTGACCAGTCTGCAGTTACATAGCCCCGTACACCACAAACTGTGATGCACTATGTGATACCTTTCTATTCAAGCCAGCATTAACTTTTTTAGCAATTTGAGCTACAGTAGCTTTTCTATTGGATCAGACTAAAAGGGGCAGCCTTTTCTTCCCACGTACATCAATGATCTTTGGCTGCTTATGACCCTGTCACTGGTTTTCTTTCCTTGGACCACTTTTGGTAGGTCCTCCTGATCACTGCAGACCGGGAGGATCCCATAGGAGCTGGAGTTGCTCTGACCCAGTCATCCAGCCATTATAATTTGGCCCTGGTTAAAGTCGCTCAAATCCTTGCTCTTGCTTTTTTCTGCTTTTAACACACCAGCTTCAGGGACAACATGTTCACTTGCTGCCTAATCTATCCCACTCACTTCCAGGTGCCATTTGTTTCGAGGTAATCAAAGTTTTTAATCTCTCAGTGTTATGGCTGATCAGTGTATGTTCTAATTTTGTATGACTACCCCTACCCACATATACAGTGGGGCAAAAAAGTATTTAGTCAGCCACCAATTGTGCAAGTTCTCCCACTTAAAAAGACGAGAGAGGCCTGTAATTGTCATCATAGGTATACCTCAACTATGAGAGACAAAATGTGGAAACAAATCCAGACAATCACATTGTCTGATTTGGAAATAATTTATTTGCAAATTTATGGTGGAAAATAAGTATTTGGTCAATATCAAAAGTTCATCTCAATACTTTGTTATATATCCTTTGTTGGCAATGACAGAGGTCAAACGTTTTCTGTAAGTCTTCACAAGGTTGTCACACACTGTTGCTGGTATGTTGGCCCATTCCTCCATGCAGATCTCCTCTAGAGCAGTGATGTTTTGGGGCTGTCGCTGGGCAACACAGACTTTCAACTCCCTCCAAAGGTTTTCTATGGGGTTGAGATCTGGAGACTGGCTAGGCCACTCCAGGACCTTGAAATGCTTCATACAAAGTCACTCCTTCGTTGCCCGGGCGGTGTGTTTGGGATCATTGTCATGCTGAAAGACCCAGCCATGTTTCATCTTCAGTGCCCTTGCTGATGGGAGGAGATTTGCACTCAAAATCTCACGATACATGGCCCCATTCATCCTTTCATGTACACGGATCAGTCGTCCTGTTCCCTTTGCAGAGAAAAAGCCCCAAAGCATGATGTTGCCACCCCCATGCTTCACAGTAGGTATGGTGTTCTTTGGTTGCAACTCGGCACTCTCTCTCCTCCAAACACGACGAGTTGTGTTTCTACCAAACAGTTCTACTTTGGTTTCATCTGACCATATGACATTCTCCCAATCCTCTTCTGGATCATCCAAATGCTCTCTCTAGCAAACCTCACACGGGCCCGGACATGTACTGGCTTAAGCAGGGGGACACGTCTGGCACTGCAGGATCTGAGTCCCTGGCGGTGTAGTGTGTTACTGATGGTAGCCTTTGTTATGTTGGTCCCAGCTCTTTGCAGGTCATTCACTAGGTCCCCCCGTGTGGTTCTGGGATTTTTTCTCACCGTTCTTGGGATCATTTTGACCCCACGGGGTGAGATCTTGCGTGGAGCCCCAGATCGAGGGAGATTATCAATGGACTTGTATGTCTTCCATTTTCTAATTATTGCTCCCACAGGTGATTTCTTCACACCAAGCTGCTTGCCTATTGCAGATTCAAGCCTCGTACACACGGCCGGTTTTCTCGGCAAGAACCGGTAAGAAAACTTTTTGCAGAGCTTTCTTGCCGAGAAAACCGTGCGTGTGTACGAGGCTTTCAGGTTTCTCGTCAAGAAATCTGCCCAGAATCTCAACGCGAAAAAAAGAAGACCTGCTTTCTTTTTTTCTCGTCTGGATTCTCGTCGGGCCTGTGTGTGTACACTTGCCTTTCGCCGTGGAAACCCGCGCATGCTCGAAATGACTTTGACGCATGCGCAGTAGCTTCCTAGGCATAGGTAGGGTGTAGCAAGATGGCGGCGACGGCATCGAATGTGACGAGCGCACGCTCGTCTTAGTCGATGACGTCACCGTGTTCGCTCCATTCAAAGAACCGCGGGTTCTTTGAATCGAGCGTCTGTACACTTGGCCGGGACAAGTTTCTTGTCCAAGAATCTCGTCAAGAAAAACGACGGGTTTTTTCTTGACGAGATTTTCGGCCGTGTGTACGAGGCTTAAGTCACAAAACAGTATAACTATACAGGATACGGTGAGAAGGAATCAAAAAAGCTCTTCAACTGAATCATTATGTAGCCCAGTAAAGCCTTAGAACAAAAGGTATTCACATTATCTCATTCCACCGCATATCCCAAAACTAAGGAGGATTATTCCTCATTTTAGGACAGTGGGTGGAGTCATGCAAATAATTCCATCAGCCACATGCTAGAAAATGTCAGGGGGTTAGAGGATGTGAGGTCAGCAGGGCAATGCACAGGAGGTCAGCAGGGCAGAGGATAGGATCAGCAGTTTGTAGGCCAGTGTACAGAGGCTATTAGTTTTTAGGAGAGTGTACAGGGCTCAGATGGACAGTGTACAGTGGGTCAGCAGAGGAGTGCACAGGAATTGGTAAGGCACTGTACTGGGAATCAGTAGGGCAGCGCACAGGGGTCACTGTGGAAGGGCAGCGCACAGGGGTCACTGTGGAAGGATAGCGCACAGGGGTCACTGCGGAAGGATAGCGCACAGGGGTCACTGCGGAAGGATAGCGCACAGGGGTCACTGCGGAAGGATAGCGCACAGGGGTCACTGCGGAAGGATAGCGCACAGGGGTCACCCCAAACAGGAGAGGCAGTCTGCTTAGCTTCCTTCCCTGCTCTGTACAGGCACAGCCTGAGCACAGGCAGCAAGAATCTTGTCCCGGCGGAGCGTACATACGTACCTTTCAAAAGAACCGCCGTTCTTTTGAATGACACGAACGCGGTGACGTCATCGACTACGTCACCGCGTTCGTGTCATTCAAAAGAACAGCGGTTCTTTTGAAAGGTACGTGTGTACGCTCGGCCGGGACAAGATTCTTGTCCAAGAATCTCGTCAGGAAAAACAACAAGCTTTTTTCCTGACGAGATTCTTGGCCGTGTGTACAAGGCTTCAGTCTTCCCAGCCTTGTGCAGGTCTACAATTTTGTTTCTGGTGTCCTCCAACAGCTCTTTGGTCTTCACCATAGTGGAGTTTGGAGTGTGACTGTTTGAGGTTGTGGACAGGTGTCTTTTATACTGATAACAAGTTCAAACAGGTGCCATTAATACAGGTAATGAGTGGAGGACAGAGGAGCCTCTTAAAGAAGAAGATACAGGTCTGTGAGAGCCTGATATCTTGCTTGTTTGTAAGTGACCAAATACTTTTTTTTTCCCACCATAATTTGCAAATAAAATCTTTCCAAATCAGACAATGTGATTGTCTGGATTTGTTTCCACATTTTGTCTCTCATAGTTGAGGTATACCTATGATGACAATTACAGGCCTCTCTCATCTTTTTAAGTGGGAGAACTTGCACAATTGGTGGCTGACTAAATACTTTTTTGCCCCACTGTATCATTACAAGCGTCACATAGAAACAACACCAACATACAATTTTTTTATTTATTTTTTTTACATCCCCATGATATCCAAAACATAATTGAAAAGACAATGCATTCCTTCAATTATTACATATAGCAGGGAGAACCAGAATTACAAAGGATATGCAGATGCAGTATGGCACAAAATAAATGTAAATCTTTGCAATGTTAGTTTTCCTATGGAAACATATATGCTGCAATAAACTTATAACGCTCTTTTCCTTTCCAGGGCCGAGGAGAGAGAGCCTATGACATCTACTCCAGATTACTGCGGGAGCGTATAATCTGCCTCATGGGGCCTGTGAGTCTAGCAGTCACTTGTTAATTCCTTTTTTTATGAGGGCCACTATAGCTAAACAGACATTGAAGAATATATTTGTGCGCCCTATTTCCCCTCCTGAACCATACCAAGCCACATGCCCTCAACATTAGGGGGTTCCGTGTTGAGGACACGTGCCTCTTATCCACAACCCTGGCCTGGGTGTACATAATGGAGAGTGCCGAGGTCCGTAGTGCGTAATGGAGAGTGCCGAGGTCCGTAGTGCGTAATGGAGAGCGCCGAGGTCCGTAGTGCGTAATGGAGAGCGCCGAGGTCCGTAGATCATTGGTAAATAATGTAGAGGTCAGTAGGTAGTAATGCAGAGCGCATAAAAAAAAAAAAAAAAAAAAAAAAAAAAAAAAAGCACCATTCATCCTCCTGAACCTCAGTCATGCTGACCATCCTTAGAAGTGGATCTGAGGGGGTGGTGCCACAACGATTAGCAGTAAGGAGAGGAGGCGCTTCTGAGAAGGGTTGGCACAGCAGGGATGCATTCTATCTGTTGCATGGCCGAAATTGACGGGTACATCATGATCGGTGGGTTGCTGTAGCTATGCAATGGGAGGTTGTAGTCTCCACCAGGAAGCATGTGATGGGTCACAATGCAGAAGAGCCATTGGGAGATAGTTGTCACCCCCTTAACAGGAAGTGCCTGAACAAGGGCCTAAATGGCAGAATCACCCGGAATTATTTTAATAAAAGTTGTAGATTTAAAAAGATTTGATAACTTTTGAAGTTACATGAATAGTTTAAAGCTTTGAGGGGATTTTAGTAATTCTGTTTAGGATTGAAGCCCATTTGTGGCTGACTGTATTCTCAGAATGCTGAGATTTATAGTGCAGGAGGGATTATTAAGTCAGAGTGTGTGTGTGTGTGTGTTTTTTGTTCAGTTTGGACTCATTGGGCATGATTTACTAAAACTGGAGCACACAGAACCTGGTGCACCTCTGCATAGTGATCAATCAGGTTTTATTGTCAAAACTTAATTGAAGAATATGAAGTTAGAATCTGACTGGCTCCCATGCACAGCTGCACCAGATTCTGAGTGCTCCACTTTTAGAACCCATTCACACAGGGGCGGCACGACTTGTCCCGCGACTCTGCTGGTCGATCTTCACACGACTTCAAAGGCGACTTGCAAAATGACTTCTGTATCGAAGTCAATGGAAGTCGTCCCGAAGTAGTACAGGAACCTTTTTCTAAGTCGGAGCGACTTGAGTCGCTCCTATTAGAATGGTTCCATTGTACAGAACGGGACGCGACTTGTCAGGTGGCTGAGTCGCCTGACGAGTCGCCCCTGTGTGAATGGGGTCTAAGTAAATCTCCCCCATTATTTCCCATCATTCCCTACTTGTGTGCTTCTCTGCAGATTGATGACTCGCTCGCCAGCCTGGTGATCGCCCAGCTCCTCTTCCTGCAATCCGAGAGTAACAAGAAGCCAATTCACATATACATCAACAGTCCAGGTACATACACCAACCTACCTTCTGTTCTGTGAGCTGAAAGATGGTACACCAAATAAAATGGCAGTTAAAGGGAGACTGTAATGTATTTTCTCATGTTGTTCAAAAACATCTCCCAGAATGTCCATCAATGGCACCAATGCAGAGAAGTGTCAATGCTATAAAAATAATGAACACAAATCAGACTGTGCAGACAGACTAACCTACCTAGAGAGAGAGAGAGAGAGAGAGAAGAATACACACAATTACTTGGCTTTCTTCATTCCTTTTTATAGCACCCCAATTCTCCAGGTTGGGGGTGAGAAATGCAGATCTAATAAGAAGTGCTGACTGTTACTTTACCCAACTTCCAGCCGGCTTCAGCACTTCTTCCAGCTTCCAACTAATGATGGAAATTCTCAGGAGCCATGGAACTGAGATGTTGTTATAAGTGACACCACAGTTTTTGAGCCTTTTATTTAATAACTATGATCATGGGAACTAGTTTTGTGGGTGTACTTTTTAATTATGAGTGTTTATGTTATAATGTGTAAACTGGGACTGTTCATTCATATGCAATAGTCACCACGCCTACACCCACATAGAAATACACAGCAGACTTTTCTTTTATTACCTCTCTGTGTGTGTCTCTGTCTCTGTTTGTGTGTGTGTGTGTGTCTCTGTCTCTGTCTCTGTGTGTGTGTGTCTCTGTCTCTGTGTGTGTGTGTCTCTGTCTCTGTGTGTGTGTGTGTGTGTGTGTGTCTCTGTCTCTGTGTGTGTGTCTCTGTCTCTGTGTGTGTGTCTCTGTCTCTGTGTGTGTGTGTGTCTCTGTCTCTGTCTCTGTGTGTCTCTGTCTCTGTGTGTGTGTGTCTCTGTCTCTGTGTGTGTCTCTGTCTCTGTGTGTGTCTCTGTCTCTGTGTGTGTCTCTGTCTCTGTGTGTGTGTGTGTGTGTGTGTGTGTGTGTGTTTCTCTGTCTCTGTGTCTGTCTCTGTGTGTGTCTCTCTCTCTCTCTCTCTCTCTCTCTCTGTGTCTCTGTCTCTCTCTGTGTGTGTATCTGTCTGTCTCCCCACTCTGTCTCCCCGTTCAAAGCAAAATTACCCAAAATACGGTGTATTCATCAACAGCCACTGATTCTAAATGTATTGATCTTCCAATATTTATCTATTGCAGTGTCATTGATTTTTGCATGCCTCTCTTTACAGGTGGTTCGGTGACATCTGGTCTGGCAATCTATGACACAATGCAGTACATCCTGAACCCCATTTGTACGTGGTGTGTGGGTCAGGCAGCCAGCATGGGCTCTCTCCTCTTAGCTGCCGGCTCCCATGGAATGAGACACTCCCTGCCAAACTCCAGAATCATGATCCACCAGCCGTCTGGAGGGGCCAGGGTGAGATGCAGGCTTTTGTTCAGAGCTCTTAAATCCAGTTCACTGGTATAATATAACACTGGTGTAATTCATAAGGATATTAGCGTTCGGTACTGAGAATTTACTTTGTGAGTGCAACCTCCCTCCCCAGCCCCCCTTATACTTGCCTGAGTCCAATCCCAATCCAGTGATGTGCATTAAAGCAGAGGCTCTTTTGGCTCTCTCAGCTATTGGCTCCCGTCTGATGTTAATCACAGCCGGGGGGCGGGGCGGGACTGAGCCATGCCACGCTACGCTACGCTCTGTGTGTTTTATTGGGAGCGAGCCCGTACATGTGTCCCCCATAGCCACTGACTTTATATGTGTGCATTCGGCTGGTGGGAGAAGCTAGGAGCATGGGCCGGGGACCAGAAAAGAAGAGGATCGGGGCTGCTCTGTGCAAAACGACTGCACAGAGCAGGTAAGTATGACATGTTTGTTATTAACCACTTCAGCCCCGGAAGGATTTACCCCCTTCCTGACCAGAACATTTTTTTTGCGATTCGGCACTGCGTCGCATTAGCTGACAATTGAGCGGTCGCGCGACGTTGTACACAAACAAAATTGACGTCCTTTTTTCCCCACAAATAGAGCTTTCTTTTGGTGGTATTTGATCACCTCCTGCGGTTTTTATTTTTTGCGCTATAAGCAAAAAAAAAGGGAGCAAATTTTGAAAAAAAAGCAATATTTTCGCTATAATAAATATCCACAAAAAATATATAAAAAAATATTTTTTTCCCCAGTTTAGGCCGATATGTATTCTTCTACATATTTTTGGTAAAAAAAATCCCCATAAGCGTATATTGATTGATTTGCGCAAAAGTTATAGCATCTACAAAATAGGGGATAGATTTATGGCATTTTTATTATAATTTTTTTACTAGTAATGGCAGCAATCTGCGTGGTTTTTTTTTTTTTTTTTTTTTATATCGGGACTGCGACATTATGGCGGACAGATCGGACACTTTTGACACTATTTTGGGACCAGTGACATTTATACAGCGATCAGATCTACAAATAGCCACTGATTTCTGTATAAATGTCACTGGCAGGAAAGGGGTTATACACTGGGGGGCGATCAAGGGGTGAACTGTGTTCCCTGGATGTGTTCTAACTGTAGGGGGGGGGTGGTCTCACTAGAACATGACAGAGATCGCTGCTCCCGATAACAGGGAGCACAATGCCTTGTTTACATTGGCATCTCCCTGTTCTGCCTCTCCTCGCCGCAATAGCGGGCCGCCGGCGAATATAGAGTTAGCGGGACCCGCGGGCACGCTCCCGCAGCGAGCTGCGGCTGCGCTGACTAGGCGGAAAATTCTAAAGGCCGTACAGGTACGCTCTTTTGCCTGCCCATGCCATTCTGCCGATGTGAATCGGCGTGCGTTGGTCGGCAAGTGCGCACCGTGACTGGCCGAGCAAATCTGGGACCTGTGACGTGTCCCAGAAGATTGCCGAGAGTGAGGGGGGAGAGGTGAACTTCCTGCCGGCGCTGCAGTGCCCCGGGAGGAAGTGGGAGCTGGAACCCTCTAAAAAGAGGGGTTTCGCTCCCCCCAAAAAAATTTACATGCCAAATATGGCATGTCAGGGGGTCACCTTCCCTTAAAGAGGAAGTTCCATTTTTGGGTGGAACTCCGCTTTTAAGATAACAATACCAGTAAAATAAACCTACGGGTCCAGCGCTATCTTTCTTCTTTCCTCAACTGCCTTCATATCCTGCTGACAACCGATTACTCCGATAGGAAGTTTAGGTAAAATCTGCAGCGGGCAAACGGACAGCAATAAAAAAATTAAACTCGGAGGTTCTTCCCTTTTTTTTTTTCTTTTTTCCCCTGTGTCGCTGTTTTGTGAAACAGTTGTCACCAGAACAGGAAGTGTAGGGGAGATAACGATTGGAGCTCTGGATAGCACTATAACTCTGACAATAGAGCGAACTCTTCCCCACTTTATCCAAAATAACAATTAAAAGTTTCGGATGGATATTCACTTCAACGTTGTACATGCCATACCCACAGGAAAACTTTCACCCAATTTAAGGCAAACGCTGAAAGTAAGGTTAGTGTATGGGGCTTTGAGGCTGGTAAAGTGACTCTGCCACTTATTGAACAAAGTTTAAAGTGGTACTAAAGTATCGTTTTTTTGTGTTTTTAAAAATAACAAACATGTTATACTTGCCTGCTCTGTGCAGTTGGTTTTGCAAAGAGCAGTCCAGATCCTCCTCTTCTCTGGTTCCTCTTTGGTGCTCCTGGCCCCTCCCTCCTGTTGAGTGCCTCTATCTCTAATGGCGCTTCCCTGCTGTTTCAGCCAATAAGGAGTCCTTGATTTATCCTGGTTGTTTTTTCAGTAAAAGGTATTTTAGTTTTGGAACCTTTTGGATGTACAGCCATTTCTTCTTTTTCTCAAGTTTGCACGGAGGCGGGCCGGGGCTAGCACTCCTACTTGGTTCCAATAAGAGGTATTGCATACACCTGGAGCAGTGGATCCCTTTTCTCTTGATTCAGCCAATAGGGAGGGAGAGTGGTGTACAGAATAATTCCACGCTGCCCTTATAGATAAGCCGCTAACTCAACAATAAGACAAATAGCAGAAAATGCAAATGAAATGTCCATATGTAGAAGATTCAAAAAGAGCAAAAATTACACAAATGTCTATTGACTTGAGTATTGACACAATCCAAAACTTAGTGATAAATTCAAGATTGAAATGCTGAAAGTGAACAATTATTGAAGTGACTTGAAGTGAAAAAAATAGGAGGGAGAGTCCCGGACAGCCGAGCCTCTTGTGCAACATCGCTGGATCGAGATGAGGCTCAGGTAAGTATTAGGGTGGCTGCTGCACACAGAAGTTTTTTTTTTTTTTACCTTCCTGAATAGAATGCAGTAAGATATAAAAAAAAAACTTCTGCATTTACAACCACTTTAACAAAACCTACAAAGATAGGACTTATACTTGCCTGTCTTGCACCACTAATTCCCACTGATTTCAAGTGCTACGGTGGCCCAAAAAAACGCCTGCTTCGAACGTATTTCCAGGTCTGACAGTTGCCTGGTCCCCTGCCATGCGCCGTAGTACCTTCCACTGGCTGCTACATCAGTAGTGTCTTGTAGGGACAGAGGAGCCAGTGGAAGGAACCATAGTAAGCAGAGGGGGGAGTAGCTATTTGACAAACCCAGATGTGTCCAATGCTGAAGATTATTGAGCCAGTGCATCTTACCAAGACAGCAGAGATCAGCATCATGGGAGGGGTAATTATAGGTCCTTTTCTTTTCAGGGTGACGCTTTTGTAAAGCGTTGTTTTTACAAGCAACAGTCACTTTAAATTTCCCACAGAAACTCAATTAATCTTTATTCTGTAATTAAAAAACCCAAATCTATTGCGCTTGGGTTAATATAAATCATAACATATAGCAGCTAGCGCAGTATTGTTGGGGACAATAAACAGTAATGGTGCAGCGCTGTATTAAAAAAAGTCTGAGTTGAAATTTAAAAGTTCATAAACATTCAAATGGATGTTCTTAAGCTGTGTAACAGTGATAGATGGAAGCCGTCACCAATAACCAATCACACTGACTCTTACCCTAAGGCAGGGATATGCAATTAGCAGACCTTTAGCTGTTGCAGAACTACAAGTCCCATGAGGCATAGCAAGACTCTGACATCCACAAGCAAACACCCAGAGGCATGATGGGACTTGTAGTTTTGCAAAAGCTGGAGGACCGCTAATTGCATATCCCTGCCCTAAGGTAATAACATATAAGCAGTAAGTTTCATCTGATGTTAGTCTCGGCAATACTCCACTCCAGGGATATCACCTCCCTCTGAGCAAGATTAGCAACGATGCCAGATAATGGATGCTGGTTCAGAGATATATTCCAGCCCACACAAAGTGTCAATAGGAGCTTTTCACCAGGGCAATGGTATTCTCAAAACATAAATGGAACAATCCTCACATCTCAAATGTTTGTTAAAAACAAAGAAAAAAACTCACATTTTCATAATAGAATACAGGTATAAAGAAACGACCAGTGTTTCCAACCAACAAAGTGCGTCCCAGTACGTGATCGCATCACACGTTCCAACTCCTCCCTATACGTTTCGTCATCGGATGACGACGTCATTTGAATGTTTATGAACTTTTAAATTTCAACTCAGAATTTAGTTAATACAGCTCTGCACCATTTCCACTTGTTAGAATCTTTATTCTGTAGAAACATAAAAAAGTATGTTTTTTGATATACAGATATAAATTACTGGGTGAGCTATAGTTTCTTCGTAGAGGTTTTGCATTATATCCTATTGAGTTTTATGATGCTGATTGCTTTGTAACATTCTTAGGGTCAGGCCACAGATATCGCCATACAAGCTGAGGAAATACTAAAACTGAAAAAGCAGATCAATGAAATTTACGCCAAACATACGAAGCAACCGCTATCCTTGATTGGTGAGTCGATACTCAGTGTCCATATACTATGTAGGGGGCTTGGGTCCAAATACTATAGCAGAGAGATAATTGTGGTGTGAATGACGGTGATCAATCGGAGACTTGAATTGTTTTTCCTCTCTTGGTTTTTCCAACCTCCAGAATTTCCATAACAAAGATAGAGGTGACCTTAAGCTCTCCTGCATTGTGCCCGTTAATTATAAAGTGCGCTGACGTCAATTTCTTGGGGAAATCTTAACTTGTAATTTATACTGGCTGACATGTCACTCCAGGTCAGAAGCTCCATGATAGCCCTATGTTGTTCCGTACAGTGTTAGGCCCCTTTCACACTTATACGACTTGTCCCACGATTTGTGATGACAAAGTAGCATGACAAGTCGTTTCCCATGTTTTCCAATGACAACTAGGGTTGTCCCGATACCGATACTAGTATCGGTATCGGGACCGATACCAAGCATTTGCGCGAGTACTTGTACTCGCGCAAATGCTCCCGATGCCCAGTCCGATACTTTTTTTTTTTTTCAGAGCGGATGTAGAGAGGGGGTGGAGAGCGGGGGGGCGGAGAGCAGGACGGAGAGCGTGGCGGGGGGGCGGAGAGTGGGGCGGGGGGCGGAGACCAAGGCGGAGAGCGGGGCGGAGAGTGGGGCGGGGGGCGGAGACCAAGGCGGAGAGCGGGACGGAGAGTGCGGCAGGGGTCGGAGACCAGGGCGGAGAGCGAGTCCCTCACCTGCAGTTGAAACTGGTAAGCTGGCAGGGGTGCAGGGCGCAGCCGCATCAGGATCGGTGACCGGTGCTGTCGCATTCGGTCGCCGTCAGCGGCTGAACGTCCCCACGCCCATCTTGGTACACCCTGCACTCGGCTGCAGTAAGCAGCAGCAGACATCTTGTTACACCCAGCCTGAGCTATATGGGCTGGGTGTAACAAGATGTCTGCTGCTGCTTACTTCAGCCGAGTGCAGGGTGTACCAAGATGGGCGTTGCACTAGTTTTTTTTATTTTAAATCCTGTGTCATTTTTTTTTCCCGCAGCATTTCAGTGCCAGCCACCTATCAGGTGGCACTGGTAGATGGCACTTGTGGGCACTGATAGGTAGCACTTGTGGGCACTGATAGGTAGCACTTGGTGGCACTGATTGCACTATCAGTGCTGTCAGTGCCCACAAGTGCCATCTATCAGTGCCACCTTTCAGTGCCACATATCAGTGTCCACAAGTGCCACCTTTCAGTGCTATCAGTGCCCACAAGTGCCACCTATCAGTGCAATCAGTGCCATCTATCAGTGCCCATAAGTGCCACCTATCAGTGCAATCAGTGCCATCTATCAGTGGCAGCCACCTATTAGTGCCCATCAGAGCCAGTCACCAGTCAGTGCCCATAAGTGCCACCTGTCAGTGCCACCTATCAGTCCCCATCTTTCAAACTGTCACATGACATTGAAAAAAAAGTATCGGTAATCGGTATCGGCGAGTACTTGGAAAAAAGTATCGGTACTTGTACTCGGTCCTAAAAAAGTGGTATCGGGACAACCCTAATGACAACCATTCATATTAGTACGACTTCAAAGTAGTCCCTGCACTACTTTGGTCCAATTTTGATGACACTTACACAGGCATTCCCTGAAATCGCGGCCGCGAAATCGCGTGACTTTGAAGTCGCACTAGTGTGAAAGGGGCCTTAAAGGCATAGTCCACCCATTGATTAAAAAAAATAAAAAAACACAAGAAATATATTATTAATTTATACATTGGAGCCTGCAGAGCATTGCAACCACAGTCCATGCCTAGCTGGTGCAATACACAGGCCTCTGCAGACACTTCTAGGTCTGTACAGAGGTCTGCGGACCTTCTGTTATGGGATTAGAGGAAGTAAACAATGGACTACAAGTGCCATGATGTCACTGCCCCTATGCTCCATTGAGATCTGTGAGTACCTTTGCTGTAGTGGAACATGGGACTTGTAGTCCTCCATTTACAGATCCCTGTGAATGGATGCCACATCTGGGAGGGGGGGGGGCAGTCATGCACAATTGTGGCAAATTTTAAATAATAAAGAATGCTGCGAGGAGAAGTACTTAGTTAAGTGTGGAGGGTTGGGGATTGTGGCCATGTTTTGTGTTTAAAACAGTAAATAAATGGTGCTACGCTGCTTTTAAAACAAAGTTTAAAATACATATGTGCAACCAATATAAAACTGTATACAGGAAGTCCCCGAGTTAAGAACATCCGACTTATAAATGACTCCTTACGAACGGAAGGCTGCGTGGCCACTTTTCAACGGCGGGCACATTCGACGGAACATCAGAAAACAACGTATCTGCCGCATGCTGTTCCGACTTACGAACATATTCGACTTAAGAACAAACCTACAGTCCCTAGCCCGTTCGTAACTCAGGGACTGCCTGTAATACATATGCAAACTTTGCAATATTGTATACTGTATTTATTGGCATATAACACGCACTTTTTTTTCCCCTTAAAATCAGGGGAAAATCGTGGGTTTGTGTTATACGCCTAACTGCTGTCTCCGAGGGAACGAGCGCCGCCGAAATAGACAGAGCCGAGTGTACTGTGTACTGGGCTCTGCTCGCAGTCACGCCTCCCGCCATTGAACCGATGTTATGTCCATCATAGGAGCCGGGCCAAGGAGCGGGACTGCGAGAGGAGCCGAGTACACAGGACATCCGGCTCTGTGTATCTCTGCGGCGCTCGTTCCCTCAAGGTTGCAGATTGACACTGGATGGGGGCAAGGCTGCAGATAGACACTGATCATTCTGCAATGATGGGCAAGGCTGCAGATGGACACTGATAAGGCTGCATTGATGGGCATTTAAAATGTAAGTTTTTTTTTTTTTTGTTTTTTTTTTTTCCTTAAACTTCCCTCTTAAAATTAGGGTGCGTGTTATACACCGGCGTGTGTTATACACCGATAAATACGGTATATGTAAAGCGCTGCGTAAACTGTTGGCGCTATAAAAATCCTGTATTATAATAATATTAATAATATGTGCAACCATTGCAATAATATATACGTGCAAAACAACCAATATTCTTTTTATTTTTAAAGCTTTATTGAACCATTTTTTTTTTATGATACACTTGGTCACATCTAAAAATCAAACATCACCAATTCTCATTTGGCTTCATAAGCAAATACAAAAACTCAATTTGAACCTGTTTGTCATTTAATTTTATATCTGTGCATACAGTGGGGCACAAAGTTATTTAGTCAGCCACCAATTGTGGAAGTTCTCCCACTTAAAAAGATGAGAGAGGCCTGTAATTGTCATCATAGGTAAACCTCGACTATGAGAGACAAATTGTGGAAACAAATCCAGACAATCACATTGTCTGATTTGGAAAGATTTTTTTGGGAAATTATGGTGGAAAATAAGTATTTGGTCAATATCAAAAGTTCATCTCAATACTTTGTTATATATCCTTTGTTGGCAATGACAGAGGTCAAACGTTTTCTGTAAGTCTTCACAAGGTTGTCACTCACTGTTGCTGGTATGTTGGCCCCTCCTCCATGCAGATCTCCTCTAGAGCAGTGATGTTTGGGGCTGTCGCTGGGCAACAAAGACTTTCAACTCCCTCCAAAGGTTTTCTATGGGGTTGAGATCTGGAGACTGGCTAGGCCACTCCAGGACCTTGAAATGCTTCTTATGAAGCCACTCCTTCGTTGCCCGGGTGGTGTGTTTGGGATCATTGTCATGCTGAAAGACCCAGCCATGTTTCATCTTCAATGCCCTTGCTGATGGGAGGAGGTTTGCACTCAAAATCTCACGATACATGGCACCATTCATTCTTTCATGTACATGGATCAGTCGTCCTGTTCCCTTTGCAGAGAAACAGCCCCAAAGCATGATGTTGCCACCCCCATGCTTCACAGTAGGTATGGTGTTCTTTGGTTGCAACTCAGCATTCTCTCTCCTCCTAACACGACGAGTTGCGTTTCTACCAAATCGGTTCTACTTTGGTTTCATCTGACCATATGACATTCTCCCAATCCTCTCCTGGCTCATCCAAATGCTCTCTAGCAAACCTCAGACGGGCCCGGACATGTACTGGCTTAAGCAGGGGGACACGTCTGGCACTGCAGGATCTGAGTCCCTGGCAGCGTAGTGTGTTACTGATGGTAGCCTTTGTTACGTTGGTCCCAGCTCTCTGCAGGTCATTCACTAGGTCCCCCGCGTGGTTCTGGGATTTTTGCTCACCGTTCTTGTGATCATTTTGACCCCACGGGGTGAGATCTTGCGTGGAGCCCCAGATCCAGGGAGATTATCAGTGGCCTTGTATGTCTTCCATTTTCTAATTATTGCTCCCACAGTTGATTTCTTCACACCAAGCTGCTTGCCTATTGCAGATTCAGTCTTCCCAGCCTGGTGCAAGTCTACGATTTTGTTTCTGGTGTCCTTCAACAGCTCTTTGGTCCTCACCATAGTGGAGTTTGGAGTGTGACTGTTTGAGGTTGTGGACAGGTGTATTTTATACAGATAACAAGTTCAAACAGGTGCCATTAATAAAGGTAATGAGTGGAGGACAGAGGAGCCTCTTAAAGAAGTAGATACAGGTCTGTGAGAGCCAGAAATCTTGCTTGTTTGTAGGTGACCAAATACTTATTTTCCACCATAATTTGCAAATAAATTCTTTCCAAATCGGACAATGTGATTGGATTTGTTTCCACATTTTGTCTCTCATAGTTGAGGTTTACCTATGATGACAATTACAGGCCTCTCTCATCTTTTTAAGTGGGAGAACTTGCACAATTGGTGGCTGACTAAATACTTTTTTGCCCCACTGTAGACCTTTGCATTTCCATAACTTCAACCATTAAAATAAATGGCAAAGATCAAAAAAATTGAGAAAATAGAAAGAAAAAAAAAGAAAGGGGACCCCTTCCCTACAGGCTTCCTTCACGGTTCCCTATATTCAGATTTGGTGAGCAACTAGATCAAGATATGATTTAAATTTGTGAAGGTTGCATTGCTCTGTGTATACATATAGAATATTACTTTATTTTGCACACATCACTATTGCTATGGTTGCACATATACAATATTGCAAAGTTTCCACATACACTATATTCTCAAAAGTATTGGGACACCTGCCTTTACACGCTCATGAACTTTAATGGCATCCCAGTCTTATGTTGGCCATACACAATACGAAAAATCATTCAAACTCATTTTCGATAAACATTCAGCCATGAGTGCAAACGATAGTGCCATCATGTCCCGTTTTTATCGGCGTATAACATGCACCACAATTTAAGAGGGAAGTTTTAGGAAAATAAGCCACTTTGAAGCAAAATAATGGTCAGTGCCAATCAATGCAGCCTCTGCGCCCATCCAGTGCAGCCTGATGCCTATCTGCAGCCTCACCATCTCTCATGCAGTGCAGGAAATCAGGAGGGGGACGAGCGCCGCCGGAATCACTGAGCCGCCATCTTTTGTGTGTGTGTGTGTGTGTGTGTGTGTCGTCAGAGCCGAGTAAACAGGACATGACGGCTCAGTGATTCCGGCGGCGCTCGTTCTCCATCGGGGTACGCTATCAGCGTATAACACGCACCCGTGATTTTCCCCCTAATTTCAGGGGGAAAAGTGCGTGTTATACGCCGATTAAATACAGTAATTACTGATAAATCGTTGAATGGACATAAATAATTTTTCGTTTTTTTTTTTTTTTTTTTTTCCCATATATACCTAGTGCAAACAGTTCGGACGGGAAACACATTAACCTTTCAATTGATTGTTCATTCGGCAGAAAATTTCCAAACTTGTCCTTCATTTTTTCGGCTCAAAAACGTCCCAACCGATTTGTGCCCGTTAACTGGCCGAAAAACAAACAAACTGTCTAAATTACACGAATTTTGGTCGATTTTTCGTAAAGTGCATGGCCAGCATAAGTCCGTAGGGTTCAATATTGAGTTGGCCCACCTTTTACAGCTATAGCAGCTTCAACTCTTCTGGGAAGGCTGTCCACAAGGTTTAGGAGTGTCTATGGGAATGTTTGACCATTCTTCCAGAAGCACATTTGTGAGGTCAGGCACTGATGTTGGACGAGAAGGCCTGGCTCGCAGTCTCCGCTTTAATTCATCTCAAAGGTGTTCTATCGGGTTGAGGTCAAGACTCTGTGCAGGCCAGTCAAGTTCCTCAACCACAAACTTGCCCATCCATGTCTTTATGGATCTTGCTTTGTACACTGGTCCAAATCATTTGGTGGAGGGGGGATTATGGGTGAGTTTGTTTTTCAGGGGTTGGGCTTGGCCCCTTAGTTCCAGTGAAGGAAAATCTTAAAGCATCAGCATACCAAGACATTTTGGACAATTTCATGCTCACAACTTTGTGGGAACAGTTTGGGAAGGGCCCCTTCCTGATCCAACATGACTGCTCACCAGTGCACAAAGCAAGGTCCATAAAGACATGGATGAGCGAGTTTGGGGTGGAGGAACTTGACTGCACAGAGTCCTGACCTCAACCCGATAGAACACCTTTGGGATGAATTAGAGTGGAGACTGTGAGCCAGGCCTTCTCATTCCAACATCAGTGCCTGACCTCACAAACGCGTGTCTGGAAGAATGGTCAAACACTCCCATAGACACACTCCTAAACCTTGTGGACAGTCTTCCCAGAAGACTTGAAGCTGTTATAGCTGCAAAGGGTGGGCCAACTCAATATTGAACCCTATGGACTAAGACTGGGATGTCATTAAAGTTCACATGTGTGTAGAGGCAGGCGTCCCAATACTTTTGACAATATAGTTTTATTTTGGTTGCACATATTTATTTTATTAACTTTTGTTTTAAAAGCAGCTCAGCACCATTTATTTACTGGGTTTTTTTTTTTTTTTTTTTTTATATATATATATATATATATATATATATATATATTTATTATAGTTGTGGGAACACTATTAGGCGTCTGCTGCAGCCATTACCGTATATACTCGAATATAAGCCGACCCACCTAATTTTACCACAAAAAACTGGGAAAACGTATTGACTCGAGTATAAGCCTAGCGTGTCCATCTGCATGCCTCACTGTGCCCAATCTCCCTACCTGATCTCCGGCGCTGTGTGACTAGACTGATGTTTAACATGGGAGTCTATAGAAGGGGTGCCCAGCTTTGAAAAATCGGTGCTCCCTGGCTGTAGGTCTCCTGGACAACAAACTTTGCACACTTGTAGAGGAAGAGTGGGGCTACATGTGTGCCAAGTTTGGGGTCCAGGGGACCTACGGCTGGCTGGGATCAGGTGCACAAATTTGAACACAGACTCGAATATAAACCGAGGGGGGCATTTTCAGCACAAAAATTTTTGATGAAAAACTCGGCTTATACTCGAGTATATACGGTAAATATAGTAACACGTATAGCCACATCATTAACAGCGGTAGCACAATTCACCTATTTGGCATGTTTCACCATAAATGTGCATGTGACATGGTTTGAAAGGTGAACTAATCCTGTAGACCTTTTTCATACTGGGGCAGTGCAGGCGTTGGCGCTAAAGCGCCGCTAGTTTTAGCGGCGCGCGCTTTTAACCCCTGCTAGCGGCAGAATAAAGGGTTAATAGCACCCGTGTTGCGTCGCTGCCCAAGCGCTTTGGAGGCTCTTCGGCAGCGCTGGCCATTCATTTTAATGAGCAGGGCATTTTGGGAGCAGTGTATACATCCTTATTCCCCCACCATCCTGCAAGCGCACCGCCCCGCCCCAGTGTGAAAGCACTCGGGCTTTCACACTGGGGTGACTTGAGAGGCGCTTTTCAGGCGCTCTTTTTAGCGCTAAAAATGGCTGAAAAGCGCCCCAGTGTGAAAGGGGTCTTAAGCAGGCCATACACGGTTGAATTTCGAACAAATTTTCTTTTCAAAATCAGAAAGTAATTTTTTTTTTTTTTTGTGATCTGATGATGCCACCATTGATTTTCGAAATTTGGCTGACCACGCCATCATGTTGCTACAGAAAATAATTTTTGTGGCTGGTAATCTTCTTTTCTCTCCGGGAATTTTCTTTTTTTGCACATGCACATTTTTCCCTCAAATTTGATTGCCGCACGAAAATCGGCTGTTGCTGCAGCCCACTAACAGTGCGAAATTGGTACGAAAATTCTTAGATACAATTTTAGAAATTCGAACCGTATATGGCCGGCAATAACAGCACATTTATGCTAACGGTTGAGGGGCGGTAGAAACCCCATGGTTGAGTTGTGTTTTTACTGGCCCTCTTTAGCTGCAGAGGAGGCAGCAGCCCGGATGAACACACGCCGCACCTCCAATGCTTTGCTTCACAGTCACAGCAGGAGTTCTACTAGTTGCACTTGTCTGGCACTACACCTGCCAAAAGTGTCAACTCCTTCAAGTGAATGGGGCTTCTGTGGGGCCCAGCAACTACATGTACTTGGTTGTGGTGTGCTAGTGCGGGGTTTGAGAGGTTGAAGTAAGGCACCACAATGCCTCCTCACTACCTGTCAAATGCAGATTGCTCCTAAGATAGGGTGACCAGACATCCCCGGTTTCCAGGGACAGTCCCCGGATTGAGGACACTGTCCCCGGGCCAAGTCTGTCCCCGGATTAGATTTGAACAGGGGCTGGGGAAATTTCATAGACAGTGCAGAAAAAAATAAAAATAAATCTGAATTACACCCCCCCCACCGCTCCTACTAGCTTAGGGGGGTGTATTTTTTTTTATATTACCTGTGCCCCTTTCTGATGAACATGTGCTGATCAGAGCAGAGGAAATATTTCTTCAGTTTTGAGTGCTCATTTAGCTCCGCTCCCATGTTCTTCTGCCTTGGCTTAAGCCCTGGCCAGCCGCCTGCCTGCTTATCTCCTTGCCATCCCTGGTGGTGGTATTATTGGTGGTGGTGCTTAACAGGCTGTAAGGTGGGCGGATTTCATTTAAAAAAAAAAATCTGGTCACCTTACTCTAAGAGGCCAAAGCATGTGTAAATGAGCCCTAAAAATACATGCACCTTCCAAACAATGGTTTCTATTACTGTAATTTCTGATAGGGACCAGATACACCCCTTTCATGGCACAGTATAATGAGCTCACTGCTATACAGTCTGTTCTAGAATATATTTTCTCCCGCAGAGTCTGTGATGGAGAGAGATCGATATATGAGCCCTACAGAAGCTCAGACGTTTGGCATCCTCGACAAAGTCCTGGTACACCCCCCACAAGATGGAGAAGATGAACCAGAACTGGTGCGGAAATCCGAAGAGACGCCACTGCCGTCTGAGCCTTAGGCGAAGGAAGCTGTGAAAATAAAAAGACCCATAATGACCTGATAATCATAGAGAAAGCCCAGCCAGATTCTGTTTTTTTTGTTTTTTTTATCTCCTTGCTGTATTAGTTTTATTCCCTGGTTCATAGACTGTATTTTGTTTTATGCTATACTGCCCCCTCCTGGCAGGGAGAAATATATATAATCTTTGGCCAATATTTATCAGTTCCTGTCTTTATCAGCTAATCTTGAGGCTGGGTTCACATATATGTGGCCGCGGGTTCGTGCCTGGGGTCCTGTGCGTGTCTTCACCGGTTCAGGTCTGAATTTTTGCCTGAATTCGCACCTGAACCGGACCCAAACACGCATAGGACCCTTCTGCAATCTGGCCCGCGGCCGCCCCAGCCCTGTGTGAACCGGCTCCATTGAGAAGCAGCCACGTGAATTGTACACACAGTACGATTGTTGGCCAACCGAGCGTCAAATTTTTTGTCAAAAGGGCGTGTGCCAGGATCTTGTCTTGCATATTAATGTTACACAATTGTCGTACCACAAACACGAATGTAGTGACGTACTACGAGGAATTTCAGCTCTTAAGCGCCACCCTTTGGGCTCCTTCTGCTAATTTTCCTGTTTGGTGAGCATTGATTCTGAGCATGCGTGTTTGTACTTTTGTGTAACGGATTTGTGTACTGACCATCAGAAAATCTGACGTCAAACCGTTGTCCGCCGAAAATTTACTAGCCTGTCATCCAACATTTGTTGGCTGAAAATTGGACAACAATTGTCAAAAGGAGCGTACTAACTCTAAGATTTTAGGACAACAGTCTGTCAACAGACAATCCCCTGCCAACAATTGTATCGTGTGAAGGAGGCTTAAAGTGGTTGTGAACCCACTTATGCACCTTGCACCTACAGGTAAGCCTAGATTAAGGCTTACCTGTAGGTGCAAGAAATATCTCCTTAACCTAAATGGTTAAAGAGATATTTACTATAAACCATGACGTCATCGGCGCATCGGGCGTGTCGTCATCGCCGCTCCGGCCAATCACAGCGCTGGAGCGGAGATACAGTGATGGGACATCGAGGCAAGATGGCGGCGGCGGTGACCAAGGACCGCTGCAGGGGCTTTGATCTCAGGTAAGTGCCACATAATGAGCTAGTATGCTATGCATACTAGCTCATTATGCCTTTCTCTTGCAGGGTTTGTTTTTTTCAGGGAAAAAATAAGAGAGTTTACTTCCTCTTTTTAAGTCATGTTTTCTAAATTCCCAGGTAATAATAGCAGATGGAAATTTAATGGGGCAATTCATCCCAAACTTATACATCCATGTTGGGTTGATAAGCAGGATTCTTAAGTCTTTACAGCCCCCTACACAGCCATATATCTGCAACTGAGTTCCCATCTCCACCCACCTGCCATGACTGTTACAAGGGCTTACGTCAGTGGTGGTCAACTTTGTAAATATAGAGGCCTTGGGTATAGTCCCCAACATACCCCAAGGGCGACACAGTGGCATCTATATACAAAGATAGCACCTTTATGCAGATAAATGAAGCGTTTTCAATCAAATATGTATCATTTAGAGCTCTGGAAGATTGTATGTCAATCCTCCTATTTCTGTTCTTTGATTTTTAAAGGAATATAAACGGCAAGGCACTGCAGTCTGCTTTTTTTTTTTTCACCTTTGGTGCCTAACATGTCATGTAACCAGCACAAGCAAAGATGCATATGCCAAGATGCAGGGTACTTGTGAGCTGCATACAGCGGGGGGGTTGCTAACTGGGCATCAAGAACCTGCTGGTGTATTGTAAAGGATCTTTTTTTTGTGTCATACTTACCTCCACTGTGCAGCTCGTTTTGCACAGAGTGGCCCCGATCGTCCGTTTCTGGGGTTTTCCCGTCGGCTACCTTGCTGGCGCGCTCCTGAGTTATTCATTCGGCGTCCATAGCCGCCACATGTATGACTCGGCCCCACCCCCCCGCGTCATTGGATTTGATTGACAGCATCGGGAGCCAATGGCTGCGCTGCTAGCAATCTATCCAATCAAGAGCTGGGACCCCGTGGAGAAAGGGACGGTGCGTCCCTGCTAAGTGAAATTTGGGGCTCAGGTAAGCAAAACGGGGGGTGGGGGGCCGGTCACTGCAAGGTGTTTTTTCACCTTAATGCATAGGATGCATTAAGGTGAAAAAACATGAGCGTTTACAACCCCTTTAAGTCACTTTATAAAGAATAAAACAGAGTGAGACCTATATACCTGGCAGTAATAGAGGAGGTTAGAGGGAATATCCAGGAGAGGATTTTGCTATGGGAGACTCTTTAGAAATATATGAAAATGGCAGGTCTCTTGGCTCAACTGGCTTTACCCATAACCAAAACAATATCAGAAGCATCTGCAAATAGTTGCCAGGCAGTTCTGGGGGTAAGGGGTTCTTCTTTTGGAAATTAAAGTGGAAGTAGGGAGTAGATGCTTCGAAGGATGATGCCAGATATTGGATCACATTGTAACAAGTATAACCCTATCTGTGAACTTTGTATTTCATTGTTTTTTTTATTGAAAAAATCCAGCAATAACGTAAGTAGCAGTTATACAGAGGCCAATTCTCTAATTGTCACTATGCCAGATGCATGAATACAGAAAATATGAATAAATCAAAATAACGTGGTCCATGAATATAAGGGAACAAACTATCTGTGAACTTTGAATACCACAATTCATTTAAAATGTTTAAACCTAATACCAAAAATGCAGTTTCTATTCATTATCTGTAGCAGACAGGGATTTGTCATGTCAGTGAAAATGCCAAAAACCTCTTTTTGACAGGTAGCTGTATATAGCATTCTGGCCGGAGAGATTCTCTATAGCAGGGGTCTCCAAACTACTGCCCTCCAGTTGTTCAGGAACTATGATTCCCATCATGCCTAGTCATGTCTGTGAATGTCAGAGTTTTACGATGCCTCATGGGACTTGTAGTTCCACAACAGCTGGAGGACAACAGTTTGGAGATCCCTGATCTATAGCATTCTGGCCGGTGATATTTTTCATCAAGCACTTCATCTTCCAGTTTTTATGTATGCCTTATTGTCACCTCATTATCATGGCTGGGATAGAAAAATTGACTAGAAATAAATTATTTTCACAGAGTTGAGCAAGACATTTTCTTTTATGGTTTTGAGCAGTAAATTAAATTCTGTAACTTAAAGCGGAGGTCCGCCTAACAAAAAAAAAACAATTAAAAGCCAGCAGCTACAAATACTGCAGCTGCTGACTTTTAATATATGGACACTTACCTGTCTAGGGCGCCCGCGATGTCGGCAGCAGAAGCCAATTAGTCGCTCGGCTCTCGGCTACTGCCGCCGCCGCCATCCTCGGTGAGGGAATCAGGAAGTAAAGCCTTGCGGCTTCATGTCCTGGTTCCCTACTGCGCATCCTCACTGGTTCCTGCTGTCTTCTGGGACCTGTGTGTCTCCCAGAAGACAGCGGGGGAGGACAGTGTAGTTGCAGGAAGTGACGTAGGTCACCGCAGTGATCTATGCCAGGAAGTGGGAGCAAATACCTGTATTAGACAGGTATCTGCTCCCTCCTCCCCCTGAAAGGTGCCAATTGTGACACCAGAAGGGGGGAGGATTCCAAAAAGTGGAAGTTCCATTTTTGGGTGGAACTCCACTTTAAGACTATGGGAAAAGAGGACTTGGTTCTTTTACTGATCAAAAGAAAAAGTATAATCTGCAAGGAAATATTAGAGCTATAGTTGCTGACTTTAAAGATGCAAGCTCCAGGACTGCCATTACTTAAAAATAGGTTGTCACCTTGCCCATGCAGGGCCAAGTGACATTGTCTCTGCAAAGGCACCCCCAGCCTCTTTTTTTTTTAACTCTCCTTACCTATGCTCTTCCTCAGTGAGAATAACCAGCACTTCTGGGCATGGGGGGGAGCATGTGACCTACTTCCCTGTGACTGTGCCCAGGCATAGTAGTCATTTACTAGTCACATAACCGGGTAAGTATCTAACAATTAATTTCAACGCCAACTGGAAGGAAAAAGGAGCCGTAGGTAAGGAGAGTAATTGGGTGTTGTCCTTTGCAGAGATAACTGACAATTTATCCTATATAGATGCTCCTCTGTTACTATCCAAGCCAAAAATTGTAGTTCTCATCCTTATGTGACAGTGTACAGACATGGCAATTAGTCACTTGGGCTCATTAGAGAAGGTAATTTGCCCCCCCCCCCAATACAAAAATGCATAAGTGTTCCGTTGAGAACTACACAGCAGTCTGTCTTGAAGGCAGACAGACCTTATAGTTCATGCATGCACTGATCTCTATGAATGAATGACACAATGATGTAGTCATATAACAAGTTTGGCCAGCGCGATTCCAGCTGGTTGCCATACGCTCCTCCTATAATCTGGAGACCCTGCTCTCAGCACAGGTCTTGTGCCCGCTGATATACAGGTGCATCTCAAAAAATTATATCATCAAAAAGTTAATTCATTTCATAAAGTGATACTCATATTATATCGATTCATTAGACACTGAGTGATATATTAATTTATTTTAATTATGATGATTATGGCTTATAGTTAGTGAAAACCCAAAATTCAGTATCTCAGAAAATTACATAAGACCAACTACAAAAAAAAAAAAATTTTAATACAGAAATGTTGGCTTACTGAAAAGTATGTCCATGTACAGTATAGTATGCACTCAATACTTGGTCGGAGCTCCTTTTGCATGAATTACTGCAGCGTGGCATGGAGAGATTAGCCCGTGGCACTGCTGAGGTGTTATGGAAGCCCAGGTCAGCTCGTCTGCATTGTTGGGTCTGGTGTCTCCCATCTTCCTCTTGACAATACCCCACAGATTCTCAGTGGGGTTTAGGTCAGGTGAGTTTGCTGGCCAATCATTCACAGTGACACCATGATCATTAAACCAGGTATTGGTACTTTTGACAGTGTGGGAAAACTAAATCAGCATCTCCATAAAGCTGGTCAGCAGAAGGAAGCATGAAGTGCTCTAGAATTTCCTGGTAGAGGCTGTGCTGACTTTGGAATTGATAAAACACAGTGGACCAACACCAGCAGATGACATGGCTCCTCAAATCATCACTGACTGTGGAAACCTCACACTGGACCTCATTGATAAAACACAGTGGACCAACACCAGCAGATGACATGGCTCCTCAAATCATCACTGACTGTGGAAACCTCACACTGGACCTCATGCAATTCAGAATTTGTGCCTCTACACTCTTCCTCCAGACTCTGGGATCTTGATTTCCAAATTAAATGCAAAATTTACTTAGTCCGAAAAGGACTTTGGACCACTGAGTAACAGCCCAGTCCTTTTTCTCCTTAGCCCCAGTAAGATGCTTCTGACATTGTCTCTGGTTCAGGAGTGGCTTGACACAAGGAATGCCACAGTTGTAGCCCATGTCCTGGATACGTCTTGAAGCACTGACACCAGCCGTAGGCCACAATCTCCCCCAAATTCTTGAATGGCCTTTGCTTCATAATCCTCTCAAGGCTGCGGTTATCCCTGTTGTTGCTTGTGCACATTTTTATACCACTTAACTTTCCATTAATACAGGTGAAACTCGAAAAATTAGAATATCGTGCAAAAGTTCATTTATTTCACTAATGCAACTTAAAATGTGAAACTAATATATGAGAGAGACTCATTACATGCCAAGCAAGATGGTTCAAACCGTGATTTGTCATAATTGTGATGATTATGGCTTACAGCTCATGAAAACCCCAAATCCACAATCTCAGAAAATTTGAATATTACATGCAATCAATAAAACAAGGATTGTACATAGAACAATATCGGACCTCTGAAAAGTATAAGCTGCATATGTACTCAGTACTTGGTTTGGGCCCCTTTTGCAGCAATTACTGCCTCAATGCGGCGTGGCATGGAAGCGACCAGCCTGTGGCACTGCTGAGGTGTTATGGAAGACCAGGATGCTTCAATAGCGGCCTTCAGCTCTTCTGCATTGTTTGGTCTCATGTCTCTCATCTTTCTCTTGGCAATGCCCTATAGATTCTCTATGGGGTTCAGGTCAGGCGAGTTTGCTGGCCAATCAAGCACAGTAATCCCACGGTCATTGAACCAGGTTTTGGTGCTTTTGGCAGTGTGGGCAGGTGCCAAGTCCTGCTGGAAAATGAAGTCGGCATCCCCATAGAGCTCGTCTGCGGAAGGAAACATGAAGTGCTCCAAAATCTCCCGGTAGACGGCTGCGGTGACCCCGGACTTAATGAAGCACAGTGGACCAACACCAGCAGATGACATGGCTCCCCAAATCAACACGGACTGTGGAAACTTCACACTGGACTTCAAGCATCTTGCAGTGTGTGCCTCTCCGTTCTTCCTCCATATTCTGGCTCCTTGGTTTCCAAATGAGATGCAAAATTTGTTCTCATCAGAAAAGAGGACGTTGGACCACTGAGCACCAGACCAGGTCTGTTTTTCTTTAGCCCAGGTAAGACGCTTCTGACGTTGTTTGTTGTTCAGGAGTGGCTTGACAAGAGGAATACGACATTTGAAGCCCATGTCCAGGATCCGTCGGTGTGTGGTGGCTCTTGATGCACTGACTCCAGCCTCAGTCCACTCCTTGTGAAAGTCCCCAACACTTTTGAATGGCCTTTTCCTGACAATCCTCTCCAGGCTGCGGTCATCCCTGCTGCTTGTGCACCTTTTTCTTCCACATAACTTTCTATTAATGTGCTTTGATACAGCACTTTGGAAACATCCAACTTCTTTTGCAATTACCTTTTCCTCCTTATGGAGGGTGTCAATGATGGTTTTCTGCACAACTGTGAGGTCAGCAGTCTTTCCCATCATTGTGATTCCTACTGAACCAGACTGAGAGACCATTTAAAGGCTCAGGGACCCTTTGCAGGTGTTATGGCTTAATTAGCTTATTACAGTGGGACACTTTGAGCCTAGAATATTGCACCTTTTCACAATATTCTAATTTTCTGAGATTGTGGATTTGGGGTTTTCATGAGCTGTAAGCCATAATCATCACCATTATGACAAATCACGGCTTGAACTATCTTACTTTGCATGTAATGAGTCTAGCGCATATATTAGTTTCACCTTTTAAGTTGCATTATTGAAATAAATTAACTTTTGCACGATATTCAAATTTTTCGAGTTTCACCTGTATGCTTGGATACAGCACTCTGAATAGCCAGCTTCTTAAGCAATGACTGTCTTCTGGACAACTGTCAAGTCAGCAGTCTTCCTCATGATTGTGTAACCTACTGAACCAGACTATTTTAAATGCTCGGGAAACCTTTATCGGTGTTTTGAGTTAATTAGCTGATTAACGTGTGACCCCATGAGTCTACAATATTGAACTTCTTCCCAACATTCTAATTTTCTGAGATACTGAATTTTGGGTTTTTACTAGCTGTAAGCCATAAAAAAAAGAAATGCTTGAAACATATCACTCGGTGTGTAATGAATCTATATAATATATGAGTTTCACTTTTAGAATTGAATTACTGAAATAAATTAACTTTTTGATGATATTTTAATTGTTTGAGATGCACCTGTACAGTCCCTGGGAAGTTTCTTCTGAGCCAAAAGGTATCATACACCATCACTACTGCCGTTGTTATATACAAGTGTCAGCACCTTAGCAGTTTCACATAGGGACTTGCTTTAACCAGGACCATCTTTAACGTGGGGAAACCAGGGCACCAATCTTTTTTGGGAGGCACAAAGCAGCTGCCGTTTGAGCCCGCACTACCCGCGAATTGGGGCACCAATGGCGGCTTTGCAGAGCGCACAGAGGATACAGGAGGCTGTATTCCCAAGCAAGCCAGCCAGCCAGCAGAGAGGGGGCAGGGCCGAGAGCTCCTCTGACCCCGCCCTATGCAGCCTGTATGCTCAGAACAGGACGGCTAAAGTGAGAGCAGTGATCGGAGTGGGAGCATCAGTGCAGCTCCCGGCCCGGCCCCGCCCCCTCTATACTGGCTGGGGAATACAGGCGGTCCGGGAGCTCCACTGACACTCTAATCCCAACCTTTGCAGCCTGTATGCTCGGGAGGGAGCAGCTGTAGCAAGAGCAGAGAGTGGAAGCCCCGCCCCCAGACCTCTGAATGTATATAGTGAGTTTGGCTGGCCAGGTATCTCTTTACACCCATAGAATGCCTGACTGCTATCCTGAAACCCTGAGCTGTGTAATTCAACTGTAAACCTGTGAATTGCTGAAAGTTCTGATCGTCTCCTGTAGTATGTCCGCAGTCTCTGATTCCTGTAGTACGTCTGCAGTCCGACCATCTCCTGTAGTATGTCTGCAATCTCTGACCCTCTCGTAGTATTTGTATTAATGTGCCGCTTTACTTGCTCAATTATCTGGGATTGCTCCACTGCTCAGTGAGTGGTAATGATGTGCAGTAACCTGTAGCAACCAATCAGCGAGTGGTAATGATGTGCTGTAACCCCTAGCAACCATTTAGTGAGCGGTAAAGATGTGCTGTAATCTCTAGCAACCAGTGATAATGTGAAGTAACCTCTAGCAAACAATTGGCAAGCAGAAATTATGTGTTGTAACCTCTAGCAACCAGTCAGTGAGCGGTAAAGAAAGTCTGTAACCTCTGGCAACCAATTGGAATCGCTTTGTGATCTGCTGCAGTAAACTAATTGATTCTACCTGCTATTTTTTTTTGTGTATGTCTCAGAATTGAGGGGGCCAAGAAAATGTTTGCTCGGGGCTAAATCAATATTAAAGACGGCCCTGGCTTTATCCTTCTCTTCACATTCAAGATTGTGGAATACGAATCATTTGTACTGTCACAAGACTTCATAAAAAGGTTTTTACACCATTTAATTTTATTGTGATTCATGAAAACCTCTTAGTGAGATTATATTACATGACAGTGGGCACTTCAAGAGCCAGTTCCACGTTTACCATAAATCCTAAACGCTTTTTAGGATAAATTTGCGGATTGTGTAGAACAAGTTTGGAGTTGAAGACTCCCAACGTTTTTTGGACTGGAGAAGTACTAAAGCGGCACACAGCCATGCAAATAGCGGTTTCAATAATGGTAGCCCGTTTTTCTCAAATGAGACGTTTAGTTACAGTCTTTGGATAAACGGAACATAACGCTAAGCTTCCCCACATTCCTTTTGCTGCAGCATGTGTATACAGGCAGCCCCTGGGTTACAACCAGTTTGGGGTCTGTAAGTTTGTTCTCAAGTTGAATCTGTTTGTAAGTTGGAACAGGTACATTTTTTTTTTCTTCTTATACACAGTGGGTACTGAAAGTATTCAGACCCCCTTACATTTATCACTCTTTGTTATATTACAGCCATTTGCTAAAATCATTTAAGTTCATTTTTTTCCTCATTAATGTACACACAGCACCCCATATTGACAGAAAAACACAGAATTGTTGACATTTTTTCAGATTTATTAAAAAAGAAAAACTGAAATATCACATGGTCCTAAGTATTCAGACCCTTTCCTCAGTATTTAGTATTTGCACCCTTTTGATCTAATACAGCCATGAGTCTTTTTGGGAAAGATGCAACAAGTTTTTCACACCTGGATTTGGGGATCCTCTGCCATTCCTCCTTGCAGATCCTCTCCAGTTCTGTCAGGTTGGATGGTAAACGTTGGTGGACAGCCATTTTTAGGTCTCTCCAGAGATGCTCAATTGGGTTTAAGTCAGGGCTCTGGCTGGGCCATTCAAGAACAGTCACGGAGTTGTTGTGAAGCCACTCCTTTGTTATTTTAGCTGTGTGCTTAGGGTCATTGTCTTGTTGGAAGGTAAACCTTCGGCCCAGTTTGAGGTCCTAAGCACTCTGGAGAAGGTTTTCATCAAGGATATCCCTGTACTTGGCCGCATTCATCTTTCCCTCAATTGCAACCAGTTGTCCTGTCCCTGCAGCTGCAAAACACTGCCACAGCATGATGCTGCCACCACCATGCTTCACTGTTGGGACTGTATTGGACAGGTAATGAGCAGTGCCTGGTTTTCTCCACACATACCGCTTAGAATTGATGCCAAAAAGTTCTATCTTGGTCTCATCAGACCAAAGAATCTTGTTTCCCACCATCTTGGAGTCCTTCAGGTTTTTTTTTTTAGCAAACTCCATGCGGCCTTTCATGTGTCTTGCACTGAGGAGAGGCTTCCGTCGGGCCACTCTGCCATAAAGCCCCGACTGGTGTAGGGCTGCAGTGATGGTTGACTTTCTACAACTTTCTCCCGACTGCATTTCTGGAACTCAGTCACAGTGATCTTTGGGTTCTTCTTTACCTTTCTCACCGAGGCTCTTGTCCCCCGATAGCTCAGTTTGGGCGGACAGCCAGCTCCAGGAAGGGTTATCGTTGTCCCAAACATCTTCCATTTAAAGGATTATGGAGGCCACTGTGCTCTTAGGAACCTTAAGTGCAGCAGAATTTTTTTTTGTAACCTTGGCCAGATCTGTGCCTTGCCACAATTCTGTCTCTGAGCTCTTCAGGCAGTTCCTTTGACCTCATGATTCTCATTTGCTCTGACATGCACTGTGAGCTGTAAGGTCTTATATAGACAGGTGTGGGGCTTTCCTAATCAAGTCCAATCAGTATAATCAAACACAGCTGGACTCAAATGAAGGTGTAGAACCATCTCAAGGATGATCAGAAGAAATGGACAGCACCTGAGTTCAATATATGAGTGTCACAGCAAAGGGTCTCAATACTTAGGACCATGTGATAGTTCAGGTTTTTTTTTTAAATATATCTGCAAAAATGTCAACAATTGTGTTTTTCTGTCAATATGGGGTGCCGTGTGTACATTGAGGGGAAAAAAAATATGAACTTATATTGCAGCCATTTACTAAAATCATTTAACAAAGAGCCAAAACTTTAAGGGGGTCTAAATACTTGTGTGTATCCAGCCCCCCAAAAAATGTTTTACGCTTTTTGGATAGCATAGGGAAGGATTAACCCGATACTTTTTTTTTTATTGACATGTGACAGTTTTCAAACTACAATACAGACCAACGATATCTTCTTGATAATTTATGAAGAACTCAAGACAAAAGAATAAAACTGTTGGGCACTGATAGGATTAGGTGGTACTGATGAGCACTGAGAGGTGGCACTGATTAAGCATTACTGATGGGTGGCACGCACTGGCTGGCACTAATATGCAGCACTGATAGGATTAGGTGGCACTGACTGATAATGGCACACACTGAAAGATGGCACTAATGTCACTGAGTATTTGATGGCTGGCACTTGGGCAGGAGAGCATTTCTTTTTTTTCTATGCTGCCTCTGCGACGCCCATCTTGGTACACCCTGCACTCGGCCTCAATAAAAGCAGCAGTGGACATCTTGTTACACCCAGCCCATGTAGTTCGGGCTGGGTGCAATGTTGCCAACCTACCAGATTGAACTTTACTGGCACGACACCCAAAATTTACTGGCACTGCCACTTCACAAAAGTTATTAAATTACATTTTTATGTGCAAATATCAGTATTTAGGCTACAAACAAGTACGCTAGGCAAATAGCAATGATATTAAGGTAAAGAAACATATTTTTGTTATTTTCAATATAATAAGGGCAAATTATTTAGTCACATCACCCCCTGCCTCCATCCCCCTCTGCGGTGCCACAATCTTCCCCTGCTTCCATTCCCCTCTGCGGTGCCACCAACAACCCCTGTCTCCATCCCCCACCATCTGTGGTGCCACCATCCCCCTCTGGGGTGCCTCCAATCTCCCCTTCCTCCATCCCCCCCCTGCGGTGCCACTATCACCCCCTGCCTCCATTGGATCCCCCTCTGCCACCATCACCTGATGTCACTGTGGGCTGGGCTGTCTGTCACTCTGTCCATCCCGACTCCCCAGTGAACTGGATGCAGCAGGCTCCTCCATTCTGCCGCCGTGTGCTGCTCAGCCGCTGAAGTCCTGACTCCTGCTCCAGTGCTGTGCTCCTCTGACCTCCTGGTTAGTTACAGATTTAAAATTCTGGCGTGCGCCTGCCTGGCAGAATGTCCTAATACATCACTCGTTGGCGCCGCGCAGCCTCTGTGAAATCCGCCCCCCGCCGGCCGAATACAGCATATGCTCGCATGCGCAGTTCCAAGCCGAACCGATCTCAGCTATTTTTACTGGCACATTCCTGCAACTACGGACATTTACGTACGGAGAAAAAAGTGCCCATTTTACGGACAGTCCGTAAAAATATGAACGGTTGGCAACACTGGCTGGGTGTAACAAGATGTCCGCTGCTGGCATACTGTGGCCGAGTGCAGGGTGTACCAAGATGGAATCGTCATTGCGTCCTTAGCCGACCTTTTTTGGCAGGACACGGCAACACAGAGTGTCACTTCATTTAATGGCTCCGGTCGCAGATTAATAATGTGGCTGCACCCACTTACCCGCCTGAGGACTCCGCTCTGCGCCCGCTGATCCCAGGTATCAGCAAAGTACTCCCGCAAATGCTCGGCATCGGTCCCGATACTAGTATCGGGACAACCTTAGTACACACCTATGTAATGTTAGTTTTGCTGTCTGTGTCCCTGTTCAGAAGATTTCACCTCATATTGTCCCAATAACAATTGGATTTGGAAAATTTTGGGTTGTTGTGAAAAAAACCTTGGTGATAAAGCATCAGTGGAGACACTTTTCCAATAAAAATAAATAAATAAAAAAAAAAAAAAAAACTGTAGCATATTCTCTAACCTCTTCCAGTCCAATGAGAACCTTTAAGGCCGCTGACATCCTTCAATATGTAGTGGGTTGTGAGGCATAGTGGGTGCAAAGGTGGTAAAAGTTATTGGGTGCCAGACATTTTGTGGATGCAAAAGAAGATTTTTTTTAAAACAGTTCTTTTATATTTTTGCAAGGGAAAGAGGGTTGGGGCCAGGACACCCCTAAAGAAGTTGCAATTTCAATAGGCAGACTTCAAGGCTTCAATAGGACAGCCGTACAGGGAAAGGCCCCAGCAAGGTACCACGTCTGTACATGCAGGTTTGCCGTTCCCTATGGCTACAGTACTTAACAGTTCCTAGTTCAAACGTAACAGTTCTCTCAGCTTTACAACTTCTAATTCTTCAGCCCATTGAGCTCCTGGTCTCTCACTGGACTGATTCACCAACTCTGAATCCCATGAGCTCCTCAAGGCTTTTGTGGTGGTATCACCCTCAAGCATCACCCACGCTTCCCTGCTGGGTCCCTCCCTAGCTTGACACTTCAGATATCTTATAGCTTCACCCCTGCTGACCGGCTCAGTCCCTAGCTTAACACACAAGGCTGCTCTGCAAGAGTAACCTCCGCTGGTTGGGTCCCTGACTTGATCACCGCCTGAAGTGTCCCAATTCTCCACCGTGCCCGTTTGGTGAGAATGCTGCTCCGGTACTGGCTTCAGTTACTGACTGGTCTCTGGTAAAGGCGAATGGTCCCTTAGTGGCGACAGCTTCCCTTCTACATCCAACCACTGACAAGTTCTCGGCCGTCAGAACCATCACTTTTGGTTGGACTGCAATTCAGTCCCAACCCCGTGCTGCCCTCCTACTTATGGATAGACCCTCACACAGCCTGGCAACCAACTGCCCCCAGAATAGGCCCCATCTCCGGCCTAGCAACTCGGGGCAGACACCTCCACCCAGATGGCAGTCTGGGTGGCACAGACCATAGATCATCTGATCTCACCCGACTATATAGGATCTCCCATCAAGCCAAGGGATTCAAGAAAACCCTGCCCATTGGCTGAGATACCCCACATACCCATAACCTGACCTCGAGTTGTCCTCCTCTTATCTAGTACCACCAAGTGCCGGGCCACCTAGTGGTAGAAGAAAGAAAAAAAGCACAAGGCTAAACTTAGGGAGAAATCAATGGATCTCTAACAATTTAACCCCTTCAGATCCACGCTATAGCCGAATGATGGCTACAGCGCAGACCTGCTTTGCCAGGACGACATCAATTAACGTCCTCCCCTTTGCACATTCCCTGCAGGGCGCGCACTGATCACCGAGTCAGAGACTTGGGTGATCGGAGTAAGGGGCCAATCCCGGCCCCTTACCACTAGATCAGCTGTCAGCTGATCACGTGATGTATACAAAAGCTCTGTAATAAAAAAAAAAAATTCACGCTGACGGCGTGAGGAGAAAAAAAAGCCGATCACAGGCTTTTGTGCAAGGGTCATCAGTCCCGAAGAGGAAGAGGCACATCTGCCTCATCTGTGCCCACCAGTGCCACAAATCCGTGCCCAATGGAAAACAGTGCCACCTATCAATGCCCACCAGTGGTGCCAATCAGTGCCCATCACTGCCAGCTATCAGTGCCCCCTCATCAGCGTAAATAAACGAAGGAGAAAAATTACCTGTTTGCAAAATTTTATAACAAAATATAAAAAAAAAAACGGTTTTGTATTTTTTTTAAATAAATCGCCCGTTAACTTAAAAAATAAAAAAAACGCAGAGGTGATCAAATACCACCAAAAAAAAAAAAAAAAAAAAAAAAAAAAAAAAAAAAACTCTATTTGTGGGGGAATTTGTTTTTATAAAAATGTAATTTGGGTACAGTGTTGTATGACCGTGCAATTGTCGTTCAAAGAGTGATAGTTTTGAAAGCTGAAAATTGGTCTGGGCAGGAGGGGGGGTTTAAGTGCCCAGTAAGCAAGTGGTTAAATATGGTAGCTACCACTGACAAGGAATTTGGTGAGGAGCTCCCTGACTAAACCCCAGGGCGCTACATAACTCTTACAGGAGAGAATTTCCCTTCCTAGGGGTAGATTTCCTCTCACTTCCTATTTTCTCCCTCCTTTTGCAATTAAAAGTAGTTTGTAAGTTGGATGTTTGTAACTAGGGGACCCCGCCTGTATTGTTGATGTCCGATCTGAGCACCTTCAGAGTTCCAATGTATATTACAGCAACCTCAGCTAGCAAGTTACCCAAACCATTAGCAAAAAAGTAGCTTTATTCATACACATAAAAATTTACATAAATGTGTGCTCTGACAATCACTCAGTGTTAAAGCCAAAAGTGCTCTTATTTAAATACAAAATATCAATCCTTTTTCAGACAGTTCAGTTTTACACACTCCGCCAGAAATTACAGAAACTTGTGAGCCAAAAATTCCTCACACCACAGCAAGTAAGTGCATTGTTTTCAGGGTAGGGGTCAGTGAATTAAGTGAATATTACACAACGCGTAGAACAACCTATAGAAAAATGTAATTACTTTTTATTCTAACTGGTTTAAAATAAAGTTAAAATTCAGCTCATTAAAGTAAATGATAGCCAAAACTTTAGTAAGAAAAAAAAAAAAAAGTTAAAAACCCTCGTCAACTTATTTCTGTCTATGTCCCTTTGAGGTGATAAACTATCACTTCCTGTCCTAGAGACACAAGTGGAAGTAAGGGAATCACTCCAAAAAAGGGTGGTCAATGTATCTTGGACAGTTGGCACTGGGCAAAGTGCCCACATTTGTTTACCCCACACCTCTTGTTCTGGTCTTTGTAAAACCCTATCTTAGTAAATGGATGTCACCAGACCTAGAGAGGATGAATCTCAGTGGCTACGCCGTAATAAAAACAGGACAAGGTCTTTCTAACCCTACCACATGCTATCCAAAAAAAAAAAATTGGCTATGTATTCACTTTAATACTTCTTCCTCTTCGTGCCTGGAAGAGGTCACTTAAAAAGAGCAGTCCAAGAACTGTGTCAGCAGGTCAGCACAAAGGTTGGAGGCAGCAACTTGTTCAGAAGTCCAAGGGTCTGTGTTACGGGCAGAGGGGCAAGATCGGCGCAAGTGCAAAGGGGAACGTCCAGGGCCAGAGGTATACAAAGAGTCCCTATGGTGCTGAGATGACCTCCGGTGTGCTGATTGGCTGTTACAGGTTCCCGTAACGTACGGGGCCGCTCTAGACTGGCCATGTTTGTGTTGGAGAGATTCCAGAGACTTCCTCCTCTTTGTGCTGCTATGATGAGGGACCCCGTTTTGGCACTCATCCTCAAAATGAATTACTGGCCTTGGAATGTGGCAGAGGCTGTGTCGACGCTGAATATCTTCCTTTGACCGTGTTCGACATCGTTCTCTAGAGTGAGTTCTCTCCCTTGATCTGCTTCTGCACTCAGTGCTGGAATGCCTACTTTCTGCAGATCTACTTCTACAGGCATCTTTAGGGTGCAGAGTGTCCCGTGACCGACTTCTATAACGATCTTTGGGTTGAAGGCTCTCCTTGGGATTACCCTTTTGGATACTTTTAGAATGGATCCCATTGCTGGATCTCTGTTCACCCAACTCTTCACACGGCCACACACCTTTGCTGTGGAAATAGGCCAGTTGGCTGTAATAGTCAGGGTCCCCAAAGTGGGGTATGTGCCCTCCTAGGTGGATGTGGGAGGTCTCCTGAAGAGGTGTCACTCTATATAAAGAATCATTATTGAAAAACTCAGCTTCTTCTCTGGGTAGGGAATGTGTTTCGCTGGTTGGAGTATCTCCCTGATCCATGGTACGTCCCATGTCATCAGAATGCAGAGAGTCTGTCTCATAACCATCTCCAGGCACCTCGTAAGGACACCTTGGCACACTCTCATACTTTACAGTCTTGTGACAACATGGAGCTTCATTCACCTTGGAAAGGCTGGCTCTGCGGTGAGAGTGGTGTACAACGGACTTCCACAGTGTATCTCCACGACTCTTCCTCCCCGAATGTGCACTGCAAAAGAAAAAAAAGACAATCATATTAACAACTTGGTAATAAAAGCAAAAGTCGCAGCGCAACTAATATACGAACCTGCAGGTGATCAGTTAAAAAGGTAGAGCATTTGAAACTAGTGTACATGTTTAAATTTTCTTAGATAATGAAAACGGAACAACTGACTTGGTTGCTATAGGCCAGTGATGGCGAACCTTGGCACCCCAGATGTTTTGGAACTACATTTCCCATGATGCTTCACTACACTGCATGAGCATCATGGGAAACTTGGCACCCCAGATGTTTTGGAACTACATTTCCCCATGATGCTTCACTGCAGAGTGCATGAGCATTATGGGAAACTTGGTTTCAAAACATCTGGGGTGCCAAGGTTCGCCATCCCTGCTATAGGCAAACTAGCTTTTGCGCCACATCTTGTAGAGCGGCACTGAACTCCCTCAATAGAAGATCTAAATGCATCCACATAATCCAGGGGTCTTCCAACTATGGGCCACATCTGGCCTGCAGCTAGGGTCAGTGGCATATGCACAAATTGAGGATTCAGGTCAGCAGAGGCTGCCTATGGTCACCACTGCTTTCCTGCCCCTGATATGGGGGAGCACAATTTATAAAAGTTTTTCCAATCTGCAAATATTTGTGAAAATTTAGGATGTGGCCCTCATGCTGAAAAGTTTGGGACCCCTGATCTAAGCCAGTAATATTTCATAAATGGATAAACCCTTTCTGTGCCCTCAGTTGCCAAATAGGCAATCTGGATTTTAGCGCTTAAATTTGCCACTTCTCAGTGAGGCTGGTTTCACACTTATTCAAATTTCTCTGCATCCGATTCACACGACAGGAGATTGTGACCGGTTCTCAATCGAGCCGGTTCACACATTTTTGGGGCAGCTGCGGAGCGGATTGCACAGAGGTCCTGTGCATCTTTGGCTCGGTTTCAGGTCGGAATTCAGGCAAAAATGTAGGCCCGATTAGTCTCCGAAAATGGAGAACAGGGATGCACCGAACCCCTGCTGTAAGCTGCATTCGTCTTAGGTGTGAACTCAGCCTCAAGCGGATCTGAACAAGAAAAAAAAAAAAAAAAAAAAAAAAAAAAAGAAGAAGGAGTCCATTGTGCCCTTAGAAGCAGATCTGTCCCTTCCTACCTGCAAAAGTGATAAACCTAAGGAAAGCCCTAAAATTATTACCAGTGTTGCAGAAAACAATGCTCCACAATGTCACAGCCGTCAAGTGTCCAAATGCCTAGGTATTTGATCTTGTGGATCTTGGCTAAAATGGGTAAATCTTCTGATCCCATGATCAAAAAAAAAAAAAAAAAAAAAAAAAAAAAAAAAAAAACACGAGACATCTGGTCACATAACTGACAGCCAGGGGACTGCACCACCATTCCCAAATAATGCCTGCTGCAGCAGTTGCAGACAGCTCAACCACAAGATAGTGTAGGAATCGTCATTCATATTGTTGGCCTGAGAAATGCCAGTGCGTACATCTGTCACGTAGATTAGTGTGGTTCAATAATCTATAACAAGTCCGTTTCATCAGTTGCCTTTTCACAAATGTTAGTTGTCAGAATAGGGGGTCCTGACTTTTATACCTTTCAATAGGAGTTAGACGAAGTACCCTGAACAGCTCTGCAGAGCTGGGGGTCCGCGGGTCAACATGGCTTCGGGGCACACTAACTGGCGTGGGTCTGTGACAAAGATATGGACTCATGCTTTGCTTGAAGGGTGCAACAGAATGAAGGGAATGCAACTCTGGAGCTGAAAAAAAAAAAAGAATAGAAAAATGTATTACAGCAGTTGCTTTATCCATCTTTAAATCGCTGACTGGATTGCCTTATAGTAACTATAGTTAAACTTTCATTCTCCAACAGTCATTTTGCAATGCAATTTTGAACCTTTGCAGGGGGACCAATTCAGAAAACTCTTTTTTGAGACACCTTAAAGTGGACCCGAATTCAAAAGACGTGCTATGTTACAGGGAACATCAGAATTGGTCTCAAGCAGTACCTTGCAAAAAGGTACCTCAAGTCTAAAATTCCTGCAAAAAAAAAAAAAAGCGCAGCATACTTTCTAGTATCGGAATGTACCTAGGCTCTCCTGTGCCTATAGCCTCAGTTGTAAATCTGCAGTGTGAGATTTAAGGCACTGCGGCCTCTGACTGTTCATCTCAGTTTTCTTGGAGTAAGATTTGGTGAGGTCACCATTGTTCAGCTCACTGCTCTCCTGGCCGGAGGATCTGACAAAGGGAAGTAAAGTCTTGCCTCTACCAACATGGTTGTCTGTGCAACTTCCAGAAATCCAGACATTATACATAAGAGCTTCAAAACAAGTCATCCCTGACTTCTCAAGCCGATTTTAAAGCAAAGTTATTTTTATCAAAGATCACAACAAAGACTCAAGCCAGCTTTAAAGTGGAAGTAAACCTTCCCATCGTTTTCAGCCAAGGAAGTTGCCATCTTGGCCTTGGTTATACTTCGACTGCCATGCTGCTGCACGTGATTAGTTATGACAACAGCCATTGGGTGGTTTGACAGTTTGAGAGCACAATTGATGTGACAGTTACAGTAACTTTTTTGAAACTCTAAATTGATGGGTTCACTTCCACTTCCTGATGACGGCCCTTCTGATTGGCTGAAACGCGTTGAGGCTTGATCACATCATTGTGACAATACCTCTGCCTGTGTCACTTCTGGGCAACGTGCCGAGACATAAATTAAGGAATCTAATACACACCAGCCAAAACAGATTCACATTGAAGAGGAAACCAGGTAATATGGCCACCCAGGTGTACTTCAGGTAATGCAGGAAGAGCTTCAATGACCCACGGATCCGTGAGAGATCAATGAGACACAGGGAAACAGATTTGAGTGTGTTCATAAGATCTCTTGTCTTTATTCAGTACCACAGTGGCTTGTATGCAGAAGAAAGAAGGGAGGGCCTGTGTTTTAATGCATACGTTTCTAAAAGTTATACAAACTTCGTACTTTCTCATCATGATTTAAACTGCCAACTTTAGTTAAGAACTAGCTGATAATTTTGCGAATACAACAGGCTGCTCCATGAATCAGCTCAACCACAATGACTCACAGGGTGTGTTTCTATGCAAACTGTCAGTTATTTTAAAACACACATTCAAAAGTTAATTTCTACTTAAAGAAAATGGAGTCAGTTATTTACACATTCTATTACACACATATGCTGCATATATCGGGTGCCAGGATTTAGGCACCATAAAATGTGAGTTAATCTAGGTTTAGATTTTTTTGCTAAACAAAAATCATACGGTTTTACGCCATCATTCTTCCCCTACTTACATCTCAGGATTAACCTACTGAGAGGCTTGCCAGCAGAGACACCACCTAGGGGAGTTCTTCCCAACAAGCGCAAGTAACCACACTAGAGATAGGTGGTCAATATCCAGGCCGAGTGTACATCTATGTGGGGCACTTGGACTCAGCACAAGCGAAGCACCTGTCCTTTAAATCTTATGAGCACCAGCACTTTATGAAATGCAGCACTATAGGACTTAATTTTTGAGTCATTATAATGATTGATGTTGTAATGTTAAGCATTAAGAATATTTGTACATCATTAGATTAGAAGGCTGACACTATTCTGCTTCTATTGAAAAACACTGGGGTCAATTCAAGGCTGGGTTCACACTACCATGCGGAGCGGCTCACTGCAGGGGTCCAATGCGTCCCTGTTCACCGTTTCAGGTCCGATTTCGATGCAAATTTTTGGCTGAATTCTGACTTGAAAGCCCAGAAGACGCAAGGACTGTGCAATTCGCTCCGCAGCGGTTCTGGAGATGTGTGAACCGGCTCCATTGCGAGCTGGTCACAATCTCCTGAAATGCAAATTTGATGCGCATCCAATTCGCAATAGTGTGAACCCAGCTTAAGAGTGGAGTGTGCAAAATCTGATGCAGCTCTGCGTAGAAAGCAATCAGCTTCCAGGTTTTTTTTGAAAAAAGTTTAATTGAGCACGCTGAATTTAGATGCCGATTGGCCACCATGCACAGCAGCACCAGGATTTTCCACTCTCGTTTCAGTAAATCTCCCCAATGCTCATAAATATAGTTTAGGGGGGGGGGGCTTGTTTTTTAAGTGCTTTACTAATTCTACAGGATATTTAAATACGTTCATGTGGGATTTGGACAACGGTTCACAATAATGATATACACATACATGTTTATGCAGGGGGAAAAAAAAAAAAGTTTTTTTTTCCTCAGGAGCCTGCTAAGCATTGCATCCATGATCAGTGGATTGTGGGTGCAATATCAGGCTCCTGCACACCCTCTCTCCAGCTTTCTTACCTGTACTTCTGTATGGGCTTGAAAGCTGGAGGAAGTGTGAACGAACTACAAGGGCACATAACACCTACGCAGTTCACTGAAACTACAAGCCATCTGCCGTGGAAGATGGGACTTGTAGTTTCTTCATTCACAGTGTCCTGTAAATGAATGACATGGCTGTGGGGGTGGAGTCCCACACAAATATTAAAAGATGTGACAGAGGATCTCCACCCACTGTCAGGGGGGGGGGATGCTGCATAGTAACATGTTACACCCTAAATATGGGTGCAACGTTACAAGCGGTGAACCTATTGACAACTTTGTGAATATGACCTGGCCCAAAACATTTCCAAGGTAACAATGCTAAAGTGCAAAAACGATTAGGTGCTTATATGTATTTGTGGCTTTAAAAATCAAATCCTGGTATCTTGGGTCTTTATGTTTAAAAATCACATCTCCATTTCATTCACCTGACAAAACATCAGCACTTGTGGGTAGGTAAATAATAGACATGTGCACACTGAAATTTTTTGTTTCAGAATTTCGCTTTCGTCCGAAAAATACATTTAGTTACTCCCCAAATTTGTTTTTATTTATTTTGTTTCGTTAAAAAATGCAGTCCGAAAATCTGAATTAAGGTCGAATCTGTCAATTGAAGGCTTATGGTGTCTGCCGAATGTTCTAAAAAGATTAGACTGCGCAGCTAAACTGTACGATGCCGCAGTCGTACATTTCTGGTCGAATGCTCCACCCACAAGCTATAGTAGAATTCTAATGTTGTATGACTAGTAATAATTCAATTTATTTATTATTACTAGTCAACCAACATTAGAATTCTTCTATAGCCTATGGGCGGAACATTTGACCACAAATGTCCGCTCGCTGCGACTGCTTCGTCGAATCTTCTGTCGAATAATCTTGGACTAATAGTTAGGTTAGGCACATTCAACTGCAGGTTCGATACACAGATTGCTATTGTCACCGCCATGTCGAATCTTCCATCTATATCAAACTGTTGTCGCAACAAAATGAAAGTGTAGCGGGTGTTTGAATTTATGTGAGGACTCTGGTGGTGTGGGGTTCCTTGGGGCCTACAGGTGGCGTTGCCTTGGGCCGGAGCTGAACTCACACCGCAAACTGCCTTTTTGTCCTCCTCTGGAGCTGGTACAGCAGGGCGGGGAACCCGCTGTGACGCAAAGGGAGAGGTCATAAAAGGGGCGGACGCCCTGACCTTGGGGGCAGAGAGTTGGAGGACGCGGCCGCACCCAGGCACCTTCAGCTTGGGTGCTGGCGTTCGTGTTCCGGGCCTAGGCACCCTTGGCCTAGCCGGAGCGGAGATGGAGTCCATCTCAGGCATCTTTAGCCTGGGGTGAGGTACTATGGCGGATGCCTGGGGCTCAGTACCTTCGACTGAGTTCCGCGAGGGTGGAGGAATCCGAGGGGGCCCTAATGCCTTGGGTGCCCGTGTCTGAGTTCGTGAGGATTGGTGCGCAGTAACTTCTCCGAAGAGCCCGGCATCGCTGGTGACGGAGAGGCCTCCATTTCTCCCTTGGATGGATTTCTTCCTCTGACAGGGGCAAAGTGAGCGAAGGTAATTCACGTTCTATATTACCTAGTCAGTGGCAGTGACTATTTACCACTGGTGACAGCACAGTGGTCAGCAGCAAGAAGGGAATGGATTGTGCCTCGATCTATCCCCATTTTCCAAAAGGAGAATGTTTTATTGCTTGGCAAGAAGAAAAAAAAAATCTAACCAAGTTATACCTATTCACTGTGTGGAACTTGGGTTACTAAAGCAAAGATGTCAGGGACGAAGGACTGGACTTGACTCTAGGACACCTACACAAAAGCCCAATCTTCTGGCCTTCACCTCTTAGTTATGGAGGACATGGGCCGTGGTGTGTATCATCTCTCTCTCCCAGGTACCCCTAGACATCAGCCATATAACCGATAAAGGGAGGGGTGAGGCCGCTACAAAAATAAAAGCATTTGTCAGATCTTTCGGATTTTGGATTCTGTGCGTTCGTTATCGTTTGTTAAAACGAATATCCCTGAAATTCAGATGAAAATGCATTCGGACAAAAACTAACGCACGTCTAGTAAATAACAGTGCCAGCCTGGGTTGACAACACTGCTCACTCCTTACATAAAAAAAAAAAAATAGTGGAGTGAGCAAGCTTGTCACTGTAGGACAGAAGTGGGTTATTCACAGAATTACCAGGTGAAAAGTACCAAGCTAAACAAAGGCTTACACATCAAAGGACTGAAACTGCCATATTTTACATTTTGTTTTTAGATTTAGAGACACTTTAAAGGTCCCCATTTGGGGAAGAAAAAAAAAAAACTCACTAGTGCATTTGAATTAAGAATCTGGGTCATCACCAGAGGCAATGTTGAGTATAATGAAATGTTCACTTACAGGCACTCCTCGGTGACAGACTGTCACTCCATCCATCACTGCTGCCCTCCTCCGACTCCACGCTCTGCTGGCTACAGCTATGACGGTTATGGGACATCACCGACCTGGACAGTAGACAGCAGTTATACTTGTCATAATCCTTCACATGAGTACTGTGGTATGAAAACTGCAAAGCAGTCATTGTCCCCTCTGGCATCTTTCTTTGAGTGCAGAGGTAGTGATTGTGTTGCCGATTCCAGCACAGATACTTTTGGTGAAATTGAGTAGACATGTGCAATTTGTTTAGTTCCGAATTAGTTTAACAAATTGACAATTAGGAAATTGACAAATTGACAATTTTGGCAAAATTGGAAATTCCAAAAATTGGAAAATTTGGAAAGTTGAATTAACGGAATTTGGAAATCCCAAAAAAAAAAAAAAATTAAACGAACGAAACGAAAAAGGAAAAACAAATTTTTCTAATTTCCCGAAAAAAGCAAAAAATTAATTTTTGGGCAGTGCACATGTCTAAAAGTAAGCAAAGTCTGGATTAAACACTTGCTGGAGCGAACGTGAACCTGTGCTTTGACCATGCAGGACAGACAACAAAGCAGTATATACTCACCTTTCATTTGGCTACAGTAGCAAAGAAAAGGAAGCCCTGTGTAAGCTCTGAGTCAGAGCATGCTCAGGGCTCAGAGCTCTAAAACAATTACCAGCACTGTCACATGGGAGCAATGGGGATTACTTGTCACTCCCGATGGCTAAACTGAGCCAAGGGAGGGCAGGAAAGGCGAGTAGGTGTTGCTAGGGGGGGGGCATTAAAAGTGAACTTGTTCTTTTGCCTTGCTTGGGCAATACATGCGTGTGCTTTCATGTTAATTAGGTTAAGAGGCCCCTTTCACACGGGCAATCCAAATCAAGTTTCAGGCAGATCGGATGTCTATGGACCAGGGGGTGTAAACTGACTTGTCCGTTTACACCAGCCTACCTCCAATCCAACTCAACCCAGGCCACTACAAAAAAATTCTGAAGGGGGATCCATCACCCTGTGTTTAGGTGGGTCAGGGGGCAGTTGGGTGTAAATAGTTTGTTTACAGCCAGCCACCCAGAGAGCAGAGTGAGCCCTGTCAGTGTCCGGTCTGCAGTAACTGAGCAGACACTGACCGGTCATGCGCCTGCTCTGCTCAGCAGGGGATCAGCAAAGGAAGGCACAGAATGCAGGGTAATAAGTGCAACTTATTTCCACTACCATACAGTGCTCTAAAATACTAATTGGTGTTACTATATACCAGTGATGGCGAACCTTGGCAGATGTTTTGGAACTACATTTCCCATGATGCTCAACTACACTGCAGAGTGCATGAGCATCATGGGAAATGTAGTTCCAAAACATCTGGGGTGCCAAGGTTCGCCATCACTGCTATATACACACCATTAAATTATTAAGTGAAAAAAATTTATGTATAATTTATATAGGCATCTTAAGGTTTTCTCCAAGGCCTCCGCAGACACTAGCTCAACAGTCCTTGGCAGCCCACAGTAAACAATGCCAGGGCAAGTGCCCCCTCAGTAATCACCCTGCACAATAATCCATCGATTCCAAAATGCAGCCGCTTGTGCTTGCATGGCCATTTTGGAATACGGATGGGCGATTGCCACTCTTGCACTGTGCATTGTCTACTGTGGGATCCTGGGGACAATGTCAAGAATGCCTAATACGAAGGGACAGACTTTGAAAAAAGGGACAGTCCCCGGAAAATAGGGACATCTGTCATCCTTAGGATGGAAGAAAATCTCACTCGTCGTTGTGACAATGCAGAACACAATCCTACAGCCTTAACATGCCTGTGGGTAAAAGACTGGTTCCAAAATATGATACAATACATAATTATTATTACCTGTTGGGGGGAGCCAGTCTCAGAACCCTGTAAAGCTCAGCAGTGCTTGGGGTCATAGGGTCAGCAGATGTCAATCCCATCTTATTATCACAAGACATTCTGGGGGTGAACTGCTTTTTGGAGTTACTGGCAGTCCTTGTTGGGGTGCCTGCACCTAAGAATCCAAAGTAATTATTATAGTGGACCAGTACACAACTGCACATTATTTCTGAATACCAGAGCTATAAAAAGCACAACGCTTTTAAATGTTATAAAATGTGTTTGGGCATTTCATATATCACCTGTAAATGTGCTGTAATCTAGACTGATCTTAATACAAGTGCAAATAGACCATTTATTGCCTAGAGAATGTGGCTATCCTCCAGAGACCTCTGAGAGACTCTTAACACGGGCTGTTTGCCATCATGCAGCAAGGTGAGAATGTTGTCTAGGAGGAGGGATCCAGGGATGGCAGGTAATAAAGTTCTCGCTTTACCTTGTGCTGCAATGTATGATTTATAATCTGTACATACAGTATATATGTAAAATCTGGAGCTCGGTATTGATTTCCTAGGGTAAAATGGGCACAATGGTAAAATATGTATAGGACACCTCCCATTTCGGTTCTTGAACAAACATCTGCCTTTCCACGGGGATTGGATTACTACCTGTATTGATATAAATGCTGGGGTATGTTACCATAATGCAACAGAAAGCAGCTTGGAAGAAGCAGCTTGGGGAAAAAACGTCCAACATTACAGAACAAGTCCAGTTGAATGTGACTACCACTTGCAATACCAAGACTTGAATCAATGAGATTGAGAACATCCTGGTGACGACACGCATAGAGGTGGGGACTTCCGGTGCATCACATCCGCCTAGTGGAATTCATGCTGGCTCAAGGAAGCTACGGGGCAGCAGCGGCCATTGTGTGAATCGGCAAATAATTCCAGATGCCAGGGCAGGGAACCTGCTTTGCGAGTGGTCATATATTTTTATCTTCAGCTTTTATTAATAAAAACAACATTACGCTATGATGTTCTCCATGGTTGTTTCTCCTTTTCCAAGTCATCCTGAGATGTGGATCCATTGTTCCTGGTTGACAATGCAGCAGTAATTTGAAGCCTGGCTGGCCCAAGACATCGTGCTGCCCGAGTCCAAGAATGTAATGCTGCAGCCCCCCTCAAAAAAAAAAAAAAAAAAAAAACACCTCCCATCATAAGGCCCCCTACATCCATTTTATATCACGATAATTAAAACTAAAATTTTATTCATCATGAAGTTAGATTTACATGTAACAGCACTTTGATTATATGACATACCATTATGTATAATTCTAAGGGGCGGGCTAGGGCAGTATATGGACAGGCGAGGGCCAGGCGGAGCGGCTTGTGGGAGAGTTGTCATGACAACTGCGGAAAAAAAATAAAAAAAAATCTTGGTTGTCAATTTGCTGGGTAAATAAGAGGCAACCATGGTTCAATTTGCTGCCCCTCTCAAAGTGCTTCTGGGACCCATGGTAGGGCCGGCCCTGTACCTTAGTATACACCTAGGGGCAGTGGCGGCTGGTGCTCAAAACATTTTTGGGGGGGGCGCAAGAAAATTGAAAGATACACCCATCAATTGTCGCCTCTTGTGCCTGCCCGCGGGTGACGGTGGCGAGCTGTGGGACGGCTCCTGGGTCCTTCATGCTTCCCCCTCTTTGGTCTGCTACGCATCCAATTGGGGCGCCTGCAGCCAATGGGTATTAGACCCGCGCTACCCGATTGGCAGTTCAGTGCTAGAAAAGCAAATATACATTTGCTTTTCCAACACATCTGGGTGGACTGCAAGTGCAATGCTTGGCTCTCCAAGTTCACATTTTTGAAGCATATTAGAGCCTATGGCTCTAAAAAAAAAAAACAAAAAAAAACACCCCCGCCGCTGGAATTCAGGCGCCCGGCGTCCGAAAAGGGGCCAGACGCCTGAATAGGGGGTGGCTACAGCGGCCATGGATAGATTCATCCTATGCATGAATCTATTCACTAGTCAGAGGGGGTGGCTGGAGAGGGGGCAGCGCCCGTAATGGACGGGCCGCCCCTGCTTAGGGGGTCCACAGCAGTGGGAGAGTTCATACCCTATTGAGGGCACAGAAGGCGATTTGGAGTAGAACATTTGTGGATGCATGGAGCACTTTTTGAAGGCTATTTATAAGGTTAGAAACAGCTACACCGTCACAATTGGGACTTTCATACATGTCCCATGGACTTTGATGCAATTTATGGACTGATGTTTGCACTTTAAAAATTTTACTGCGATCCCTTTTTATATTCTTTATACATACTGTAGTATTTTCACATATAAAAGCTGCACTTGCCCTTTTTCTAACAAATTCCTACCACACACACACACACAAAAGCAGCAGCAACCTATTTTTTTTTTTTTTTTAAAACCTTTGCACAAGTGAACACATTTACTGAATCAATGAGAACCTTCATAGGACATACATTTATATGGCTACTACCAGAAAAAGCAGGGTACACTTTAAACCTTTAGCCCACTTGTCACCTCCTCCCATGCTCGCCTACAGGATTTCGCCAGAGCTTCTCCCATACTTTGGAACTCCCTACCCCAATCTGTCCAACTGTCCCCTGATTCATCCATCTTTAGACAATCCCTGAAAACCCTCCTCTTCAAACACTTCAGCCCCAGACCATTTGGCTGCCCAAAGACCAGAGCACTTTTTGCGATACGGCACTGCGTTGCTTTAACTGACAATTGCGGTCGTGCGACATGGCTCCCAAACAAAATTGACGTCCTTTTCCCCCCCCCCCCCCCCCCCCACAAAGCTTTTTTTGGTGGCATTTGATCACCTCTGTGGTGTTTATTTTTTGCGCTATAAACAATAGAGCGACAATTTTGAGAAAAAAAAAAAATTAAATTTTTTCTTCCTCAGTTTAGGCCGATACGTATTCTTCTACATGTGGGGGTTTTATATATATATATATATATATATATATATATATATATAATATAATATAAGAGGGCGCTAAACAATACGTAAAACTGCACACTATGGTTAGATAGCCTATAAAGTGCACTTTATAGGCCGAGTCATTGTGATTCCATAAAATCGTTCCCATGGTGACGGTGTAAAGACCTTAATTACTTCACATTAATTATCTCACCTATCCAGATTGCTGTTTACAATATGCACTTTGTTCACGTTGATGTTTCTTATGCACTTTGTTGATTATGAATTGTAAAGCACTTTATCCATACGCTATCTAACCATAGTGTGCAGTTTATGTATTGTTTAGCACTCTTATTATAAAAAAATAAAAAACACACACACACACACACACACACACACACACACACACACACACACACACACACACACACACACACACACACACACACACACACACACACACACACACACACACACACACACACACACACACACACACACACACACACACACACACACACACACACACACACACACACACACACTCTTTGAGGGGAGCAGCTTATTTATCGTTTTGTTTATTTAGTCAAAGCGCGGGATTCTCTTGATTTTCCGTATTCTTCTACATTTTATTTTTCTTACCAAAAAATAAAAACCGCAAAAAGCATTTGGTTTGCGCAAAAGTTATAGCGTTTACAAAATGGGGTATAGGGGGATAGTTTTATGTCTTTTTTTTTTTTTTTTTTTTACTAGTAATGGCAGCGATCAGCAATTTTTATTGTGACTGCGACATTATGGCAGACACAGCGGACACTTTTGGCGCCATTCACATTTATACAGCGATCAGTGCTATAAAAATGCACTGATCACTGCCAGTCAGATTTACACAGTAAAGGAGTTTAACCACTAGAGGGCTAGGAAGGGGGGGGGGGGAAGTGTCCCAGGGATGTGTTCTAACTGTAGGGGGGCGGGGCTTACTGTGACACAACACTGATCGCTGCTCCCGATTACAGGGAGCAGACGATCAGTGTCCTGTCACTAGGCAGAACAGGGAGATACTTGTTTACACAAGCATCCCCCGTTCTGCAGGTCTGTGACACAGGATCGCGGGACACCTGCGGACAGAGTCCACGGGTCCAATCACGGAGCTCGCGCGCCCCCACATGGCGAAAATTTTAAAGGGATGTATATATACACACACGCCCATTTGCCTGTCTGTGCCATTCTGCCGACGTAAATGTTCGTGAGCCGGTCGGCAAATAGAAGCAGCATAAGCTTCTTTAAACTAACTAATACACTGTTTTACTTTCTCCATCAGCTCATCCCCCACAGCCATTACCTTTTGTATCAATTGACCCTCCTTTTTAGGATTGTAAGCTCTCCTCTTGTACCAAAATTGTAATGTAACCAATGTCTGCCTTCATTTTGTCAAGCGATGTGCAAAAACTGTTTCCACTACACAAGTTATTATTAATAATATTACAAATGTAGTTACAGCAGTATTCTCAGAAAATTGAAATACTCACCAAGAGCAGACCAAGGTGGAGTCTTCTTCCAGGGGGGCGTTGCAACACCTGGAGTCATATTTAAAAACTGCTGCTTCATGAAAAGTGCTTGATCCGCCTTAAACTGGAGCCTCTGTATAAAAAAAAAAAACGGGAGTATGTGATGTAAGCCACATACGTTAAGAGTTTAAACAGCTACAATCATTGTTTGGTTCACCTATTGCTGAAAGAATTTCATTGCAGGTTTGGAAAATAGACTAGACTAATTTCCCAAACATTTACAAAAGAAAAAAAAGAAAGAAAAGAAAGAAAAAAAAAGAAAGAAAAAAAAAGAAAGAAAAAAAAAGAAAGAAAAAAAAAGAAAGAAAAAAAAAGAAAGAAAAAAAAAGAAAGAAAAAAAAAGAAAGAAAAAAAAAGAAAGAAAAAAAAAGAAAGAAAAAAAAAGAAAGAAAAAAAAGAAAGAAAAAAAAAGAAAGAAAAAAAGAAAGAAAGAGTTTAGGGGTCTTACGCATTTCACATAGATATCCCATTCATTCTTATATGGCAGATTTACATTAGACATGTGCAATTCATTTAGTTCCAAAATTAGTTTTGACAAAATGCTACAAATTTGTGAATTTAGATATTTAAACGAAAACCCATTTAACTAATAAATAACTGAGACATGGGAAAGGCCCCCCAGTGGGGTTTTTAGGCAGCGCAATTTAGGCAATTTTCTGCAGTGTGGGTTAAAGATTTATTAAATATGTACATTTGATTACAATCAAGTTGAAGCTCCAATAAAAAAATTTTTGTATAAATACACACAGAATTGCTATACAGTTATACATGTCAAATGCATCTGTATATGTTTTACTGATGCGTTTCGATCACAAGGGATCTTCTTCAGAGGATATGTGGTTTGCTGTAAAGAAATATAAAGCGAGTTTAAATTCATTACCTGGGTGTATGCCCAAAGGTAAGAGATACAGAGTATGTAGTTACCAGTTAATTGTATGGATGCAATACCAATGTATCCCACATTGATGTCCTTGGTGTTCACTGCAGGTGCAGTGAATTTAAACTCACTTTATAATTCTTTACAGCAAAAAACATATCCTCTGAAGATCCCTTGTGATCGAAACGCATCAGCAACATACAGATGCATTTGACATGTATAACAATGCTGCGTTTGTATATTCTGTGTGTATTTATACAATTTTTTTTATCGGAGCTTCAACTTGATTGTAATCAAATGTACATATTCAATAAATTTTTAACCCACACTTCAGAAAATTGCTTAAATTCCACGGCCTAAGGCCTCATGCCCACGGGCGTTTTTTCAGCCGCGTTTGAGCGTTTTTTACAGCTTAAAAACGCCTGTCCATGTTAGTCTATAGCTTCATGCCCACCTTGGCGTTTTTGAGCTGTAAAGAGCATAGGCGTTTGTAAGCTGTAAAAAAAAAAACCCAGGGCCAGTGCGTTCCTCAGCGTCAGAATTAGGCAGAAAAAAAACGCGAGCGTCAAAAAACGCGCAGTCGCGTTTTTAGCTCCGACTTTTTTTTTCCCCCCTCAAAAAAATAAATATATATATATATATATATATATATATATATATATATATATATATATATATATATATATATATATATATATATATATATATATATATATATATATATATATTTATATTTACTTACAATAACATGGACAGGCGTTTTTAAGCTGTAAAAAACGCAGCTGTAAAAACGTCCGTGGGCATGAGGCCTAAAAACCCCACTGGGGGGACTTTCCCATGTCTCATTCGGGGTGAGCAGCGCCATTCGCTCTCAATATGTGCGTCTTTCCATTCCATAATAAATAACTATTACAAACTATTAAATTATAGGTATTGGAATTTTCTTTCAAAATTTGGCTGTTGAACCTAATGAATTTATCCAAAAATCCGAAATAATGAATGCCGCATCTAAACGAATGGAACGTAACGAATTATTAAAAACGTTTGTTATCAATTTGTGGTCTTAATTAAGCATTGTTTGGGTCAGTGGTTTTTAGCTTATGAGCTAAAGGGGGGCCTCAAATGTGGCCCCTGACAAAACCAATGGGCCACGCAATGTTCATTATATGTAATGCTTGAGAGGACTGTCAGAAATGGCAGATCTAATAGAGTAAATGAGGGTCAGAGTGTGGACAGGATACATTGATGGCTGCAGAAGACAATACCAAACTGGGAACATGTTACATGAGGTTAGTAGAGATCAATGCAAATACCTGAAACAATGTTCCCACTACAAACTACTGGGATCCAAGGGCTGCATTCGGCCCTCAGGTTGGGTACCAGGGGTCTGACTCATTTCAGATTAGCAATCCTGTTGCTGACAGCAACTTGTAGTCACTGGTCCTTTATGAGGCAACTTACTTTTTAACCCAAGGAGGGACCCAATTGCTGGCCAGGCCAACAACGTGGTGCTCCCTCACTAGCGAGTAGAATTCTGGGCCAGTGAAGGAGTGACTCCATTAGGATAAGCGGCTTGTCACATCAGTTATCTGCCGTTGGGGACATTTTGCCAGTCTGACATGGCACCTAAACATACAAAAGGCTACCCAAAGCCAAAAATTTTGGTGTTCTTGCCAGCAACCGCAAAATAAAAAATTCCAGGTGGTGTGCTTATTCCGGTTTCTGCAAGATTTCTACACGGCTATATAGACAGGCCATGTCCTGCACTGCTAAACCTATGGTTACAGCGATCAGTTTACTGGTCAACAGCTCAATATGAGCAGTTGACTGTACTGTAGACTGGTTCCGATTCCTTGGAAGAAGAACCATAACAGATGCATCATGACCTGTCAAGTCTGTTTTTAAAGGAAGCTAGCTGGCTTTGATAACAGTTGGAATACCAATTGTGATTACAGTGTACATGGATATATATGTCATAGCATTCATCTTATGTAAAATCAGTTTCTAGGTTTCGGACTTCTAGCTTATGCTCCCAAAAGGTAAGGCGTGTTGAAAGATAGAAATGAAAAAGTCACCTCTCGGCCCAGACGAATGGCCGCCTCTGTGAACTTCTCCCTCTCACCCTGGAAAGCCAGTCTCTGCTCCTCGAACACCGCCCGATCTTCCTGCAGCCTCAACTGCTCCTCTAAGAAGTAAGCGTCCCACAGCGGAGACTGCTGTCCTGTCCCAGGAGAAGGCAACATTTGATCCTGCCACAAAGAAAACCAAATTTTCAATTAGCAAGTACCTTGGATTTATTGTAACGTCAACGTAAGGTGTAGCTTCATTCAAAACATTTTAGTTTAGAGCAAGGAAGGGTTAGAACCTTTGTTAGAGAGTCTGAAGGCAGGGCATCTCAATCAGGGGAAATCCCACTTTTAACATTTTTGGTTGAACCAGCGCCCACATTCGGAGATTTCCTATAATTTCCTCTGCCAGTGACAACTTACATTTAGCATAATGCATTGCCTTTCAGTTCTTGTCCTGCTGACAACAGTCAATGAGACAGAAAAGAGTAAGTTTCCATACAAGGGTCATAGGTAGCAATAAAAACCTGGCAGTGGTTTTATTCCTTCATCCTGTTCTTCCAGTTTAGGCTCTCTAAAATAAAAAACGGACACTAACCCATCCCCAAAGTTAAAAGTTTTGGCTGGAGGTGGGCTTAAAATAAATAAAATCAAGACTACATTTTACTTTAGCACAGCTTATGCTATAAATGCAAAATTGGAAGAAATTCTGGACAGCCGCACGCCAAAAAAGTTTTTGCCTCTTATTCAAAAATGGACATCAAAAATACATGCCACAGCAGAACAGAACGGACAGAAGAGCTGACACGTTTCACAACAAACAGTCACAGCTTGTGCTATACTTTCAGCGTGGAATACAAGTTGGCAACTCATTCTTATGATGAACAGAGTTAAAGTGGTTTTAAAGCCAGAAGGGTATATTTATTTTTAACTTTAATGCATTGCCTGCATTAAAATTCCACCAGTTGTGCCCCCCCCCAGATACTTACCAGAGTCCCGAATCGATCCAGCACTGTGCCCATCTGCAGCAGCGCTGATTTTCTGTCTCCCCTTTCAGGTTGGGTTCACACCATCGCCGCTTGCGGCTCCCAGCAGAAGTTCGATGCGTCCTGGTTCACCGTTTCAGGTCAGATTTTAGCCCAAGTTTTGGCCTGAATTTGGACCCTAAACACGCACAAGGGCTCCTGTGCAAATTTGCACCGGAGATATGTGAACCAGCTCCATAGAGAGCCAGTCAAAATCTCCTGCTATTGTGAATTGGATGCAGAGAACCATGGTATGTGACTAAATCCCCATATTTACTCATCAAGATTAGGCACTTTAAAACAGCCTTGTAAAATTTAAAAGTTACTCCTCTTGTATTTTTTGTATGTGTGCACTATTCTTTGTGGTTCTATTTTTATATTGGTCTTTATAGCAGCACCAACTTTAGATATTCAGGTTTAGGGTGTGTGTCTCCACCCCCCGGATATCTATACACAGTAAAACCTTGGATTGCGAGCAGAATTAGTTCTGGAAACATGCTTTTAATCCAAAGCACTTGTATATCAAAGCAAATTTTCCCAAAAGAAATAGAAACTCTGATTCGTTCCACAACCATTTATTCATAAATCCTTCAGTTTATAGTCCATATAAAAAGATTATAGCAATGTGTGTCCATCCACAAACGGCAGCCTCCACAAGGGGATTAGAGGCAAAATCCAGCAGGAGCTACAGAGTATAAAATAGAAGAGAGGCACCTCTAAGTGTAGCAATATGGTTACATTTAATGAAGGTACAACATTTAGCAATTCACATGGTTGATGATTAAAAGAGACACATCCAAGTATGCAGGCATCTGGGGGTAAAGCTGTCCACATAGACCATCCCCCACACTGTCGGCTCTTACCGCTGTCAGTCTGCAATTGTGACTGGGAAGACTACACTGCAGTAGAGCGATGAAGGGCTCATGGAGTGCAGCGTGGAAGGGACGACGTAGATGGCAGTGTGGAGGGTGGACAGCTTTACCCCAGACAGGGGCGGATCCAGAGTCTTTTCTCGGGAGGGGCACTGCCAAAAAAAGTTTGTGGGAAATTTAAATCGGGGAAATGGCTGGTGTCGGCACTTCAATCATCCCGGCACCATGGTTGTTATGGTGTCAGTATGATTGAAGCGCATTATTTCTATTATTACATTGTAATATAAAACTAAATAGTTCAATGCAGAATCAGTGGGAGCCCCGAGTGTGTCACTTGCCACACCTTGCTGATTGTCACTTGCCTGCCACCAGATGCAGATTGTCATTTGCCACATCACCTGACAATTTGCGGATTGTCACCAACTTGCCTGCTAAGGTGTAGTTTTGGTTGTCTCTTGCTGTGTCCCAGACTCCGAGTCAGGCAGCAGAGAGATACTGTAATCTCTCTGCTGCCTGAACAGTGAGGGCGGAAGTCACTGCAGAAATGCAGGACAGGCACGGGCGGTGAGAGATGAGCCTGCTTTCTCACTCTCACCTGCCAACACACTGAGCAGCGCGGTCTGCCCACAAACCGCGCCACCCGCAAACCGCGCCGCAAGCGGAGCCGCCCGCTTTCTTACCCGTCTGTGGAGCCGCACGCTATCGCACCTGCCCGCAGAGCCTCACTCGTTGCTAGACGCCAAGTGGCCCAGGCGTTAGCAACGAGTGCAGGGAAGAGGCTCCACCCACCTCCTCCGCTCCTGGTATCGTGTCAGTGCGCCGCGTAACTACATTAGACGAGTCTCTCTCTCGGCGCCGCTGATCGGCTGATGTGAGACACAGAGAGAGAGAGAGAGAGCCAGACACACACACACAGCCAGAGAGCCAGAGAGCCAGAGAGCCAGAGAGCCAGAGAGCCAGAGAGCCAGCCGCAGAAAAATGGGAAAAAACGTATTGACTCGAGTACAAGCCTAGGGTGTCCATCTGCATGCCTCACTTTGCCCATGACTAGACTGATGTTTAACATGGGAGTCTATGGAAGGAGTGCCCGGCTTTGAAAAAAAAAAAATCGGTTCTCCCCGGCCGTAGGTCTCCCAAACACCAAACGTTGAACACTTGTAGCCCCATGTCTCCTACATGTGTGCCAAGTTTGGGGTCCAGGGGACCTATGGGCGCCCGGTACCGGGTCCCCAAAGTCCGGGAGATCAGGAAAAAAAAAAAAAAAAAAAAAAAAAAAAACACAACAACAACAGCAAGCGAGTGTGACAGATGGTCTCAGGGGGGGCAATTGCCCTGTTGCCCCCCCCCCCCCTGGATCCGCTCCTGACCCCAGATGCCTGCATACTTAGACGTGCCTCTTAATCATCAACATGCAAGTTATTAAATGTAACCATATTGCTACACTTAGAGGCACCTCTTCTATACTCAGTTGTGACTTGACGCTACTCATATCAAGACATCACTTGTATATCAAAGCAAAATTTATGAAAAAAAACCCTTTAGTGTGTGTCTAAAACTTTAAGCTGGCAAAACACTAGTAAATTTACAAAAAATTTATGGCCGTTCAAAAATCTCATTAGAATATGCGATCACCTGACAAAGGTCCTTGGAAATTAATCCAAAATTATGTTTGCATTTAACATAACATTTTAGAAAGAATATAACTTTCTGAGCAAAAACCACTTCGCAATTATTAGAGAAAGAAAAAAAAATTCAATTCAATTTGGCTTTTTAAAAAAAATTCTTGTCCACTGTGGTCAAAAACGAATGCCTATTTGACCTCAATAATTAGTCAAGAATTGAACAAATGTTCCTGAAATTTTTCTAATGCAATCCTTTCAGATTACGGTAGGTTAAAGTGCAATGTATGAACATGACAAGCGGTCACATTTTATATTGCTGTAAACCAGCGTCTTTTTTCTTCTTTTATTGGTTTTTATGTGTAGGTTGGGGGAGTGCCCTGCTGCCTGAGAACAATACGGTTTACAATGCATCTTTTTTTTTTTATTGCAGGAGACTGACAGCTAAATGGGAATCCTAGAATCATAGCAAAAAGATCAACTGGTGCGACCCATTCAATCAGCAGTAACAAAGAGCTCACGGGTGCACGATCCAGTCGCACATAAATCCTCCAAGTAAATGATCCACATTGACACTTCTTGCTCTTGAAATATTCAGTTTATTAATGACTCCCCAGTGTAAAAATCTAATGTAGCACGTTGACGTGTTACACCACAAATGGCTTTAGTCATAAAAACAGAATATAAAACACCATAAATGCCGGCATGTAAAAGCTCCACCTAGCAATTATTCCATCAAAAAGCCAATAGAAAATATGCGACTAATTAGCTGCCCAGAAGGTTTAAACATATACCACTAAACATAGAGAATTTGAACACACACTAAAATTGTGTATGTGTGTGTAATTATATATATATATATATATATATATATATATATTATATATATATATATATATGAAGACGAAGTTACACAATAGCATTGCGAAACGCGTTGACGACACGGCTCCATCCCCCATAGTGTTGGCGAACACTGGGAAGAGGCACAGGACAGCGTGTCTTTGTATGACTGCCACAGTGAGCAATTCCCAGGCTTGGGACCCACAGCTTATACCAGACCTGCATGGCTTCATATCATTTACTTGCACTAGGAGAGACACTGGCTACAGAACCATCCAGCAACTACTACCCAGAATTCTAAGATTACTTCCCGCTGTATCCAAATAGGAGGACTTTTAGCTCAATGGGAACTATATCCACAGGAGTGGCAACATATTACTCCATTAACACAGTGATACTCTCCAATTTGCATTCATATGTATAGCCAAGGCATAAGGCCTCCGGTGCTGAAGGTGTAGGGCATTTTGCTATTTGCAATTGTTTTGAAGGTGCAATTATGGACTTTTTGGAGGGGGAGTTTCTTGGAATTTAGGTCCCTCGCATCTTGAACCATTCCCATGTATCCAATCAGCATTTAGCTACCACCACTGCCCTCCCTCGAATCCTGTTCCCTTTCCTATAGGCTCGAGCCTTCAGGGGTGTTTGGCACAGGTCTGCTCCTTATACAGCGTGGCTGTCATCCCAGGATCTTCCGGCAAGAGCTGACCCGTCCCAAATTACCTGGCATCCGGACGATAGAGAGATATATATATGTAGCGATATTTTCAGCTAAGAGGGCCGCAGATTTAGTTTGGGCCCTGAAGACAGCTCCGCCAACCCCCGGCAATTTACTCGACCCCCTACTGGCACAGTTAGTCTAGGGTAATGTGTATATCTTATGCTCTATGATTAAATTCAAACACCAAGGCAGTGATAGAAGAATAACGAATTTACTTTCTATGGTAATAAAAATCAACAGTGATAACAGATCATATGAATCTATCTGCAGAGCCCTGCAGCAATAGTCACACTATAACTATTAAGATATGGCGCACACGCGCCACGTGTAATACTTCACTATGCACCCTAAGGCGCAGCAACTTAACTACCTAGATGGCCAGGCCTGACCATATAACTCAGTCTCTAGGGGGGTAAAATTCTTTGCATGCAAGTCTTTAAACGGTGGTGCACATGTCAGGAACACATTTGTAATCCAAGGCTGGGGGGTAAAAATGCCAACACAGTACACTCCACTAGAGATCCGTTTGACTCAGTTCTGCTTTGGATCTCAAGTGGGGGAAAAGAACCAAAATAGGAACTGGTGGGCCACGGCAGTCTGTAGGCCCAACAATGGTATACAGTATTTGTGGATTGAGCAAGTTCTCGCTCACCCCTCCAGACGCGATCCCAGTCCGGGAACTTCCACCTGCTGTGTCTCCACACACAGCTTCTGCAGTGGTCTAGTCTCCGGCTCAGCAGTGGTTGAAAAAAAAACGAGTCAGATGCCACCCAGGCTCACGATGGGGTGGAAGGCTCTTTAGGTAGCAGCGCAAGGCCCCAGGCTTCAGGCCTTGCACTCCAGTGGATCCGCACAGGAAGATCTCTCCCTTGAAGTCTCGTGTCCCAAAGAGGCCGAGCCCAGCCTCGCCTCCTCCTTTTATAACCCCTCCCATGAGTCTCTGGGGTGGAAACATTGCCGAAAGGGGTTCTGGGTAAGGTAGTCCTGGGAGTCTTAAAGGGGACCCCGACACACACACTTTTTCATTTGTTTGCCTGGATTGACCAGTCAGACCAAGAATCTCTGGTCCATAACCATGTCCACCAACCATGTTTATTATAACTAATAAAGTGTTTTAAATTTTCTAAACGCATGATCTATACTGGTATTCTATAACCTCCCTTCTTACACCTTTCTATGCAGTCTGGGGCTGAATAACCATCATTTTGAGATCCACATGGTTCACCACAAGCCTTGCTTTTTTTACTTTTTCTAAAAAGATTATCTGCATATTACAGGGGAGGCACATGTTAAAAATATACCTGAGAGGCATGGTAGTTGAGAGGTGGTGGAGATTTAAGCAGGCCATAGACTGTGTGAATTTCTTGCTGCAACCACAGACTGCAGGAAAGAAAAATGGCACAATTGCCCCCTCCCCATATCACAGACCTGACAGGGGAATCCATCCTGGCGAGGCATTGTATTCTCCTGGCGGGGGAAGCCACCCCCACCAGAAGACAGTGTCTATTGCTTGTGGCTATAGCAGCCACTAGCGATAATCGCAAGTAAATCAGACATGCTGATTATACCCAAATTGATTAAATTGGTACATTCAGCCTACCCATACACGGTTCAAGTCTCGGCCAGTGCCTGCTGAACTTGCTGAGATTCAAACCCTCTATGGCCTGGCAGAACACAGATGAAAGTCAAGGTCCCGTCTCAGGTTTAACCCTTGAGGGACCCTAGTTTTTAACTTAAAAATCTACCAGGTTTTCCTTTCCCAAAAGCTGTGCATCACCTCTCCTGGGCAATTAAAAGCTTGGCTCAATTGCCCAAGAACCTGAAAGAGGAAACATTTGTGATGAAAATCTAATTAGAAATGTGTTTTCCCATCTTGATAATGCGAATCACAGTAATGCTCCCCCGATTCTGGTTCTTAATGACCTGGACTTACACATGTAGTGGTACACCCATGGGGGCTGCTGATTGACTAAACCCCACGGGCTGTCTCGACTCTGCAGATTCTCTTACCTCTGACACCTTGGGTTTCATTGTAGCTGTCTCACGTTAAGAATAAACTCAATCAAGATTACTAAACCACCCAAGGAACTTTTACTAGAGCAAAAAAACACATGAAGTTATCATACAATCCACAGTAAATGAACACAGATTATTGTTATAGCAGAGATGTATATGGCAACTATTAACGTCTATCACTACACCCAAGAACAACCTGGCAAAGTTGTATGTGAGCAAGTACACAGTGGAGTAGGTCCCCAACACTTCACTACCTTTATTTAACCACCTCTCCACTGTAGCCCCAGCAACACAGAGCAATAACAAACAATGAACACCGTAATCAAAGTATATGCTTAGTCATAGGTTGCTAAATGGCTCCCTCTAGAGTGCAGTTCAGTGTGACCTTAACTGTATGGTGTAAAACCTATTGAACGACAAAGTAATGGCAGTTCCTTCTGTTCCAGTCTGTTCTTCAGCTAGCTCAGTTGTCCTGATATGTAAGGTGGTGCACTTAATTGTAATCCAAGTTGGTAAAATAGAAACAATAACTGGAATATATGAGGCGACCGATTCTTTTAAAAGGAAATGCCAAGTCTGACAATCCGGCTGTAGAAACTCTTATGCCCCATACACACGATCGTTTTTCATGCCGTTAAAAATGGCATTAAAAAAAATGGCCATTAAAAATGATCGTGTGTAGGCTTCAGAGCATTTTTTAGCGACGTGAAAAACGGCCATTAAAAATTTCGAACATGCTCTTTATTTAAGTTGTTTTTCATGTCGTTTTTTTTAACGACGTGAACAACGATAGTGTGTATGCTTTAACGACGTGAAAAAAAACGCGCATGCTCAGAATCAAGTATGAGACAGGAGCGCTCGTTCTGGTAAAACAAGCGTTCGTAATGGAGATAGCACATTCGTCACGCACTGAAAAGCACGAGACTGAAAAGAGCGAATCGTCGCTCAAACTTTACTAACATGAAGGGTGGCGCCATTCGAACGGAACTTCCCCTTTATAGTGCCGTCGTACGTCACTGCGCTTTGCTTGATCGTTTTTTAAAATGATCGTGTGTACGCAAGACAGGCTTGAGAGGAAACATAAAAAAAAAAAAGGCAAGAAAAACGATCGTGTGTACGGGGCATTAGATGCAATAAATACCTGTCCGTGGGACAACTAGTGTCAGGGACAGTCTGCATAGCAGGAAATCTTATCAATATCTCAGTCAATTACTCTGGTAGGCAGATGCCCTCTCACCACTATGGATCCTCACTTGATGATGTCTGTGAGAGAAGATGGCGCCGTCACACCGCGCAGCAGCTCCGGACACTCTGACAAGTGAAACCGCTTCAAATGCTCTGAAGCGCGGACCGATCCACCTGCTCGACCAGCAGGCTGTCCTCCAAAGATCCCTCTGGTGCGGGTGATCCAGCTCTCCTCTGTCACACAGACCTCCTGCTGGCAGTTGAATGGCATCCAGAGAGGCCACACTTGTCCTTTTATCTGGCTACCCAGCAGGCTGTTCTGTGACGTTTTGCATTGTGGGCTTGTAGTCCTCAAACTGATTTACACAATAAGTCTTACTCATTAAACTACATATCCCACAATGCATCACTGTTCATCTTAACCAAAAAATAAATAAAAAATTATCCTAATAACATTCAGTGGTCACCAGAGGGAGCCAAACCCTTTACTAAATAAACAATACATAACTTAATATAACTTCCCAGTAGCAATCCTTTGGCTACACATGTTATTCTCCACCTTCTCTTCCCTACCATGCCTCTGGTAGATTTTCAGCATGTGCCTCCCCTGTAATATGTAGCTAATCTATTTAGTAATTTATAAAATTTTAGCACTTTTGGATGTGGTTTAAAGCCTGGTACACACAGAGTCTCTGTTCAACCCAGCCAGTTTGACACACACTTTATAAACAGCTGATGTCTCCCGACATTGGGCCGTATGTACGGGGCTTTGCGTGTTTTCAAATGATCTACTTTTAGTCACATTGTTTTCAATTGACTATTTGCTGGAATAATTGATAGGTGGAACTTATCCATCTGATCTCCGGAAGATTTACCCCCCTTTATGACCAGGTCATTTTTTGCTATACGGCACTGCGTTACTTTAACTAACAGTTGCGAGGTCATGCGACACTGTACCCAAATGAAATTTATATAATTTTTCCCTCACAAAGAGAGCTTTTTGGTGGCATTTGATCACCACTGGGGTTTTTATTTTGTGCGCTAAAGAAAAAAAAATGTGAAAAAATATTTTTTACTTTATGCTATAAAACATTTAATACAAAGATAAAAAAAAAAAAAAACACACACACACACACACACACACACACACACACACACACACACACACACACACACACACACACACACACACACTTAAACTTTAGGCCAATACATATTCGCCTATTTTTGTTAAAAAAAAAAAAAAATCCCAATAAGCTTATATTGATTGATTTATGCAAATGTTATAACATCTACAAACTATGGTGTATATACTGGAATTTTTATTTATTTATACTAGTAATGGTGGCAGTCAGCATCTTATAGAGGGACTGTGATAGTATGGCAGGCTATGTCTGACATGGACACTTTGTGGGAACCAGTGTCACTAATGACACTGGCTGATAAGGGGTTAAACATCTAGGGCAGGGATGCTCAAATTACAGCCCTTCAGCTGTTGTAGAACTCAGGGCCAGCCCTACCATGGGTCCCAGTGGGTCCACGGGACCCAGGCGGCAAGTTGAGAGGGGTGGCAGAGCAGGGCTGGCGCTACCTACATGATCCGCACAGCATGCAGACTCAGTGAGAGTGTCATGGGCTGCCTGACAGCGCTGTCCAGCACAGTCTTGGCACTGTCACCGAGTCTGCACTTGGTGCTTCAGTGACAGCGAGTCTCCTCATTGCTCCACTCATATGATAGAGATGGGAGAAATTCTCACACGAGCCCCTGAGCAGGGGTGGCACGAGGGGAGTGCAGGGCATGGGAGGGAAGAGGAAAGTCAGGGAGAAGTGTAGAGAGTCAGCATACTGATCGGCTGATCACGGAGCTCACCCCCCCCCCCCCGACCCAGCACAGAGATCCCTTGATCTTCCACTGACACCCCATTACTGAGCAGAGTGATCCAGAGGGGTGACAAGGACAGCCTGGAATGGAGGAGAGGGAAGGACCGTATATAGCACAAGTAAGCTCTGTATACCACCCCAGTAGCCTGTCTGTATACTACCCTAGCTAGTGCTGCAGTGAAATTTCGGCCGCCGAAACTGCTTTCGAGCATGAGACCAAAAGAAAAGGTGCCGATAATGGCACCGAAAAGGGGACGGGGTCTGCCCCGGGTGCCGCACATTGCGGGGGGCCCATCCGTCGTCCTCCTGCAGAAGGCACACTGATCCAATACCGGGACATTTAATCAGTACGACCTATCACAGGAGGCAGGACATTGTTACTGCAGCCGGGAAATTCAAATCCAGCCCTGTGGCACAGCAGGAGATTGCCGTTCTGATCTGGGCACTGGTGAGGCTGCATCGATCTCTTGTATCATGTCTGCAGTCTCTGACCATCTCTTGTATGGTGTCTGCTAGAGGTGCACCAAATAGAAAAATAAAAAACAAGAACAGTCATCCCCGCTGACAGGACAGAGCTCTGTCAGTCTTCCTTCTCGCCGATCAGTGGGTGCCGGTGGTCATTCATTATCAGGCACCCACTGATCGGCTTGTGCTGTGACCAACCACAGTACACCCAGCGCGCCCTTTACCCGGAAAAGCAGAATCATGTATAATATACACATGATTCTGCACAGTCCACCTGCACTGTAGCAGTAATGCACAGTGTGTGTTCGGGAAGTGGTTATACATCCCATTATTGTGTGGTTTTATGTTCCGTTATTTGTTATGACTAAAGCCATTTAGGCTGAAACGCATCAACTTGCTACATTCGATTTGTACACAGGAGTCCATTAACACAGGGGTCTCCAAACTTTTTATACAAAAAGGGCCAGTTTACTGTCCTTAAGACTTATGGGGGGGGGGGGCCGGACTGCGGCCATTGGTAGAAAAAGTCCCAGCATCAGTTTGAGTAAATACCCCATCTTTGGGAGGAATTATGCCCCATCGTTGGTGTCTTTGTTAGGAATTGTACCCCATCTCTGGTGTCATTGGGCCCCATTGTTGGTGTCAATGTGTGGAATTGTGCCCCATCTTGGTGTCATTGGGAGGAATGGTCCCCCATCATTGGGCCCCAGTGTGTCTTTGGGAGGAAATGTGCCCCTTTCTTGGTGTCCATGAATGAAATGGTGTCCCAAGGGCCAGATAAAATCAAGCAAAGGGCCACATCCGGCCCCCGGGCCACAGTTTGGAGATCACTGCATTAACACATTGAAGATTTTAAGAGAAATTAGAATTCTATGCCTCCACAGGTAAGAATACATTTTCTACAGTAGTTGCAAGAACTCCTACAATCACCTAGGCCTTCTGCATCTATACCTGTAGTAGTTGTTGCTGATGACCGATCAGTTCCTTGCTCTGCACCAGCTCCTCCTTCAGCTCCTTCACCTCCTCCTTGAGCCGTGTCAGTTCCTTCTCATGGTCGGTCACGCTGATCACGTGACTCACCTCAGGCTGAGATGCTGCAGGATTAAAAAACAGTGCCATTATAAATGTTGTAAAGTCATTTCATTGATAAACAAAGAGCTCCAAAACATTTCCAACACCACTCAACAAATTAAAGGGTTTCGTTCTGAATGTGGCTTTTCATCCAACGCATGTGTGTATGCAAGGCAAATACAAGGGCACCCCCCTTTAGGTGCGGTGCATCCGGGATGGGAGCCTCTCCTGCATCCACATTGCCCCGACCATCTTCTGCACCATGTTTAGCTTCCGTCAACTGACAGGTCATTCCTGCATACTACAATTGTAATGTAATTGTACAATTGCCTGGCTATCTATAAATAGGAAAGTAAAATTTTATAATTACTTGTTAAAAAAATAAAATGAAATATTTCAACATTTCTTTAAAATGCTTTCTGGCCTAGGCCAAAAATGATTTTCTGCATCCCAGGAGTCTTCATTTCTTTTTTCGTGAGGAAGAGGAGGGTCTTTCTCAACTAAGCACTCCCTCCTGCCGGTGTTCTGTCAGATGAGCAAACCCGTCAGATCAGCCAACAGAAGTGACGTTCCATCAGCTGCGCATGCGTTCCACCGCTACCAGGTTTGTCAATCTGACAGAACACCTCCAGTCAGAAAGCGGCAGCGGACATCTTACTACACCCAGCTACGTCTTGAATTTCAGAGTAATTTTAGCAATAAAGTGAGCGTATATAAATAGACAAATCAGCCTAACACAGGAACAGTAATAAATAGGATTCTGACAAAGGTTCAATCTCGTCACCATATTGAACATACAGTATTTTAGCAGCTGTAACAATTACTACACAAAGGAATGCACATACTCTTGTGATCCACCCAGCTATGTTATACTACATGGCTGTAGAGCATGAGTGACAATACACCTGTGTCATTAGGCTCTGACTCAAGCAGACGTTCCAATTCCTAAGCTGCACATTAAGTTTTGGGACAATGACTCCGTGGGGTAGAGTTACTAAATCTGGTTGAGCTGAACATGGTAGCCAAGCAGCTTTTATCTTCAGTTTGTTCAATTAAGCTTTGAAAATGAAACCTGGAAGCCGATTGGTTTCCATGTGGAGCTGCAGCAGATATTACACCATTCACATAGGCGTGCGCACAGGGTGTGTCGGGTGTACCTGGGCGCACCCTAATCACCCCATGTGTTGCCGATGCCCCCTGCTTCCCGTCTCCCTCCTGCAGTGCTGCCAGCTTCCCTCAAGAGCAGGGAAGGGGCTGGTAAATAAACCGGACTGCCTCTTCTGAATGAACACAGTGAGTGATTTGTACTGATCGCTTCTGTCTTCATTCTTGACTGAAGCATAGTAAAAACAGTTTACTGCAGGCTGCAGAGAAAAGGGACTGGGGGAATCTGTCTTCAGTTTCTTTCTCTGTCTCAAAAGAGAGACATCAGGGGTCTGTTTAGACCCTTGATATTGTCACCAAAGCCCCATAACCCCTAGAAAAAGTTTTTTTTTTTTTTTAAATACTGACGCTGTCCACTGCCCTACTGACACCATCCACTGCTCTTCTGATATACACACACACACGTATGTTTGTGCTCTGCGGTGCACACCCCAATGCAATAGGCTACGCACAATAATGACTATTCAGTTTTAGTAAATAACCCCCACCCCCCCCTCCTGTGTATCAGTTCAGCATCACTGCCCCAAAACTAGCATGTGGCACAGGAGTTATGAGAATGCAGCTTCTATTACAAGAATATTTTGTTTTATTATACAGGACAAAGTCACTCCATGGCTCACCGCGGGCTTCTAGAATCTCTACAAGCTGCTTGAGGCTGTTCCATTGCTTCTTCAGGCTGCCCGTAAACCCAACATCTGCCACCCGGGTAGGTCTTACACGTCCACCACCACCACCTCGCTTGTTCATCCCCGAGGAATCCTGGGTAAAGGCCAAGTTTCAGAAGGATACACAGCGCACAAGAATGCAAGGCATATGGTCAAGGTTACTTTTGGTCTAATGATAAAGCCCTGTATATACATTAGACACACCTTACACATTCACTTCTATCTGAGGTTTTAGGCCTTTTTCTCCCAGGGGGTGTACCACAGAGTGGGTCCGTGCGAGGGCGGCATTTACCCGCACAGGTGTTCCATGAATTCCTGTGCAGGCAGTGCTATTGACGTCAACTGGGGAACAGCAGCTATGTCCTGGTCCTGCTCCCAATTTAATCTCTATGTGGGTGCAGACAGTGCAAGTTCGGGGACCTGCACCCATATGGAGGTTAAAATTGGAAGCAGTGCTTGTCTGTGCAGCTGCTGCATCCCAATTGACATGAATAGGACTGCCTGTACAGGGATCAGGGTTGCCAACCGCCAGTAAATTTACTGACAGTTTTTAAAAATCTTATTTTTTTCCCCAACTGCCAGTAAATATCAGGGGCTGATAATTTCATGCCGTGTTGACTTTAAGTGTAAATCAAGCAAATTACCTTGCTATAGGTATTGTCAGGGTTTCCATATGTCTATACTGTTCAAATATTCACTGATAGTACAGAACTCCTATTAAACTTTCTCAGATTGGCAGTTAAAAAAAAAAAAAAAAAAAAAAAGTGCTCCGCCAGTAAATTTCCCAGGTTTTGTCAGTAAAAAATGCTGCGGGAGGTTGGCAACCCTGACAGGGATGCATAGAATACCTGTGCTTCTCTGTGCAGGTAAACACGGCCTTCACACGGTGCACGCTGTAGTACGCAGTGTGTGAAAAAGGCCTTAACCTTTCTGCAACCCCCAAATAAATAGAGAAAAAAATAAGTTTTGGCAGGTTTAACCCCTTGAGATCCGGGCCATTGACGAATGACGGCCTCAATGTGGATCTAGAAATCCGGGAGGCCGTAATTATACGGCCTCGGGTATTCTGGCCACTAGGGGGCGCGCGAGCGGCGCGCGCCCGGCGCATTACTGAGGTGCCGATGCGCGTGCCTGGCAGCCGCGATGTCCGCCAGGTACCCGCGATCGGCGTGTACACAGAGCAGGGATGTGGATCTCTGTGTGTAAACACAGAGATCCACGTCCTGTCAGGGAGAGGGACCGATGCTGTGTCCCTTGTACATAGGGACACAGCTCGGTCACCTCCCCCAGTCAGTCCCCTCCCCCACACAGTAGTAATCACTCCTAGGGAATACATTTAACCCCTTCCTCGCCCCCTAGTGTTAACCCCTTCCCTGCCAGTGTCATTTTTACAGTAACCAGTGCATTTTTATAGCACTGGTCGCTGTAAAAATTACAATGGTCACAAAATGGTGTCAAAAGTGTCCGATGTGTCCGCCATAATGTCGCAGTCACAATAAAAATTGCTGATCGCCGCCATTACTAGTAAAAAAATAAAAATGCAATAAAACTATGCCCTATTTTGTAGACGCTGTAACTTTTGCGCAAACCAATCAATAAACGCTTATTGCGATTTTTTTTTACCAAAAATATGTAGAATACGTATCGGACTAAACTGAGGAAAAAAATATTAAAAAAAAAAAAAAATTGGGATATTATAGCAAAAAAATAAAAAAAAAAGTGTTTTTTTTCAAAATCGTCGCTCTTTTTTTGTTTATAGCGCAAAAAATAAAAACCGCAGAGATGATCAAATACCACCAAAAGAAAGCTCTATTTGTGGGAAAAAAAAGGACGTCAATTTTGTTTGGGAGCCACGTCGCACGACTGCACAATTGTCATTCAAATTGTGACAGCGCTGAAAGCTGAAAATTGGCCTGGGCAGGAAGGGGGTTTAAGTGCCCAGTAAGCAAGTGGTTAAGGGCTAATTTTCTTGTGACAAAACCTACCTTGTGGCACATAAAAACACACTGAAGTTCACTTCCTGGGTTGTAGTAACATGCAGTAAAAATGTTGTGTGCAGTAAATGTGGCCAGTCTGTAAATTAATGCTTAGTGAACTGGAAAAAAAAAAAAAAAAAAACCCCCACACACAATTTTGGATTGTTAATGGAGACTGAAATAAGGACTGTTAAGGTCCGTACAGACGATCCAATTTTATGACCATATTTGTCTGATGGACGTGTTGTGTCGGATAATCCGACCGTGTGTATGCTCCATCAGACAATTGTTGGCTGAATTAACGACAAAAAAAAAAATGTTGGCTTTTCATGCTCACCAACTGTCTGGCAATAAATCTGTTACGTCGGTTTATCCGATTGTGTGTACACATGTCCGTCCAACTAAAATCCAAAGTACAAACATGCATGCTCGAAACCAATGCTAAACATCAGACAATAGCAGACGTTGCCCAAAGAGTGGCGGTTAAGAGCTAAAAAAATAAATAAAAAAATAAAAATAAAAAAACACGTGATTTGGTGAGTGTTGGCTGAAAACGCTCTGCCGTGTGTATGCAAAACAAGTTCACGGTCAACGCCCTTCAGACCAAAACCTAAGGAAAAGTCCGATCGTGTGTAAGAGGCTTTAGATTTCAGCAGTCTAACCAAATATTTAATATGGCAGCACTAACAACCCAAGATTTGATTTACGAAAAAAAAACATTTGCATAGCATCCTGTAAATTTATTCTGTGCAAATGGGGCAAAATCCATTGTGCTCAGGCTATAGTCTGCAGATTAACCACTTAAGCCCGGCACCATTTGGCTGGCCAAAGACCAGGCCACTTTTTTGCGATTCGGCACTGCGTCGCTTTAACTGACAATTGCGCGGTCGTGCGACGTGGCTCCCAAACAAAATTGACGTCCATTTTTCCCACAAATAGAGCTTTTTTTGGTGGTATTTGATCACATCTGCGGTTTTTATTTTTTGCGCTATAAACAAAAATAAATAGAGCGACAATTTTGAAAAAAAGTCAATATTTTTTTCTTTTTGCTATAATAAAGATCCCCCAAAAAATATATAAAAACAAATTTTTTTCCCTCAGTTTAGGCCGATGCGTATTCTTCTACATATTTTTGGTAAAAAAATAAAGAAAGTCGCAATAAGCGTTTATTAATTGGTTTGCGCAAAAGTTATAGCGTCTACATACAAAATGGGGGATAGTTTTATGGCATTTTATAAAAAAATGTTTTACCAGTAATGGCGGCGATCAGCGATCTTTATCGTCACTGCGACATTATGGCGGACACATGACAGCGATCAATACTATAAAAATGCACTGATTACTGTAAAAATGACACTGGCAGTGAAGGGGTTAAGTGTGTCCTAGGGAGTGATTTCTAACTGTTAGGGGGCGTGGCTACGACTGACACGTCACTGATCCCGATTAGAGGGAACAGACGATCAGTGACATGTCACTAGGAAGAACGAGATGTGTTTACACTGACATCTCCCTGTTCTTCAGCTCCGTGACAGAGTCGGCAGGGTTCCGCGGTCACGGAGCTTGCAACAGGGTCGCGAGCGCGCCGGCATGCGCGACCACATGGCAGCAAATAAAGGGGACATATATGTATATATGCCCATTTGCCCAGCCCTGCTATTCTGTCGACGTATAAGGACGTGCGGCGGTCCTTAAGCGGTTAAGAATGTGGAAAGGGGAAAATGCTGCATTATGACCACTAGATGTTACTGAATACCATAGAAAAGTGTATGCATATTTGAGCCATCTAGTGGCCATATAGCAGTATTTTCCTCATTCACACAAAAACCTACAGAGAATAACCAGAGGTGGTTTGATTTTTCCCCGTTTGCACTGAATTTATACGCAGTTCGTGGGACAGACAGGTTTTTCTTCCCCCCCCCCCCCCCCGCATATATCTGTTAGCCTACGTTCACACTTGTGCGATGCGGGAACAAGCGCGATTACATCGCTGGTTCCCGCATCTCTCTCGCAGGCAGTTCGCACTGCCCTCTGCGAACCACTGCGGGTGCCAAGAACACCCTCAGAATGGTTCACAGAGCGCAGTGCGAACTGCTCAAGCAACGGATCGCATAGGGGAGGACGCCCATGCGATCTGATTTCAGTGTGGGGGGAAAATAAGTCCCTGCACTTTTTTTCCTGCAAATCTAATGCGAGTTCAGCCATACAACTATATGGCTAAACTCGCATCTCACAGACATCGCATGCAAGTAGCACAAGATACTACAGTGTTGCCATAGTGTAAAATGCATCACAGATACTGAACAATGCAGGCTACATGTACCAGTGCCTGAGGCTGGGGACGGTCACACCGTGACTCAAATCTAAAATGTGAGTGAGATGCGCACATGTTCCTTCCAAACAGACAGAGGCGTTTGTAGCAGCAGGTTTATAGAGGCATGGTAAGCAGGAGGAATGTGAAATATTACCTCCAGGACCTCTCGGCCCAGGGTCCCCACATGTCTGCTGAGAATGCTCCGTACTTCCCTCTTCAACTGTTCATAGAATTTCTTCAATTCCGTATTCTCAGACACAACAACATCACGAATATTTCTGTCCAGTGTTCCTGATGAGCGAAACATATCGACCCCAAACCCCTAAGGGTAGAAATTACATCACAGTGTCCATATCAGTACATGTCCATTTCATCTCAGGACAGGAACACACATCACAAAACATCCACACCATCTTATTACAGTAACCCAGCTCCTGAGTGTCTTATTACCCCTGTAATATCTTATTACAGTAACCCAGCTCCTGAGTGTCTTATTACCCCTGTAATATCTTATTACAGTAACCCAGCTCCTGAGTGTCTTATTACCCCTGTAATATCTTATTACAGTAACCCAGCCCCTGAGTGTCTTATTACCCCTGTAATATCTTCTTAGAGTAACCCGGCTCCTGAGTGTCTTATTACCCCTGTAATATCTTATTACAGTAACCCAGCTCCTCAGTGTCTTATTACCCCTGTAATATCTTATTACAGTAACCCAGCTCCTCAGTGTCTTATTACCCCTATAATATCTTATTACAGTAACCCAGCTACTGAGTGTCTTATTACCCCTGTAATATCTTATTACAGTAACCCAGCTCCTGAGTGTCTTATTACCCCTGTAATATCTTATTACAGTAACCCAGCTCCTGAGTGTCTTATTACCCCTGTAATATCTTATTACAGTAACCCAGCTCCTCAGTGTCTTATTACCCCTGTAATATCTTATTACAGTAACCCAGCTCCTCAGTGTCTTATTACCCCTGTAATATCTTATTACAGTAACCCAGCCCCTGAGTGTCTTATTACCCCTGTAATATCTTCTTACAGTAACCCAGCTCCTGAGTGTCTTATTACCCTTGTAATATCTTATTACAGTAACCCAGCCCCTGAGTGTCTTATTACCCCTGTAATATCTTCTTACAGTAACCCAGCTCCTGAGTGTCTTATTACCCTTGTAATATCTTATTACAGTAACCCAGCTACTGAGTGTCTTATTACCCCTGTAATATCTTATTACAGTAACCCGGCTCCTGAGTGTCTTATTACCCCTGTAATATCTTATTATGGTAACCCGGCTCCTGAGTGTCTTATTACCCCTGTAATATCTTATTATGGTAACCCGGCTCCTGAGTGTCTTATTACCCCTGTAATATCTTATTACAGTAACCCAGCTCCTCAGTGTCTTATTACCCCTGTAATATCTTATTACAGTAACCCAGCTCCTCAGTGTCTTATTACCCCTGTAATATCTTATTACAGTAACCCAGCCCCTGAGTGTCTTATTACCCCTGTAATATCTTATTACAGTAACCCGGCTCCTGAGTGTCTTATTACCCCTGTAATATCTTATTACAGTAACCCAGCTCCTGAGTGTCTTATTACCCCTGTAATATCTTATTACAGTAACCCAGCTACTGAGTGTCCTATTACCCCTGTAATATCTTATTACAGTAACCCAGCTCCTGAGTGTCTTATTACCCTTGTAATATCTTATTACAATAACCCAGCTCCCAAGTGTCTTATTACCCCTGTAATATCTTATTACAGTAACCCAGCTACTGAGTGTCCTATTACCCCTGTAATATCTTATTACAGTAACCCAGCTACTGAGTGTCTTATTACCCTTGTAATATCTTATTACAGTAACCCAGCTCCTGAGTGTCTTATTACCCCTGTAATATCTTATTACAGTAACCCAGCTCCTGAGTGTCTTATTACCCCTGTAATATCTTATTACAGTAACCCAGCTCCTGAGTGTCTTATTACCCCTGTAATATCTTATTACAGTAACCCAGCTCCTGAGTGTCTTATTACCCTTGTAATATCTTATTACAGTAACCCAGCTCCTGAGTGTCTTATTACCCCTGTAATATCTTATTACAGTAACATGGCTCCTGAGTGTCTTATTACCCCTGTAATATCTTATTACAGTAACCCAGCTTCTGAGTGTCCTATTACCCCTGTAATATCTTATTACAGTAACCCGGCTCCTGAGTGTATTATTACCCCTGTAATATCTTATTACAGTAACCCAGCTCCTGAGTGTCCTATTATCCCTGTAATATCTTATTACTGTGTAGCGGGGGTCCCAATTTAGGGGGCTGCCATTTTAAATTTAAGGGTGATTCGAGTGGTAATTGGCTCGGATCTTTCAAAAATTGTTGGACTCTGCCTTGCTGCTTTCACCTGGCGTGCAGTTCCTCTTAGAAGTATGGGTGGCGCTGTCACTTGTACTCGGGGTTGAACCACAGGTGATGGCGTGGCGATTGGGTGTCCTCTCTCGGCAGCCGTGCAGTGGGTGTGGTCTACCCGCTGTGCATTCCGGGAGAGGGTACAAAAGGGCAGACGCCATTAGAAGAGGAGATTGGGGAAGGACCAGTGGAGCCGGAGTCCAAGTGCGTGGCCCTCCAGGCCATGGGGCCACGTGTGCCTCAGTCCCAGGCACCTTTAGACCTGGGACTGCAACTTCAGCCCTGGACCCAGCACCTTTAGTTGGAGCCCACTTCGGGGAGGAAGAATCCCAGGGTGCCGCCTTGCGAGGGGACCCGCATCTAGAAGGAGGCGGCTGGGGGAGGACCATTCCGAAGGACTGGTGAGAGATCACAGTGAAGGAAGGGGCCCAGTAGCTCTCTGGAGGGATGTCATCCATCCGAAAAGGGACCCAACAACAACCATTAGGAGGTTTGGGACACTATAGATTCTGTGGCAGGGGATCTCCCGATCGCATCCATCAAGGGAATCTGATTGACTGTTCGAGCTACACGCCGGCTGCTAGTGCCATTGGGTAACTATCTGGGTGTGCTGTGCCCACTCGGGATCGAGTGGCGAAGAAGCCAGGAGTGTGAATCTGATCTGTCTTTCTAACACCTTTCTCTCTTCTCAACTTGGTGGTTATTCATGCACAAGGAAAATAAACTCTACGTTGGAGTTGCTACTGGTGTGGACCTTGGAGTTACTGGGGGTATAGAGACTTTGTTCTTACATTCTAGGGGATGAGAACCAACTTTGAGGAGAACCTTGCTGCAAGACCCATAAGTTACAAGTGTGCTTAACCTCTGCAAACCAGAGGGTACGGTCATAGTGGCATTGTGTGCCTTTTCCTCCTGTGAGTGAGCCAAGGACTGGAGGGAAAGGGCGCGGGTGTTACAACTGTAACCCAGCTCCTGGGCATCCTAGCATTCTTGTAAGTGCTACAGATCTGTGTTCTAATGAAGACTATGAATAAATTACATAGTACAATAAAATAGTCAAATAGATTATATATTACTTATACAGTATACTTAAACAAATAAGTGATCACCACAAGTGTACTTGTAACATATAGTAAACAGACAATGCTTATAATTTTCATAAGCACACAGTTCATACATCCAAACACCAACATGGACTCTGTCACCACCTAGTGGTCAGCTGGATTAGGCAGCATAAACTATTGCATGGTGGATTGAATGTAAGCTACTACAAAAGACATTTGCAGGCCTGCAATTTTGATCTCCCACCAAGCCACCATTTAATTGTGTAGCACAGTGATGGTCAACTCTTGATACAGGGGCCACACCTAAGGTCCCCCTGGCATAACCAAAGGGCCGCACATGATATTCAGTGAATGTAATGCTGCAGTACAGATTTCAAAAATGGCAGATAGGCTGATCACTTTGCAAGGGAATTTCCTTGGTTTAGCGAATGTGGTAAAAAAAAATAAAAAAAAAATGATAAGGAGGGGAGAGAGGGGAGAGGGGGGAGAGACTAAACACCAGTTTTGCTTGCACATGATTGGACGATGGAAGCTAGCAGAGCTTCATCCCATTCACTAAACCAAGGAAAATTCTCTTGTAACGTGAACACCCAATTTGCCTTTAAGAAATCAACCCCTGGGTGTCAAAAACTCCAGGTAAGCCACATTGCTTTCCATTTGTTTACCACAAATATACTTTGCAGGGTTTCCCCGAGACACAAAACCCATTTCAAGGGTTCCTCAAGGCTAGAAAGGCTGCAACCACCCATCACAGATTTTATGCCACCTGTGTTCCTTTGGGGAGATTTCCCTTCACTTCCTGTCCCATAGCCAAAACAGGAAGCAAGGGGAATTACCTCCAGGGTAAAGCCCTATTGGAAGATTTCCCCTCTATTCCTGTTCTGGTGACAACCCAACATTTGGGATCCCCCCCCCCCCCCCCACTTTCAACAGTGATGGTAAACAGACAATGAAGGAAGGTGAATCTCCCGAACGGGGGCACAGACTGCAATAAAAACCAGACAGCTTTTCTAATCCATCTCCACTCCATCCAAAACAAATTTGCCTTTAGTTATACTTTATATTAAAGAAAAACTTGGTTTACTTTAAACATCTTCAATACACATATAATTACATACTATATAAAGATTATTCTGGGCTGGGCCTTACCGCTTTTGTTGATTGTAAGCTCTTGGGATCACAGTTTTACTGATCAATAGGAACCGCTTTGGTACGGCGCATGTGCTATGCCAGCATAAAAACACAACAGACTGAATTGTCTGAAACCACACCCACTGCAGGTCAGGTGGTATATACACACCTGATTGTCTTGGTAGGTCAGGTGATCCTTGTTAATCAATGACATTTCTCATTGGGTAGTCTTTGTAAAGGGAAACCTCACCGTATTCCCTAAGTGCAGGGGCAACTTTTCTTGCAAAGCGAACAGCCTATTTGCCTTTAGGCCTGGTTCACACCTATGCAAGTTGCAGTTTGCATATTCCAGGTGCATGTTGCATTTTTCAATACACATTTTTTGATCCATTGAAGTCCATTGAAGACTATGGAGCCAAAAACCAGAACAAAAGTCCCTGGCCCTTTCCATAAAATGCACAGGTGTGAACGTGATCCCAGTGGCGGCTGGTGGTCATTACTTTTGGGGGGGTGGCAAACAGTGATACCACCCCCCCCCAGTGGGCAGTGATCACGGCAGCTTCCCCTTCCCCTTCCCCTGCTCTCCCCAGGCATCACAGCGGCTTCCCCTTCCACTGTTCTCTGCGGGCATCACGGCGGCTTCCCCTTTCCCCCTGCACTCTGCGGTCATGACAGCGGATTCCCCTTCCCCTGTGGGCATCATGGCGGCTTCCCCCTTCCCCTGCTCTCTGCGGTCATCACAACGGCTTCCCCTTCCCCTGCTCTCCGCGGTCATCACGGCGGCTTCCCCTTCCACTGTTCTCTGCGGGCATCACGGCGGCTTCCCCTTCCCCCTGCACTCTGCGGTCATGACAGCGGATTCCCCTTCCCCTGTGGGCATCATGGCGGCTTCCCCCTTCCCCTGCTCTCTGCGGTCATCACAACGGCTTCCCCTTCCCCTGCTCTCCGCGGTCATCACGGCGGCTTCCCCTGCTCTCCGCGGTCAGCACGATGACTTCCCCTTCCCCTGTGCGCATCACGGCAGCTTCCCCTTCCCCTGCTCTCTGTGGTCATCATGGCGGCGGTTTCATCTTCCCCCGCTCTCCGCGGGCATCATGGCAACTTCCCATTTCCCTGCTCTCCGCGGACATCACAGGGGTGGCGGCTAACCCTTCCCCTGCTCTCAATGGGTATGGCGGCGGCTTACGTTTCCTCCCTCCTCCTCGGCGGCCAATCGGGACGCTTCTCCTTTCGGCTAATCGGGAAATGGGTCTCAGACCCGCCTGCTGATTGGCCGGGAGGAGGATCAGTGTTTCAATAGCAAATTTTCATTCGTTATTGTAACAGACCTGGGTGGGCTTGTAGTGCAATGCGCCACAAGCCCACCCTATTTTGAAGCCTACTAGAACCTCTGGCTCTAATCGGGTGCTTCAAAAATGGGGGCCAGACGCATGGATAGGGAGGGCGGCCCTAATGGATGGGCTGCCACTGCGTGACCCATAGGAAGCCATGTTAAATGGATTGTAGTGTGTTTCTACAAAACTGAAAACGCACTAAAAAATTCATAGGTGTGAACCAGGCCTTAGTAAATGAACCCCATTGTATCCAGTCTCACCTAGACAAGCGCTGGCACCTGTACTGTGTGCATAAGGTGGTTGCAAGAGTGTGTGCGCTGCCCTGTGCATCCGCTTCCTGCACACCTAATTTTAACATGTGCCTGCGTCCGTGCGGCCCCCTGCGTCTGCATCCACTTCTATTGGCTAGCTGTATGTGGCTTGGGTGCACCGGTCTGAATGAGGCCTTAGCCGCTGATGCCTTATGGGTCCTGTGCTGAGCAGCTTCCCTGCTGCATAGCGAGTACAGAAAGTTGCTCATTTGGCATGGGAACCATTCAGAGAACACATTTTTCTCAATGTCTACTAGGCATTTTCTGATTGGATGAGGTGGAGATCGTGACATCACCCACCTCACCCAATCACCAAACGCTTTGCATTCATTAAGGCCCCTTTCACACTGAGGAGTTTTTTAGGCGTTTTGCGCTAAAAATAGCGCATAAATAACGCCTGAAAAACTCCTGCCCCAGTATGCTCAATGTGAAAGCCTGAGGGCTTTCACACTGAGGCGATGCGCTGGCGGGAGGAGAAAAAATCTCCTGCAAGCTGCATCTTTGGAGCGGTGTGTATACCGCTCCTTTACCGCCCCTTCCCATTGAAATAAATGGGACACCGCGGTAATACCGCCCGCAAACCGCGGCTGTAGCCCTTTTTCGGCCGCTAGCGGGGGTTAAAACCGCACCGCTAGTGGCCGAATACCTCCGCAATTCCGACGGTATAGCGCCACTAAAAATAGCGGCGCTATACCGCCACCGCACCCACCGCCCCAGTGTGAAACCAGCCTTAGAAAAATCAAAGTGTAATCTGAATGCACCTGTGCCAAAACGAGCGACCCCATGTGGTTAGTATGCAGGCAGGACAGCTGTTGGGCATGGGATCCAGAAGGCAGGGAGGACTACAATAGCTAATACAATTAAGCCCCATACACACGGTCGGACTTCCATCGGACTTTTCCCTGGATTTTTGTCCGAACGGAGTTGGCCGGGCACACCCATAGCATACACACCACAGGACTTTTCTGCAAACTTTCCCAAAACTTTTTGCAACACGTGGTTTTTCTGCTCTTTACCGCCACCCTTTGGTCAACTTCTGCTATTGTCGGTTGATTTTAACATTAGTTGATTTGTCCATCGGACAAAAGTCCGATGGTTTTCTGTACACACGGTCGGACTTTGCTCCATCGGACTTTTGTTGGCCAAAAGTTTGTCCGTTTGCAGACCCAACTTTTGTCCAATGAAAACAAAAAAAAAAAAAAAAGTTTGTCCGATGGAGCGTACACACGGTTGGATTGTTGGTCCAACTTGCTCAAAATGAAGTTTGTTGGCCAAAAGTCCGACCGTGTGTACGGGGCTTAATTCTCTGCTTGCACAGGAACACAAATCTGATCAGATCCCCTGCTGATTGGGATGGAGTATGGAAGGGGCCTAGGAACAATTTTTTTGTTTTGGATGGAGTGGAATGAGAACCCCTGTTCATTTTTTATTGCCCCCCCCCCCCGTTAGGGAAATACACCCTCTCTATTTGTTCTACTTACCCTCATCACCGAAAATCAAAAAAATCCTACATTTTGGGTTCACATCAGGGGGAAATCTTCCAATGGGAACACTAGTTCTGGTGACCGGGGGGCTCCAATGAATGCCCTTAACAATTTGACCTCCAAAAGGTTTTACCCCCTCCAAGGCCAGGGCATTTTTTTACTATTCGGTATTGCGCTACTTTAACTGCCAATTGCGCGGTCATGCAACACTGTACACAAATACATTTATATTAATTTTTTTTCACACAATTAGAGCTTTCTTTTGGTGCAATTTGATCACATCTGGGTTTTTTATTTTTATATTATATAAATGAAAAAAGACCAAAAATTTTGAAATTAAAAAAACAATATTTTCTACTTTCTGTTATAAAACATATCCAATAAAAAATTTCTTCATAAAGTTAGACCAAAATGTATTCTGCTACAAGTCTTTGGTAAAAAAAAAAACAAAACAATAAAGCCTCGTACACACGATCGGATAATGCGACAGGAATTGTGTGATGACAGGCTGTTGTTGGAAAATCCGACCGTTTGTACGCTCCATCGGACAATTTTTGTCGGATTTTCCGCGGACAAATGTGGGATAGCATGCTTTCAAATTGTTTGCCAACAATTGTGTGTTGTCAGATTTTCTGATCGTGTCTACACAAGTTCGTCGGACAAAAATCCAAAGTACAAACACGCATGCTCAGAAGCAATGTTCACCATAACACAGCATTAGCAGAAGTTGCCCAAAGGGTGGCGCTAAAGAGCTGAAAAATCCCGTAGTTTTGTGTTTGTTGGCTGACAATTCTTTGCCGTTTGTAAGCAAGACAAGTTCATGGCCAACGCCCTTCGGACAAAAGTCCTACGCTTTGTACAATGAAAATCCGATCGTGTGTATGAGGCTTAAGGCTCCATGTACACAGAAGCTCAAAAACGGTTGTTTTGAACGCCAGATTTCTGGCAGAAAAAGCTGCTTTAAAATATAGCTTTTATCAGCGTTTTTTACTAGCGTTTATTAGCGTTTTTCAGTGTAGCGTTTTTTTTTTTTTTTTCAATGGATCAAAAAACGCAAAAAAAAAACGCTGGCGACCAGCGTTTATTAGCGTTTTGCATTTTTTTCCCGCCGAAATACTGCACTTTGAACGCAAATTTCTTGCCCATTAACTCCACTGCTCATTAACGCTAAAAAAACGTTATGTGTACATGAACACATAGGCTAACATAGAGTGCAGTTAATGGGCTTTTTAAAAAAACGCCAAAACGCCAATAAACTGCAGTTTATCAGCTTCAGTGTACAAGGAGCCTTAAGCCCCGTACACACCGTCGGACTTTTGCCCAACAAACTTCATTTTGAGGAAGTTGGACCAACAATCCGACCGTGTGTACGCTCGCTCGGACAAACTTTTTCCGTTTGGTTTTGGTTTTCATCGGACAAAAGTTGGGTCTGCAAACGGACAAACTTTTGCCCAACAAAAGTCAGATGAAGCAAAGTCCGACCGTGTGTACAGAAAACCATCGGACTTTAGTCCGATGGACAAAACAACTAATGTTAAAATCAACCAACAATAGCAGAAGTTGACCAAAGGGTGGCGGTAAAGATCAGAAAAGAGCAGAAAAACCATGTGATGTTGTAAGAAGTTTTAGGAAAGTTTGCAGAAAAGTCCTGTGGTGTGTATGCTATGGGTGTTCCCGACCAACTCCGTTCGGACAAAAATCCACAGAAAAGTCAGATGGAAGTCCGACCATGTGTACGAGGCTTTAGTGTATATTAGCTGGTTTGTGCGAAAGTTGTAGTGTCTACAAACTATGGGATATATACTGGGATTTACGCAGCCATGACGCTATACTGGTAATGGTGGTATTCAGCAATTTATAGTGGGACTGTGATAGGGTGGCGGGAAATCTGGCACTAACAGATGCTATTTGGGAGGGTCGCTGACATTACCAATGACACTAATACAGTAATCAGTAATAATACTATACACTGTCACTGCACTAATTTATTACAGGTACTTATATAGCACCGACAATTTACACAGCGCTTTACATATACATTGTACATTCACATCAGTCCCCGCCATCAAGGAGCTTGCAATCTAAGGTCCCTAACTCACATTCATACACTTACATACAGTGCCTTGAAAAAGTATTCATACCCCTTGAAATGTTCCACATTTTTTCATGTTACAACCAAAAACGTAAAATAGGATTTTTATAACAGCTTACCTGTAAAATCCTTTTCTTGGAGTACATCACGGGACACAGAGCGACATAGTCATTACTAATGGGTTATATAGTTACCGTCAGGTGCTGGCACTGGCAACTTCCAAAACCGGAAGTACCCTCCCCTATATAAGCCCCTCCCATCCGGGAGCACCTCAGTTTTGTAGCAAAGCAATAAGTGTCCCCAAAAGAGGGGTGGGAGCTCTGTGTCCCGTGATGTACTCCAAGAAAAGGATTTTACAGGTAAGCTGTTATAAAAATCCTATTTTCTTTCTCGTACATCACGGGACACAGAGCGACATAGTCATTACTAATGGGATGTCCTAAAGCAATGCCAAATGAGGGGGGGGATACACCATATATAAGCTGAGCGCTATCAGACATGAGGATCTTTTGCGGCCTGCAACACACTGCGCCCAAAGGCGACATCCTCCTGACTTCTAACGTCCACCTGGTAGAACCTAGTAAACGTGTGTACCGAAGACCATGTTGCGGCCTTACAGATTTGAGCCAGGGAGGCCTGGTGATGCACTGCCCATGAAGTTCCAACTGCTCTCGTGGAGTGCGCCCTAACTTTGAACGGAGGCGGTCTACTTCTCAAGCTATAGGCTTGTATTATGACCTGTCGAATCCACTTGGCTAAAGTAGATTTTGACGCTGCCTGACCCTTTCTGGGGCCTTCCGGCAGAATAAACAAAGTATCCGTTCTGCGAATCTGAGCAGTGGCTTTTAGATAAGCTTTAACTGCTCTTACTACATCCAAAGAATGCAATAACTTTTCCTCTACCGAAGTAGGCTTGGGGAAAAAAGAAGGAAGAACCACATCTTGGTTCAAATGAAAACTCGATACCACCTTAGGAAGAAAGGCTGGATGAGGACGTAACACTACTCTGTCCTTATGGATAACCAGATATGGCTCTTTACAGGACATAGCTGCTAATTCCGATACTCTTTTAGCCGAACAAATGGCTACTAGAAAAACCAATTTCCTGGTGAGAAGCACTAAGGAAATATGCTGTAATGGTTCAAATGGTTGTTTCTGTAGAACCGACAGAACCAAGTTTAGATCCCATGGACATATGGGAATATTAACCGGAGGACTAATACGCATCACTCCTTGTATAAAGGCTTTGACTAGTGAATGCGAAGCCAAGGGCCTTTGAAAAAATATTGACAAGGCCGAAATCTGACCTTTGATAGTACTCAAGGCAAGCTTCCTATCTACAGCCCATTGTAGGAAGTCCAGAATTCTACCTATTACGTATTTACGTGGATGCCATTTCTTGGCTTCACACCAGGCGATGTACGCCTTCCAGATTCTATAGTAGATCTGCCTGGATACCGGTTTCCTGGCATTGATCATGGTAGACACCACAGCATTAGAGAGCCCTCTCTTTTTTAGAATGTGGGCTTCAATAGCCAGGCCGTCAAACCTAGGGCTGGTAAGGAAGGGTGGTATATCGGTCCTTGCGAAAGCCGGACGACGTGGGAGAGTCCAAGGACTCCCCACTGAAATTTTACAATCTCCGCGTACCACGCTCTTCGGGGCCACGCTGGAGCCACCGGAATCACCGGTTTCTTTTCTACCCTGATTCTGCGGAGTAATCGAGGTAACCATTGTGGCGGTGTGAATGCATATATCAGCTTGAACTGATCCCAAGGGAACACTAGGGCATCCGAGCTGCAAGCTAGGGGATCCCTTGTCCGAGAGACAAACCTGTCCCCCTTTGCGTTGAATCTGGATGCTAGAAGATCTACATCCGATGTTCCCCACCGCTGACATATTGTCCAGAAAACCTCGGGGTGAAGGGACCCTTCCTCTGGGCCTAATTGCTGGCGACTTAGAAAGTCCGCCTTCCAATTCTCCACTCCTGGAATGAATACCGCAGATATGGCTGGGACATATTTTTCTGCCCATTTCAGGATGTAATTTACTTCCCTCTGGGCTGCACGACTCCTGGTGCCCCCCTGATGATTGATATATGCCACTGCTGTGGCATTGTCTGATTGCATTCTGACAGGGGACCCTTGGAGTTTGGATGTCCATGCTACTAGGGCATACCGGGCTGCTCGTATCTCTAAGAGATTGATGGGCAGGGCCTTTTCTGCATCCGACCATCTGCCCTGTAGAGACTATTGCTCCGGTACTGCTCCCCAGCCTATAAGGCTGGCATCTGTAGTGACCACCTACCAAGAAATCGGACTGAAGGATTTCCTTTTTTCCAGATTCTGGGGAACCAACCACCAACGGAGGCTCTTGCGAACGGAAGGGGACAAGGACATTGTAAGTCTAGGGCCTGAACTTTTTTGTTCCAGGCTGACAGTATGGCCCCTTGCAAATTCCTTGAATGGAATTGACCGTAGGGTACTGCTTCGAATGATGCCACCATTTTTCCCAGCAGCCTCATATACAGGCGTATGGACGGCTGTCTTTTTTGTACCCACTAAGTGGATCAAATCTTTCAAAGACAACACCTTTCCTCGAGGCAAGAATATTTTTCTCTGGCCTGAATCCAACCTTAGCCCCAAGTATTCCAGACTTTTGACTGGTTTTTAGGGCTGACTTGTCTCGGTTGATAATCCAACCGTGAGATTCCAGATACTTGATCGTCTTGTGAACGACCACGTCTAGTTTTTTCACTGAGTGGTCTATCAGCAACAAGTCATCCAGATATGCCATTATCATTACACCTTGTGTTCTTAGATTGGCCAATAAAGGGCCAGAATTTTTGTAAACACTCGTGGTGCTGTGGCCAAACCGAAGGGTAAGGCTCTGAACTGAAAATGGCGCCCTTCTACTGCAAAGCGTAGACATTTTTGGTGGACTGGAAAGATGGGAATGTGCAAATAAGCATCTTTGATGTCGATCGTGGCTAACCAATCCTCCCCTTGTAGGGCAGTGGCCACCGATCGGATCGACTCCATCGGAAAGTCCTGATATACAGGAATTTGTATAGCCCTTTTAGAATTAATATGGGCCTCCCGTCCGCGTTTGCTTCGGGACTGTAAAGAGGTTTGAGTAAAACCCGAACCCTCATTCTTCCAGGGGAACCTCCATAATTACTCCTTGGAGCAATAGTTGTTCTAGTGCCAACAGGAGGGACTCTCTCTTCCGGGGATCCCTTGGCACGTTTGACCTCAAAAATGGGAAGGAGGAGAGTCTTTTAACTCCAAACTGTATCCCAAACCTACTGCGGAGAGCACCTATCTGTCTTGATCGTGTCCCGCCAGGTCTCTTGCGAACAACTGGAGTCCTCCCCCCACCCGACTGAGTGGGGGCTTCATGAATTTAACTTTGGGGGAGGTTTTGTACCTCCCCTGACCCAGGGTTTCTCATTACCCTGCTACTGTCCCTGTTTTTTACCCCCGGGATTTGACCGAGGAGGCCGTCGGAACTGTTACACAGCCGATGCCCCAGGGACTGGAGAAGCAGGCCTCTTAAAGAGGGACCTCTAACTCTGCTTTTAACCGGCAAGAGCGTATTTTTACCGCTGGAAATTTTCTGGATATTTGTCCAGGTTTTCCCTGAATAAGCGTTCACCATGAAATGGGACGCTAACCAGCCATTCTTTACAGGGAGCTTCAGCAGACCAGTTTTTGAGCCATAGGAGCCTACGCATATGTACTATAGACAGCGTAAGGCGGGAGGCCTGATGGACTGAATCCTCTATGGCGTCAACCGCAAAGCCTAAGGCTCTAGGTAGATCAGCTAGGGCAAAGCCTGCTGATCTGTCAAGTCCCTCAAGACCTGTTTCAACTGATCCTTCACTGCTTAGCAGACCCCAATAGCTGCTACTGCTGGTTGTATCACCAAGCAGATTTTCATAAGGACTCCAATCTTTTATCTATTGGGTTCTTGAACATTTGGACATTATCCACTGGACATGTCAGTGATTTATACATACAAGAGATGGCTGCGTCCACTGTAGGGACCTTCCATTTTTTTTTTTTTTTTTTTTGATGAACTTATCCTCCATGGGATAGACCACCGGAAATCTCTTGGGGGAATAAATATTTTCTCAGGACGTTCCCAATCCTGGTAAATGAGCCCTTTCAGTAAAGGGTGAAGTGGAAAAGAACAAACAGTCTGGGGGCTTCTAGCGACCCCAACGAGGATACAGTAGTGGTTGATGGTTCCGCAAGGTGCATTTTTAAATGCTGATCGGACCATGTTAGTCAGAGACTGAACCCATAATCTTTCAGCTTGAGATGCTGAGAAAGGGTTCCCCCACTGTTGATTCCTCTATAACAGAATCAACCTTATCCTGATCCCCTTCAGGCAGGTCGATCCCTGTATGGGACTGTTGCTCTGCTAACAGGCACTCTGAAGGAGGAGACGGAGATCGGGCGTGCTTTCCCTGACAGGGAGGCAGCGATAAATTTTGACAATCTCTCTCTAATCCTCCCAGAGCTGAGGAAAAAACCTCCTCTGTTACATACACAGGAGCAGGTGACTGAGGACAGCCACAGTACCAAGTACCCCTGCGGGGTCTCTACGGTCACTTACCTCTGAACTTCAGGGGAGACTGGTGCAGCAGGAGTATGCCCAAGATCCTCAGAGCCCGATGAGACCCCCTTCGCTTCCTGGAAGATTCAGTTCCGGAGCTACTGGACGGCATATTCCTAAGCCTAAAGCTGAGGTATTCCAGCCGTAATACACCTCTTTTACTGAGAATAGTCTAGCACAATTGCTGCTATATCACAGTTGGTGTCTACTAATGTGCCTTTCTAGGGGATGCCTGTATCAACCGCTTGCTGTATGCCTTTAAATGTTGCCAGCTCTGTCTCTGTACTTCATAGCCAGCTTACTGCAATAATGTGGCTTTTTAAAAACCTGCTGGGACGCCCGCACATGCGCAGAAGCGCTGCGGCGCGCACAGAGCGTCATCCCCCAGGCCCCGCCCCTTTTTCCGGCCACCTCTATATATAGAGGCGCGTGCACGCGCACGCGCGCGGCCACGTGCGCCTCGGCGCTAATTTTCAAACACGGAAACCAGGGACAGGAGCCAGGGCCCCCTTTGCCGCAGGCCGGGGGATAGACAAACACTGCAACATGGCAGAGGAAACAGTTTCCTGTAGGAGAACTCACCAGCTGCCTGGACTTTGCTCTCTGAGAAGAAACTAGTCCATATGACAAGAAAAACATTCCACAGCGGCCTCTAGTGGACAAACACAGGTACCGCAGTTTAATATACTAAACATATATAAGAAAACATTCTTTTTTTTTTTTTTTTTTTTCTTGACCACCATTAAAAATTATTACATTTTTTTAGTAGTTACAGGCATGCACAGATATTAGCGGGAATACCGTTAGGTAACAGACAGAAAGACAAATTAGGCTTGGGGGTCCCCCAATAGAACCAAGTTCCTGGGGGCCCCCACTTACCTGTTCCCCGCCGCAGGACTTTGTTTGGTCCACAAAAGCCCAAACTTCACCTATCACGGCAGGCATTGTAATCAAACCTTCAGGGACCGGGTTCCCAAGGATTCCACTCCCCTGGACCTGTATAGCACCCTGCACAGAAAACATCTTGGTCGTGGGTATGACCAGAGCTCTGGATCCCAGGGTCCAGCTCTCCTAAGAGAAGCATTACAGGCAGAACCTTGCTCTTCTCTGCAAGGCCCGGGTACCGACCGTTTAGCTATGAAGCTTTTTTGGTCGGATCCGGAATAGCTTACTGAGGCCCAAAAGAACCTGTACGCAAGCTCAGTGAAAAACACATGTTTCTTCTTGGCCAACACCTTAGACACTGGCAAAAAACTGAGGTGCTCCCGGATGGGAGGGGCTTATATAGGGGAGGGTACTTCCGGTTTTGGAAGTTGCCAGTGCCAGCACCTGACGGTAACTATATAACCCATTAGTAATGACTATGTCGCTCTGTGTCCCGTGATGTACGAGAAAGAAATGTATTTTATTGGGATTTTATGTGATAGACCAACACAAAGTGGCACATAATTGTGAAGTGGAAGGAAAATGATAAATGGTTTTTGAATTTTTTTAGAAATAAATATGTGAAAAATGTGGCGTGCATTTGTATTCAGCCCCCTTTACTCTGATACCCCCAACTAAAATCTAGTGGAACCAATTGCCTTCAGAAGTCACCTAATTAGTAAATTGTGTGTAATTTAAAGTGGTTGTAAACCCAGAAAAACATAAAAAAAAAAAAACCTGCAAGACAAAGGCATAATGAGCTAGTATGACTAGCATACTAGCTCATTATGAATTACTTACCTTAGATAGAAGCCCCCAAAGCGACCCTCGGTCCTCTCCTCCGCCGCCGCCATGATACCTGGAGTGACTTCCACTATGACTGGCCGGAGCGCCGATGACTTCACTCCCACGCATGCGCGCGTTTCCGTCACTTTCCGATTCAAGACCCAGCGTGTATGCGTGTATGCGCCGTAGACATTGGTGCCCGATTTTCTGCAAATATCTCCTTAACCATGTAAGTTAAGGAGATATTGCAAGCACCTACAGGTAAGCCTTAATGTAGGCTTACCTGTAGGTGCAGGTAGTATCAGAGGGTTTACAACCACTTTAATCTCGGTATAAAAACAGCTGTTCTGTGAAGCCCTCTGAGGTTTTGTTAGAGAACCTTAGTGAACAAACAGCATCATGAAGTACAGTGGAACCTTACAAGCATAATCCGTTCCAGGAGAATACTCGTAATCCAAAGTACTCGCATATCAAAGTGAGTTTCCCCATTGAAGTCAATGGAAACGAAAATAATTTGTTCCGCATTGACTTCAATAGCATGCAATACCGCATGCGGCCAGAGGCGGGGGGCGGCGGAGAGCTTCGGAAACGGCCGGAGAGGCCCGAGGACAGTTCGGCTGACCTCGGCCAACCTCGGAAAGACTCCATTCACGAATCCTTTCTGAGGTTTGCCGAGGTCAGCCGAACTGTCCTCGGGCCTTTCCGTGAATTTCAGAATGGCTGCGATCGGCGCCGTTCGGCTCTGGCGCCCCCTACCTCAGGCCAAAAGCAGTACTGCACACCGCTTTGGCCTGAATCCTGCTTGTTTTGCGAGACAACACTCGCAAACCAAGTTAGGATTTTTAGAAACACAACAAATGCTCGTTAACCACGTTACTCGCAATCCGAGGTTCCACTGTACAAGGAACACACCAGACAGGTCAGAGATAAAGTTGTGGAGAAGTTTAAAGCAGGGTTAGGTTATAAAAAATATCCCAAGCTTTGGACATCTCACGGAACACTGTTCAATCCATCATCTAAAAATAGAAAGAGTATGGCACAACTGCAAACCTACCAAGACATGGCCGTCCACCTAAACTGACAGGCAGGGGCAAGGAGAGCATTAATCAGAGAAGCAGCCAAGAGGCCCGTGGTGACTCTGGAGGAGCTGCAGAGATCCACAGCTCAGGTGGGAGAATCTGTCCACAGGACAACTATTAGTCGTGCTTCTCCACAAATCTGGTCTTTATGGAAGAGTGGTAAGAAGAAAGCCATTGTTCAAAGAGACAATTATGTGCCACTTTGTATTGGTCTTTTGCGAACTCTAACAGGTTTTGCCCTTTATTTGGCTCCATCCATCTTCCCATCAACTCTGACCAGCTTCTATGTCCCTGCTGAAAAAAAGCATCCCCACAACACGATGCTGCCACCACCATGTTTCACAGTGGGGATGGTGTGTTCAGGGTGATGTACAGTGTTGGTTTCCACCACACATAGCGTTTTGCTTTTAGGCCAAAAAGTTCAATTTTGGTCTCATCTGACCAGAGCACCTTCTTCCACGTTTGCTGTGTCCCCCACATGGCTTCTCACAAACTGCACACAGGACTTCTTATGGCTTTCTTTCACCAATGGCTTTCTTCTTGTCACTCTTCCATAAAGACCAGATTTGTGGAGAAGCACGACTAATAGTTGTCCTGTGGACAGATTCTCCCACCTGAGCTGTGGATCTCTGCAGCTCCTCCAGAGTTACCATGGGCCTCTTGGCTGCTTCTCTGATTAATGCTCTCCTTGCCCAGCCTGTCAGTTTAGGTGGACGGCCATGTCTTGGTAGGTTTGCAGTTTTGCCATACTCTTTCCATTTTCTGATGATGGATTGAACAGAGCTCAATGAGATGTTAGAAGCTTGGAATAATTTTTTATAACCTAACCCTGCTTTAAACTTCTCCACAACTTTATCCCTGACCTGTCTGGTGTGTTCCTTGGCCTTCATGATGCTGTTTGTTTACTAAGGTTCTCTAACAAACCTCTGAGGGCTTCACAGAACAGCTGTATTTATACTGAGATTAAATTACACACAGATGGACTCTATTTACTAATTAGGTGACTTCTGAAGGCAATTCCACTAGATTTTAGTTAGGGGTATCAGAGTAAAGGGGGCTGAATACAAATGCACACCACACTTTTCACATATTTATTTGTAAAAAAAATTGAAAACCATTTATAATTTTCCTTCCACTTCACAATTCTCTGCCATTTTGTGTTGGTCTATCACATAAAATCCCAATTAAAATACATTTCCATTTTTGGTTGTAACATGACAAAATGTGGAAAATGTCAAGGGACTGTATATGTTCTAACCCCTCACCTCTCTACTAATGACTTCACTACCACACTATAGCCGAAAGCAGTGCGTACATAGTGGGCGCAGGAGCGCCGCCCCCTCTCTCCTGCACCCGTCACTCAACAATAGATATATTCATGCATTGCATGAATATATTTATTGTCGCCGCTGCCGACCCCTATTCAGGTGTCCGGCCCCCTGTTGAGTGCCGGCCAGTGGTGGGTGTGTTTTGGAAGTGCCTGATTAGTGCCAGAGGCTCAAATAGGCTTCCTGATTAGAGCCTGTGGGCTCTAATCGGCTTCCAAATGGATAAACAGCGGGCGCGCGGCTGTGCGTTCCCTGTTTAAAACCATGCTGTGTTAGGGAATCGCTTCCCTAACACTGACCTGCCTCTCAGCCAATCAGGTCCAATCAGATGCAGTTACCGGTCACCTGATTGGCTGAAGCGACATCGAGGATGGAAGAAGACATCGAGGGAGCGTGGAGGAGGACGGCGCTGACCCGAGGAAGGTAAGTGCCGGGCTGGGGACAAACTGGCTGCATTTGGGGACAAACTGGCGGCATTTGGGGGGAAACTGGCTGCATTTGGGGACAAACTGGCTGCATTTGGGGACAAACTGGCGGCATTTGGGGGGAAACTGGCTGCATTTGGGGACAAACTGGCTGCATTTGGGGACAAACTGGCGGCATTTGGGGGGAAACTGGCTGCATTTGGGGACAAACTGGCTGCATTTGGGGACAAACTGGCTGTATTTGGGGGAAAACTGGCTGTTTGGGGGAAAACTGGCTGTATTTGGGGGAAAACTGGCTGTATTTGGGAGGAAACTGGCTGCATTTGGGAGGAAACTGGCTGCATTTGGGAGGAAACTGCCTGGCTGCATTTGGGGGGAAACTGGCTGCATTTGGGGACAAACTGGCTGCATTTGAGGGGAACTGACCTCCTCAGGGCACATCAGTGCAGCCTCCTCAGCACACATCCGTGTAGCCTCCTCAGGGCACATCAGTTAAGCCTCCTCAGGGCACATCTGTGCAGCCTCCTCAGGGCACATCTGTGCAGCCTCCTCAGGGCACATCTGTGCAGCCTCCTCAGGGCACATCAGTGCAGCCTCCTCAGGGCACATCAGTGCAGCCTCCTCAGGGCACATCAGTGTAGCCTCCTCAGCGCACATCAGTGCAGCCTCACCAGTGAAGGAGAAAATGTACTTATTTGCAAAATTTATAGCATAACTGTTTTTATTTTTTTTTATTTTAGCAAAAAACTTTAAAGTGGTTGTAAACCCACTTTATAAACAAACACCTACAGGTAAGCCTAGATTAAGGCTTACCTGTAGGTGCATGAAATATCTCCTTAACCTACACGGTTAAGGAGATATTTGCATTTAAAACCGGCGCCGCTGACGTCCCGCGCATGCGCATGGGGTTAATCCCATTCACAAATTCGGCTTGGTCGCAGCATTCAACGACGTAGCCGAATTCAACGGCTCCTGCGCGCATGCGCGGAGTCACGTCTTCGCCGCTCCGACCAATCACAGCGCCGGAGCGGCGCTGTGATTGGCTGGTGCAGCGATACCCGGAAGTAACATTCCGGCTATCGCCGCAAGGATGGCTGCGTCTGGAGAGAGGGACGCGGACTGCTTCCGGGGCCCCGATCTAAGGTAAGTGGTACATAATGAGCTAGTTTGCTAGTCATACTAGCTCATTATGCCTTTCTCTTGCAGGTTGCCTCAAAAAAAAAAAAGGATTAGTGGGTTTACAACCACTTTAAAACCCAGTGGTGATAAAATACCACAAAAAAAAAAAAAAAAGCTCTATTTGTGTAAAAAAAAAAAAAAAAGATAAAAATGTCATAGGAGTACAGTGTTGCATGACCGCGCAATTGTCAAAGTGCGACAGCACTCAAAGCTGAAAATTGGTCTCAGTAGGACCCCACTTCTGACATTCTATACCCCAGAAGCTGAGTGTCCATTGAAAAGGAAAGGTAAATAAACCCCATTTAGATGCACTTTATAGCACTTTCCATTCACCCTCCCAGAGTCCCCAGACACATCTTTGTCCCGTTCTGTGGGCTCCTCATGACATATATCTGTAATGTATTGCAGTGTCAGTATATAGGACGGCTGTGTCCAGGAAGGACCTATATTGTAAAGTTCCCGCCCTGTGCAGTGAAGGTGACACACATCTCCCAGTTGTCCTATTCTCCTCCCACAATGCACGGCGCCGGGACAAGATGGCGGCGCCCAGCGGAGCTCTCGGTTGCCTTGGTAACATGCGGTTTTGGCTCCGCTGTGTGTCCAGGCCGCAGGGCCCCGGCTCTCCACTCGCTCTGCTGATTGGAACGAGCCGCCTCTGCCATGTGGGGGCGATACCGGAGAGTCACGCGCTGCCCTCCTGCCAGGCCGCCCTGTCCCGGGTGAGCCCCGGCCTCCGCCTTCAGACTGACTTCATCACCGGGGAGGAGGAGGATGAGCTGTGCGGGGAGCTGGAACCAATCCTGAGGAAGAAGAGATATGAGAGCGGCCACTGGGACGATGTGAGGACCTGGGGGGGAGGGGGACTGACTACTACAGAGAGGGGGAGGCGCATGATTGACTACTACTACAGAGAGGGGGAGGCGCATGATTGACTACTACTACTACAGAGAGGGGGAGGCGCATGATTGACTACTACTACAGAGAGGGGGAGGAGCATTATTGACTACTACTACAGAGAGGGGAGGAGCATGATTGACTACTACTACTACAGAGAGGGGGAGGCGCATGATTGACTACTACTACAGAGAGGGGGAGGAGCATGATTGACTACTACTACAGAGAGGGGGAGGAGCATGATTGACTACTACTACAGAGAGGGGGAGGAGCATGATTGACTACTACTACAGAGAGGGGGAGGAGCATGATTGACTACTACTACAGAGAGGGGGAGGCGCATGATTGACTACTACTACTACAGAGAGGGGGAGGAGCATGATTGACTACTACTACAGAGAGGGGGAGGAGCATGATTGACTACTACTACAGAGAGGGGGAGGCGCATGATTGACTACTACTACTACAGAGAGGGGGAGGAGCATGATTGACTACTACTACAGAGAGGGGGAGGCGCATGATAGACTACTACTACTACAGAGAGGGGGAGGCGCATGATAGACTACTACTACTACAGAGAGGGGGAGGAGCATGATTGACTACTACTACAGAGAGGGGGAAGAGCATGATTGACGACTACTACTACAGAGAGGGGGAGGCGCATGATTGACGACTACTACTACAGAGAGGGGGAGGCGCATGATAGACTACTACTACTACTACAGAGAGGGGGAGGCGCATGATAGACTACTACTACTACAGAGAGGGGGAGGCGCATGATAGACTACTACTACTACAGAGAGGGGGAGGAGCATGATAGACTACTACTACTACAGAGAGGGGGAGGAGCATGATTGACTACTACTACAGAGAGGGGGAGGAGCATGATTGACTACTACTACAGAGAGGGGGAGGCACATGATTGACTACTACTACAGAGAGGGGGAAGAGCATGATTGACTACTACTACAGAGAGGGGGAAGAGCATGATTGACTACTACTACAGAGAGGGGGAGGAGCATGATTGACTACTACTACAGAGAGGGGGAGGAGCATGATTGACTACTACTACAGAGAGGGGGAGGAGCATGATTGACTACTACTACAGAGAGGGGGAGGCGCATGATTGACTACTACAACAGAGAGGGGGAGGAGCATGATTGACTACTACTACAGAGAGGGGGAGGAGCATGATTGACTACTACTACAGAGAGGGGGAGGAGCATGATTGACTACTACTACTACTACTACAGAGAGGGGGAGGCGCATGATTTACTACTACTACAGAGAGGGGGAGGAGCATGATTGACTACTACTACAGAGAGGGGAGGAGCACTGACACTACTACTACAGAGAGGGGAGGAGCACTGACACTACTACTACAGAGAGGGGGAGGAGCACTGACTACTACTACAGAGAGGGGAGAGGCACTGACTACTACAGAGGGGAGGGGCACCGACTACTACAGAGAGGGGAGGGGCACTGACTTCTACTACAGAGAGGGGAGGAGCAAGACTACTACTACAGAGAGAGGGAGGGGCATCGACTACTACAGAGAGGGGAGGGGCACTGACTTCTACTACAGAGAGGGGAGGAGCACGACTACTACTACAGAGAGAGGGAGGGGCACTGACTACTACTACAGAGAGGGGAGGGGCACTGACTACTACTACAGAGAGGGGAGGGGCACTGACTACTACTACAGAGAGGGGAGGGGCACTGACTTCTACTACAGAGAGGGGAGGAGCACGACTACTACTACAGAGAGAGGGAGGGGCATCGACTACTACAGAGAGGGGAGGAGCACTGACTACTACTACAGAGAGGGGGCGGGGCACTGACTACTACAGGGAGGGGCACCAACTACTACTACATGGAGGAGCACCGACTACTACTACAGATAAGAGCACCTACTACTACAGAGAGAGGGAGTGGCACCGACTACTACTACTACTGAGAGGGGAGGGGCACCGACTACTACTACTGAGAGGGGAGGGGCACTGACTACTACTACTGAGAGGGGAGGGGCACCGACTACTACTAGAGGGGAGGGGCACCGACTATTACTGCAGAGAGGGGAGGAGGCACTAGCTACTACTAATACAGAGAGGGGAGGAGGCACTAGCTACTACTAATACAGAGAGGGGAGGAGGCACTAGATACTACTAATACAGAGAGGGGAGGAGGCACTAGCTACTACTAATACAGAGAGGGGAGGAGGCACTAGCTACTACTAATACAGAGAGGGGAGGAGGCACTAGCTACTACTAATACAGAGAGGGGAGGAGGCACTAGATACTACTAATACAGAGAGGGGAGGAGGCACTAGCTACTACTAATACAGAGAGGGGAGGAGGCACTAACTACTACTACTACAGAGAGGGGAGGGGCACCGACTACTACTGAGAGGGGAGGGGCACCGACTACTACTGAGAGGGGAGGGACACCGACTACTACTACTGAGAGGGGAGGGGCACCAACTACTACTAGAGGGGAGGGGCACCGACTATTACTGCAGAGAGGGGAGGAGGCACTAGCTACTACTAATACAGAGAGGGGAGGAGGCACTAGATACTACTAATACAGAGAGGGGAGGAGGCACTAGCTACTACTAATACAGAGAGGGGAGGAGGCACTAGATACTACTAATACAGAGAGGGGAGGAGGCACTAGATACTACTAATACAGAGAGGGGAGGAGGCACTAGATACTACTAATACAGAGAGGGGAGGAGGCACTAGATACTACTAATACAGAGAGGGGGGGAGGCACTAGATACTACTAATACAGAGAGGGGAGGAGGCACTAGATACTACTAATACAGAGAGGGGGGGAGGCACTAGATACTACTAATACAGAGAGGGGAGGAGGCACTAGATACTACTAATACAGAGAGGGGAGGAGGCACTAGCTACTACTAATACAGAGAGGGGAGACGGCACTAGATACTACTAATACAGAGAGGGGAGGAGGCACTAGATACTACTAATACAGAGAGGGGAGGAGGCACTAGATACTACTAATACAGAGAGGGGAGGAGGCACTAACTACTACTAATACAGAGAGGGGAGGGGCACCGACTACTACTGAGAGGGGAGGGACACCGACTACTACTACTGAGAGGGGAGGGGCACGACTACTACTAGAGGGGAGGGGCACCGACTATTACTGCAGAGAGGGGAGGAGGCACTAACTACTACTAATACAGAGAGGGGAGGAGGCACTAGCTACTACTAATACAGAGAGGGGAGGAGGCACTAGATACTACTAATACAGAGAGGGGAGGAGGCACTAACTACTACTAATACAGAGAGGGGAGGAGGCACTAGCTACTACTAATACAGAGAGGGGAGGAGGCACTAGATACTACTAATACAGAGAGGGGAGGAGGCACTAGCTACTACTAATACAGAGAGGGGAGGAGGCACTAACTACTACTAATACAGAGAGGGGAGGGGCACCGACTACTACTGAGAGGGGAGGGACACCGACTACTACTACTGAGAGGGGAGGGGCACCAACTACTACTAGAGGGGAGGGGCACCGACTATTACTGCAGAGAGGGGAGGAGGCACTAGCTACTACTAATACAGAGAGGGGAGGAGGCACTAGATACTACTAATACAGAGAGGGGAGGAGGCACTAGCTACTACTAATACAGAGAGGGGAGACGGCACTAGATACTACTAATACAGAGAGGGGAGGAGGCACTAGATACTACTAATACAGAGAGGGGAGGAGGCACTAGATACTACTAATACAGAGAGGGGAGGAGGCACTAGATACTACTAATACAGAGAGGGGAGGAGGCACTAGATACTACTAATACAGAGAGGGGAGGAGGCACTAGCTACTACTAATACAGAGAGGGGAGACGGCACTAGATACTACTAATACAGAGAGGGGAGGAGGCACTAGATACTACTAATACAGAGAGGGGAGGAGGCACTAGATACTACTAATACAGAGAGGGGAGGAGGCACTAGATACTACTAATACAGAGAGGGGAGGAGGCACTAGCTACTACTAATACAGAGAGGGGAGACGGCACTAGATACTACTAATACAGAGAGGGGAGGAGGCACTAGATACTACTAATACAGAGAGGGGAGGAGGCACTAACTACTACTAATACTGAGAGGGGAGGGGCACCGACTACTACTGAGAGGGGAGGGACACCGACTACTACTACTGAGAGGGGAGGGGCACGACTACTACTAGAGGGGAGGGGCACCGACTATTACTGCAGAGAGGGGAGGAGGCACTAGCTACTACTAATACAGAGAGGGGAGGAGGCACTAGATACTACTAATACAGAGAGGGGAGGAGGCACTAGCTACTACTAATACAGAGAGGGGAGACGGCACTAGATACTACTAATACAGAGAGGGGAGGAGGCACTAGATACTACTAATACAGAGAGGGGAGGAGGCACTAGATACTACTAATACAGAGAGGGGAGGAGGCACTAGATACTACTAATACAGAGAGGGGAGGAGGCACTAGATACTACTAATACAGAGAGGGGAGGAGGCACTAGATACTACTAATACAGAGAGGGGAGGAGGCACTAGATACTACTAATACAGAGAGGGGAGGAGGCACTAGATACTACTAATACAGAGAGGGGAGGAGGCACTAGATACTACTAATACAGAGAGGGGAGGAGGCACTAGCTACTACTAATACAGAGAGGGGAGACGGCACTAGATACTACTAATACAGAGAGGGGAGGAGGCACTAGATACTACTAATACAGAGAGGGGAGGAGGCACTAGATACTACTAATACAGAGAGGGGAGGAGGCACTAGATACTACTAATACAGAGAGGGGAGGAGGCACTAGATACTACTAATACAGAGAGGGGAGGAGGCACTAGCTACTACTAATACAGAGAGGGGAGACGGCACTAGATACTACTAATACAGAGAGGGGAGGAGGCACTAGATACTACTAATACAGAGAGGGGAGGAGGCACTAACTACTACTAATACAGAGAGGGGAGGAGGCACTAGATACTACTAATACAAAGAGGGGAGGAGGCACTAGATACTACTAATACAGAGAGGGGAGGAGGCACTAACTACTACTAATACAGAGAGGGGAGGAGGCACTAGATACTACTAATACAGAGAGGGGAGGGGCGCTGACTACTACTACTACTACTGAAGAGGTAAAGAGGGGCACTGACTACTACTACTACAGAGAGGGGAGGGGCACAGACTACTACTACAGAGAGGGAGGGGCACTGACTACTACTACTACTGAAGAGGTAAAGAGGGGCACTGACTACTACTACAGAGAGGGGAGGGGCACTGGCTACTACTACTACTACTACTACTGAAGAGGTAAAGAGGGGCGCTGACTACTACTACTACAGAGAGGGGAGGGGCACAGACTACTACTACAGAGAGGGTAGGGGCACTGACTACTACAGAGAGGGAGGGGCACAGACTACTACTACTACTACTGAAGAGGTAAAGAGGGGCGCTGACTACTACTACTACAGAGAGGGTAGGGGCACTGACTACTACTACAGAGAGGGTAGGGGCACTGACTACTACTACAGAGAGGGTAGGGGCACTGACTACTACAGAGAGGGAGGGGCACAGACTACTACTACTACTGAAGAGGTAAAGAGGGGCGCTGACTACTACTACAGAGAGGGGAGGGGCACAGACTACTACTACAGAGAGGGGAGGGGCACAGACTACTACTACAGAGAGGGGAGGGGCACTGACTACTACTACTACAGAGAGGGTAGGGGCACTGACTACTACTACTACAGAGAGGGTAGGGGCACTGACTACTACTACTACTACTGAAGAGGTAAAGAGGGGCACTGACTACTACTACAGAGAGGGGAGGGGCACAGACTACTACTACTACTACTACTACTACTACTACTACTGAAGAGGTAAAGAGGGGCGCTGAGGAAGGAGGTCTCTGACCACAGCTGCAGCTGGAGAGGACGCTGTGTGGTGCTGCCAGCAGTGAGCACTGACTACTGTTACACTTGGGAAGGACATTACAAGGGATGCCAGCAGGGGGCAATGATTACTACCATTTCTGCAGAGCAGCAATGATTTCTTCTACGGCTGGGGCTTGGACTTTACTAATTCTAAAAATGGATTTCCGAAGCTTGTACTTGGCTCCCTGAGATGAACCTGTGAACATTGCTTGCTGTCTAATGGGTGTACAAAGTGAAAGCAGAACTTCACATTTTTTTTTTTTTTGTTTTTTTTTGGATATAGTGTAGATGTGTTTAAAAAAAAAAAAAAAAACCATTGAATTGCTGGTTGGAGAGATCCACACCCCTGATCTGTCGGTTTGCAGGCACTATTGCGCTAAAAATAGCGCCTGCAAACTGACCTGAAACAGCGGCTGCTGTTTCTCCGGTGTGAAGGCCCGAGGGCTTTCACACTGAGGCGGTGCGCTAGTAGGACCGCTCCAAAAGTCCTGCTAGCCGCATCTTTGGAGCGGTGAAGGAGCGGTGTGTTTACCACTCCTCCACCGCTCCTGCCGATTGAAAGCAATGGGACGCCGCGGCTATACTGCCGGCAATGCGCCTCTGCAGAGGCGCATTGCCGGCGGTATTAACCCTTTTCGGCCGCTAGCGGGGGGGTAGAAACCGCACCGCTAGTGGCCGAATACCGCCGCAAATCCGACGGTAAAATTCCGCTAAAAAATAGCGGCGCTTTACCGCCACCGCACCTCCCACCCCAGTGTGAAAAGGGCCTAATTTGTGAAGCAGGCAGCACTAAGGCCCCTTTCACACTGCGGCGGTTTGCAGGCGCTATTGTGCTAAAAATAGCGCCTGCAAACCGAGCCTAAACAGCGGCTGCTGTCTCCAATGTGAAAGCCCCGAGGGCTTTCACACTGGAGCGGTGCGCTAGCAGGACCGCTCCAAAAGTCCTGCTAGCCGCATCTTTGGAGAGCGGTGTGTTTACCGCTCCTCCACCGCTCCTGCCCATTGAAAGCAATGGGACACCGCGGCCATGCCGCCGGCAATGCGCCTCTGCAGAGGACCATTGCCGGCGGTATTAACCCTTTTTTGGCCGCTAGCGGGGGGGGGGGTAGAACCACACCGCTAGCGGCCGAATACCGCCGCAAATCCGACAGTAAAGTGCCGCTAAAAATAAAATAAAAAAATAGCGGCGCTTTACCGGCACCGCACCTCCCGCCCCAGTGTGAAAGGGGACTTAATTACATAAAAGCTATTCTAGTGATATTATTCATTTCACCAAACTACCTTGGTGAAGACACTGTAAAGGGTGGGTGTAATCAATGGCTTTCTATGTAATATATAACCCCAGCCCTCTTATGCCGCGTACACACGGTCGGAATTTCCGAGGAAAAAAGTCAGACGGAGTTTTTTCATCGGATATTCCGACCGTGTGTGTGTATGCCCCATCAGACTTTTTCCATCAGAAATTCCGACGGAGTTAGAAAGAGAACATGTTCTCTTTTTTTCCGACAGAAAAACTTCCTATCGGAAATTCCGTTCGTCTGTATGGAACTCCGAAGAAGAAAAAAACACGCACGCTCAGAATCGACGCATGCTCTGAAGCATTGAACTTCATTTTTCTCGGCTCGTCGCAGTGTTGTACGTCACCGCGTTCTTGACGGTCGGAATTTGGTGTGTCCGTGTCTATGCTTGAACGGAATTCCGTCTGAAAAATCCGTCGGAGTTTATCCCAACGGAAAATCTGACCGTGTGTACGCGGCATAAGTAGAGATCTTTCTGGACTTCCTAACACCCCGAAGCAGCCATTCTCAACTTGAGTTCCTTCTTGAGCTGCGGCTGATTGACCTTCTACATGGCAGTGCCTGGACAGTTCTAGGGTCAGTACCATTTTCAACAGCCAGCTGCATGAACCCCGATGATCTTATTGGCTCTCTGAATGGGTGATATTCTGACCACCACTGAGGGGCATTCTTCCTATTGACCTTCAATGTAAAGGGGTATTATACCTACTGTCCCCCGATAAATTGGTTTTAGCAAGGGTTTCCTGCTACCTGAATTTTTTTTTTTTTAAGGGTTCCTATGGGGTGGGAAGGTTGGGAAAGGCTGCTTCAAAGGTGGCTAAGCTGTATGTGAGCCACCATTAGGATCAGTGTACACTGGAATGTATGCTCCACCCAGTCTGGCCAGGACTTAACTCCATTCAGCACATAGTGTACACTGAGTTATGTTGACAGGCAGACCATGTTCACATTTTCCTCCACCATGGGCCCTGCCAAATGTGCATAAGTGAAAGCTAATAGGGAGTGCTTATCGTAAGTTTGATGTGTCCTGGAGTGCCCATATACAGTGCTGTATAGAGACTTGTATTTGTACTATACAGTGCCTTGGAAAAAGTATTCATAACCCTTGAAATTTTCCACATTTTGTCATGTTACAACAAAAAAACGTAAATGTATTTTATTAGGATTTTATGTGATAGACCAACACAAAGTGGCACATAATTGGGAAGTGGAAGGAAAATGATAAATGGTTTTCCCAATTTTTTTACAAATAAATATATAAAAAGTGTGGCGTGCATTTGTATTCAGCCCCCCGGAGTCAATACTTTGTAGAACCGCCTTTCACTGCAATTACAGCTGCAAGTCTTTTTGGGGATGTCTCTAACAGTTTTGCACTTCTAGAGAGTGACATTTTTTTGCCCATTCTTCTTTGCAAAATAGCTCAAGCTCTGTCAGATTGGATGGAGAGCGTCTCTGAACAGCAATTTTCAAGTCTTGCCACAGATTCTCAATTGGATTTAGGTCTGGACTTTGACTGGGCCATTCTAACACATGAATATGCTTTGATCTAAACCAGGGGTCTCCAAACTTTTCAAACAAAGGGCCAGTTTATTGACCTTCAGACTTTAGGAGGGCCGGAGAGTGTAGCCAGCAGGGGCAGAAAATGTCACGGGCCTGGCCTCAGTGAGAATAACTATGGACTTAGAGTTGGTGGTCAAAGAGGAGAAGTATTGCCACTATTAGGAGGAATAGTATCCGTCATTGGTATCGGTGGATCGGTGGTAGAAATAGTGCCCCATTTTTGGTGTCAGTGGAAGGAATAGTGCCTCATATCAGAGGGAGAAGTAGTGCCCCAAGGGCCGTATAAAGGCTAGCAAAGGGATCTGGATCTGGCGCTCGGGCCACAGTTTGGAGACCCCTAAACTAAACCATTCCATTGTAGCTCTGGCTGTTTAGGGTCGTTGTCTTGCTGGAAGGTGAACCTCTGCCCCAGTCTCAAGTCTTTTGCAGACTCTAACAGGTTTTCTTCTATGATTGACACAAAAAAGGTGTCCACTACCCCCACCTATAACTGGCCATTGCAGCAAGTAGCATTGGTAGGCAACGTATGATATAAACAAGGCCAAGGATAAATCCTAGGAAAGATCCAAGCTTACTCTTCTAAGATTGCTCTGCATTTGGCTCCATCCATCTTCCCATCAACTCTGACCACCTCCCTTGTCCTTGCTGAGGAAAAGGGACCCTACAACATGATGCTGCCACCACTATGTTTCACAGTGGGGATGGTGTGCTCAGGGTGATGTGCAGTGTTAGTTTTCTGCCACACATTTTGCTTTTAGACTAAAAAGTTTAATTTTGGTCTCATCTGACCAGAGAACCTTCTTCCACATGTTTTCTGTATCCCCCACATGGCTTCTCGCAATCTGCAAATGGGACTTCTTATGGCTTTCTTTCAACAATGGCTTTCTTCTTGCCACTCTTCCATAAAGGCCAGATTTGTGGAGTGCACGACTAATAGTTGTCCTGTGGACAGATTCTCCCACCTGAGCTGTGGATCTCTGCAGCTCCTCCAGAGTTACCATGGGCCTCTTGGCTGCTTCTCTGATTAATTCTCTCCTTGCCCGGCCTATTAGTTTAGATGGACGGCCATGTTATGGTAGGTTTGCTGTTGTGCCATACTCTTTCCATTTTCGGATGATGGATTGAACAGTGCTCCGTGAGATGTTCAAAGCTTGGGATAATTTTTTTTATAACCTAACCCTACTTTAAAATTCTCCACAACTTTATCCCTGACCTGTGTGGTGTGTTCCTTGGCCTTCATGATGCTGTTTGTTCACTAAGGTTCTCTAACAAATCTCCGAGGGCTTCACAGAACAGCTGTATTTATACTGAGATTAAATTACACACAGGTGGACTCTAGTTACTAATTATGCAACTTCTGAAGGCAATTGGTTCCACTAGATTTTAGTTAGGGGTATCAGAATAAAGGGGGCTGAATACAAATGCACGCCACACTTTTCACATATTTATTTGTAAAAAAAATTGAAAACCATTTATCATTTTCCTTGCACTTCACAATTATGTGTCACTTTGTGTTGGTCTATCACATAAAATCCCAATAAAATACATTTACGTTTTTGGTTGTAACGTGAAAAAATGTGGAACATTTCAAGGGGTATAAATACTTTTTCAAGGCACTGTAGGTGGTCTTCGTTGGCAGCCCAACTTAAGAGTCAACGGCTGACTTGTACTTTTTGTTTGTGACACCATGACAGAGTTTTTATTATTATACAGGATTTATATAGCGCCAACAGTTTGCGCTTAACAAAATAAAGGCAGACATTACAGTTACATTACAATTTGGTACAAGAGGAATCAGAGGGCCCTGCTCAATAGAGCTTACAATCTAAAAGTTATCATACTCTATTTGAACATGTAGCAGTGCTTTACTTTTCGTTTGTTTCTCTCTGCAGGCAATCCATGGGTTCCGTGAGATAGAGCGCCTGCAGTGGTCCCCGGGCTGCTCAGCAGTGCTGCAGAGGGTAAGAGAGAAAGCTTTTCCCCCTGGCGAGGCACAACTGTCCCTCGTCCATGTCCTGGACCTCCAGAAAGAGGGCTACATCAAACCTCATGTGGACAGTGTCAAGGTAATGATGATTGACGGCTTTCAGGCCTTGCTTATGCTTAAAGGATAATTTCACCTTTCCTAACATGTTGCGTCGTATCCAAGGTGTAACATGTTACTCATACAGCAGCCCCCACCCCTCTAAGTGACGGTAGGCTGGGGATCTTTTCCCCACACCCACTGTCGCAATAAAATAAAAAAAATGCGGCCATGTGGGGCTCCGCCCACCCGGCAATGTTATTCATTCACAGAGTTCTGTGAATAGGGGCTCCAGGTAGTTCTATGATGCTTGCTGTCATTTAGTCACTTGCAGCCTGTACGAGGTATGGGCAGACAGCTACACTGACAGTCTGCAGGAGCCTGAGAATGCAGAAAAATAGGGATGCATCAGTATCTGTACTCATGAAAATGCTCCAATATCTGAAACCGATACCTTTGTGGTGCGATTTGAGCCCTTACAAAATGAATGGGCTCAAACTGCACTGCAAAGAATCGCATTTGATTTGAACAGGAATGCAGTGTGCACCACTCCTGTGTGAAGTTCACACCAGGAGCGGTATCGGTACTCGGTATCGGCGAGTACTTGACCGAAAGTATCGGTAGGATAGGTAAACTTATCCTGTAAAACCTTTGTAATATACATTTGTTCAGTCCAGACTAGCCACTGAAATTTATTTTTTGAGCTGTTTAGAATTATAGACAGTGCCATAAATTCTTCTAGTGGTGATGATTACCTTTCTTTCTCTTTAGTTTTGTGGTAGTACTATCGCTGGGATATGCTTACTCTCCAGCAGTGTCATGAGACTGGTGTGTGTCAATAATCCAGAGGAACGGGTGGACCTGTTGCTGCCCAGGCGCTGCTTGTATATAATCAGGTATGTTGAGATTTGGGCTTGCCTGCCTAGCTATATATATAAATTTACAATATTTACCCACTTCCTGACCGCCCTATAGCAGATTTACTGCTACAGGGCGGGCGTTCTGTGCAGAATCACGTATATATATTATTCACTTCCAGGTAGGGGCACGCTGCTTCTGCTGTGATTAGTCACAGCAGAAGCTGATCAGCGGGTGCCGGTATTCCGTCAGATATGGCGACCCATCAGAATTGGTAACAGAAGTGACGTTCCGTCGCCGCCATCTTGCTACACCCCGCACTCCTCCATAGTAATGATACACCGAGAAGGGGGCAAGCGAACATCTTGTTACACCCACCGGAGTTTTGCATTCCACAGTTATTTTTATCAGGAAATGGAGCATATTTCCTAAATACAGTATTTGGAAATCCGACGGACTGTTTAGATGTTAGGTTTTAAAAGCAGCGGCAAACCTGCTGACCTTACATGGTTGCTAATGTGACAAAACACCTCTGATTTAAAAATTCAATATGTAAACAGTCCGTCGGAATTCCAAATACTGTATTCTTAAGCATATAAGCTCTGTTTTGTGTTAAAAATAACTGTGAAATGTAAAACTCCGCTGGGTGTAACAAGATGTCCGCTTGCCCCCTTCTCGGTGTATCATTTTTGTGGAGGAGTGCGGGGTGTAGTAAGATGGCGGCGACGGAGCGTCACTTCCGTTACCAATTCTGACGGGTCGCCTTATCTGACGGAACACCGGCCAATGGATGTCTGCCAGCACCTGCTGAACGGCTAGGAGACGGGCTGGACGGAGCTTTGCATATGTAAAAAATGCAGAGCTCCATCCTGTCAGTGGGGATGTGTTGGATTTTGTTTCCCTGCAAAGGGGATTTCAGCTCTGTGCTGTGTGGGGAAAAGCAGAGGAGGAAAACTTGCTGCCTGTGCTCAGGCTGTGCTTGTACAGAGCAGGGAAGGAAGCTAAGCCGACTGCCTCTCCTGGTTGGGGTGACCCCGTCTTCTCTCCTTACAGCGGTGACCCCTGTGTGCTATCCTTCCGCAGTGACCCCTGTGCACTATCCTTCCACAGTGACCCCTGTCCTCTGCCCTACTGATTCCCAGTACAGTGCCTTACCAATTCCTGTGCACTCCTCTGCTGACCCACTGTACACTGCCCATCTGACCCCTGTACACTGCCCATCTGACCCCTGTACACTCTCCTAAAAACGAATAGCCTCTGTACACTGGCCTACAAACTGCTGATCCTATCCTCTGCCCTGCTGACCTCCTGTGCATTGCCCTGCTGACCTCACATCCTCTGACCCCCTGACATTTTCTAGCAGTTCTAGCATGTGGCTGATGGAATTATTTGCATGACTCCACCCACTGTCCTAAAATGAGGAATAATCCTCCTTAGTTTTGGGATATGCGGTGGAATGAGATAATGTGAATACCTTTTGTTCTAAGGCTTTACTGGGCTACATAATGATTCAGTTGAAGAGCTTTTTTGATTCCTTCTCACCGTATCCTGTATAGTTATACTGTTTTGTAACTTAGACAAAGACTTCTCCAAGCTAAACACTACAGTATGTGCCAAAATGAGAGGAGGTTTCTCGGGTGCCGCACCCTGTCATGCTGTAGGCAAGGAAAAACAGCCTTGGCTCAATTCATCGAAGATACACACCCCAACGTGTTTCACTCCACCCCCAGGGCTTAATCGTCAAGGTCATAACATGGACACGACCTCCCTGATTAAGCCCCAGGGGCAGGACGAAACGCGTTTGCTGTGGCTACTATGGATTGAGCGGAAGCTGCTCAACATGGCTGGGTGAGAGGTGCTGCAGCCGGGAAGCTTCCTCTCATTTTGACTGCATGTCTTGGGTCTGGACAAGCTCATCCCCAGTCTGCAGCGGCATCCTTTTTACTAAGCACTAACCTTGGGTCACTACAGTATGTGCCCTTAATGCAAAAAAGGAAATACTAGTCAACTTTGCTGACTGTGAATGTTTTTTTAATTATTTTTGTCTCCTCTACTGTCAGTGGTACCGCCCGCTTTGACTTTACGCATGAAATTCTACGCAATGAGGAATCTTTCTTTAATGGCGAACACGTGGAACGAGACCGGCGTATCTCTGTCATCTGTAGAAATCTGCCCACCAGTTGATGACTCCGCATGGTGAGAGAAGGACTTTGTGCCAGACCAAAACTGCCTTGTTTTACTTGATACCTCTGCTAGCACACAGCCCTACTGGATCCCATTCCCTGGTCACTGTGTGGGAATTTGACAGACAAATTGTTTACTTGTGAATTGTGAAAGATTCACTACCTTATGACAAGCAGAAACTATCATTGTGATTTTCCAATTTATATCTATTGTTGTATGCATTTCATGTTTCTTTAATAGGGTCCCTGTGTCCTATCCCTATCTTATACCGCTAGAATTTGAAAGGATAAGTTCAGCTTTCTAAAAAAAAAAAAAAAAAACTCGCAGGTAAAAAAATTTGCAATTTTATTTTTATTAAGAGCGTGCAGAGCATTGCACCCGAGATCAGCAGAGCGCAGGTGCAATGCCAGGCTCCTGCAGACTGTCAGTGTAGCTGTTTGCCCATACCTCGTACAGGCAGGCAGTTAGAGAATGACAGGAAGCATCAATGAACTACTAGAATGCTCACCAGTGCCCTGGTAGTACATTGAGAACAACAAGCCGTAAGCTGCAAGTTAATGAATGACGCGGACGTGTGTGCGGAGCCCCGCACGACTGCGTTTATTTCAAATTGTGACAGCCGGTGCGGGGAGAAGATCCCTGGTCCACTGTCACAGTTAGAAGGGGATCGGGGAAAGGCTGCAGGAGTGGGAACATGCTACGTGTTACAGCCTACAAACGGGGGGAACATGGAATGTGTTCCCAATGGTGAACTTATCCTTTAAAGCCCAGCTGAAGTCTCCCACCTTTTTTTTCTCTGCCTAGTCCTGTGCTGCCATCTATTAAGATGTTTAAAGTAGAAGTTCGCCCTAATACTAAAATCTCGAAATCTACAGGCATCCACGAGCGAAGACTAACTTATCTAGCCCTATAAAGAAGAAGTCGCTATACATACCTTTTCTGAAGCCTATCCGGTCCGGTCCCATGCTGAGCTGTCAGCGGCGGCTTTGCTGTGGAGGTGGGTGCAGGAGAGGGACCTGACAAAGGAAGCCCCATAGTAACTCTATGGGTGACGTCCCTTCCCAGGCATTTACCAGCCGTTGTTGGCTGTCTCTTCTGCAGAGCTTCTGCCGCTGGAGACCGGACCGGATAGGCTTCAGAAAAGGTATATATATTGATTTCTTCTTTACAGGACTAGATATGTTAGTTTTAGATTGGGGATACCAGTAGATTTTGAGATGTTAGTATTAGGATGAACTTCCACTTTAACTGATTTTTTTTCTAGGGAATGCATTATGGGGGACCTTGTACTGCATGCATGGTCCACTGTTTACCCCCTCTCCTTAGTGAAAAAAGGTAAAAACAAGACCTGTAATGAACGAAAACAATATATTATACTCAGTTTTCCTCTGGCTTCCCTGGTGAAGGGGGTGAGGGTGACATCATCATCCTTCGGGGAGGTCCAGGAGAATGCAGAGTGCCCCTAACCGTCTAGCAGAACTGTGAAGCATCTTCTTTCCACAAGATTTGGAGTTCTTTACATTTCCCAGATCTCACCAGTAGAACATGTAGAAGGATGGCATCACCCTCGCTTAGGCACAGTGGGCGGAAAGGTGTGTATACTATCTAATTTTTGTTTCCTCTTCCATTTTTTTTTTTTTTTTTTTATGTTTTTCATGCAAAGGAGGAGGGATGTAAATGGCGGACCTTGCTTTTTTAGGGTGCTTTAAAAGAAAATTAATCTAAGTGGAAAGGCACTTTCTGCACTTCCACTTTAGCAATGCATGCCGGCACAGCCTCAACTCTCATTACTAGCACCCTTCTGCAAACTTGTATTGCTGAGGAGCAGAGGGGTGTGTCTGACCAGAAAGGGGTCACCCATCATTACAAGTACCTTCATACGGATTGGTATTTCTGAAAAAGAAAGGGATGTGTCTGAAGAGGAGGGGGGGGGGGGGTCTGACCAGGCCTATTAAATGAGAAGTCCAGCCTGAGCTTTTTAGGCTGGGCTTCTCCTCTGGGTCACAGGAGTGCAATTCGTTTTGCACTCCTGTGACCCGTTTTCAGCGGAGAGCGATCTGAAGTCTGCTCTCCGCTGACATCACTGCCATCAGTCGGGGCAGCGCATCATCCCGACTTCCAAGTCTGGATCCGCCAGCTGCCCTGATTGATGGCAGTCTCAGCGAGCCGCTGAGACGGCTGCTCCCCGCCCCTCTACTGCTCAGCGCTCCAATGAGCGCTGAGAAGTAGAGCAGAAGTGATGCTGACGGACAGTCAGCATGGCTCTGCTCGGGGAGGAGTGAGAACCGAGCCATCAGCGGTGTTCGTGGCTCAGTTCTCAGTGCAGAAACGGCGGAGGACAGATGCAGCATCGGTCTGATGCTCCATCCACCGAGGTAAGTATGACTAGGAAAAAAAATAAAACCCATACTTCTCTTTTAAATTACTGAGTGCACTGGGACTCCCAATGGACCGCAGAGTCATATTTAGACACACTTCACAATTACTGTAACAGGAAAACAGAGGTAAGGGTATGAAAATGGAAGTTGATAGCTCAATGTCTGTCTGACTTCATATCTATTTCTGCGATATGTGTTTAATTGAGCTTTAATGAATACATGTTCATCCTTAATTTAAAAGTAATCTGTTAAGATACAAATTTGGAAGTAGTTGCTGCTGTTTTTCTTTTTACATCCTCATCCTTGTCTTTTTACATAGTGAATTACTGACCTAGAACAAGCATGTTCATATATAGTGTCTCCAACACGTATGAACATGGTTATTGCAGGTCATTGAGGTGAAGAAAACCTGAGGAGTATAGCCACAGAGCATGCACCTTCAAAAATAGGTCAGCAATGGCTTCTTATGTATTTATTTTCTGACAGGTCCCCTTTTTATGATAGGTTGTGATTTTCACACAGGAGAGACAGCCATTTTGACTGCAAAATACAATTTAGGGGTGTGATCCCCCCAAAACTAATTTTTCATTGATGGTTGAATCACTACAAACCTCTCGTATCTTTCTGTGACTATGTTAATTAGTTTTTAAGTTCTCAACTTTACCACCATCGCTGCAACCATGTACAGCTTTTGCATTCTCTGTTTTCTACTTGTATGCTTCCTGAGAGTGTATGGGGGGGGAATAGAGACAAACAGAGACAGACCGTAATTCATCAGAGACTACAGTGTGGCCAGCCCCGCTCGACAGAAGTTGATTATTAGCTCGACTTCTGTCGAACGGAAATGTTGGGAAGCTTTTGTCAATCAGCGCCTGCAGTCACTGATCAGTGTATTCTGACACCCCCGGGTCCCACTGTCAGCATACAGGGGTCGATTTACTAAAACAGGTGGACTCCGAATCTGGTGCAGCCGTGCATGGTAGCCAATCAGGTTTTAACTTAACCTTGTTTAATTAAGCTTTGTCAATAAAACCTGAAAGCTGATTGGTTTCTATGCAGAGCTGCGTCAGATTTTACACGCTCCAGTTTTAGTAAATAAGCCCCACAGTGTCTTGGCAGAAGGTATGCATGAATCTATTCATTGCATATGGGGGGTGGTGAGGAGAGAGGGGGCGGCGCCAGGGCACCCCCAATAGACTAGCCGCCCCTGGTAGACGGCTTCACCCCTGGATGCCTGCATACTTAGATGTGCCTGCTTTAATCATCAAGCATGTGAGTTTCTAAATGTTGTTCCTTCATTAAATATAACCATACTGCTACACTTAGAGGCGCTTCTCTTTTATACTTAGTTGTGACATGACGCTACTTGTAGATCAAGACATCGCTTGTATATCAAGTCAAAATTTATTAAAAATTTAGCATGTCTTGCAAAATGCTCTCAAACCAAGTTACTCTCAAACCAAGGTTTTACTGTATCTCTCATTCCAACCAGTAGCCTACAGATCAAGGCTTCCCTTTACAATATATGGTATGGTATATTGGGAATAAACCAATTAAAAACAGAGAAATCTTCTTAAATCAAAATCCTCTTTATTTGTCTGATTTTGCAACTGAATTTGAATTGTAAACGTATAAATACACGATGATTGTAGTTTTTTTTTTTTTTTTCTGCAATAGAATAAATAAAATAAGTTATCTATTTATAAATAAGGTTTTCTTTTTTTAATTCCTGACTGCTAAACGCGCTAATAGGTAATGAAAAGCCGTTCTTCCTGCAGGTTACCGCTATGTACTGGTAATCAGGCTGCATCAGATGTTTGGAATATGTGTGCTACATCAGCAATTTCCTGCAGGAACTCATTAGCCCAGACTTAGACAGCCTGCTTCTCAGAAGCCTGCGTGGGAAGGAGTACAAGTCACGGCACTTGATGCAGCTGGCAGGGTCCCAGAGGCTTGAGAGGCACAGGTTGTGTAAACCCGTATTGTGATTATTATTATTTTTTAATTGTCCAGTATGTATACAGTTCCAGCTATTTACATAGTGCTGTACAAGTAAAGTCATCCCTGGGGATGGGTAAGCTCACACTCTGCAGCTTAGCACGGACTTGATTGGGTAGTACCCTCCTTCTTGCACAGTTGGGGTAGTTTGGTCAGGAGGGCAGAGTACTGTTATTTGGTCTCACACATGTAACTGGGTAGATCCATCTTATCATTTCTATGCTAAGCTGTTGAGAAATACTCTGGGATTTTCTGTTAGAAAAAAATGAATTTTAAGACTTACTCAAAGCTTTGTACCCGCATTTTGTACAGGGGAGAATAGAAGTGGTCATACAAGAACCACCTATACAGTGTACGAGATCTTTACATGTCCTGGGACAAAAGGTATTCTTCTAGGGCTTGGCCATATGCTCAAAAGAGATGTACGGGAAACCAGTAAGTACGTGAAATGGTAACGGTCAGTCACCGGATCTCTGCTGTACCCCTTCAGCGCTCACCGGAGTGCCAGGCTGTAGAGGGGACAGTAGAAGCTAGTTCTGTCTTCCAGCAGCTCTCAGGCCTCTAGGTGGATCCCAACATTCTTGTCAGGATCACTGCAGAGCCTAGACCGACTCTGTGATGTCAGCCAACAGCGGACTTTAGCCCGCTGTCAGCTAAATCTGGGTCCCAGGAGTGCAGAACTAAGCACACTTCTGTGATCCATAGAAGAAGTAGGGCCAAAAAAGCTTTGGCCCTACTTCTCCTTTGGGGCCAGTTCACACCAGATGCAGTTCCATTTTTTCTGCACCAATACAGTCAGTTCCGGTCAGTTTCTGCACCGGAAACTGACTGGAATTGACTGCACTGGTGTGGACTAGAGCCATTGGAATACATGTAAAACACTGTGTATGTATTTTTAATGCAGAAAAAAAGCACACGGAACTGCGTCTGGTGTGAACTAGCACTTAAAGTGAAAATTAAGTCATGAAGTCATTTGTAAGTGTACACTGAGCCGTGCATGCACAGTGTGCAATGTACAATCTTGGCATAATTTTGAGTCAAAGTACTCCCCAGCCCAACCAATTGAGATGGCTGAAAACTCCAAACCGAAAAGAAGACCGACAACATGTAACCACTGGCCAGGAATGGGAATGCTACATTGCAGCAATGGAAGGTATCACTTTGCTGGGTAAGTGTGCCACAATGTGCTATTATGCTATGCATTTTATTTATTTCAGGGACTTACACAGTGCTTTACATATATATTGTCCATTCACATCAGTCCCTGCCCTCAAGGAGCTTACAATCTAAGGTCCCTAACTCCCATTCATACATACACATACTAGAGCCAATATAAACAGGAGGAGCCAATTCACCCACCAGTATGTCTTTTGAGTGTGGGAGGAAACCCGAGTGCCTGCAGGAAACCCATGCAAGCACAGAGAGAACATGCAAACTGCAGGCAGGATGTGTCATAGTTGGGATTCAAACCAACGACCCTAGTGCCACCAGGCGGTAGTGCTAACCACTTAGCCACTGTGCTGCAGTGACACATTATGGCAGAGAGTTCCTGGGGTCTCAGAACTTTGCATTTTCTCTGACAGTTTACCTGCATTTTAAAACTAAACTATACAATAAGTTCTCTTTATTGTCCCCCTCTCTAACAGCACATTATTGCCACATTATTCAGAAGCAGGGTATGCAGGAACATGTGACCTATTTCCTTTCCTCTCAGTGCTGGCACTTGGTGGTTGGCCCAGTGCTGTGACATGAGGGAAGGGAGACAGTCCACAGCCCTGTGTAAGCTCCAGCTAGACGCATGGGTGCTCAACCTGTGCCCCTCCAGCTGTTTCAGGACTACAAGTCCCATCATGCCTCTGCTTTTGGGAGTCATGCTTGCAGCTGTCAGCGGCTTGCAATGCCTCATGGGACTTGTATTTCTGCAACAGCTGGAGGGCCACAGGTTAAGCACCCATGAGCTAGAGCAACTTGGAGCAACTTATACAGGTTTTCATTTCTAACAGCTGCCAACTGAATAGTGCTATGGGGGAGGGAAATAAAGGTATGTACTACTAGGAAAGAGGGTCATTATAGGGAACCTGTTAGTTTGCCCTGTGTAGGCAAAGCAAAGGTTTACTTTAAATTATGGTTACATTTGGCTGTATAAATGTCTGGATGTAGGATTGCCCAGTGTAGTGTGGGAGAACGCACGTGTTTTTTTTCCTCAGACAGAAGTCCTCAGCCTTGCCACTGTTGACCTGAAAAACCTAGTTGTCTTGCTGCCTCTAAAATCAATGCTTTCTAAGTCCCTGACCCATAACCAGTATGCATGTCAGAAAGTCAGAAATTCCAATCTTCCTGCTTGCTTCAGATCAGTCACTTAGAATGTGCTGATGTCATTGGATAAGCATGACAGATGTCATTTTCAGAAGGCAAGGTTGACCCCTTGTCTAATGCATATGTAGAAGCACCTATTTGCTTAGGGCTGAGCAAACACCAGTAGCTAAGGTGCCTTAATAATTTAAAACGTGGGGTCCAAATATTTACAAAGGGAGAACATATGACTTGTGGCTCTTAGATTTATTAGAATGGCTATTCTGATGGATCTTCAGTTGTTGGGTTATTCAGTTATGTTCAGGCCTGACTAACCCATACACTGCCTACATACAGTAGGTCTGTTAATGCCTTTGGTCTGACTCCACCATCTGTGTTTAACCTTCAAACACTTGGTTGCCCATGGGGCCAGATTACCACTCCTTTTTTTTTTTCCTTCACACCGGTCCTGCCATGTATATTCTGAGAGGCAGCTATATGGATTACTTTCATTAATATAGTTTCTCTACTGCTGTGCTCTACAGTTTCTCTATTATGGTCCGGCACAGTCAACCAACACAGCCACATGCTGCAGCAGAGAGTTTCTCCACCGTATGCCACCGGTGGTTGTCGTCCAGGAAGGCCACGTCCTCATAGTGCGTGGGTCGACAGCAGGGTCCCCCAAATATCTTCTCTTCCAGGAGGGAAGGGAGGTCGCTTTTCTGTAACAGGCGGGACAGGATCAGGTCGTGGTTGGTACGAGATCTGGGACACCCTCCACTGCAGTACTTGAATAGGACGGTCTCTTCTGAATCGTACCCAAGTCCCAGGTCCCCCACTCGAAGAAGCAGTGTCTTCTGGCGGCATTCTCGATCCTCTAAACGTAGCCGACCTCCAGCTTGAGCCAGCCGCCTCCTGAAACGTAGACGTGGACCACTGCCAAGCAACAACGAGTAACCACCAGCATCTGTGAGGAGACACAAGTAGTCAAGAACTGCCAGAATTACAACTTCTGCAAGTTATCATGCAAACAGAAGTAAGCTATATCAAACAAACTGATTTCAAACTCTGTTTACAGAGTTAGTAGTGTATTTTTATTATATTGAACATCATAAAAAGCAATACAGTAACATACAATATTGGACACTGTATCTCTGCTGAAAATGTTCAGGTTTACGAAATTGCGATAGCATCATGTCTGTCCTCACCCTGGCCATGCATCTCCCTTCTGGCTGCATGTCAGCATCTGTTGCAAATTTCAGACATTTTGTCACTTCTGCTCTTTGAAGATTGTAAATTTTAAGGCCTTGTTGACCCAGACTCATAGCTCCCAACTGTCCCTGATTTCGCAGGACTGTCCCTGATTTGGAACAAAGTCCCTCTGTCCCTCTTTCCTCCTCATCTGTCCGTCACTTTGGTCTGATCTATATAGTTGTATATAAAATGCACTACTTGTCTATTAAAAAAGTGTTTCCCACTTAATGTCTTTATTTGTTATTTTATGTTCTGATAACAAAATAAAAAATTGAATGTCAAAAAAAAAAAAAAGTGTTTCCCAGTGCCAAACCTTTCATCCAATTTCTAAATCGCTGCTTTTGTACATTTCAAAAGCCAGTATAAAGGAATAGTGTTAAAAAAAAGCATTTGTGAGTTTAACCACTTGCCACCGAGGCCAATTCTGACATTTCTCTCCTACAGGTTGTTGCAACTTTTTATCTTGCACGGTATTTGCGCAGCAATTTTTCAAACAGGTTTTTTTGGGTGGGGGGAAAACAGTTTTGTGCTTTAAAAAAAAAATAAAACAGTAAAGTTAGCCCAATGTTTTTGCATATTGTGAAAGATGAAGTTACGCCGAGTAAATAGATACCTAACATGTCACGCTTCAAAATTGCACACGCTCGTGGAATGGCGCCAAACTTCGGTACTTAAAAATCCCCATAGGCGACGCTTTTTTTTTTTCTTTTTTTTTACTGCTTTCATGTTTTGAGTTACAGAGGAGTTCTAGGGCTAGAATTATTGCTCTCGCTCTAACGTTCGCGGCGACACCTCACATGTGGTTTTAATACCGTTTTCATATGTGGACGGGACTTGCGTATGTGTACGCTTCTGCATGCGAGCACATGGGGACGGGCACTTTAAAAAAAAAATTTTTTTTTATTGTTAATTATACTTTCTTTTTTTTAGTTTGACACTTTTTAAAAAATAAATAAAAAACTTGATCACTTTTTTTCCTATTACAAGGAATGTAACCATCCCTTGTAATAGAAATTTGTCATGACAGGTCCTCTTTACAGTGAGATATGGTGTCAATAAGACCTCACATCTCACCTCTAGGCTGGGAAGCCTGAAATCCAAAAAACCATCTCGGCTTCCCAGCAGAGGCGGCGCTGTTTTTTTGAATGCAGAGGCCGGGCGTGACGTCATAACATTGCGCCCGGCCTCCGACGATCATAGAGACTCCGGCGACCATCTGGTCCGCCAGAAATCTCTATGGTTAACATCCGGGGTCGGCGGATCCGTTCTCCGACTCACCGATCGCAGCGGTGAGTCAGTAGAAGCACCGGAGGGCAGCGGGAGGGGGGGATGTCCCCTTTCGCCTTCCGTAAGAACGATCATGCGGCAGAACAGCCGCTATGATTGTTCTTTTGGTGTAGGGAATCGCCGGCTAACAAAGATGATATCTGAATGATGCCTGTAGCTGCAGGCATCATTCAGATATAGCCCCACAAAGCCCAGGATGTCATATGACTGCCTGGCGGGCGGGAAGTAGTTAACTAATATTTTTTTTTAGTTTTAGGTCTCCTTTAAGGGGGTGTGACAGGGGGGTGTGCTTTTTGCTAATAGGTGTCTCTCGTTCCCATCTCAAAAAGTTGGGGGGGTATGCAGACTTTATGATGTAAACACTACATCTTCAAGCAGCTTTCTTAAAGCCCAAATGAATCCTTAGTTTAAACTTGCTAAATACATTCTAAGTACATTAAATAGAAGGTGTGCAAAGTGTTACAGGTCATTTTTTTTTCCAAACCAGCCACAGCCTGAGCATAAAAGCCTGTGTCAGCATGCTGCAGAATGGAACTTTTGCTCTCTGTATGTAATCAGGGGTCCTATTGCAGAGGTTCAGCATGCCCTCTACTTAAAGCGGAGCTCCACCCAAAAGGGGAAATTCCGCTTGTTTGTAGCCTCCCCCACCCCCCTTCCACTGCCACATTTGGCACTTTTTTGGGGGGAGCCGCTACCTGTTTTCACAGGTACCTGCTCCCACTTCCTGCTCAGATCCCCACTACGCTCTACAATGATGTTCGGCCCCTCCTCTTTTCCCCCTTGCAGCATTCTGGGACACACACATGTCCCAAAAGACTGCGGGACCATTCAGAAAGCACAGCAAGACTCATGCATGCGCAGTAGGAAACCGTCTGTGAAGCCGTAAAGCAGCGACTGCACCCAAAGCTGATTGAAGAATCGGCTTGGGTGCAGACATCGCTGGATCCCTGGACAGGTAAGTATCCTTATATTAAAAGTCAGCAGCTACAGTAATTGTAACTGCTGACTTTAAATTTTTTGGGGGAGACTGGAGCTCCTCTTTAAGCCTAGTACACGCTACTAGTTTTTGTTCAACCTAGTACCTAGACCTAGAACTCGATGTTCCATGATTGTGAGACCGAGAGGCAGAATGGGGAGATGCCTATGTAAACAAGGCATTTCCCTGTTCTGCCTAGTGACATGGCAGGGATCTACTGCTCCCTGTCATCGGGAATCACTCCCTAGGACACACTTAACCCCTTGATCGCCCCCTAGTGTTTAACCCCTTCCCTGCCAGTGTCATTTACACAGTAATCAGTGCATTTTTATAGTACTGATCGCTGTATATATGACAATGGTCCAAAAATTGTGTCAAAAGTGTCCGATGTGTCCGCCATAATGTCGCAGTCATGATAAAAATCGCAGATCGTCGCCATTACAAATAATAAAAAAAATGCCATAAATCTTTCCCCTATTTTGTAGATGCTATAACTTTTGCGCAAACCAATCACTATACGCTTATTGCAATTTTTTTTACCAAAAATATGTAGAAGAATACGTATCGGCTTAAACTGAGAAAGGAATTCCTTTTTTTTATATTTTTGGGGAAATTTTTTTGTTTATAGCGCAAAAAATAAAAACTACACAGGTAATCAAATACCGACGAAAAGAAAGCTCTATTTGTGGGAAAATAAGGATGTCAATTTTGTTTGGGTGCCACGTGGCACGACCGCGCAATTGTCAGTTAAAGTGACGCAGTGCCGAATCGCAAAAAGTGCTCTGGTCAGGAAGGGGGTAAATCCTTCCGGGGCTGAAGCAGTTAAACAAGCTTTTGTCAAGCTCAACCATGGCAATTTAAGGTACATTATTAAAAAATGCAGTGTGTTTTTTAAAAATACTCCCTTCTCAGCAAACCCTACTGAATAATGGAACCCACCCCAAGACTGGTGGAAGCACCTACAAAGTTTCAAAAAAGGACAGCTTGTGTGGCCCCTTACTGGTCCTTTTGGATTGATGATAGCAATAGCCCGTAATTATTTTGCCCTAAAAATACGTAAATGTACAAATGAGCAACCTCCCTAAACTTTTAGTAGCCACACCCCTATCTGTCACTAATGACACCTTTTTAACATATGGCCGTATATACACCCCCTTCATTTAGTTTAACCACCACCCCTGGCTCAAAGAAACTACCCCCACATCTGAAACACTCATAGGGGTTGATGTACTAAAGGCAAATAGTCTGTGCACTTTGCAAGTGCAGTTGCACTCATTTTATCCTGAGCTTAGGTTGACCATACATTGAGCAATTTTCTTTCCTTCAATTACATGTTGAAGGAAATAAAATCGTTCTATTCCTCCATCAGCGCATTCAGTGTTAATGGGGGAATCCCTCCTACTGTGCTACTGTAGCCAGGGGGCAGCAATGGCAAGTAATCGCAAGGAAAGAAAAAAAAGACAGGCTGGTTGTACTGAAGTCGATCAATAGATTGATCAAAATTTGAGCGGTTCAGCAGGAACCGGACACATTTTAGATTACGGTAATCTATGAGCGGCTTTAGTGTGGTGGTAAAACTATGATTTCCATCATCCAATTATGTTCAAGCAAAAATGCTGTTTTTTTTTTTTTCCTTGCACCTAATTGGGTATTCTTTACAAAGTGAAGCTTCACGACATTCACTAAACTCTGGGGAGAATTATGCCGCGTACACACGGCCGTTATTCATGTCATGCAAAAAAACGACGTTTTTCTCGTCGTGATTCCTCTCAAGCCTGCCTTGCCTACACACGTTCATGAAAAAAAAAACGCTCGAGCAAAGCGCGGTGACGTACAACACGTACGACGGCACTATAAAGGGGAAGTTCCATTCGAATGGCCCCACCCTTTGGGCTGCATTTGCTGATCCTCGTGTTAATAAAATTTGGTGAGAGACGATTCGCGCTTTTCAGTCTGTTACAGCGTGACGAATGTGCTATCTCCATTACGAATGCTAGGTTTACCAGAACGAGCGCTCCCGTCTCATACTTGATCCTGAGCATGCGTGTTTTTTTTTTTCCCTCGTAAAAGCGTACACACGACCGTTTTTCACGACGTTAAAAGAAACTACGAGAAAAAATAGAGCAGGTTCTAATATTTTTTCGGGCAGTTTTCTCGCCGAGAAAACTGGCAGTTTTCTCAGCGAAAAAACTGCTATGGAGCATACACACGACCGTTTTTCACGACCAATCTAAAAAATGGCAGTTTTCTCGTCATGAAAAACGGTCGTGTGTACGCGGCAGCGGCATTAGTGTACCTGCATTTGCAAAGGGCACAGTCTATTTAACTTTAGGTAAATCGACCCCATTGTCTCCCACAAGCATGCCATGCAATCTACTACTGCTTGCACCTCTTTGGGAAATGCCATCACTTCACCCATGAACAATGTAAGCCCAGTCGGACACCCCCACACACAGATGCACTTGCAGCCCCCCTGCTGGACTCCAGAACACCCTTCCCCTCTGGATAATGAGGTATTTACCACCTTCCTCTAGGTCAGGGAACAAAGCCCCATGTTCTTTATTCCTTAACTTGAACCTAACCTCTAATATTTTTAATCTCCACAAAAAAACTCCCTTCCACTCTTAGGACTAATAACACCAAGAACCAAATAATTAAATAACTTACACTCATGCACATAAAGTTTCAAATATTTCTGGCATTTATTCAATAGTCCCACTTGGCTAACTACATAATACCATTAAACAGAACACGGACAAACTCTGTGATGCAAGTCAACTCCACCTTAAACTGGTATTGCATTTTTTGTGCTGTTGCTAGCTAGTTGATGAAAATTGCTGGCTTCTTACATATCCTGGGGACACCCGTTATGAGATCTCCCCACCAGAATTTACCAAATTTCAGCAGATACTCCAAAGCCTTGCATAGACAGCACAATATAATTAACTGAAGATTCTAGGAAAAAGAATCTTGGCCTTTAGAAACAATACATTTGAAATCTATAAAGCTATAAAATATAATAGTAATCTAAAATAATATAAAAAAGATATAATAATTCACTGAATAAAATTGGCCCAATATGCATAAAAGTATAACATAAATTTAGCATTTCTATCATTTTTCAGCAATGCAATATCATTTGGTGTCACTTGTTATAGTGTCTACATACCTTGCTGTGACTCCGGTCCCTTTCCTTCCACCCCGCTTGTGCCAGTGCTACCCACAGCCGCAGGGGTCACACCTCCCAGTAGGGTCAAAGTAAAGGTGACCCAGAGTGACTCGCACCTCATCCTAGGAACCGTGTCTCACCCACTCTGTGTGGATAATCTGCAGACCCCAAATTTATACCCATTGCCTGGGATGTGTTAACCTGTCACATACCGGACCTTTCCACATCCAGAACGTGGTGCATAGACGGGGGGGGAGTGTTTGGAAAAATCAAAGTAGGATTTCCTTAATTCCTTACCCCTGCATCACCCACCCCCAAGAATGTGCCATGTGTATCATCACATATACTCTATATATTTACAGCTATTCCTATTGTTATACTATCTATCTATCTATCCTGCGTCTCTCCTTCTTTATCATGATCATATTTCACACAGGAATCTTAGGTAGCTAGAAAAAGGAAAGTAACAGCAAGCTTTGCAAACAAATGGCATAGACTTAGAACACTACTAACAGATCCTTCATCGTATACTTATGTATCATTGTTACATACTTTTGGCTCAATTTATAAAGCTAATATTCCAGGTTAGGGCACAATTCCAGGTATGGTTTCATGCACAGTTACATTGGTCCAGCTTGGACTAACGTAAGTATTCATATTTCATACTGGCTAATCCCTGCAGAAGCAGAAAATCGCTGTAGTAGCCACCACTACTACAGTGATCCTCGCTGTCTTCCTGATCCCCTCTTCTGATATCTCAATGACTGCAAGGCATTCTGTAATTGGATGAGGTGGAGAGGTAGGGTGGTGATGTCACGATTTCCACCTGTCCAATCAGCGAACGTTTGCATTCATTGAGAAAAATGGGTTCTCTGAATGGTGCCTGTGCTGAGCAGACGACCCCCTGTAGTTACTACGCAAAGTGGGATCCAGAAGCCAGTGAGGATACTGTATTAGCTACTACAGTGATTCTCTGCTTCCACAGGGATTGGCCAGGTATGGCCTCCTTCCACCTCGCTTGAGTGTGTAGCTTTTAAATCTAGGGGAATGTTTGAGTGGTAGTTGTACTCAAACACTCTGATTGTTAGGGTTTTGCTGACCGTTTTGTACCGCAGGTGGAATGCTAGTGTATAGTTCCCTGTGGCCTGTAGGTGGTGCTGCCATCGGAGGCTAGGGTTGAACCGCTGGTACAGTGCTGTGCCTTGAATGTCCCCTCTCGGCAGTGGTATGGTGGGTGTGGACAACCTGCTGTGCATGCTGGGAGGGGATATAAAAGGGGCAGACGCTGCCTGTCGTGGGTTTGTCTTCTTCCCCAGGAGTGGGGTTGCGTGTTCTGTTCTGATCTTACCCCCGGGGGAGTGTGTTGCTGTCCGGTGAATCAGTCCCAGGCACCTTTAGTCCTGGGGCTGCAACTAAAGTCCTTGGGCCCAGCACTTTTAGCTGGGGCCCACAGAGCATCGAGGAATCCCAGGGTGCTGCCTTGCGAGGGGAACCGTATCTGAGATGAGGAGGCCGGGGGAGGAACGTTCTGAGGGACTGGTGAGGAATCACAGTGAAGGAAGGGGACCAGTAACTCTCTGGAGGGATGTCATCTCCCTGAAAGAGGCTTAACCCTGCAACCAAGTTCACCAGGTCTGTGGCAGAGACCCAAGTTCACCAGGTATGTGGTAGAGACCCAAGTTCACCGGTTCTGTGGCAGAGTTTGTGCAGAGACTGTGTGTGTACCTAGTTCGAGCACCAATCTGGCTGCTAGTATCCACTCTGTGGGAGACTATCCGGATGGGCTAAGTCTACTTGAGACGCTAAATAGTGAAACATATTTCGTTTGAGCCTGGACCTTCTCCACACCTTCTGCTGTCCTGTTCTCCATCCAACCTTTTCTATATAGTGACTGTGCTTTGAGTAAATAAACTCTATGTTGGAGTTGCAACTGGTGTGGACCTTGGAGTTATTGGGGGGAAATAGAGACTTGTCTTTATTACATGTGAAGATGAGAACCATTCTCTGGAGAACCTCGCTGTGGAGACCCTGTTCTAATACCGCTCAACCTCTTCAAGTGCACACAAGAGGGTACGGGCACATAGCACGGTGTGCTTTTTCCTGCCAAGGAGCCAAAAGCAGGTAAAGGGTTTGTGTGCTACACGTGGGGGCTCGAGTCTGGGATTCTGCAGCTGAAACCCCCCAGAGTTTGGACTTTATTCCCCCTGTGAGGCACCGTGGAGGTCGGCCATCTTTGGAAGAAATTGACGGCGCCACGAGGAGAGCCCAAGCTGCGTAGTTTGTGGGCGCGCGAACATTGCCCGCTAACATTGCAGGAAAATGGGAGGAGCCTCGCCATGCAGTGAGATGCACGTGGTGACTCTGGCGCCAAAGAGACAGTCTGCGATGAATCAGCAAGTGAGCAACATGGCGTCTAATGCCCCATGGATTCCAGTTCCTTCACCCATGAGCGTTGCCTCATTTGCTGCCACTTTAATGGACACGGGGATTCGGCTGAAGCCTCGGGGCGCTTCGCCCTCTATGTCTGCAGAGATGCGGAGGCCCTTGGAGTGGTTTGTCCCGGATGCCAGGGACTGGTGGTGCACCTTCGGCCCTTTGGAAGATGTGAAAAGTGCAAGGAATTCATCTTCGAGGTAGAGCAACCTACAGAGAAACCTCGGGCCTTCCGTTTGAATTGCCTTACGGGCGCCACTACTCTTGAGGAGGAAACCAGCGCTTCTACAGTCACCCCCATGCACACTGTCGAGACTTCGGAGGAAGTCGTTGCGGATGTTCCGGTAGCTGAGGAACCGGAGACGGAGAAACCGGAGGATGCTGCCTCGGTTGTTACAGAGTCCTCGCTCCCACCGCCCAAGCGGAAGGTCGGCTATGTGAAAGCCTCCTGCGGCCGTGGTCGAGCTACACCCCAGCGCTTGCCTGAAACGGATTGTCCAGTCGGAGGGACCTCCAGACGATCCGCGACAGCTACAGGTCGAGGTAAGCCGGGGAAAGGGACAAAAGTTAGTGTCCGAAGTATCGGGGATGTTTGGGTTCCCGACCCTAAGGAACTTGTGCAAGACAGTGATTTCTCCACCACCAAAAATTATTTGCCAGCGGAGGAATATGACACCTCTGACTTAGAGTCGTCCTCTGAGGTGGGAGAAGATGCTGAAATAGACAAGCTATTCGTCAAGAAAGGCTGGGATAAGATACCCCTTCCCCCTGCAAGAAGTAGAAAAGATGTACCCAAAGTTCCTGGGGCTCTTGCGCACACGGCGGAGGCCCCTGTGTTAGAGGATATATCTGACCCCAGGCCTGCATCACCCAGACCTACGTTGCCTGCGCCTACAGCGGTGGCTGAGTATGCGCCATTACGGGCTGCTATGTTGGGTCTCGGGGCAGTGAAAGTGCCCAGACATCCAGACGCCATTGTCCTACCGGGTGCGGGAGACTGGGACACGCTTCCTCCGCTTTCCAGGATGCAGCAGTTATTCAACCAAAGGGTAGCTGCTGATTACGGATGGGAGTACCCGTATGTTTCAAAAGACTTGTTGTTCGCGGTGGAGACCTACAGAGAAAGATGGTACGCTGACTTTCTGTGGGACTATTTGAAAGTGCCAAACGCCTGCAGGTATCTCTCCTGTTCTGCAGCTGTCGCTGAGAGGTACAAAGGGTGCAAGTTGGACTGGGTACTTGGTCGGCACATACATGCAGATCGGATGGTTGTGTGTCGCAAGGAGCGTGAGGATGCCGTTTATTCAATCAAGACATTTGATAACAACTGGAAGCTCCTTGTTTTGCCCGATCCAAAGTTTTACCTCTAAGAGACTGGACTCTGGTGTTTTTTTTTTTTTTTATGTTCCGGAGTGTGCTCTCCTGGAGTCCAGTGACTTTGCCCTTGTGAATCGGGGTAATCTACTGGAGCTGGAGGGCAGGAGAGCTGTTGCTGTTTCTCTCCGCTCACAGCGCCACAAAGACAGAGACTTTGGGGTAGATGCAGTTTAGGGCCACAGCCAGATTCACGGGATCAAGAAGAAGAAATTCTAAAGGTTTTGGGACAAGTGTCTTGACGGTAGTACTTCCACTAGGTGGCGGTGTTGGTAAAGTTTTTTTTTGTGTGCCCAGAAAAAAAAAAAAGGGAAAAGTTCACATTTAAAATGTCTTATTTTGCATTAGGACTAGTGTAATAGGTACTTGTTCAGAAGGAAAATGTTCTTCCCTCGGGAGAATATTTCCCTTCGTATGTAGAGAATAGTTAGGATGTATGTTTATATTGGTTTTATGTGTGTTTTCTCCCTCTGCAGGTGAACATCTAGCAAACCACGGAGAATGGGTGGATTAGCTAGCACAGGAGGGGAGGGAAATGTAAATAATAAATGTATAATGTGTTTTATCTTACTATTGGACATTGAGAATGGGATGTACACATTTGTTTTTCTGTTGATCTTCCTTCATTTCTTCATTTCCAATCCCTTTCCCCACATTCAGGTTCCGGCACAAACAAACTTATTTTTCAAAATATTTTTGTATATTTTTGTACATAGGTTTGGAATAAATTTGCGTGGACTCAGGCTTGAGATACGTGAGTTTATCCCAGACACTGGGGACAGTGTCTTTCTGTCCGAGGGGAGTATGTAGCGGGGCTTTTAAATCTAGGGGAATGTTTGAGTGGTAGTTGTACTCAAACACTCTGATTGTTAGGGTTTTGCTGACCGTTTTGTACCGCAGGTGGAATGCTAGTGTATAGTTCCCTGTGGCCTGTAGGTGGTGCTGCCATCGGGGGCTAGGGTTGAACCGCTGGTATAGTGCTGTGCCTTGGATGTCCCCTTTCGGCAGTGGTATGGTGGGTGTGGACAACCTGCTGTGCATGCTGGAAGAGGATATAAAAGGGGCAGACGCTGCCTGTCGTGGGTTCGTCTTCTTCCCCAGGAGTGGGGTTGCGTGTTCTGTCCCGGAGGGTCTTATCCCGGGGGAGTGTGTTGCTGTCCGGTGAATCAGTCCCAGGCACCTTTAGTCCTGGGGCTTCAACTAAAGGCCTTGGGCCCAGTACCTTTAGCTGGGGCCCACAGAGGATCGAGGAATCCCAGGGTGCTGCCTTGCGAGGGGACCCATATCTGAGATAAGGAGGCCGTGGGAGGACCGTTCCGAGGGACTGGTGAGGAATCACAGTAAAGGAAGGGGCCCGGTAACTCTCTGGAGGGATGTCATCTCCCTGAAAGAGGCTTAACATTGCAACCAAGTTCACCAGGTCTGTGGCAGAGACCCAAGTTCACCAGGTCTGTGACAGAGACCCAAGTTCACCAGGTCTGTGACAGAGACCCAAGTTCACCAGGTCTGTGGCAGAGACCCAAGTTCACCGGTTCTGTGGCAGAGTTTGTGCAGAGACTGTGTGTGTGTACCTAGTTCGAACACCAATCCGGCTGCTAGTATCCACTCTGTGGGAGACTATCCGGATAGGCTAAGTCTACTTGAGACGCTAAATAGTGAAACATATTTTGTTTGTGCCTGGACCTTCTCCACACCTTCTGCTGTCCTGTTCTCCATCCAACCTTTTCTATATAGAGAATGTGCTTTGAGTAAATAAACTCTATGTTGGAGTTGCAACTGGTGTGGACCTTGGAGTTATTGGGGGAAAAAGAGACTTGTCTTTATTACATGTGAAGATGAGAACCAATCTCTGGAGAACTTCGCTGTGGAGACCCTGTTCCAACACCGCTCAACCTCTTCACACAAGAGGGTAAGGGCACATAGCACAGTGTGTTTTTTCCTGCCAAGGAGCCAAAAGCAGGTAAAGGGTTCGTGTGCTTCAAGTGTTTTTTTTCTCAGCCTGCTGTTAGTTGTTTCAGTTACTATCTGTGTCCCATTTGGCAAATTTCTCTTCACTTGCTGTCCTATAGCCACAACATGAAGTTGGGGAAAATCCCTCCAAAGTGAGGAAAATCCCACCCTATGGTCAGCAGAACTAGTGTCCCCATTGGAAAAGGACCCCTCTATTCCTCTTCTGATGACAACTGAAAATTTGTGATTTTCTTTCACTCTCGAGGATAACAGTCACTAGGACGAATTTTTAGGAAAAATCTACCTAATGGGAACATAGACAGCAATAAAAACCTGACCAGGTGTTCAATTACCTTGCCACTCTATCCAAAACGAAAAAAAAAATTTTTGACCCAAGTGCTACTGTAAAGCCCAACTTCAGGCACAATGAAAAAATAACCCTTACGTTCCTGAGCCCTAACCCCCCCCCCCCCCCCATTGCATGGGTTCAATGCTTGTTAAGTCAATGGGTTGCAGAATAGCCTGTACTACTTACCTTTTTTGTTGCCCTGGCAGGCTCCCTCGATCTGTATGATGGGCCCACCGAACCCTCTTTTGTAAGCTCCTGATGGAAGTCGCACTCCTGCCTCTATCACATACAATAAGCGTGGGTGCTCAACCTGTGGCAATCCAGCTGTTGCGGAACTACAAGTCCCACGAGGCATTGCAAAGCTGACAGTTACAAGCATGTCTCCCAAAGGCAGAAGCGTAATAGGACTTGTAGATCCGCAACAGCTGGAGGGACGCAGGTTGAGCATCCATGCAATACAGGGTTAATAGTCTTACACTGTATGTGATTACAAGGCCCCGCCCACCGCTTCGGGAAAAAGAGGAGACAGATGTAGCGGGAAGTCGGGTCAGTAGTACAGCCTTTTCTGCAACCCTTAAGCATTTAACCATTGCAGGTTTTGTTGTGGCTAGAGATGGGCTTTAACCACTTAACAGGGCCATAGCCAAATGACGGCTACAGCACAGTCGGATAACTCTGGGAGGGCGTACTATGATGTCCTCCCAAAATCTGGAGTGTCCGTGCTCGCCGGAATCACTGGAGTGCCATGCTCGCTGGGTTCTCGGGACCCAGCGCCACACGGATAGGGGTAAAGGGCCAATCCCAGCGGCCCTTTACCATGTGATCCCTCCATCCAATGATGGAGAGATCACTGTTAACAAACCAGCGTCATGTCAGGTTCTCTCCGCTGCTCACACAGATCGTGTGAGAAGAGGAGGGAGAAGATGCGTGAGTTTTCTTTTTCCTTTTCCAAGTGCCCCATCTGTACCCCAGAAGTGACACACCTGTGCCCCAGAAGTGCCAAATCTGTGGCCCATCAGTGCACATCTGTGCTACAGCAGTGCTCTACAGTGCCCCATCAGTGCCACATCTGTGCCCCATCAGTGCTCTACAATGCCCCATCAGTGCACATCTGTGCCCCATTAGTGCAACGTCAGTGCCCAGCAATGCCCCATCCATGCACATCTGTGCCCTATCAGTGCCACATCTGTGCTTTACAGTGCCACATCTGTGCTACGTCAGTGCCATATCTGTGCTCTACAGTGCCATCAGTAAGTGCTCATCAGTGCCACCCTATCAGTGGATCCTCATCAGCGCCCATCAGTGCCGTAAAAAATGCGCCCTGCATGTTGGGCCTCTGTATGTGGCTAGGCTGTGTAAAAGTCCCACATGTGCACATTGCAAATAATTGTGGGGAAAAAATTACAATTTAAAAAAACTCACCATGCCTCTTACTAAATACCTTGGAATGTCTACATTTTTCAAAAATTGGTAATTTGGGGGGTATTTGTACTTTCCTGGCTTGTTAGTGTCTCAAGAAATGGCTGATCAGGTGTGATCAATTTTCAGTGATTGGCACCATAGTTTGTAGACTCTTTAACTTTCACAAAGACCAAATAATATACACTGATTTGGGTTATTTTTACCAAAGATATGTAGCAGTATAAACTTTAGCCAAAATTTATGAAAAAAAAAAATACAAATTTTCAAAAGTTTATAACAGAAAGAAAGAAAAATGCCTTTTTTTTACAAAATATTTGGTCTTTTTTTTATTATTATTATAGTGCAAAAAAAATACCAACAAAACAAAGCTCTATTTGTGTGAAAAAAAAATGTCATATGGGAACGGTGTTGCATGCCTGAGTAAATGTCATTCAAAGTGTGAGAGCACCGAAAGCTGAAAATTTACCTGGTTAGAAAGGGGGTTTAATTGGTTAATAAAGTGGTTATAAAGCTTTGTTTTTTTAAATAAAAATAACAAACATGCCTATTCTTACCTGCTTTGTGCAATGGTTTTGCACAGAGCAGCCCCAATCCTCTCCTTCTAGGGTCCCCCACTGGCGCTCCAGGCTCCTCCTCTTCATCGGGTGCCCCGCTCCCGAGTCCTATTGCTGCGTCCATTGACACACACAGCGGGAATCCCCCCTGCTCCTGTTTCACTGGATTTGATTGACAGCAGCGAGGGCCAATGCTATCAATCTGTCCAGTGAGGAGAGAGACAGTGGTGGGAGCCCATGCGCTCGTGCATATCACTGGATCGGATGGGCTCAGGTAGGGAAAAGGGGGGGTCTGAGGGGCAGCTGCAGCACAGAAGGTTTTTCAGTTTTTCACCTTAATGCATAGAATGCATTAAGGTGAAAACTCTTGAGGCTTTAGAACCACTTTAAGTTGTGTGAGGGTACATCCTCCTTCCAAGATGAATAGAAAGTAACAAAAAAAAGGGATATGGATGATCTTTTAACCATTTAAGAATTATTGACAATGGAGATATGCTCTAAAAAAACTTTAACAAAGTTGTCCTGCTCCACTCCCTCTGCAAGTATCATTGAATAATACAGTGGAAAAATGTATTGTTACACTGAGTTTATTATTTAATTCATCAATAGATTAAAGGTGTTGACTACACCCCACTGTGGCGCAACAAGCTACTCACCGAGCTGTCCCGAATCTCTGAGGCAGGGCTTTGGGATATGTACGGGATCCGGTACTTACACCAACTCCTTTTGGATGGCGAGCTAAAATCTTTTTGCGCTCTACAAGAGGAGTATGCCCTTCCGGACCACATGTACTATAGATACCTGCAGGTGAGACACGCCATGTTCACACAATTCTCAAATATATTGCCGCAGCCTTTTCCCAATTCAATCATTGCTATAGTCAAGAGCTCAGATCCACAAAAACTCATATCTGCCTTCTACTCCATGCTTCTTACCTCACCATCAGCGAAAATGGCGTATGACATCAAACCACGCTGGACGGAGGAGGTGGGAGAGATGGATGATGAAGAGTGGGGAGAGGCTTTGGAAGCCTGTAAGACGGTATCACCCAGACTGTCGGATAGGCTGACACAGATGTACATTCTACATAGGGCATACCTCACCCCGCTTCGCATTTCCAAATTCCGACCAGAACACCTAAGTACTTGCCCTATGTGCCTAAACGAGACAGGGACGTTCTTCCATTTAATATGGACCTGCACTAAAATTCAGGGATATTGGAAACAAATTGTGGCATTCCTCCACGACACTATGGGCTCACCTCTCACTCTGACCCCGAAACCATGCATTTTGGGGATATTCCCTGAACCTGATAGTGATAAATTTACATTGACCTTCTTACGCGAATCATTATTCCTAGCTAGGAAGGTGCTCGCTAGACTTGTGCACAACGGAAAAATTTGTTCCGTTTCGGTTCGTTTCTTTCCGGTCCTGTTGATTCGTAATCATTCGTAATTTTGCTAGACGGGATTTTTCGTGTTCGGACTCATTCGTATTTTTGCAAGCGACATTTTTCGTTGAATTTTTTGTTGCTTTATAATTCGTACTTTCGGTAGAGTACGTTGTTTTTCGTTGATTCTGGACACAACTCCTACTTTCGTAACTTTTTTTGGGTTCGTTGATTCGTAATTTTCCGTGTCTCTCTCACAACGACGCTGCCTATTATGCCTAATGTGCTTCGAATGGATTTGTACTTTTCTAAATACATAGCGGTTATTTGTAACGATTCGAAATCTCGTATTTTACTTTCGTTTTTTACATGCGGCTATAGGCTCCGCCCCTGTACACCATTTTGAGAGGGTTCAGCACGGTGAGGGAGAAGCAGAGAGCAGAGCAGAGTGAGTGTTATTGTGCTTCGAATGGATTTGAAATCTCGTATTTTACTTTCGTTTTTTCATGCGGCTATAGCCTCCGCCCCTGTACACCATTTTGAGAGGGAGTTCAGCATGGTGAGGGAGAAGCAGAGAGCAGAGTGAGTGTTATTGTGCTTCGAATGGATTCGTACATTCGTAACTTTTTTCATAACGAATTATGCCGAAGACCTTCGGGCATTCGCTATTTTGCGGTATAATTTATTTCGGATTCGGTTTTATTCGTAATTGCTCTGTTCGGAAATTCGAATGCTTCCGAATGTCCGAAAGTTGCTAAATTCGGACGAATTTTGATTCGTTACGAAACGAATTGCACAAGCCTAGTGCTCGCCAGAAAATGGATGAGACAGACACCCCCCACATTCGAAGAATGGAAATCCGAGATCAATAGCAGCCTACCTTATAAGAAATTTATATATATAAATAGAGGTTGCCCCTCCAAGTATAACAAGATTTGGGACCGCTGGCTAGATATGACAAATACTCTTACTTGAAAACATAGAATGTTGCATGAAACAAGATATGCTAGGACTACACCTATGGATAACTACCCTGTATTGAATGAGTCACGAGGACCTCTCCTCTTGTCCTTCTGTATTTTACTCTCTCCAATTATTTTCTCCCCTTTTTTTCTTATTTTCCTCTTTTGTTTTATTTTGCATTTTTTTTCTCTTGTATTCAAGGATGATGTATTGCCCATGTTACACAAGTGATTATCCTGTATATGTATATGAAGCTCAATAAAAACGTTTGAACAGAAAAAAAATAGATTAAAGGTGTAATCTTTGTCTGCATGTTATTAATCTCTAATTAACCCTAATTAACTTTGTAACAACACCCCAAATATGAAAGGGGTTTAATGCCATTTAGATATCTTCCCTCTCCTGGACACAAATTCACTGCCGATCCTCCACAGCCAGATGACCACTTCCCATAGGAATTAATCCTTCTGAAAGAACGAGACGCACTCTGTATCTTTCTAGGATAGACTGACTTTATTGCCAAAAACATTGTAACTTTTATACACATCCAATACTGCATTAATCTAAAATGAACAATGGTCCAGCTCCACCCACAACATAACAAGACCCAATACACATTTGACAGTAGGCTAGCTTTTGTCTCCCAATACCCATCTCTTAGAAGGCAACAGCTAATCCCTTTATGTTTAAATAACTATGCATGACCTTTATATTCACCAGACTGTCTGTTACTTTACAATACACACAAGGACAGACTTAATTATCACAATCCACATCACCACAAACAAAGAACAGGTCTTTTAGAAGCTGGGATTCATTAGCATTACACTAGGCAGACAGGTGATTAAGGCTGAACACATCAGTATCTCTCAATTAACCTGTTGAGTTCAGAATCAGTAAATAGTCCTTTACAGGTATCCTTGGGAATATGGTGGATAAATATTACAGACCCATTTTAGGTAGTCCAAGATATATTTCTTAATGTCCATTATTTCCTGGCTCACCCTGTGTCCAAAGTGACCCTCCTGTCACACATCTCCCCTTTCCGCAGGAGACTAACACAGGAGGTGATCCCAGACGGGTTGACTCCGAAGTTAGTCCATAGGTCCATTCTTCTAATGCCGGTATCCACACAGTACCCCAAATAAATTGCTCCAAACAGAGCATTACTTACCCAGCCAACCTCTGCCTCTCTCAGAGAACATACCCGCCGCTGGGGAGAAGACAGTGTGACTGGGCTCAGTCCGTCATGCTGTTGGGGATCTGGGCCGACTGCCCAGCATCCCTGGGGTATACAAGTGGAGACTGAAGTCCCATGCACTTGTGGTAGGTGAAAATCCCCCAGTGCTTGCAAAGCAAGGCTGACATCCTCCTGTCCCAGTGTCACACCATTTTCTGGGGTTGTGTCAGTGAGGACCGAAGTCCCATCCGGTATCACAGGAACTCCCTCTTCTGTTAGTTGAGAGCAGAGGTCCGCGGCACTCTGCTCTTTTGCCAGCTCTTCTGCTGGATTGCTGTGAGTGGAGACCGCAGTCCCATCCACCGATATCCGCTCAAGTGGCAGTTGTGTGCAGCGGCCAGTAGCATTCTGCCCTGCTGCCAGTGATTCAGCTGGGGGTGAAATCTTTACCACCTCAGCTTGTTGCTGGAGAGATGGGCCAACTGCCCCGGCTCCCTGAAACTCCACAGTTGTTTCCGGTGCTGGGCAGAGGTTGCTATCACTCTGCCCTGTTGCCAGCACTTCTGCTGGGGACTCCACACCATCTGCTCTGGCTAACTGTTGGGGAGGGAAAAGAGCTGCTTCTCCCCCCTGCATCTCTGAAATCCCCTGGGAAAGAGGAACCATCACCTTCTCACCTCGGGCCTCCAAAACCGCCACGGGTGTAGAGCAGGGGTCTGCAGTACTCTGTCCTGCTGCCAGTACTTGGGCAGGCGATGCATAATCCCTAACATCCTCTGAACAGTCCCTTAAGTCCATACCTTCTGTAATCTGTGACTGGGGAGATGAGCCAACTGCCCTAGCTCCCTGGAACTCCATATCATCCACTTCGGCTTTAGGGATGGCAATCTTTAGATTTTCCACTGCTGATTCTTCAGCCAGGCTAGCTCCCTGGAACTCCATATCATCCACTTCGGCTTTAGGGATGGCAATCTTCAGATTTTCCACTGCCGATTCTTCAGCCAGGCTAGCTCCCTGGAACTCCATATCATCCACTTCGGCTTTAGGGATGGCAATCTTCAGATTTTCCACTGCCGATTCTTCAGCCAGGATTTCAGAGTTGTCCACTGGTATTTCCTGATAGTCCCAGGCAAAGGTAGCCCCACCCTGCTGCTGAGCAGGTTCTAGCAGCTGTCTGTAGGCGATCTCCGATTGTCGTATTACCGCCATTCTCCACTCATGTTGCCACTCTAGTTCTCTCTTTTGTCGCGCATCCTGCAGCTGGATGCCTCTAATGGCTTCCTGTATGGCGGTCTCTGATGGGTTAGCACCATATAATGCCAACCGCTGTCGCACTCGTTGCTGAAACAAATCTTTAACTGACCGGGGTCTTGCATCACCATCTCTCTGGTCCATCTCGGCTAGCTCCCTGATCAAGGTGGCCTTGTTCTTTGTCCCACTGGTCCCTTCATGGCTCTCAAGTAGGTCTTTCAGCGTGACTTTCCTGCAGGCTGCATAGCTGGTCATTCACTGTGGTGGTTTGGAGTGTCCCAGGAACTGGAGGGAAAATCCCGCTGCTGCCAACCAATGTAACGACACCCCAAATATGAAAGGGGTTTAACGTCGTTTAGATATCTTCCCTCTCCTGGACACAAATTCACTGTCGATCCTCCACAGCCAGACGACCACTTCCCATAGGAATTAATCCTTCTGAAAGAACGAGACGCACTCTGTATCTTTCTAGGATAGACTGACTTTATTGCCAAAAACATTGTAACTTTTATACACATCCAATACTGCATTAATCTAAAATGAACAATGGTCCAGCTCCACCCACAACATAACAAGACCCAATACACATTTGACAGTAGGCTAGCTTTTGTCTCCCAATACCCATCTCTTAGAAGGCAACAGCTAATCCCTTTATGTTTAAATAACTATGCATGACCTTTATATTCACCAGACTGTCTGGTACTTTACAATACACACAAGGACAGACTTAATTATCACAATCCACATCACCACAAACAATGAACAGGTCTTTTAGAAGCTGGGATTCATTAGCATTACACTAGGCAGACAGGTGATTGAGGCTGAACACATCAGTATCTCTCAATTAACCTGTTGAGTTCAGAATCAGTAAATAGTCCTTTACAGGTATCCTTGGGAATATGGTGGATAAATATTACAGACCCATTTTAGGTAGTCCAATATATATTTCTTAATGTCCATTATTTCCTGGCTCACCCTGTGTCCAAAGTGACCCTCCTGTCACAAACTTCTTCCTCACTTTAGTCAATTTTTCAGCTAATGTTTTTATTTTTCTATTAATATGCCTATGACCCTCCTGTTTGTTATTTTAATCCTCAAAAAATATCTTTGCGGGATATAAATGTAGAACCATTTTAACTACTATAGATACATTCAGCATCTTACCCACTGTGTACTAAAAGTAAACTTATATTTTAATTGCTTTTAATATAAATACACTCCTCCAATGCATTAGCTATTGGTCTCTCTGTGTGTATTTTATTTTCATAAATTTTTTTTTGCACATCTTTCCATGCAATGGAGATTTACTAAAACTGGAGCACTATATATTAAAACGACGTTTGCTGGTCAAAATAGAAAAAAATATGTATTTTTGTCTGTAGATTACATAGAATATATAACACTATTTAAAAGAAAGCCTAGTTTATCCCTCAAAAAGCAGCGTATGAATTACTTTATAAAGACAAACTTCCCAAAACAATATACAAAAAACAATTATTGCTCTTGTCCTTGGTACGAGAGCTGAAGTGGTTAAAATTCATGATTTATAGAGACTAGGCAAGTACAGTTGTAATAAGGGATTTGTGAACCCTTAGGAATTCTGCATCAATGACTCAAGACTTCAGTGAAATCATAGTAATTACAATATTTTTAAATTTTATGAAAAGCCAAGCTCTTTTATTTTTTGGTTTTGGATAGAGTGGTGAATTGTTGAAAGCTTGAGCAGGTTCTTATTGTGTTGGGGAGATCAACTCACTCTATGTGCTCGTATGACTATATAGTATACTTTAATAAAGACAGTCTAACTGAATAAATAACATACATGATATTTCACATTGCCAATCCAGGCCATTTCTGGAAAAAGTGAAAGTTTAATAATAATATTTTAAAAAAAGAGGGCAATGCTCTAATGAAGCTTTGAGTTATTTGATCAGTTCAGGAATTGGTTTAACCTGCCACGCCAAAAAAAAAAAAAAAAAAAATCTACGTTGCCTAGTCTTTTGTGTTCAAGTACAATGTGGCTTGACCAAAAAAAGTTGTTGGAGCTCATCAGATTGGAACATTGGTAAATGCCACCTGGGTGTTGCACAATGCTAATGAGACAAAAGTCTGGGAACAAATGAGGAAAAAACAGCAGTAGGGAGTCTGACAAACCGACCTTTGGCAGTTAGATGGAAGCATTGCGCTCGCAGTTCACCCAGGTGTGTTAGAAAAGCGAATGAATATTCTCTTTCCTAACACTGAACCATCCCTCCGCGAATCAGGTGTGCGGGTCTGTTACCTGTCACCTGATTGGCTGAAACGACAGGCGCTGTGATTGGACGCCTATCAGGAGGAGACGCATGGAGGACACCGCTCATCGCCATCACTCGCTGCCTCACCGAGATAGGGTAAGTGCCAGGCAGACGGCGAGCGGGAGGGGGGTCACAGTGGCGGCATTTGATGGGCACACTGGCGGTATTCGATGGGCACAGTGGCGGCATTCGATGGGCACAGTGTCAGCATTTGATGGGCACAGTGGAAGCATTTGGTGGCAGCATTTGATGGGCACAGTGGCAGCATTTAATGAGAACAGAGGCAGCATTTGATGGGCACAGTGGCTGTAATTGATGGGCACAGTGGCTGCATTTGATGGCACAGTGGCTGCGTTTGATAGGCACAGTGACTGCGTTTTAAAGGCACAGTGACTGCGTTTGATGGGCACAGTGAGGCTGCAATTTATGTTTTTTTTTCCAGAATTTGTAAGTTTTTTTGCGCCCCCCAAAACATTTTGAGCACCAGCCGCCACTATGTCTAATAGATTCCTGATGTCTCATAAAAAGAAACATGTCATAGCAAAATGCTATTACATAGGGTAAAGAAAGAAAGGGAAAAAAGTTGCTTACACCAAAGCACTTAACCCCCCAAAATAATTTTGAGCCCAACACACTCCCATGTATACACTGTAAAGGACTAGCATCAAGTGTAGAGCTTGAAGGACACCGCCACTCGCTGGTTCTTCTTTTTAAGGGTTGTTTGCCCATTTTTATTAAAAGAAGTTCAAAACAAAATCAAAAGGTTTTCCCTCGCAGGGGTTTCAGTACTCCTTTTCAACAACAAAATGACATTCAGCCTCCTGGCTTATACATACAGCAGTGCTGCTCAGGCCTTCCACTTCAGGCTCTTGTCTGTCTCCTATAGACTATTCCATCTGCAACACCATCCATTTGGATAGCAGCCCCTTGCTGCTCTGACCCTCAGACCTGGGTCTCTGGCTTCCACTGTGCACACAAGCACTCTCTGACTTCTCCAGTGCACACTTGCACTCTATGGCTTCCCCAGTGCACACTTGCACTCGTCGGGAGGGTGGGGCCCAGAATGCTGGTCCTGATTCTACTATCAGGCCCACACACACCTGAACAATCAGTGTGCAGTTGAGTCTCAAAACCCGGATCCAGGACTGGGGATTTCATCCCACCCGGATCTCTAAGAAATCCCCAAGCTCCGGGTCCCAAAGTGGACTTTAGTAAATCATGAGGAAACTGAAAAGCCAGTTTCCTCCCAAACAAGCAAATACCCTGGAGCCCCTCAACCTGCCTGGTTGAGAATCCTGTATTCATACACTGGTGGGGTACCACACTACCACATACCCTCCCCCTTTGTTTCGATCCGGAGGGAGGAACACCAGCACCCATCATTATGGTTGGGACACCTCTGTGCTGGCTGTCAGCCACGTAGGTCCAACCTTTTTTTCGGGTGCGCTTCCAGGTATGTCCCACCCTGGATCTTAACAAGGTCCTATATTTCCCTATACTCAGCCTTCTCCCTCTTCTTTTGGGGTTCCTCTCCTGAAATTTTAACAGGGCACCCCTGGTCTTTCTACCAACCCTTCTGCCTCCACGCTTCAGGTTCCCAGGTTTCCCAATACCTTTGGACACCACACTGTCATGTACCTTTAACAAACTATTTGGTTCATCATTGACAGACATATTCAAACCAACATTACACCTCTCAACGTTGCACAGATCACCAATGCCTTTTTTTTCAGCATTTGCTAGGGCAGCGTCTGCAGAGGGCACACATAATGGAGGGCCGCCATTACCCACGGGAACCTCACAGGACGTCACCTCCCCTGGGTTCACCCGCTCTGCAGGCAGCTGTCCTACCACTTGACCTGTTCTGATGCCATCTGTATTTTTATCCACCTGAACAGACAAGCTCTTGTCTGATCCACATACCATTTTTACCGCACTTCTTATCCGTTTCCCTGTCTCGGGGACCTTATTAGGTTTGTCACCTAAACCAAACATCGGACTGGGGACCCCAGTCTTTTTAACCACTTTCGGTTGAGCCCCGGTCAGGATTTCTGCTGCTTTCTGGTCCACACTTGGCCTTTCCATCTCATGTGATTCTTCCACTGGTACAGCATACACACCCTTCACCGACAACTGACCAGTACTACCTTGGACCATAGCAGCAGAAATGCCTTCCACCTGGCTGTTAGGTGGTGAAACCTCAGACACTTTTTTTTCACCAAAGCCTCTCCCATATACCTCTTGTACAGGATGTAACCCATCAGCATACCTAGAGGCGATTTTTAACACTAGTAATACAGTCATAAATAAACCATTTCTGTCTTGTCTTCCTTTGTGCTGTACCACCTGCCACTCAGGGGTCCACCTAATGGGACTCCGCAGTACCAGACTGTCTGACTGTGGTGGAGACACCCCAGTATAGACTGGCTGTACATCCCAAAGTTTAAGCATCTCTTTTAACACTTTTGTTAGAAACCATACCCTTGGCTCCAGACCCAAGTCCTTCCTGGGGACTTTCCTGACACTGGGGATGCAGACAGACTCACTTGCTGAGACGTGAGAGGTTGCAAGGTTTAATGGAACCTTCTCCCAGCTGGAGACAACCACAGCCTGGTGCTCTACCAGAGCGCTGCCAGGTGCTTGACTCATACCCAACTTCTCAGGTTCAGCACCAATGAACTGCTTCACATTACCAGTGACAACGTTACTTTGACACGCCATGTCAGCATCATTTTTGTAGGTTACTGACAAAGTGTCTGCTGTGTGCTCGCCCTTATATGGTCCATATTTCTCACGAGGGTTAACCCCTGCAGCAGCCACCGCGCCCTCAGGTATAAGCTGTTCTGCCGTCCCTCCTGCTGGCACAGCAGAAACTTTGTCCACCTTATTTTTGTGCATGAAAGCCTCATCTATCAGGGACATTAGATTTTTACCCCAACTATCCCAATCCGTTGTAGCTGTGCTCCATTCACTGGCGTTCCTCAGCCCTGATCCATCCGCCCAAGGAGACACATTAGAACAGATGGGTTTAGTTTCAGATTCATCACCCAAATTACGAATCATGGCAGACTTCGGTAACACATGTTTTAGCACCGCAGGTTGCAATACACCACAACCACCACCTTGCTCGGGCGGCGCTTCATAAGCCTCACACACCTTTGCATTTTTCACAGGTTGTGTTAACCCACCATTTAGCGGCACATTTTTAGTACTAGCAGCTTGCACTAACACATTACCATTACACGGTACAGTTCCACTCTGTCCCACCAGAGTGACATCGCAGCTGTCCATGGCAACCTCCGACTCCAATACATGAAGTTCCCTGGAGATTTCTGGGGACAACTGTGCTGTCTTACCACCAATTGCTACAGGCAATGACCCATTTGTGACAACAGCTTTTGCTCTGTAAGAACCTGGGGTTTTCCCAACAGCAGCAAACTTTTCATTAACAGTAATACTTATAGCATTTTTAGTTTTTGCAGGCTGTCCTAGCCCACTGCCAACTTGAGGCTGGCAGACATTAGACACAACACTTTTAGTCATCAACACAGGTTCTGTTTGGACTTTAACCCCTGCATTCCCACTGGGTATGAAAAAGTCATTCTCAAGCGCACATTCTGTGGCCCCACTAACTGGGGTCACTCTCACATCATCATGGACAGTCTCGTAGCCAGTTCTTTTATACCTGAAATCAGCAGTTCCAGGCATCATTTCATTAAAGATAGTCTTACCCACCACAGTAGTTGGGGTCTCCATCTTCATTTGAGTACGTTGTCTTAAGAACCAGTCCTCAGCCGCACATTTACTGGCCAACTCCCCCTGGTGGCCATGGGATGAAATCTCAGCAGGCATCTCCCACTGTTTAGCACCCCCTGCAGACACCACAGAAAACTCCTCCTTGTTGCCAGGGGTGACTGCAAACATATTTGCAAAGGGATCTTGGCCCACAGATAAAGAGTTCTGTTTAGCAACATTACCTCTAGGTGCACCCCAGAATATAGGGCAAGACAATATTTCGTGCCCCAGCTGGCCACATTCCAGGCATGGTACTGGATGACTTTCTTTCTCGTACATCACGGGACACAGAGCGACATAGTCATTACTAATGGGTTATATAGATACCTTCAGGTGCTGGCACTGGCAACTTCCAAAACCGGAAGTACCCTCCCCTATATAAGCCCCTCCCATCCGGGAGCACCTCAGTTTTTTGCCAGTGTCTAAGGTGTTGGCCAAGAAGAAACATGTGTTTTTCACTGAGCTTGCGTACAGGTTCTTTTGGGCCTCAGTAAGCTATTCCGGATCCGACCAAAAAAGCTTCATAGCTAAACGGTCGGTACCCGGGCCTTGCAGAGAAGAGCAAGGTTTTGCCTGTAATGCTTCTCTTAGGAGAGCTGGACCCTGGGATCCAGAGCTCTGGTCATACCCACGACCAAGATGTTTTCTGTGCAGGGTGCTATACAGGTCCAGGGGAGTGGAAACCTTGGGAACCCGGTCCCTGAAGGTTTGATTACAATGCCTGCCGTGATAGGTGAAGTTTGGGCTTTTGTGGACCAAACAAAGTCCTGCGGCGGGGAACAGGTAAGTGGGGGGCCCCCAGGAACTTGGTTCTATTGGGGGACCCCCAAGCCTAATTTGTCTTTCTGTCTGTTACCTAACGGTATTCCCGCTAATATCTGTGCATGCCTGTAACTACTAAAAAAAAAATGTAGTATTTTTAATAGTGGTCAAGAAAAAAAAAAAATATATATATATATATTTAATATATTAGACTGCGGTACCTGTGTTTATCCACTAGAGGCCGCTGTGGAACGTTTCTTGTCATGTGGACTAGTTTCTTTTCATCAGAGCAAGTCCAGGCAGATGGTGAGTTCTCTTGTGGGAAACTGCTTCCTCTGCCATGTTGCAATGCTCGTCCATCCCCCGGCCTGCGGCAAAAAGGGGCCCTGGCTCTTGTCCCTAGTTTCCCTTATCGAAATTAGCGCCGAAGGCGCACGTGGCCGCGCGCGTGCGCGTGCACGCGCCTCTATATATAGAGGTGAGCCGGGAAAGGGGGCGGAGCCTGGGGGATGACGCTCTGTGCGCGCCGCAGCGCTTCTGCGCATGTGCGGGCGTCCCAGCATGTTAAAAAACACAATTATGTGTTGTGAGCTGGCTATGGAGTGCAGAGACAGAGCTGGCAACATTTAAAAAAAGGCATACAGCAAGCGGTTGATGCAGGCATCCCCATAGAAAGGCACATTAGTAGACACCAACTGTGATATAGCAGCAATTGTGCTAGACTATTCTCAGTAAAAGTGGTGTATTACGGCTGGAATACCTCAGCTTTAGGCTTAGGAAATATGCCGTCCAGAAGCTCCGGAACTGAATCTTCCAGGAAGCGAAGGGGGTCTCATCGGGCTCTGAGGATCTTGGGCATGCTTCTGCTGCACCAGTCTCCCCTGAAGTTCAGAGGTAAGTGACCGTAGAGACCCCGCAGGGGTACTTGGTACTGTGGCTGTCCTCAGTTCACCTGCTCCTGTGTATGTAACAGAGGAGGTTTTTTCCTCAGCTCTGGGAGGATTAGAGAGAGATTGTCAACATTGATCGCTGCCTCCCTGTCAGGGAAAGCACGCCCGATCTCCGTCTCCTCCTTCAGAGTGCCTGTTAGCAGAGCAACAGTCCCATACAGGGATCGACCTGCCTGAAGGGGATCAGGATGAGGTTGATTCTGTTATAGAGGAATCAACAGTGGGGGAACCTTTTCTCAGCATCTCAAGCTGAAAGATTATGGGTTCAGTCTCTGACTAACATGGTCCGATCAGCATTTAAAAATGCACCTTGCGGAACCATCAACCACTACTGTATCCTCGTTGGGGTCGCTAGAAGCCCCCAGACTGTCTGTTCTTTTCCACTTCACCCTTTACTGAAAGGGCTTATTTACCAGGATTGGGAACATCCTGATAAAATATTTACTCCTCCCAAGAGATTTCAGGTGGTCTATCCCATGGAGGATAAGTTCATCAAAAAAAAATGGAAGGTCCCTACAGTGGACGCAGCCATCTCTTGTATGTATAAATCACTGACATGTCCAGTGGATAATGTCCAAATGTTCAAGAACCCAATAGATAAAAGATTGGAGTCCTTATGAAAGTCTGCTTCTTTTTACAGCAAGCTTGGTGACACAACCAGCAGTAGCAGCTATTGGGGTCTGCTAAGCAGGGAAGGATCAGTTGAAACAGGTCTTGAGGGACTTGACAGATCAGCAGGCCCTTGCCCTAGCTGATCTACCTAGAGCCTTAGGCTTTGCGGTTGACGCCATAAAGGATTCAGTCCATCAGGCCTCCCGCCTTACGCTGTCTATAGTACATATGCGTAGGCTTCTATGGCTCAAAAACTGGTCTGCTGAAGCTCCCTGTAAAGAATGGCTGGTTAGCGTCCCATTTCATGGTGAACGCTTATTCAGGGAAAACCAGGACAACAATATCCAGAAAATTTCCAGCGGTAAAAATACGCTCTTGCCGGTTAAAAACAGAGTTAGAGGTCCCTCTTTAAGAGGCCTGCTTCTCCAGTCCCTGGGGCATCGGCTGTGTAACAGTTCCGACGGCCTCCTCGGTCAATTCCCGGGGGTAAAAAACAGGGACAATAGCAGGGTAATGAGAAACCCTGGGTCAGGGGAGGTACAAAACCTCCCCCAAAGTTAAATTCATTGAAGGGTCCCCCACTCAGTCGGGTGGGGGGAGGACTCCAGTTGTTCGCAAGAGACCGGGCGGGACACGATCAAGACAGATAGGTGCTCTCCGCAGTATGTTGGGGATACAGTTTGGAGTTAAAAGACTCTCCTCCTTCCCATTTTTGAGGTCAAATGTGCCAAGGGATCCCCGGAAGAGAGAGTCCCTCCTGTTGGCACTAGAACAACTATTGCTCCAAGGAGTAATTATGGAGGTTCCCCTGGAAGAATGAGGGTTTGGGTTTTACTCAAACCTCTTTACAGTCCCGAAGCAAACGCGGACGGGAGGCCCATATTAATTCTAAAAGGGCTATACAAATTCCTGTATATCAGGACTTTCCGATGGAGTCGATCCGCGGTGGCCACTGCCCTACAAGGGGAGGATTGGTTAGCCGCGATCGACATCAAAGATGCTTATTTGCACATTCCCATCTTTCCAGTCCACCAAAAATTTCTATGCTTTGCAGTAGAAGGGCGCCATTTTCAGCAGAGCCTTACCCTTCGGTTTGGCCACAGCACCACGAGTGTTTACAAAAATTCTGGCCCTTTATTGGCCAATCTAAAAACACAAGGTGTAATGATAATGGCATATCTAGATGAATTGTTGCTGATAGACCACTCAGTGAAAAAACTAGACGTGGTCGTTCACAAGACAATCAAGTATCTGGAATCTCACGGTTGGATTATCAACCGAGACAAGTCAGCCCTAAAAAACAGTCAAAAGTCTGGAATACTTGGGGCTAAGGTTGGATTCAGGCCAGAGAAAAATATTCTTGCCTCGAGGAAAGGTGTTGTCTTTGAAAGATTTGATCCACTTAGTGGGTACAAAAAAGACAGCCGTCCATACGCCTGTGCATGAGGCTGCTGGGAAAAATGGTGGCATCATTCGAAGCAGTACCCTACGGTCAATTCCATTCAAGGAATTTGCAAGGGGCCATACTGTCAGCCTGGAACAAAACAGTTCAGGCCCTAGACTTACAATGTCCTTGTCCCCTTACGTTCGCAAGAGCCTCCATTGGTGGTTGGTTCCCCAGAATCTGGAAAAAGGGAAATCCTTCAGTCCGATTTCTTGGAAGGTGGTCACTACAGATGCCAGCCTTATAGGCTGGGGGGGCAGTACTGGAGTAATGGTCTCTCCAGGGCAGATGGTCGGATGCAGAAAAGGCCCTGCCCATCAATCTCTTAGAGATACGAGCAGCCCGGTATGCCCTAGTAGCATGGACATCCAAACTCCAAGGGTCCCCTGTCAGAATTCAATCAGACAATGCCACAGCAGTGGCATATATCAATCATCAGGGGGGCACCAGGAGTCGTGCAGCCCAGAGGGAAGTAAATTACATCCTGAAATGGGCAGAAAGATATGTCCCAGCCATATCTGCGGTATTCATTCCAGGAATGGAGAATTGGAAGGCGGACTTTCTAAGTCGCCAGCAATTATGCCCAGAGGAAGGGTCCCTTCACCCCGAGGTTTTCTGGACAATATGTCAGCGGTGGGGAACATCGGATGTAGACCTTCTAGCATCCAGATTCAATGCAAAGGTGGACAGGTTTGTCTCTCAGACAAGGGATCCCCTAGCTTGCGGCTCGGATGCCCTAGTGTTCCCTTGGGATCAGTTCAAGCCGATATATGCATTCACACCGCCACAATGGTTACCTCGATTAATCCGCAGAATCAGGGTAGAAAAGAAACCAGTGATTCTGGTGGCTCCAGCGTGGCCCCGAAGAGCGTGGTACGCAGAGATTGTAAAATGTCAGTGGGGAGTCCTTGGACTCTCCCACGTCGTCCGGACCTGCTTTCGCAAGGACCGATATACCACCCTTCCTTACCAGCCCTAGGTTTGACGGCCTGGCTATCAAAGCCCACATTCTAAAAAAGAGAGGGCTCTCTAATCCTGTGGTATCTACCATGATCAATGCCAGGAAGCCGGTATCCAGGCAGATCTATTATAGAATCTGGAAGGCGTACATCGCCTGGTGTGAGGCCAAGAAATGGCATCCACATAAATACGTAATAGGTAGGAGTCTGGACTTCCTACAGTGGGCTGTAGATAGGAAGCTTGCCTTGAGTATTATCAAAGGTCAGTTTTCGGCCTTGTCAATATTTTTTCAAAGGCCCTTGGCTTCGCATTCACTAGTCAAAGCCTTTATACAAGGAGTGATGCGTATTAGTCCTCCGGTTAATATTCCCATATGTCCATGGGATCTAAACTTGGTTCTGTCGGTTCTACAGAAACAACCATTTGAACCATTACAGCATATTTCTTTGGTTCTTCTCACCAGGAAATTGATTTTTCTAGTAGCTATTTGTTCGGCTAAAAGAGTGTCGGAATTAGCCGCTATGTCCTGTAAGGAGCCATATCTGGTTATCCATAAGGATAGAGTAGTCTTACGCCCTCATCCAGCCTTTCTTCCTAAGGTGGTATCGAGGTTTCATTTGAACCAAGATGTGGTTCTTCCTTCTTTTTTCCCCAAACCTACTTCGGTAGAGGAAAAGTTATTGCATTCTTTGGATGTAGTAAGAGCAGTTAAAGCTTATCTAAAAGCCACTGCTCAGATTCGCAGAACGGATACTTTGTTTATTCTGCCGGAAGGCCCCAGAAGGGGTCAGGCAGCGTCAAAATCGACTTTAGCCAAGTGGATTCGACAGGTCATAATGCAAGCCTATGGCTTGAGAAGGAGACCGCCTCCGTTCAAAGTTAGAGCGCACTCCACGAGAGCAGTTGGAACTTCATGGGCAGTGCATCACCAGGCCTCCCTGGCTCAAATCTGTAAGACCGCAACATGGTCTTCAGTACATACGTTTACTAGGTTCTACCAGGTGGACGTTAGAAGTCAGGAGGTTGTCGCCTTTGGGCGCAGTGTGTTGCAGGCCGCAAAAGATCCTCATGTCTGATAGCGCTCAGCTTATGTATGGTGTATCCCCCCCCCTCATTGGGCATTGCTTTAGGACATCCCATTAGTAATGACTATGTCGCTCTGTGTCCCGTGATGTACGAGAAAGAAAATAGGATTTTTATAACAGCTTACCTGTAAAATCCTTTTCTTGGAGTACATCACGGGACACAGAGCTCCCGCCCCTCTTTAGGGACACTTATTGCTTTGCTACAAAACTGAGGTGCTCCCGGATGGGAGGGGCTTATATAGGGGAGGGTACTTCCGGTTTTGGAAGTTGCCAGTGCCAGCACCTGAAGGTATCTATATAACCCATTAGTAATGACTATGTCGCTCTGTGTCCCGTGATGTACTCCAAGAAAAGGATTTTACAGGTAAGCTGTTATAAAAATCCTATTTTTCCCTAGTGCGTTTCTCTCCTGATGATTCCTTCCAGGCATAACTTCCACTCTCGTTGCCATGGGAGATCGCAGTCTCCCAGCAGAGCTTTGCTGGCTCTCTCCAACATGCTGTATTGGCTCCTCCGGAAGCCACTTGTCACGACCCATGGGAGGCACACCCCTTGGTCCACAGACAGCCCGACTGGCCTCCTCTGTGTTGCTATGGGCAACCACTCTCTGTCCTGGCCTTTGATCAGCCTCTCTTCTGGCATATAACACAGGCTTCGCAGACCTTTGTTTTGCTAGGTAGCTTTGCACTGGAGCCAGGGACAAAAGGCACTTGGAGACTGCATGCCCCCACTCACTGCACCGCAAACAGCGCACTTGGTTCCATGTCTTGTCAGGGTTTCCCACCCTGCATCTGCTGGACCCTGTCTCAAGCTGTGTCACTTTCACACTTTTCACAACAGCTGCTGGTTTAACTGCAGCAGTGTTGCCAGGGACAACAACACCCCTCTCCCAGGCATGGACATCCGGCAGCTCTCTTTTTGTATGGAAGGTTGGCTTGCCTTCCACTTTAGCTTGGTCCAATCCTGCCAGGTGTCGCTTGCACCAATCCACTGCAGATTCAAACGCTGGTGGACTCTCCACACTAGCAGTCATCTGTGCATTCATTGCACCAGGGTTGCTAGGGACAACAGCAGCCCTCTTTTCCCTTGGAAAACTCTGTTTAGGCATGTATGGGGTTCGATCAGGCGGTAACAACCCCTCCAGCCACAGAGCTCTATCTATCATCTCAGCCATCCTTGCTTCTTTTAGGCGTTTTGATCGCCCCATCCTTGCAGTCTTGCACACAGCAACTTGTAACAGTTCTTGGCGGAGAAAAGGGAAAAAAAAAAAATCTGTTTGTTTCTCCTTTCACAGGTACACAACCTGCATGCAACAGTCCATCAAATAAACTTATGCGCAATGCAGTTTGCCTGGCTGCCACACACAGCTAGCAGCAGTTCACTGCAGAGAAAAAAATATTGACTTTTTGTTCACAGGTACACCACCTGCAACAAATTGGAGCACTGTCTCTTTAAGGCTAGTTACCTTTCGCTTGCAGGTTCTCCTCACCTGCACACACACAGATTATGCAGTCTCATGCACCAAAAACACAGTTCATATAACAGATGAACTTACTTGATTGTAGGGATCTCAGATTGTGCCCGCATTCTCCACCACTTGTAAAGGACTAGCATCAAGTGTAGAGCTTGAAGGACACCGCCACTCGCTGGTTCTTCTTTTTAAGGGTTGTTTGCCCATTTTTATTAAAAGAAGTTCAAAACAAAATCAAAAGGTTTTCCCTCGCAGGGGTTTCAGTACTCCTTTTCAACAACAAAATGACATTCAGCCTCCTGGCTTATACATACAGCAGTGCTGCTCAGGCCTTCCACTTCAGGCTCTTGTCTGTCTCCTATAGACTATTCCATCTGCAACACCATCCATTTGGATAGCAGCCCCTTGCTGCTCTGACCCTCAGACCTGGGTCTCTGGCTTCCACTGTGCACACAAGCACTCTCTGACTTCTCCAGTGCACACTTGCACTTTATGGCTTCCCCAGTGCACACCTGCACTCGTCGGGAGGGTGGGGCCCAGAATGCTGGTCCTGATTCTACTATCAGGCCCACACACACCTGAACAATCAGTGTGCAGTTGAGTCTCAAAACCCGGATCCAGGACTGGGGATTTCATCCCACCCGGATCTCTAAGAAATCCCCAAGCTCCGGGTCCCAAAGTGGACTTTAGTAAATCATGAGGAAACTGAAAAGCCAGTTTCCTCCCAAACAAGCAAATACCCTGGAGCCCCTCAACCTGCCTGGTTGAGAATCCTGTATTCATACACTGGTGGGGTACCACACTACCACAACACACATATAAAGACACATTCATCGGGGTGCCTTCCTATGAAAATGTTGATTGCACTACACGTTATTTAGGAGTGATAGCAATAATTCTAGGGCCACTATTCACAGTTAGCTCTAAACAAATTGCCTGTAAAGGGTTTATAAGGCATCAAAGGTCGTCATTTCACAGGCATGCGCAATTTTAAGGCAATTTTAAGGCTTGGCATAGTTGGTATCTGTTTACTCCGCACAACCTAATCTTTTATATTTTGGAAAAAAAACAGGTGGTATATTGCATTTGTGTGCCCTAAAATTGAGTTTAGTGTATTCTCTACTGAAATTTTGCTCTTGATAAACCAACCTGATAGACAGATAATCAAAGGCTGATCACTTACATATAATTGCTGCATGAGAGATTACATGCTAGTAGTCGCCTCCAGCATCTAATCATGGAAACCCCCCCCCCCCGCTGGGGTTCTCACACATGAACGGAGTACGGGTGCATTCGCAGGTGTGAATGCATCCTAAACCTGTATAAATCCCTTGCGATCCAGGGCTTTTTTTGGACATGCAATAGATTGTCTTACAAGCGCTGCTTTGTTTTGCAGTCAACATGGCAAATCTTGATATCGGCTTTTAGAAATATATAGTACTTTGTAATACCATATGTAGCGGGGTGTTCCCCTATATTGGGAAGAAACTACATTACCCATAACCCCATTCTTGTTGTGACGTTCCACCGCAGAGACTCATGGGAGGGGTTATAAAAGGAAGAGGCGGGGCCGGGCTCGGCCTCTTTGGCGACACAAGACTTCACGGACGGATCCTCCTGTGCGGATGTGTCGGAGGGGCAAGGCCTGAAGCCTGAGGCCTTGCTCTGCACCGAAGAGCCTTCCATCCTCCCCTCTGCGAGCCTGGGTGGCATCTGACTTTGTGAGCTACCGCCTTGTCGGATCGGGGACCCGATCGTTGGAGAGATCGAGAGTGTGTGACACGGCCGGTGGAGGTTTTCTCGGACTGGATCCGTAGTCCGGCGGGTGAGAGGGCATAAGCCCAGCTTAGATACTGTTGCTGTGTATAGGCCTATAGACTGCCGTGGCCTACAAGTTATTTTCATACCCCTTGGATTACAAAGTTATACTCTGTTTAAGTGCACCACCATTACAGACCTGCCGGTGAAGAAAGAAGGACTAAGCTAAATATTAGAACCAGGCCTGGTGGGGATTCTAGCGTGTTTGATTGCTGCGCCATAGGGCACTTAGTTAACGGTCGCCCGTATGGCGCACTTGTAGCGTGTGTTACTATATAGTGTGTTAGAGTGGCAGGACGCTGCCCTTAGGAGTGATTGTTTAGAACTGTAATTATTGTTACCCCTTTTATTCATATTGAGAATTGATGAGTAAAACAATTTACCTATTACAATTCATTACTGTGTCCTTGCTTAGTTATTCTATTGCATAGGACATATCATTGATTGTTAGTACTAGCTGTGCCAGAAGGGGATTGAGCCTATTGCCGGGGGTTGGCGGAGCTGCACTCAGGGCCCAAAATCTAATTCTGCGGCCTCCTTAGTTGGAGGTATCGCTACACGTGGGGGTCTCGTCCGGGATCCTGATGCAGCAAGCGAACGCCAGAAGTGCCGGCATGGACCCCATGGATCCAAGAGCGGTAGAAGAGTGGTGCAAAGCCGCTAATACAGAGCCAAAACAGTCGATAGCCATTAGCCTTCCTGGCGAGAAATGGTCAAGTGAGACGGTAGAGGAACTGCTGAGTTCAGTGTCCCCAGATCACACACCGTGGGTGATAGACATGAAGACAGACCCAAACATCTCATATCAATACGCATTAGTGGAATATTGGGACGGGATGCCAGAGGCCTGTAAGCACAAGTGTCTGCGGACGCCAGACAACAGAACATTTAGGCTGGCGCACGCAATAACTGTAGAAAGGGAACCATCCCCTACGGGATCGCCACAGGCTGCGGCCCGAACTACACCTGAAAGAGAAGACAGGGCGCCACCTCCGGTGGCACCTGCATCGGCCACTGCTATATCACCAGAACTGATAAATGCAATAGGGGATTTGCTAGCCAAATGTCAGAAGACAAGTACGGTGCATGTGGAAACTAGCTACCGGAGACTAAAAATATTCTCGGGGAAGCTCCCTGTCCCGGCAGGGGAAGAAGATTTTGATACTTGGGTGGAACAGGCATTACAGGCAGTGGAGGCATGGGAGGTGCCGGAGGCACAGAAGAGGCAGCGAGTGTTAGAAAGCCTTAAAGGTGCAGCAGCAGAAGCAGTGAAAAGTTTCCGGTTTGGGAATGCAGGGTGCACGGCGCAGGATTGTCTAGCTATGCTGCAGGAAGAGTTTGGTCAATTAGACAAGGTGACAGAGACGGTCTACCAGTTTGAACACACTTTCCAAAAACCGGAGGAGAAACTTTCCGAGTATGTCAGAAGGCTAAACAGGCTGCTGTGCAAGATTGTGTTAAAGAAAGGGATGAAGCCCCAAGATGCCGATGCGGCAAGAATGAAGCAAGTCTTAAAGGGAGCGCTACGCTCCGATCCAGTCTGGCTGCACCTGAAAACCTTGGGAGGAGGAATGTTGCTGACTTATGCTGATTTAATAAAAATTATCAGAGATGAGGAGGCGCTGCAACAGGACCAGCAGAAGGATAAGACAAGTGTTGTACCCGCACAGGTGCTGGTCAATCCAGTGATGACCCCTGAAAGAGAGGCGGAGATAGACACCCTAAAAACTCAGATGTCCAAGGTATTAGAGATATTGACCTCTCTGATAGCAAAAGACACAGAGTGTCCCAAGAAGAAGGAAAGTCCAAGGAAGGAATTGTTCCCGATTGCCTCAGCACCCGAACCTTTACAAGAATGGGGAGATATAGTCTGCTTCAACTGTGGGGGAGTTGGCCACATTGCAGCCACATGTTCTAGTCCGAAGAAGAAGAGACCAGACAACCGCAAGCCGGCGGGAAACTTCAGAGGGCCCCGGTGAAGGAGTCAACCGGGTGCCCACCATCTTCAGTAAACTCCAAGTTGAATGCAAAGAAAAACAAAAAGAGAGATAGAACACCAAAGGGGAAACATAATACCCCTCAACAAAGCTATACTCCAAGAAGAAGGGGGGAGACCCCTCAGGAGAGGCACGGCACCCCCCAAAGGGGGTGCCCACCCAAGAAAAATAATAGTACACCTCAGCGGGTTCCTACACCCATTAAAAGGAGGGAAGTCAGTGCATACCAGGCTCAAGAAAGGTTCAAGTCCAAAGGGAATAGGACAAGAGAAAGTCCAAAGGGAAAAGGTCTGAAGAAGGCAGCTCCTGCCGGACCATATCCAGAGAAGCTGGTAGGCCCATCCCCTATAGTGCCCATTCAAGTGGAGGGAGTCTACACCAGGGGCCTCCTGGACACCGGGGCACAAGTGACCCTACTATACCGGGACTTCTACGACAGGCACCTGAGTCATCTGCCTATCCAGAAGATAGAGGAGCTGGAAATATGGGGAATTGGAACCCACAGTTTCCCTTACGATGGCTACCTTCCCGTCCAAATAACCTTTGACCCATCCGTGGCTGGGAAGGCCGAAGTGTTTGACACCCTGGCAGTTGTGTGTCCTAGGCCGCCTGGAGCCAACAAGAATTCCCTTATAATAGGGACGAACACGGACCTGGTCCGAAGACTCCTGACCCCTCTAGTGACAGAAGAAAGACAAGCAGCTACCAAGATCCATCCCATGCTGAAGACAGCCTACCAACGGCTGGTCCAAGAGCGGGAGACCCCTGGAGAGGAGATAGGGAAGGTGTGGAGACTTGGAAGAGAAGGGGTAGTGTTGCAGCCCGGTGAAGTAACCTGTCTCAGGGCCACTGTGAAGCTTACTTGGGAACAGCCTGGTCCCTTTGTCATGCTGGAGTCAGACCCAAGGGGTGAATCCTCAGGCCTGGAGGTGATACCGGAAGTGATTCCGCTGAAGGTCCTGAAGAAGGCCCATTATAGAGTTCCAGTGAGTGTTAGGAATACTACCAAAGACCCCATGGACATCCCAGCCAGAATGTTGCTAGGCCAGGTGAGCCCGGCGGCCCCTGTTACCTTGTCAGAAGTGAAGAGGACAGGTGAAGAAGCGGATGTTTGGGAGAAGCTGACCATGGAAAACCCGAATCTGTCCAGGGCTTGGAAAGAGAGAGCCAAGGCCCAGTTGAATAGATGGGAGAAGATCTTCTCTAGGGATGAGTTTGATGTGGGGTGTGCAAGAAGTGCCACCCATCGGATCCGCCTCCAAGAAGATAAGCCCTTCCGAGAGAGAGTCAGGCGGGTCCCGCTAGCAGATCTGGAGGATCTGAGGGAACAACTTGCAGAACTCAAGAGGACTGGTGTGATACGGGAGTCCAGAAGCCCCTATGCCTCTCCCATAGTAGTGGTCCGAAAGAAGAATGGATCATTGAGGCTCTGTATAGACTACAGGACTCTCAACAGGAGAACCATACCTGACCAATACACCACTCCGAGGATAGAGGATGCCCTACAGAGCTTGTCTGGAGCCAAATGGTTCAGCGTTATGGATCTCAAGAGTGGGTACTATCAGATTCCGATGCACCCAGCAGACAAGGAGAAGACAGCTTTCATAACCCCAGTGGGGTTCTTCGAATTCGACCGGATGCCCCAAGGTCTGTCTGGAGCCCCAGTGTCAGGGAAATTCCCCGTCTGTTGTCACCAATCTGCGCTCAGTGCGCATGGGCGGCAAAACGGCGCATCGGCGCATGCGCGTGCGTGGCGGGACGACGCTTCGGCGTGCTCGGGTGCGCGCACCGGCGCAACGACGAATGCGCGTGCGCAATAGCTCGCCAATGGGTCTACAGGCGGGCCTATTTAAACAGACGCAGTAACACTATCTGGTTGCTGGTTTGTCAGCTTTACTGTGTTTCTTGTGCCTGAAAGAAGTTAAAGTTCTCCTGCTGTGACCCGGACCGGATTTGACTACGCTTCTGCTTCTCCTGAACCTGACCCCTTGGCTTGCTAAACGGTCTTCTACCTCTCTCCTTGTGCTTGACCCTCGGCCTGTGACCCGGATCTGCTGCCTGTCTCCAGCCCTCTACCTTCTGCCTGTACCCTGGACTTCTTGCCTAACCTGACTATACTGGTGCTTCCTGCTAAACCCCTAAACGGACTTGTGCCTTGCTACTGGTTGCTGTTTGACCCTGTCTACCCTTGGTGTTTGACTCCTGGCCTGTTCTTCAGACTCATCCCTGCTAGATTCTTCAGCAAGACACCTCTACCTGCTGGTGGCCAGTGCTCCCTCGTGCTGTCCTCTCCCTGTCTCACCTCCAGGGGGCGGAGTGCGCTTGGGTGCAAGGGTGAACCACTCTCGGCATCTCGGCCTCAGTAAGTACGTAGCTTGACACCCAGCTACTTTCCAACGTCTCATGGAGAAGACAGTAGGGGACATGAACTTGATCGAAGTCCTTGTATACCTAGACGATGTCATTGTCTTTGGGAGAACCTTGGAGGAACATGAAGAGAGGCTGGAGAAAGTGTTGAGAAGACTCAGTGAGGAAGGACTTAAGCTTTCGCCTGAGAAGTGTCGGTTCTACCAGTCTTCTGTGAACTATCTGGGGCACATAGTATCTGAAGAAGGGGTGGCCACAGACCCTGAGAAATTGGAGGCAGTTACCTCCTGGCCACAGCCCACCACAGTAACAGAACTCAGATCCTTCTTGGGCTTCTGCTCCTACTATAGAAGGTTTGTGGAGGGATTTGCTCGAATTGCTAGACCATTGAATGAGTTGCTCAAGACTGAAGGAGAGGAGGATGGATCGGGGCCCAGGAGGCCAGGAGAGTCCATCAGAGATCAGTGGAATCAGAGGTGTGAAGAGGCTTTCCAGGAATTGAAGAGGAGCCTGACCACTGCACCAGTCTTGGCCTATGCAGACCCAACCAAACCCTATGAACTGCACGTGGATGCTAGTCACGACGGTCTGGGAGGAGTACTTTACCAAGAACATGAGGGGCAATTGCGGCCTGTTGCCTATGTGAGTAGAAGCCTGACCCCCTCTGAGAAGAACTACCCCACTCACAAGCTGGAGTTCCTGGCCCTCAAGTGGGCGGTAGTAGACAAGCTCAAAGACTACCTGTACGGAGCAGAGTTCACTGTGAAGACCGACAACAACCCCCTTACCTACCTGTTCACCACGGCCAAGCTGGATGCCACTGGACACAGGTGGCTGGCCGCACTGTCTGGATTCAACTTCAGCCTTAAGTATAGACCAGGAGTGGGGAATCGAGACGCAGACGCCTTGTCCAGAAGATCTCATTCCCCGACCCTTGAAATAGAAGATTGGACCCAAGTGGCACCGGACGGGGTGCAGGCCCTTTGTCAAGGAGCTGCATTCCAAGCCCGAGGATGCTCCAGAGCAGAGGAAATAGGAGTTACCACGGTGGGAGTCCCCAAACACTACTGTGGAGTAGCTCAATTGGAAGAGGGCAACCTACCAAGATTGTCCAAAAAGGAATTAAGAGGTGACCAATTGGAAGACCCCATGGGGAGATTGGTCCTGGAGGCCTTGAAAAATCAGGATCCAAACATACTCATGCGTCAACCCTCCAAAGAAGCTCGCCTACTGAGGAAGGAGTGGGATAGGTTGCAGTTGCATCAGGGAGTGGTCTACCGAAGGGGCCCCTCTGATGATTCAGAAGATAAGTGGCAGATGTTCCTCCCAGAGAAACATCGGGAGACTGTTTTGATGGCCTTGCATGACAATCATGGCCACCTAGGGGCTGAAAGGACTTTTCAACTTGTCAGAAGTCGGTTCTATTGGCCCTGCATGAGGGCAGAGGTAGAGGAGTACTGCCACTCATGTGCGCGATGCATCCAGAGGAAGACTTTGCCCCATCAAGCTGCCCCAATGGGCCATCTACAGAGCCAAGGGCCGATGGACCTGGTGTGCATTGACTTTCTCTGCCTCGAACCCGACCTGAGTGGACTAGGAAATGTTCTGGTGATAACCGACCATTTCACCCGGTATGCCCAGGCCTTCCCCACCAAAGATCAGAAGGCCTCCACCGTGGCCAAGGTACTTATGGAGAAGTATTTTGTCCATTATGGGCTGCCACAGAGACTCCATTCAGATCAAGGGAGGGACTTCGAGAGTAAGCTGATCCGGAAGCTCTTGGATTCGTTGGGAATCAGGAAGACTCGAACTACACCTTACCATCCTCAGGGAGATGCTCAGCCGGAAAGGTTCAATCGAACCCTGCTCAACATGTTGGGGACTCTGGAAAGCGAGAAAAAGCAGCATTGGAGCAAACACATAGCAGCCATGGTACATGCTTACAACTGCACCATCAGTGATGCTACAGGCTATTCCCCATATCGACTCATGTTTGGGAGAGAAGCGAGACTACCGGTGGACCTGGCTTTTGGCACCTCACTGGACCATTCCTCCGTCACCTCTCACAGAGGATATGTGGATAGGCTCAGACACAGCCTGAAAGTAGCCTATGAACAAGCTCAAGCGGCCTCAGATCAAAGGGGAGCTCGGAATAAGAAAAATTACGACCTGAAGGTCCGGGTACAAGACCTACAGCCCGGGGATCGAGTACTGTTGCGCAATCTGGGAGTCCCCGGAAAGCACAAGCTTGCAGACAGATGGAGATCTGAACCTTATGTCATCTGCAGGAAGTTGCCGGGCCTACCTGTCTACAAGGTGAAGCCAGAGGGAAAGGTAGGCCCACTGAAGACATGGCATCGAAACCACCTGCTCCCACTGACGGAGGCAGTTAGAATACCTTCCGTGGGAGACTCCCCTGCACCGGCCTCTATCCTGGATACTCCTAGACCGCACACTCGGTCACAGACCTCCCGAGCTGGAAATGGAGAGGCCTCCCAACTTAGTGGAGATGAAGAAGGAGAGCTTGATTGGCTGTGGTCTTCCCCAACTCCAGGAACTTCTATCATAGATCTTCCAGTCACCCAAGATACCACAGATGAAACGCTGAACCCAGAGGCTACAGAATTCATCCCTTTCAGTCCTTCAACAGATTACTGGGAAGATGCCCATGATAGTTACTCCGAGGAAGAGGAGCCTGAGGCGCCAGAGCCAGAGATTCCAAGAGAGCAAAGAGCTCGAAGAGTCATTAAACCTCCTAAGAAGCTGACCTACCCCCAGATGGGGAACAGTTCGGAAGACTCTGTGGTCACTGCTAGGAGAAATGCTGAGATTCCGGATCCCTCCACTGTCCATTTGGTGGAGGGCAACCCCAGCTCACTCTCTGGCACAGTTAGTCAGGCCACCCAAGATAATGTGACCTGTGGGCAAGGGAATTCAACCCCTCAGTTATGGTGGGAATCCCCTATCCCAACATCGTTTTCAGAATTGTCCAATGTTGTATATAGTTGTTGCTAAAATTTATCTTTGGGGACCAAAGAGTTTAAGTGGGGGGAGTGTGTAGCGGGGTGTTCCCCTATATTGGGAAGAAACTACATTACCCATAACCCCATTCTTGTTGTGACGTTCCACCGCAGAGACTCATGGGAGGGGTTATAAAAGGAAGAGGCGGGGCCGGGCTCGGCCTCTTTGGCGACACGAGACTTCACGGACGGATCCTCCTGTGCGGATGTGTCGGAGGGGCAAGGCCTGAAGCCTGAGGCCTTGCTCTGCACCGAAGAGCCTTCCATCCTCCCCTCTGCGAGCCTGGGTGGCATCTGACTTTGTGAGCTACCGCCTTGTCGGATCGGGGACCCGATCGTTGGAGAGATCGAGAGTGTGTGACACGGCCGGTGGAGGTTTTCCCGGACTGGATCCGTAGTCCGGCGGGTGAGAGGGCATAAGCCCAGCTTAGATACTGTTGCTGTGTATAGGCCTATAGACTGCCGTGGCCTACAAGTTATTTTCATACCCCTTGGATTACAAAGTTATACTCTGTTTAAGTGCACCACCATTACAGACCTGCCGGTGAAGAAAGAAGGACTAAGCTAAATATTAGAACCAGGCCTGGTGGGGATTCTAGCGTGTTTGATTGCTGCGCCATAGGGCACTTAGTTAACGGTCGCCCGTATGGCGCACTTGTAGCGTGTGTTACTATATAGTGTGTTAGAGTGGCAGGACGCTGCCCTTAGGAGTGATTGTTTAGAACTGTAATTATTGTTACCCCTTTTATTCATATTGAGAATTGATGAGTAAAACAATTTACCTATTACAATTCATTACTGTGTCCTTGCTTAGTTATTCTATTGCATAGGACATATCATTGATTGTTAGTACTAGCTGTGCCAGAAGGGGATAGAGCCTATTGCCGGGGGTTGGCGGAGCTGCACTCAGGGCCCAAAATCTAATTCTGCGGCCTCCTTAGTTGGAGGTATCGCTACACATACTTTAAATAATATACTTTTAGAAATGAGAGAAAAAAAATGGTGAAAAAAAAAACAATTTTCAACCACAAAGTTTTCAACCACATAAAAAATGAAGCACAGTTTTTTTTTTTTTTGTTTCTGAAATTATTTGTAATTTGTCTGAAAATCAAACAATACAAAACTTGCAGAAACAATGGTGTATATTTTAGATGTTACATACAAGTACATCAAATCCATCCTATGTGTGTGATTATAGGTCAGTATTACATTGTATATCCCTGTATGTTGCGGTCATTTAGGTGCTTATCTTTTAGACCATCGATGCTCCCCGCTGAGACCACCGCCTGTGGAAGGGAATTCCACATCCTTGCCGCTCTTACAGTAAAGAACCCTCTACGTAGCTTAAGGTTAAACCTCTTTTCCTCTGGCCACATGTCTTGTTAAACTCCCTTCCGCGAAAAAGTTTTATCCCTACTGTGGGGTCACCAGTACGGTATTTGTCAATTTAAATCATATCCCCTCTCAAGCGTCTCTTCTGCAGAAAGAATAAGTTCAGTGCTCGCAACCTTTCCTCATAACTAATATCCTCCAGACCCTTTATTAGCTTTATTGCCCTTCTTTGTACTCTCTCCATTTCCAGCACACCCTTCCTGAGGACTGGTGTCCAGAACTGGACAGCATACTCCAGGTGCGGTCGGACCAAAGACTTGTAGAGCGGGAGAATTATCGTTTTATCTCTGGAGTTAATCCCCTTTTTAATGCATGCCAATATTCTGTTTGCTTTGTAGCAGCAGCTTGGTGCCATGCATGCCATTGCTGAGCCTATCATCTACTAGGACCCCCAGGTCCTTTTACATCCTAGATTCCCCCAGAGGTTCTCCCCCCAGTGTAAATGTTATTTATGAATATTTTTTCTCACACTTTGACTTGACAACAAAGACCTTATCTTTCAAAATATATTTAAAGACCCCAAAAGTTACACCGTTTTGAATAGAAGAACACAATTGTTAAACTGTGAATGTTTTGAACATTTGGAATGAATAGTTTTATTTTATGTTTACTTGATATTTATTTATTTATTTTATTTAAATTTTTATTTAATGGTATGCAGCAGATACAATAAAAGGGTAACTTCGCAAAAACATACATACAATCAGTAGTTAACATCATTAGCACGGCTAATACTCCAGGATATACTGCGGAAGAGTAAAGCACATACATGTGGTAACAAGGAAGATAATGCTAATAAAAGAGTGCCGTGACCCTTCCGACCAGTCTGCGCTAAAGGCAGTCTTTCCTTTTTGAGGAAAAAGAGAGAACAGACAGGTCATTGTGGGAAGTCTATATGTGTATTACTAGGTTCCTCGCACACCACCCTTTTATTTTATTTTTTCTAAATACATAGAATCAAATTGAGGTCAGAGATAGACCGAAGGGAGAGAAAGAATACTGGAAAAAGAAAAGAGAGAGAGAGAGAAAGGAAGAAAAAGAAAGAAAGAAGGGGGGTGGGGATGGGGGGTGGGGTTACGAGGAAGCGGGAGCTGTGTCATCTCACGGGAGCCAGGGTCGCCAGGATCGGTCAGACAGTAGGATTCACTGGCAATACTCTTGATCAGGCATATTTGAGAAATTCATCGGAGAAGCGGAATTGGACCCAATAAAACCATCTGGTCTTGTGTTCCTCTGACTTATCTCGCAGAACCGATGTCAAGTCTTCCATTTGCTCTATATCCTTCACCCTTGCGAACCACTGCGCCACCGTTGGCGCGGATTGTTGTTTCCATAGGGGCAGGATGCACGCTCGTGCAGCATTAAGAAGGTGTTTGAGAAGGGATTTATGATAACGTTTCTTTGATAAAGGGGTAAGGTTTAGTAGAATTGCGGCCGCGTCGTCCTGTAGGGAAATGTCAGTGAATTTATGTATGAGTTTGAGGACTGGTTCCCAAAACGTTTTGAGCACATGGCATTTCTAGAAGATGTGCAAGATGGTTCCCTGGTGAAGACCACAGTGCCAGCAGCTATCCGTTTGTCTGGGCAACATCTTTGCCAAGACTGGTGCGGTCCTATACCAGCGTGTAATTATTTTATATGTGGTCTCCTGATATTTGCTGCATAGAGAGGACTTCTGTGCAAAGAAGAGTATGCTTTCTTTTTGTGGTTCTGAGAATGTAACTCCCAAGTCCCTCTTCCATTTTGCCAGGTACGGGGGATCCTTAGTGGCATGGAGTTCCAACAAAGATTTGTAGGACGCAGAAAGAGAACCCCGGATCGGACCCTCTCCAAAACAAAGTTCCTTAAAAGAGTGAAGTTTTTGGATGAATAGCGCTGGTTTAGGCAATGAGCCAAGAAAGTGTGAGCACTGAATAGTCCTCCAGTAATCTAACGTTAGAGGAGCTCGCTTAGAGGCACAGTCCAGGGAACCAGGCGGAAGACTGCAAAAACTGGGAAGCCCTCGGGAGTCCCTGTGGGGCTTGCGTATGGAAAGTGGGGTCAGTGAGGCCGGGTGTGAACCCTGGATGTCCAACAAGTGGTGTCATTGGAGAGGGAAAATTACACAGCGAAGATAGACGAGAAAACCTGTGCATTTCCGCAAGAGTTGGGCCAATTAACGGATGAGCCATCAAATGGGTAGTGTGGATTTTTTTCTACTAACGGTAAGCCAGCGAGTGGGGCACGAGCGGCCTCCCGTTCCAATGCTACCCTCAATTTCGTGTCGCCATGCCGACACTAGTCAACAACCCTGGCCAAGTGTGTCGCAGTGTAATACAGCGCGGGATCTGGGAATCCAAGACCGCCTCTGAGCTTGGGTCTCAGCAATAACGTTCTGCCGGGCATGTATGTTTTCCTCGCCAGATGAATTTAATAAATGCTGATCGGACCGCGTGAAAATAAGACTGGGGTATTGTAACGGCACCCCAAATACGAAAGGGGGTAACAAACGCCGTTTAGATATCTTCCCTCTCCTGGACACAAATTCCCTGTCGATCCTCCACAGCCAGACGACCCCTTCCCATAGGAATTAATCCTTCTGAAAGAACGAGACGCACTCTGTATCTTTCTAGGATCGAATCAATTTATTGAGAAAAACATTGTAACTTTTATACCCATCCAATACTGCATTAACCTAAAATGAACAATGGTCCAGCTCCACCCACAACATAACAAGAGCCAATACACATTATTTTGACGTCTGCTAGGAGACAACAGGTTCTAATCCCCTTTATGTTTAAATAACTATGCATGACCTTTATATTCACCAGACTGTCTGGTACTTTACAATACACACAAGGACAGACTTAATTTCCCCAATCCACATCACCACACACAATGAACAGGTCTTTTAGAAGCTGCGATTCATTAGCATTACACTAGGCAGACAGGTGATTGAGGCTGAACACATCTCTCAATTAACCTGTAAAGTTCAGAATAAAACAATATTGTGGACTAATATTACTATTTCAATTTCAAGCAATCCAAGCCATATTCTTAATGTCCATGGTTTCCTGGCTCACCCTGTGTCCAACGTGACCCTCCTGTCACACATCTCCCCTTTCGGTAGGAGACTAACACAGGAGGTGACCCCAGACGGGTTGATCCCGAAGTTAGTCCATAGGTCCATTCTTCTAATGCCGGTATTCACACAGTACCCCAAATACATTGCTCCAAACAGAGCACTACTTACCCAGACAACCTCCGCCTCTCTCAGAGAACATACCCGCCACTGGGGAGAAGACAGGGTGACTGGGCTCAGTCCGTCATGCTGTTGGGGATCTGGGCCGACTGCCCCGCATCCCTGGGGTATACAAGTGGAGACTGAAGTCCCCTCCACTTGTGGTAGGTGAAAATCCCCCAGTGCTTGCAAAGCAAGGCTGACATCCTCCTGTCTCAGTGTCACACCATTTTCTGGGGTTGGGTCAGTGAGGACCGAAGTCCCATCCGGTACCACAGGAACTCCTTCTTCTGTTAGTTGAGAGCAGAGGCCCGCGGCACTCTGCTCTGTTGCCAGCTCTTGTGCTGGGTTGCTGTGAGTGGAGACTGCAGTCCCATTCACCGATATCCGCTCAAGTGGCAGTTGTGTGCAGCGGCCAGTAGCATTCTGCCCTGCTGCCAGTGATTCAGCTGGGGGTAAAAGCTTTACCACCTCAGCTTGTTGTTGGAGAGAGGGGCCAACTGCCCCGGCTCCCTGAAACTCCACAGTTGTTTCCGGTGCTGGGCAGAGGTTGCTATCATTCTGCCCTGTTGCCAGCACTTCTGCTGGGGACTCCACACCATCTGCTCTGGCTAACTGTTGGGGAGGGAAAAGGGCTGCTTCTCCTCCCTGCATCTCTGAAATCCCCTGGGAAAGAGGAACCATCACCTTCTCACCTCGGGCCTCCAAAACTGCCACGGTTGTAGAGCAGGGGTCTGTAGCACTCTGTCCTGCTGCCAGTACTTGAGCAGGCAATGCATAATCCATAACCTCCTCTGAACAGTCCTTTAAGTCCATACCTTCTGTAATCTGTGGCTGGGGAGGTGAGCCAACTGCCCTAGCTCCCTGGAACTTCATATCATCCACTTCGGCTTTAGGGATGGCAATCTTCAGATTTTCCACTGCCGATTCTTCAGCCAGGATTTCATAGTTGTCAACTGGTATTTCCTGATAGTCCCAGGCAAAGGTAGCACCACCCTGCTGCTGAGCAGATTCTAGCAGCTGTCTGCAGGCGATCTCAGATTGTCGCATTACCGCCATTCTCCACTCCTGTTGCCGCTCTAGTTCTCTCTTTTGTCGTGCATCCTGCAGCTGGATGCCTCTAATGGCTTCCTGTATGGCGATCTCTGATGGGTTAGCACCATATAATGCCAACCGCTGTCGCACTCGTTGCTGAAACAAATCTTCAACTGACCGCTGTCCTGCATCACCGTCTCTCTGGTCCATCTCGGCTAGCTCCCTGATCAAGGTGGCCTTGTTCTTTGTCCCACTGGTCCCTTCACGGCTCTCAAGTAGGTCTTTCAGCGTGGCTTTCCTGCAGGCTGCATAGCTGGTCATTCACTGTGGTGGCTTGGAGTGTCCCAGGAACTGGAGGGAAAATCCCGCTGCTGCCAACCAATGTAACGGCACCCCAAATACGAAAGAGGGTAACAAACGCTGTTTAGATATCTTCCCTCTCCTGGACACAAATTCCCTGTCGATCGTCCACAGCCAGACGACCCCTTCCCATAGGAATTAATCCTTCTGAAAGAACGAGACGCACTCTGTATCTTCCTAGGATCGAATCAATTTATTGAGAAAAACATTGTAACTTTTATACCCATCCAATACTGCATTAACCTAAAATGAACAATGGTCCAGCTCCACCCACAACATAACAAGAGCCAATACACATTATTTTGACGTCTGCTAGGAGACAACAGGTTCTAATCCCCTTTATGTTTAAATAACTATGCATGACCTTTATATTCACCAGACTGTCTGGTACTTTACAATACACACAAGGACAGACTTAATTTCCCCAATCCACATCACCACACACAATGAACAGGTATTTTAGAAGCTGCGATTCATTAGCATTACACTAGGCAGACAGGTGATTGAGGCTGAAGACATCTCTCAATTAACCTGTTAAGTTCAGAATAAAACAATATTGTGGACTAATATTACTATTTCAATTTCAAGCAATCCAAGCCATATTCTTAATGTCTATGGTTTCCTGGCTCACCCTGCGTCCAACGTGACCCTCCTGTCACAGGTATTTTGATTGGTAGTGTTTGTAAAAGGTACAGGAGTCTGGGCATCGCATTCATCTTAAGGACATAACATCGACCGAACCAGGACAGGGCCAGAGAGTCCCACTTTTTAAGATCCTTGGTTAAAGTTGATAAAAAAGGCTGGTAGTTGAGAGGGAAAATGTTGCTTAGGTTTGCGGGAATTTTTGTTCCCAAGTATTGGATCGAGCGGGCTGCCCATTTGAATGGAAAAAAGGGGCGTAATCTCGCCACTGTAAAATCCGACAGGCAGACATTCAGGTCCTTTGATTTTTGTAGGTTGACCTTAAACATGGATAGTGCACCATACCTTCTCAGCTCCTGTAGCAAAGAGGGCAAGGAGATGAGTGGTTCAGTGATGTAAAATAAGAGGTCATCAGCGTAGGCTGCCACTTTGTGTTGGTGCGGGTCGGCTTGAATGCCTCTAATAGACAGGTTACCTCTGATGTGGTGTAGGAAAGGCTCCAGGGAAAGAACAAACAGCAAAGGGGACAGGGGCCAGCTCTGTCTAGTGCCGTTTGAGATTGAGAAAGGGGCGGAGTTGTGTCGAATTACCCATACCGTTGCTGTAGGATTTTTGTATAGGGCTGCTATCCAGGACAGGATGGGGTCAGGCATTCCAACAAATTTAAGAGTTTCCTGGAGAAAGACCCAATCCACCCTGTCGAATGCCTTCTCGGTGTCTGTAGACTGAAGTAGAAGGGGAATGCGGGATCTTTTCGCTTTTGCTATGATGTCCAGGGTCCGGATAGTGTTGTCCCTGGCTTCTCTGGTCTGGATAAAGCCGACCTGGTCTGCCGAAACTACGCGTTGCAGCAAGCCATTTAGTCTAAAAGCTAAAATTTTGGTGAAGAACTTGACATCACAATTCAGGAGGGATATAGGCCTATAACTGCCACATTGCATTGGGTCCTTGCCCGGCTTATGTTTACTTGATATTAAGGAGATTTTTTTTTTGGAAAATAAATGAAAAATAGTTTCTAGTTTCTTTTTAGTTTGTTTTTTAATGTATTTAAGTAGACAATGTTAAAAAATACATGAACCTACTGCTCCTATACATGAGAACAGCACATAATTATGTCTTAGGCACTTAGTGGGAATATGGCAGGGCCCAGAAATAAGAAAGGCATTCCAGCTGTTATGGGCTAAAAACTGACATTTCAGTTTTGTGGCACCAAAATTTATTACCAGTGGCTCAGTGGTGGTAGGACCCCAGAAACTTGCCAAAAACCTTGCAAGTCTATATGGGGTGGAGGTATAACTTGGACCTTGAAAATTTATTGTTCAAAATGCACTTGCTTGGCAGCAAAGTTAGGAATAAAATATAAATACAAAAGTTGCAACAAAAGTCTCAATTCAATGACAGGTTTTGCAAACACAGTGATGGCATGCTAAAACCTGCATCCAATGCCGCATACACACGACTGTTTTTAATGACGAGAAAAATGTCTTTTTTTTAAATAGTCATTAAAAATGATCGTGTGTGGGCTTCAGAGCATTTTTCATGAAAAAATTGGAACATGCTCTAATTTTTCTTGTCGTTTTTCACGTCATCGTTTCTCTCGTCATGAAAACCGGTCGTGTGTAGGCTTTAACGACGTGAAAAAAAAATGTGCATGCTCAGAATCAAGTAGTAAGAGAAGGGAGCGCTCGTTCTGGTAAAACTAGCGTTCGTAATGGAGATAGCACATTCGTCACGCTGTAACGGACTGAAAAGCACGAGGCTGAAAAGCATGAATCGTCTCTCATCAAACTTTACTAACACGAGGATCAGCAAAAGCAACCCAAAGGGTGGCGCCATCCAAATGGAACTTCCCCTTTATAGTGCCGTTGTACGAGTTGTACGTCACCGCGCTTTACTCAAGCATTTTTTTACACGATAGTGTGTAGGCAAGGCAGGCTTGAGAAGAATCACGTCAAAAAAAACGCCGTTTTTTTCAATGACATTAAAAACGGTCGTGTGTACGTGGCATAACTGCGTGTTCAGCTACCTCTCCTGTACACAAGGATACCATAAAAGTGTGCCTTAGTCACTCAATGGGAACAAGGCAGGGCCTGGAAACAAGGAGGCACATATTGTCTATCAATGGCTGAAAAAAACTGGGTCAGTTCTTTTCCATGACTATATTGCATTTAGTGGTAGGACTGAAAATTCTGAATGAACCCTCTGCACACTGCGATACACTCTTTCTAGCAACTAGTTTACTGGGAAGAGTGTATAGTAGTGTGCAAAGAGTTCATTTAGAATTTTTTTGTGTTAACATGCAGTCATAACCCTTTAGCACCTGATGGATTTTATATATACAGTCATGGCCGCAATTGTTGGCACCCCAGAAATGTTTCCAGAAAATCACGTATTTCTCACAGAAAAGTATTGCAGTAACACATGTTTTGCTATACACATGTTTATTCCCTTTGTGTGTATTGGAACAAAACAAAAAAAGGGAGGAAAAAAAGCTAATTGGACATAATGTCACACAAAACTCCAAAAATGGGCTGGTCAAAATTCTTGGCACCCTTTCAAAATCGTGGATAATTAAGATTGTTTCAAGCATGTGATGCTCCTTTAAACTCACCTGGGACAAGTAACAGGTGTGGGCAATATAAAAATCACACCTGAAAGCAGATAAAAAGGAGAGAAGTTCACTTAGTCTTTGCATTGTGTGTCTGTGTGTGCCACACTAAGCATGGACAACAGAAAGAGGAGAAGGGAACTGTCTGAGGACTTGAGAATCAAAATTGTGAAAAAATATCAACAATCTCAAGGTTACAAGTCCATCTCCAGAGATCTAGATTTGCCTTTGTTCACAGTGCGCAACATTATCAAGAAGTTTGCAACCCATGGCACTGTAGCTAATCTCTCTGGGCGTGGACGGAGGAGAAAAATTGATGAAAGGTTGCAACGCAGGATAGTCCGGATGGTGGATAAGCAGTCCCAAACAAGTTCCAAAGAAATTCAAGCTTTCCTGCAGGCTCAGGGAGCCTCAGTGTCAGCGCAAACTATCCGTTGACATTTAAATGAAATGAAACGCTATGGCAGGAGACCCACGAGGACCCCACTGCTGAAACAGAGACATAAAAAAGCAAGACTACAGTTTGCCAAAATGTACTTGAGTAAGCCAAAATCCTTCTGGGAAAATGTCTTGTGGACAGATGAGACCAAGATAGAGCTTTTTGGTAAAGCACATCATTCTACTGTTTATCGAAAACGGAATGAGGCCTACAAAGAAAAGAACACAGTACCTACAGTGAAATACGGTGGAGGTTTAATGATGTTTTGGGGTTGTTTTGCTGCCTCTGGCACTGGGTGCCTTGAATGTGTGCAAGGCATCATGAAATCGGAGGATTACCAAAGGATTTTGGGTCGCACTGTAGAGCCCAGTGTCAGAAAGCTGGGTTTGCGTCCGAGATCTTGGGTCTTCCAGCAGGACAATGACCCCAAGCATACGTCAAAAAGCACCCAGAAATGGATGGCAACAAAGCGCTGGAGAGTTCTAAAGTGGCCAGCAATGAGTCCAGATCTAAATCCCATTGAACACCTGTGGAGAGATGTTAAAATTGCTGTTGGGAAAAGGCGCTCTTCCAATAAGAGAGACCTGGAGCAGTTTGCAAAGGAAGAGTGGTCCAAAATTACGGGTGAGACGTGTAAGAAGCTTATTGATGGTTATAGGAAGCAACTGACTTCAGTTATTTTTTCCAAAGGGTGTGCAACCAAATATTAAGTTAAGGGTGCCAAGAATTTTGACCAGCCCATTTTTGGAGTTTTGGGTAACATTATGTCCAATTTGCTTTTTTTCCTCCCTTTTTTTTGTTTTGTTCCAATACACACAAAGGGAATAAACGTGTGTATAGCAAAACATGTGTTACTGCAATACTTTTCTGTGAGAAATATTTGATTTTTTGGGGTGCCAACAATTTAGGCCATGACTGTATATGTGTATATATATATATATATATACATACATACATACATACAGTTGTGCTCATAAGTTTACATACCCTGGCAGGATTTATGAGTTTGTGGCCATTTTTCAGAGAATATGAATGATAACACGAAAACTTCTTTCACTCATGGTTAGTGTTTGGCTGAAAAAAGCAAATGTCACAAAGTATCCCACTTACAATACGCCAAACAGCACAGAGACAAGCCTCAGACCTTCTGGCACAAAATCATTTGGAGTGATGAGCCCAAAATTTAGCTTTTTGGCCACAACCATAAATGCTACATTTGGAGAGGAGTCAACAAGGCCTATGATGAAAGGTACGTTATTCCTACTGTGATACACGGAGGTGGATCGCTGATGTTTTGGGGACGTGTGAGCTACAAATGCACAAGCAAATTTTGTCAAAATTGATGGCAAGAGGTATGCAGTATGTTATCAAAAATACTGGAGGAACATTTGCATTCATCAGCCAGGAAGCTGCGCGTGGGACGTACTTGGACATTTCAACATGACAATGACCCAAAACAAGGCAACCAGTCATTGGCTACAGCAGAATAAAGTGAAGGTTCTGAAGTGGCCATCTCAGTCTCCTGACCTCAATATCATTGAGCCACTCTGGGGAGATCTCAAACGTGCAGTTCATGTAAGACAGCCAAGATCTTACAGGAACTGGAGGCTTTTTGTCAAGAAGAATGGGCAGCTTTACCATCTGAGAAGATAAAGAGCCTCATCCACTAATACCACAAAAGACTTCAAGCTGTCATTGATGTTAAAGGGGGCAATACACGGTATTAGGAACTGGGGTATGTAAACTTTTTATCAGGGTAATTTGGGTAGTTTCTGTTGTGATTATGATTTAAAAAGAGTAAACACAGTTGATTGATAATAAATGGCTTCAGCCAAACACTAACCATGAGTGAAAGAAACGTTTTTGTGTTATTATTCATATTCTCTGAAAAATGGCCAAGAAATCAAATTCTGCCACTTATGAGCACAACTGTATAAACAATATCTTATTTCATATATTTCAGCAGTATTAGGACCTTGTTTCAGCGATGTTTCAGTGCTGCACCTGATATCTTTTAGTATTATACATTGGAAGCAAATTCAGATACATATTATTTGTTATTTCCTTTATTGAGAATAAATAGTAAAAAATTTGAATAAAATTGCATTTTCCTATTTTTTTTCCCAACACAAAGTTTACATAATTTGCATACACAAAATATAGTCAACCAAATCTGCTGATTAAAATGATATCCCATTAGCAGTGGCAGCTGGTCAATGCTACATCCCCTCGGCAGACAGCCTCTTTACCTTAAGAGGCAGATGTCCTGCCCGGGATGACTCCGATCTCCTCTCCTCCTCCCTCCTCTGTCCGATCTGGGGAGTGCTGGATGCTGGATGGCTGAGCATCTACAGGTAAGCCATCCCTGGAGTCACAGTGGCGACTGGTGGGTCGGTCGGTCCTGCTTCCCGCGCGTCTCCTCCCTACTGCTCCTAGGCCAATGGGATCGCTTCTCCTTTCGGCCAATCAGGAAACGGGTCTCACAACCCGCTTCCTGATTGGCTGGGAGGAGAATCAGTGTGACAATAGCGAATATTAATTCACTATTGTCACACAACTGGGTGGGCTCAGGGCGCAGTACTCTGCGCCTCAAGCCCACCCTTTTTTGAAGCCTCTGGCTTTAATCATGTGCTTAAAAAAAAAATCCCCTATTGGAATCCATGCGTCCGGCACCCTGCATGTAGATCAGGGGGCCGGATGCATGGATTGCGGGGGCAGCGCCCGTGCACCCTTAATGGACGGGCCACCACTGCCCATTAGTTTGACTTTTATGTAATGTAGCAGAATGGTAAAGCTCAAAGTGAACGTACGCGTTTTACTTTTAGAAGAGCTTTATTTCCCTTTCAGTGCTACATTGCAATGCAATGGGGGGGGGGGGCAGTATGCATAAATTGTTAGTGTAAGATTAAGATAACATTAAGTTGGGTTGATCTCATCCGATGTCATTGTTGCAACTTAGGAATTATACTGGGGAGGAATTTTTTTTTGGCCTTATGCGCATGGTCGCTTGTGTCCATACAAAGTAATATTTTGGTGTGTTTTTGCACCCAAAAAGCACAGGTGCTACAGCAGCACTCATAATTAAATGGCTGTGCGCAGTTGTATGCTGGTATATACTGATACTAGAGTAAACCCGTAGGTGTATTCCCTTAGAAATGCATGGCTGTAGGTGGCTGTATGTAGGTTTACGTCAGTACTCACGTAAACATGCATATAGTGCAGTGATGGCGAATCTTGGCACCCCAGATGTTTTGGAACTACATTTCCCATTATGCTCAACTACACAGCAGACTGCATAAGCATCATGGGAAATGTAGTTCCAAAACATCTGGGGTGCCAAGGTTCACCATCACTGATATAGTTTATGGGAATTTGCTTGTACGCTATACGGGTAGTACTAGCGTATACCCACATACATCTGCACACAGCCATTAATTTCTCTTGTCAGCTGTAATCAGTACCTGTGCTTTCCAGGGGCAGAAAAACACATATTACGTGTGTGTATGTATATATACAGTATCTCACAAAAGTGAGTACACCCCTCACATTTTTGTAAATATTTTATTATATTTTTTTATGTGACAACACTGAAGAAATGACACTTTGCTACAATGTAAAGTAGTGAGTGTACAGCTTGTATAACAGTGTAAATTTGCTGTCCCCTCAAAATAACTCAACACACAGCCATTAATGTCTAAACTGCTGGCAACAAAGTTGAGTACACCCCTAAGTGAAAATGTCCAAATTGGGACCAAAGTGTCAATATTTTGTGTGGCCACCATTATTTTCCAGCACTGCCTTAACCCTCTTGGGTATGGAGTTAACCAGAGCTTCACAGGTTGTTACTGGAGTTCTCTTCCACTCCTCCATGATGACATCACAGAGCTGGTGGATGTTAGAGACCTTGCGCTCCTCCACCTTCCATTTGAGGATGCCCCACAGATGCTCTATAGGGTTTAGGTATGGAGACATGCTTGACCAGTCCATCACCTTTACTCTCAGCTACTTTAGCAAGGCAGTGGTCCTCTTGGAGGTGTGTTTGGGGTCGTTATCATGTTGGAATACTGCCTGTGGTCCAGTCCCTGAAGGGAGGGGATCATGCTTTGCTGCAGTATGTCACAGTACATGTTGGCATTCATGGTTCCCTCAATGAACTGTAGCTCCCCGGTGCCAGCAGCACTCATGCAGCCCCAGACCATGACACTCCCACCATCATGCTTGTCTGTAGGCAAGACACACTTGTCTTTGTACTCCTCACCTGATTGCCGCCACACACGCCTGACACCATCTGAACCAAATAAGTTTATCTTCGTCTCATCAGACCACAGGACATGTTTCCAACAATCCATGTCCTTAGTCTGCTTGTCTTCAGCAAACTGTTTGCGGGCTTTCTTGTGCATCATCTTTTGAAGAGGCTTCCTTCTGGGACAACAGCCATGCAGACCAATTTGATGCAGTGTGTGGTGTATGGTCTTAGCACTGACAGGCTGACCCCCACCCCTTTAACCTCTGCAGCAATACTGGCAGCACTCATATGTCTATTTCCCAAAGACAACCTCTGGATATAAAACTGAGCACGTGCACTCAACTTCTTTGGTCGACCATGGCGAGGCCTGTTCTTAGTGGAGCCTGTCCTGTTAAACCGCTGTATGGTCTTGGCCACCATGCTGCAGATCAGTTTCAGGGTCTTGGCAATCTTCTTATAGCATAGGCCATCTTTATTTAGAGCAACAATTCTTTTTTCAGATCCTCAGAGAGTTCTTTGTCATCAGGTGCCATGTTAAGCTTCCAGTGACCAGTATGACAGAGTGAGAGCGATAACACCAAATTTAACACACCTGCTCCCCATTCACACCTGAGACCTGGTAAGACTAACGAGTCACGTGACACCAGGAAGGGTAAATGGCTAATTGGGCCCAATTTGGACATTTTTACTTAGGGGTGTACTTTTGTTGTTAGCAGCTTAGACATTAATTGCTGTGTGTTGAGTTATTTTGAGGGGACAGCAAATTTACACTGTTATACAAGCTGTACACTCACTACTTTACATTGTAGCAAAGTGTAATTTCTTCAGTGTTGTCACATAAAAAGATATAATAAAATATTTACAAAAAAGTGAGGAGTGTACTCAGTATATATGTATACTGCTCAAAAAAGTTAAAGGAACACATTGAAAACACATCAGATCTCAATGGGAAAAAATATCATGCTGGATATCCATACTGATATGGACTGGTGTTGGGAACAAAGGGATGCTACATCGTTTGATGGAAATGAAAATTATCAACATACAGAGGGCTGATTTCAAACACACCCTAAAAAACAAAGTGAAAAAATGATGCAGCAGGCTAGTACATTTTGCTGAAATTTCACGGAAGCAACTAAAAATGGTCCTCAGTAATTTGTATTGTCCCCACGTGCATGTATGCATGCCTGACAACGTTGGGGCATGCTCCTAATAAGACGACAGATGGTGTCCTGGGGTATTTTCTTCCAGATCTGGACCAGGGCATCACTGAGCTCATGAACAGACTGAGGTGCAACCTAGCAGCATTGGATGGACCGAAACATAATGTCCCAGAGGTGTTCCATTGGATTTAGTTCAATCAACCATGGGGGCCATTCAATATTATCAATTCCTTCATCCTCCAGGAACTGGCTCCATGCTCTCGCCACATGAGACTGGGAATTGTCGTGCACCAGGAGGAACCCAGGGCCCACTGCACCAGCATAGGGTCTGACAATGGGTCCAAGGATTTCATCCCAATACCTTATGGCAATCAGAGTGCCATTGTCTAGCTTGTAGAGGTCTGTGCGTCCCTCCATGGATATGCCTCCCCAGACCATCACTGACCCACCACCAAACCGGTCATGCTGAACGATGTTACAGGCAGCATAAATTTCTCCGCGGCTTCTCTAGACCCTTTCATGTCTGTCACATGTGATGTGCTCAGGGTGAACCTGCTCTTATTTGTGAAAAGCACAGTGTGCCAGTTGCAGACCTGCCAATTCTGGTGTTCAATGGCAAATGCCAATCAAGCTCCATGGTGCCGCCCTGTGAGCACAGAGCACACTAGAGGACGTCGGGCCCACTAGCCGACCTCATGAAGTCTGTTTCTGATTGTTTGGTCAGAGACATTCACACCAGTGGCCTGCTGGAGGTCATTTTGTAGGGCTCTGGCAGTGCTCATCCTGTTCCTCCTTGCACAAAGGAGGTCCTGCTGATGGGTTAAGGACCTTCTACAGCCCGGTCCAGCTCTCCTAGAGTAACTGCCTGTCTCCTGGAATCTCCGCCATGCTCTTAAGACTGTGCTGGGAGACACAGCAAACCTTCTGACAATGACACGTATTGATGTGCCATCCTGGAGGAGTTGGACTGCCTGTGCAACCTCTATAGGGTCCAGGTATTGACTCATACTACCAGTAATGACACTGACCCTAGCCAAATGCAAAACTAGTGAAAAACAGTCAGAAAAGAGGAGAAGGGAAAAAAATGTCAGTGGCCTCCACCTGTAAAACAATTCCTGTTTTGGAGGTTGTCTCATTGTTGCCCATCTAGTGCACCTGTTGTTAATTTTTATTAACACCAAAGCAGCTGAAACTGATTAACAACCCCCTCTGCTACTTAACTGACCAGATCAATATCCCAGAAGTTTAATTGACTCAATGCTATACTCTGATTAAAAAGAATTCCTTTCGTTTTTTTTTTCTTCCAATAAACATGTTGATTTAGTGCTGCAGCTAAGTTTTCTTCTAACACCATATAATATGTTCTGCAGCATCTCCCTAGTCTCCAACCAAACCTGTAGCTTGTCCATAGTCTCTGACCATCATTTCTTCTACTATGTCTGCAGTTTCTGTTTCAATCTTTTTTATTAAGTTTTTCTTTTGAAGATATAAAAGAAATACAAAATATAGCAACAACAGTAATTTGCTAATGTAATATACGCAGCAGCATTGGTACACATAAGGCAACAAGAAACAAGGTTGGACTGCTCGTTATTTCGATTAAGAGTCCAGGTAGTTATTGTGGGCTGATTCACATTTGTTCCATGATGTGGAGAACCCTGATTGGAAGGGAAAGAGTGTCTTTCCAAGTAGGAAACATAAAAGCCACTAAAACCTAGGGCATCATAAACACTGAACATCAATGAAAACTCTATATAACAACGATACTTCCATCATATAACCAGCATCCTCCCAGGGCCAGGTCCAAACATTTGTTTGACCATGTATTTGGGTCCAAGGACCCCTCTATCAATCCCAGGAGGGGCATATACATATAAAAAGAAATTGAAAAATCAAAGAGAAGAGAGGTACTGGGGGAGGATAGAGAAGCGAATAGTAGGTCTAAAAAAGAAAAGGAAGAAAGTGGTTCTGCCCATGGTCAGACTCTCTTGAGCCTGGGGGTCAATTCTGCGTGTCTGGTACCTGCAAATAGCTAAGCCAGTGGGACAATTTTTTTTCAAAATGCAATTGCTTGTCCTGTAAGACACTCACAATCTTTTCATTCAGCATGATCCAGGTGAGTTTGCGTTTCATCAAGGCAAGATCAATAACTGGACTTTTCCATGTCGATGTAATAGCGATTTTAGCTGCTAAAAACATACGGTAAATTAATGTCTGTGTGCATCTAGGGACATTCTCAACTGGCTTATTTAACAGGGCTATGCTTGCATCCTTGGTAATATTTTCCACAGTTACCGAGTAAATAAAAGAGTAGTCTCATCCAAAAGTGGCAAACTTTAGGACAAGTCCACCATGTGTAAAGTAGTGCCCATCTGGCCACAGCCCCTGAAGCAGGAAGCTGACGAACCTGGGTACATCTTTGAAAGGCGCTCTGGCACCATATACCACCTGGCCTGAACTTTGTATCCTGCTTCGATCAGAGAAGTGTTCAGTACACTTTTGTGAATACGGGTACTCCAGGAATGCCAGTCCTCCGCCTCAAAGGTCATACCCAAATCTGTCTCCCACCCCACCTGGTAAGAACATTTATTAGATGGAGTGATAAAGAGCTTCTTTAGGTTATAAACACATCCCTGCAATGGGGTCTCTTGCAGACATTTATTTCCGAACATAGTGCGTACTGTTAAGTCAAGGCTGTGATTCTGCAATGCGTTCAAAAAATTATAAATTTGCTGCAAACTAACGTTTTTCAAGGGGGGCATCTCTAAGCTTTGTATAAAGTACGATGAGGGACGTATCCCTTTGTGGTCTAAGAAGTCCCCTATGTGGTAAAGGCCCTTGCTCATTCACCAGTGAAATCTTTTAGACTGCATGCCCGTTAGGAAGAGGGGTTGTGAAACAGGGGGGCTGCAGGTATGTGGGGGGACGACGACGCAGGGGCCATCTCCTACAGGTCGTGTTCTGTTAAGTTTATAGAATGGGAGAGCGAAGGGCACAAGATAGCTTTGCAATGTTTCGGGGGGTATCCAAAGCATTGAATCTATTTCAGTTGGAGAACAATTTGTGCAGTTTCTGACAGTGTTTAGTATAGGGTGACCAGACATCCCCGGTTTCAGGGGACAGTCCCCGGATTGAGGATACTGTCCCCGGACCAAGTTCTGATATACACCCCCCCCCCCCCGCTCCGCCGCTCCTACTAGCTTAGGGGGGTGTATTTTTGCCCCTTTCTGATGATCATGTGCTGGTTGGAGCAGAGGGAATATTTCTTCAGTTTCCGGTGCATGCCCATTCAGCTCCGCTCGCATGTTCTTCTGCCTTGGCCAGCCACCTGCCTGTTTATCTCCTTGCCTTCCCTGGCGGAGTGATCTTCCTCCGCTCCCCACCCAGTAGCAGCCGGGGCCCGGAGAGTAAGACTTGACAGGCTGTGAGGCGGGCAGCGACGGGCAGAGTCGCTGATTGCCGCCATAACTAGTAAAAAAAAAATATGTCCCCGGATTTAATTTTAAAAATCTGGTCACCTTAGTTTAGTAGTAATACATATGTAGGATATTATGTGTGACTCTTTGGTGATGTCAAGAGCCACATTTGAGGCTCCCTATACCTTGTAGGTTGACTACTACTGGTCTACTAGGAACGAAAACATTAGCTTTGGGTGGAATGATCCTTTAAGCCATGTATATTAAAATCTAGTTAGCTGGTTAGAACTAGATCACGGCTAGATGTGCCTACCTTTCTATGCCAGTTTGGGGCTGTTCTTTCTAGAAGATAAGTGCAAGAAATATCAGTAATTAATTAGTGATGGCGGGGTCTCTTTGTGCCAGCAGGGGTTAAATATGCAAGGGTATTCAGGGAAGGAATTCCTGCACGGATTACAGACAGATTTGGGTCAGAATAGCTTTTACGTAGAAGATATAGGATTAAGTGTTCATCACGAAGGGAAGATTCTGCACACTCCTCCTAACCCCGTACGTCTGGTAAAAAGATCAGACACAGACTTCCCTTCTTTATACTTATCATATATCTGTAAGATGGGATCACCGTGGCTCTGAATACGTCTTCCTCATTGCACCTTTTATATTCAGAGAAAGCTGATAAAATGAAAAGGGTATTCAATTTTTTTTCTTCTGTCATTTTATGCAACACTTAGGTCAGTGCATAATTATGCAGGTATCCCACTATTATTATGGAATGTCAAGTGTTACTGTTTTGGGATCACAAGTGTCACTGTGCCATTGTACTTATAGTGTCAGTGTTTATAGATCTAGGGCCACAAGTGTCAGTGCCTCACTGTTCTAGCATGACAAGTGTCAGTGTGTCTTTGTCCTGGAACCACAAGTGTCAGTGTGCCATTGTTCTGGGACCACAAGTGTCAGTGTGCCATTGTTATTGGACTACAAGTGTCAGTGTGCCATTGTTATTGGACCACAAGTGTCATGTGCTATTGTTCTGGGGTCACAAGTGTCATTGTGCCATTGTTCTGGGACCACAAGTGTCAGTGTGCCATTGTTCTGGGACCACAAGTGTCAGTGTGCCATTGTTAATGGACCACAAGTATCAATGTGCCATTGTTATTGGACCACAAGTGTCCGTGTTCCATTGTTCTGGTATGTCACTTGTCTGGGAGCACAAGTGATAGTGTGTCACGGTTCTGAGACAACAAGTGTCAGTATGTCACTGTTCTCAGACCACAAGTGTCAGTGTGTCACTATTCTGGGACCACAAGTGTCACTGTGTTGGAACTGCAAGTGTCAGTGTTCGAGTGTCATTGTGCTTGGATTCCACGTAGAAGTGTGTTGCATCAAGTTTCAGTGCATCATTATTATATAACCCGAAAGTGTCAGTGTGCAATTGTTCTTAGACCTCAAGTGTTGGTGTGTCATTGTTTCGGGACCACAAGTGTCAGTGTGGAAATATCAGTGTGTCATTATTCTGGGATCCCATATGTCACTTTAGCACATTGTGGTACTGCACTCATGCAAGCGGATATTTTGTCAGAAGAAAATCTACTACTATGCTGTTGGTTGAAACCCAAAAAACATGGAGAGAATACAAAATCTTTATTCAAATAATGTCCCTAAAGAAAGAATTTTAGTTAATACACTGCCCACTTAGCCATTGTCTATAGTAAACACTGGCCAGAGTAGAGCTAAATCTTTGCTAAAACCAATTTTGTGACAAGAGTCCACTGACATTGTTAGCTGTAGAAGAGAATAGAATGTACTGTAGATTACCTATGGAGGAGTTTTTGGTAGGGCAGTTGGTCAACAATAGTGATGAGCCGAACACCCCCGGGTTCGGTTCGCACCAGAACCCGCGAACGGACCGAAAGTTCGTACGAACATTAGAACCCTATTAAATACAATGGATGCGAACGTTCGAATTCTAAAGTGCTAATTATAATGACTATTATGCATGTTATTGTCCTAAAAAGGGTTTGGGAACCCGGGTTCTGCACCAGGGGACATGTATCAATGCAAAAAGAAGTTTTAAAAACGGTCGTTTTTCGGGAGCAGTCATTTTAATGATGCATAAAGTGAAAAAAAAAAGTCAAATATTCCTTTAAATATCGTACCTGGGGGGTGTCTAAAGTATGCCTGTGAAGTGCCACGTGTTTCCCGTGTTTAGAACTGTCCCTGCACAAAATGACACTTCTAAAGAAAAAAAAAGCCATTTAAAACTGCTTGCGGCTTTAATGTAATGTCTGGTCCCGGTAATATGGATGAAAATCTTTAAGAAAAATGGCATAGCTACCCCATGACCCCCCCCCCCCCCTACCCCAGCCCATTACCAGCCCCTTTGGGTCTTGTATGGATATTAAGGGGAACCCCGCACATAAAATAAAAAAGGCCCTATATACTCTGAACAGCCGTATACAGGCGATACAAGACAGGGACTGTAGGTTTGTTCTTATGTAGAATCTGTTTGTAATTTTGAACAGGAACATTGTTTAAGTGTAGCTCCAGCCCAAAAATCTATTTTTAAACTTTTTGGAAAACATAGGTAAGGGTTATCACCCCTGTAACATTTGTTTTGCTGTCTGTGCCCCTGTTCAGAACATTTCACCTCACTTTCCGTCCCAATGACAACTGTTTTTGAAATGTGGTGTTTTTCTTGAAACAAGGATTGGTGATAAAGCATCAGTACAGAGGAGACACCTTTCTCCCATATTAATTCTTACAGGAGAGAATTTTCCTTCCAAGGGGTAGATTTCCTCTCACTTCCTGTTGTCTTCTTGCGTTTGCAAGTAGGAGTCGTTTGTAAGTTGGATGTTTGAAAGTAGGGACCTGCCGTATATACTCTGCAGAAATAGGCCCCTTAGTTGTTGGTGTTGGCACAACACTGTAAGCACTCACAGTTACTCTTGGTTGGTGCTGGAACGCCCTGCTGTCAACTATTATATCAGGAATTTTAATTACATATAATTGTTGAACAGTGGTAGTAAAAATTGGGCCTTTGATGGTGGTGCTGGTGCCACAACACTGTAAGCCCTGACAGTTACTCTTGGTGGGTGCAGCAATGGGCCCTGCTGTGAATTATTAGATCAAGAATTGTAATTGCATGCCCCTGTTGAACAGGGGCTGAAAAATTGGGCCTTTCGTGGTGGTGGTGGTGGTGGTGGTGTTGCCACAACACTGTAAGCCCTCAGAGTTACTCTTGGTGGGTGCAGGAATGGGCCCTGCTGTGAATTATTAGATCAAGAATTGTAATTACATGCCCCTTTTGAACAGGGGCTGAAAAATTGGGCCTTTCGTGGTGGTGGTGGTGGTGGCGTTGCCACAACACTGTAAGCCCTCAGAGTTACTCTTGGTGGGTGCAGCAATGGGCCCTGCTGTGAATTATTAGATCAAGAATTGTAATTACATGCCCCTGTTGAACAGGGGCTGAAAAATTGGGCCTTAGGCAATGGTGGCACAACACTACAACCCCTCACAGATACTGTACTTGGAGCACAGCAATGAGCCCTGTTGCAAAGTATTGCTTCAAAAATTTTAATGACACGCCCCTGTTAAACAGGGGCTGAAAAATTGGGCCTTAGGCACTGGTGGCACAACACTCCAACCCCTCACAGATACTGTACTTGGAGCACAGCAATGAGCCCTATGGCAAATTATTGCTAAAAAAATTGTAATTACACGCCCCTGTTAAACAGGGGCTGAAAAATTGGGCCTTAGCCACTGGTGGCGGCACCCATAAACAAAAATGATCTTCCAAGCTATCATCATCAATCGTATCATTGAGGACTCGGAGGAGGAGGATAGCCAGTCAACATAACAGCACAGGCACTCAGCATCAGCATCAGTCTTGAAGGGATGTGACATGTTAAAATCAATTAGTCTGTTATATCAGCATCAGGTGTGTGGTAGCTGGTGGTGATCCAAGACTGGTTCATCTTGATGAAAGTCAGTCGATCAACCGAGTCGGTGGATAGGCGCACCCTGTGATCCGTGACAAATCCTCCAGCAGCACTGAATGTGCGTTCCGAAAGAACGCTGGATGCAGGACAGGCCAGTAGCTCAATTGCATACTGTGCAAGCTCTGGCCAGTGATCCATCCTCAAGACCCAGTAAGCCAGAGGATTTTCGGTGGGGAAGGTGTCCAAGTCTGACCTTGCCCCTAGATATTCCTGCACCATGTTTATCAGACGCTGGCGATGGTTGCTGGAACCGATCATACTTTGGGGCTGTGGACTAAAGAATTGTCTGAACGCATCGGTCAGACGGCCACCTTCCCCACCGCTCCTTCTTTGACTGGCCGAAGCCTCAGCAACTCGTTGTCCAGGACCAGGAGTTTGTAACCTCCCAGTCTCTGGGAACGCGTTGCACAGACCTTTCTGCAAGGCCTCCCGGAGTTGTCTCATCCTCTGCTCCCTCTGCGACGGTAACATAAGGTCCGCAACCTTACCCTTGTACCGTGGATCAAGGAGAGTGGCCAGCCAGTAATGGTCCCTCTCCTTGATCCGAAGAATACGAGGATCCTTCCGCAGACTTTGCAGGATCAGGGAGGCCATGCAGTGTAGGTTTGCTGAGGCATTCGCTCCGGAGTCCTCTGGGTCACTAAGGACGACATGATCCGCAGCCACCTCCTCCCAGCCACGTACAAGTCCACTGGTTTCTTGGGACTGTAAATCATCCCTAAAAGACTGCTGCTGATGATGCTGAGTGCCAGCCTCCACCTCCATGCTGACACAATCCTCCTCCTCCTCCTCCTCCTCCTCCTCCTCCTCCTCCTCTTCCTGTGCGATGGGTGGGACAGAAGGAACACTGTCTGGGTAAAGGGGGCCTTGAGAGGCAAGGAAGTCCTCCTCTTCCTGCCTCTGTTCTGCCTCAAGTGCCCTGTCCATTATTCCACGCAGCGTGTGCTCCAACAGGTGGACAAGAGGTACAGTGTCACTGATGCATGCACTGTCACTGCTCACCATCCTCGTGGCCTCCTCAAATGGTGCCAGGACAGTGCATGCATCCCTGATCATGCCCCACTGGCGTGGAGAAAAAAAACCAAGCTCCCCTGACCCTGTCCTGGTGCCGTAGTCGCACAGGTACTCATTGATGGCCCTCTGCTGCGTGTGCAGCCGCTGCAGCATGGCCAACGTTGAGTTCCACCTGGTGGGCATGTCACATATAAGGCGGTTCTTGGGCAGGTTCAACTCCTTTTGCAGCTCAGCCAGGCGAGCACTGGCATTATAAGATCTGCGGAAATGCACACAGACTTTCCTGGCCTGCCTCAGGACATCCTGTAAGCCCGGGTACCTGCCCAAGAACCGCTGCACCACCAGGTTAAGGACGTGAGCCACACAGGGCACATGGGTCAGTTGTCCCTGTCGGAGGGCGGAGAGGAGGTTGGTGCCATTGTCGCAAACCACCATTCCTGGCTTAAGCTGGCGTGGCGTCAACCACCTCTCGGCCTGGCCCTGCAGAGCAGACAGGACCTCTGCCCCAGTGTGGCTTCTGTCCCCCAAACACACCAGCGCAAGCACGGCATGGCATCTTTTTGCCTGCGTACTTGCGTAGCCCCTTGAACGGCTACGGAGCACCGCTGGTTCAGAGGACAAAGCACAGGAAGAGGCCATGGAGGAAGAAGAAGAGGAGGGGGTGGAGGAGAGAGGTGTGTCACAACCAGTAGTAGCATTTTGGAGGCGTGGCGGTGGAACAACCTCCAACACTACTGCACCTTGTCCTGCATCCTTCCCAGCTGCCAAAAGAGTGACCCAATGGGCCGTGAAAGAAAGGTAACGTCCCTGTCCATGCCTGCTGGACCATGAGTCAGCGGTAATATGCACCTTACCGCTGACCGCCCTGTCCAGCGAGGCCAAGACATTGCCTTCCACATGCCGGTAGAGAGCCGGAATAGCCTTCCGTGAGAAAAAGTGGCGTTTGGGAACCTGCCACTGAGGAACCGCACATTGCACAAACTCACGGAAGGGGGCCGAGTCTACCAACTGAAAAGGCAGCAGTTGAAGCGCTAGCAATTTAGCCAAGCTAGCATTCAACCGTTGGGCATGTGGATGGCTGGGAGTGAACTTCTTTCGACGGTCCAGCAGCTGGGGCAGGGAAATTTGCCTGCTAGAATCGGACGTCGGTGTACTGCTAGCAGAGTGGCCGCAACTACTTGGCTGTGACACACCTAATTCTACACCTTCATTCCTCTCAGTGCATGTTTCAGAGAGGACTGAAGTTATAGTGGGGTTGGAGATCCCAGCTGATGCGGTGCAAGGAGAGGTCCGCTTTGTTCTTTGGTGTGGGTCTTTGAGGTAGGCTTGCCAACGAGCTGCATGGCAGGTCAACATATGTCTGGTCAGGCATGTGGTACCCAAGCGGCTGATGTTTTGGCCACGCGATATACGCTTGAGACATATGTTGCAAACAGCAGCTGTGCGATCTGATGCACTAGCCTCAAAAAAGGCCCACACCAAAGAACTTTTGGAATGACGGGCAGAGGCAGCGCCCTGCACAGGCGGAGCTCTGCGGTGTGATTCCGTCGGTGTACTGCCCTTACGCTGGCCACCAAAGGGCATCCTGCCTCGTTGGAGATGTGCCTCCTCCTTATCCTCCTCCTCCTCCTCTCTCCTATTAGGCACCCACGTGGAGTCAGTGACCTCATCATCCCCTCCCTCCTCATCACTGGAGCCAATCTGGCAGTATGCTGCAGCTGCTGGAACATGACTGCCAGATTGGTGTCCTTCTTGAGCATCCCCTCTGTCTGCTCTCACGCTACTGCCTTCCTGTAGCTGGGTTTCATCATCAGACCCTTCGAAACGCTGGGCATCCTCCTGGAGCATGTACCCAACACTGTGCTCAAACAGTTCGGGGGACTCCTCAGGAGGAGGACATGGTGGGTCTAGGGAAGGAGTGACTGATGATGAGTCTGACATTGATACCAGGGAAGAGGACGCTTTGGCAGCTGCTTTGCCAGTACCCTGAGCCTGGGTGAGAGAGGATGAGGAGGAGGAGGAGGGCTTGGTCATCCACTCTACCAAGTCTTCGGCATGATGTGGCTCAACATGTCCAGCTGCCGAAAAGAAGGACAAGCGTGTCCCATGGCCATGTGCTGATGACAATGCACCGCATCCACGACCAGCACTGTTGCCCCCAGACACAGAGCCTGCTTGCCCTCTTTTATTGCCTCCTGACTGTCTGCCTCTCCTTGTTTGCCTTCCAGACATTCTAATAGATGGCCTGCAGGGAGATGGGAAAAAAGCAATAAGGGCTACCTTCAGGTGTCCTTCTCTGTCCCTTTACTTAAGGATTTCTAAGTATGCTTGAGGATGATTGCTTTCGCACAGAATAGCACAACGACAATTTCCCTGACTGTCCAAAAAACAAGGATTTCAAAGATGGTTGATGATCAATGCTTTAGCACACTATAGCACAAGGAGAATTTCCCTCACTGTCCTTCCCTGTCCCTAGAAACAAGGATTATCACAGTGAAAGAAACTGACACTCTTCCTACCTATAGTTTTCTGTCCTAGAAAAAAGGTTTTTTTTAAAGACGGTTGATGATCAATGCTTTAGCACACTATAGCACAAGGAGAATTTCCCTCACTGTCCTTCCCTGTCCCTAGAAACAAGGATTATCACAGTGAAAGAAACTGACACTCTTCCTACCTATAGTTTTCTGTCCCTAGAAAAAATGTTTTTTTAAAGACGGTTGATGATCAATGCTTTAGCACACTATAGCACAAGGAGAATTTCCCTCACTGTCCTTCCCTGTCCCTAGAAACAAGGATTATCACAGTGAAAGAAACTGACACTCTTCCTACCTATAGTTTTCTGTCCCTAGAAAAAATGTTTTTTTAAAGCTGATTGATGATCAATGCTTTAGCACACTATAGCACAAGTAGAATTTCCCTCACTGTCCTTCCCTGTCCCTAGAAACAAGGATTATCACAGTGAAAGAAACTGACACTCTTCCTACCTATAGTTTTCTGTCCCTAGAAAAAATGTTTTTTTAAAGACGGTTGATGATCAATGCTTTAGCACACTATAGCACAAGGAGAATTTCCCTCACTGTCCTTCCCTGTCCCTAGAAACAAGGATTATCACAGTGAAAGAAACTGACACTCTTCCTACCTATAGTTTTCTGTCCCTAGAAAAAATGTTTTTTTAAAGCTGATTGATGATCAATGCTTTAGCACACTATAGCACAAGTAGAATTTCCCTCACTGTCCTTCCCTGTCCCTAGAAACAAGGATTATCACAGTGAAAGAAACTGACACTCTTCCTACCTATAGTTTTCTGTCCCTAGAAAAAATGTTTTTTTAAAGCTGATTGATGATCAATGCTTTAGCACACTATAGCACAAGTAGAATTTCCCTCACTGTCCTTCCCTGTCCCTAGAAACAAGGATTATCACAGTGAAAGAAACTGACACTCTTCCTACCTATAGTTTTCTGTCCCTAGAAAAAATGTTTTTTTAAAGACGGTTGATGATCAATGCTTTAGCACACTATAGCACAAGGAGAATTTCCCTCACTGTCCTTCCCTGTCCCTAGAAACAAGGATTATCACAGTGAAAGAAACTGACACTCTTCCTACCTATAGTTTTCTGTCCCTAGAAAAAATGTTTTTTTAAAGACGGTTGATGATCAATGCTTTAGCACACTATAGCACAAGGAGAATTTCCCTCACTGTCCTTCCCTGTCCCTAGAAACAAGGATTATCACAGTGAAAGAAACTGACACTCTTCCTACTGTGAGGGGGTTAACTCGGTAGCGGGTGTGTGTGACCCCCTGGTTGGGCTCCCCACACAAAAACAGGGCCAGCAGACGGAGGTTGTGGTTTTCAAAATCAAAAGGTGCGGTTTATTTCTCTATGTACAGTGACAAAAACACAGCAAAGCCAAAAAGAAACATAAACAAAATAAATCCTGGTCAGTTTGACCTCTGACTAAACATGCAGGTTTCCTAAACTAACAACTGGGATCAGCCTGGTGCTGTCCTAGTCCCTAAGTCCCTGGTTTAGTAAAAGTCCAAACAAATAGCCACACAGGCTTTGCCTCACCGCACAGGGGTTCACTCTCCCTAGACAGTCCACACAGGTCTGGGTCCAGGCATGAGCTAACATCTAATGAAGCTGGGAGTTTTTATAGAGGCCTTAAACGAACTGACAGGCTTCAGCTGGTCTCATCAACTCCCTGCCTGCACGACGCCCAGCCCTCTCCCTAGAGGTATGAGTCATCCATGAGCCCACTAGCCTCAGCTGGGCTTCATCAACTCCCTAGTTGTATAAGTCGGCATAAAGCCTGAATCTGGGAGAAATATATCTACCCCCCTGGATGCAACCAGGTGACTTTACCTTCCTGCTGTCACATACCCCCCCTCTTGTTTTAACCTTGGGGTTGGAACACCAGCAATCAGGCATTCATGTACTCGAGACAAAGCATCCACATTCCCCATTTGAACGCCAGGGCGATGCTTTACTGTGAAGTTGAATTCCTGTAGGGCCAGGAACCACCTATTCACTCTTCTATTTGTCTCCTTGTTTTGAGCCATCCACTTTAACGGAGCGTGATCCGTAACCATGTCAAAGTGCCTACCTAGCAGATAGTACCGAAGGGAATCTAGAGCCCACTTCACCGCTAAACACTCCTTTTCAACCGTGGCGTAATTTACCTCATGGGACTTCAACTTCCTGCTGAGGTAAATGACTGGGTGCTCTTCCCCGTTCCAGACCTGGGACAATACTGCTCCTAACCCCACATCTGACGCATCACTTTGTACGACAAAGTCTTTAGAGAAGTCGGGTGAGTACAACACTGGCTGGCTACATAAGGCTTGTTTCAAGAATTGGAATGCTGCCTCAGCCTCGGGGGTCCATTTAATCATGACCGACCCTTTCCCTTTCGTCAGGTTGGTTAGGGGCACAGCCTTAGAAGCAAAGTGGGGAATGAAGCGCCGATAATAACCCGCGATTCCCAGAAAGGCCCGTACCTGCTTCTTGCTGTTGGGACGTGGCCAACTCTGGATGGCCTCGACTTTGTTGAGTTGGGGTTTTATCACTCCCCTGCCAATGGTGTACCCAAGATATTTGGCCTCCTCCTGCCCAATGGTACACTTCTTGGGGTTAGCCGTAAACCCCGCTTCCCGGATAGAGTCTAGGACTGCTTGCACTTTTGGCAGATGTGAGGCCCAATCTGTGCTATGGACAATTACGTCATCCAGGTAAGCCGCAGCATACTTCCGATGGGGCCTCAGTATCTGGTCCATTTTCCGCTGGAATGTGGCCGGCGCATTCTGTAACCCGAACGGCATTCTCTTATATTGGAACGCCCCGTCTGGGGTTACAAATGCGGTTTTCTCTTTGGCCGACTTGGCCAGGGGAATTTGCCAATACCCTTTTGTGAGGTCAAGAGTCGTCATGTATCGGGCTGTTCCCAGCCGGTCGATCAACTCATCTATACGTGGCATGGGGTAGGTGTCAAATTTTGTAACTTTGTTCAACTGACGAAAATCGTTACAAAATCGCCAGCTCCCATCCGGTTTAGGCACCAACACAATGGGACTAGACCAATCACTTTGGGACTCCTCTATCACCCCTAAGTTCAGCATTTTCTGTACTTCCTCCCGTATTGCCTCCCGTCGGGCCTCTGGGATCCGATAGGGTTTTAACTTCACCCTTTCACCGGGCGGGGTAATAATATCATGCTCTACCCCAGATGTTTGTCCCGGCAGCTCAGAGAACACCTCCTTGTTGCGAAGCACAAACTCCTTAACCTCCTGTTGTTGGGGTTGTGACAAGGTGGCTGCTATTCCAACCTCCGGAATCACGCAACCAGTTTGAGCTGGTGACCAAGTTTCTGCGACTAGGGACTCTCTATCCCTCCAGGCTTTCAACAGATTAACGTGATATATCTGTTCGGGCTTTCGCCTTCCTGGTTGTCTGACCTTGTAATTCACTTCGCTCACTTTTTCCATTATCTCGTAGGGGCCTTGCCATTTGGCAAGGAATTTACTTTCAACCGTAGGGACAAGTACCAATATCCTATCCCCCGGGGAAAAGGTACGGGTCTTTGCTCCACGGTTGTACACTCTCTGCTGTGCCAACTGCGCTTGGGCCAAATGTTCCTTCACGATGGGCATTACCTGTGCAATTCGATCTTGCATCAGGGCGACATGCTCAATCACACTCCTGTGGGGAGAACTCTCACTTTCCCAAGTTTCCTTGGCAATATCCAACAGCCCTCTTGGGTGTCTCCCATACAGTAACTCAAAGGGGGAGAATCCCGTAGAGGATTGGGGCACCTCCCTAATAGCAAACATCAAATAAGGAAGTAGACAGTCCCAATCCTTTCCATCTCTATCCACCACTTTCTTCAACATTTGTTTTAGGGTTTTGTTGAATCTTTCAACCAGCCCATCGGTTTGGGGGTGATACACAGATGTACGCAATTGCGTCACTTTGAACAATTTACACAGCTCTTTCATAACCCGGGACATAAAGGGTGTACCTTGGTCCGTAAGCAGTTCTTTACAAATACCCACCCGGCTAAAAACAAGAGATAGCTCTTTGGCTATGGTTTTGGCCGAGGTATTTCTGAGAGGGATCGCTTCTGGATAACGGGTGGCATAGTCCATTATAACCAATATGTACTGGTGCCCCCTAGCGGACTTGATTATAGGACCTACCAAATCCATTGCGATTCTCTCAAACGGGACCTCAATGATGGGTAGAGGGACCAGCGGGCTACGGAAATGTGGCATCGGGGCCGACCTCTGACACACAGGGCAGGAGGAACAATAATTTTCTATGTCCTTCATCACCCCAGGCCAATAGAATCTCTGTAATACCCTCTCTCGGGTTTTCTCTGTCCCCAGATGACCTCCAAGAATGTGCCCATGGGCCAACTCCAACACCAACTTCCTGTAAGGTTTGGGCACCACAAGCTGCTCAACGGTTTCTTCTGCCCTTTTTGCCACCCGATACAGTAGGTCCTTCTCTACGCTGAAGTATGGGTAAGTGCAGGTATTATCTGGGTTCACTAACTCGCCATCTATTTCCACTACGTTTTCCCGTGCCTTTATTAGGGCGGGGTCTTTTAACTGTTCTGTGGCAAAATTTTCCCTGTGAACCTCCAGATCAGAAAACTCCACAGACGGTAGGTTTTCGTCTGAGGAGGTGGGCTCCTCTCCAGTTTCTTGAGTCTCCCCTGCCAATACTGACAAGGGAAATTCTGGAGAGTCCTCACCACTCTCAGAGGAGTTCTGGCTATCACATTCCTGGTACATAGGGGCACCAGTGGGGGGGCTCAGGATCATCCCACAGTTCCCAGAACTTCGGAAAATCCCTTCCCACAATGGCATCATGCGGTAATTGAGATACTAACCCCACTGGATGAGAGAGGGTACCTTTGGGGGTCTCGAAACACACTGTAGTCACTGGATACTCTCGGGTGTCCCCATGCACACAAATAACAGCTACCTTGCTATTCCCAGAGACCTCTGTTTTAACTAATTCAGCCTTTATCAGGGTCACAAGGCTACCTGAATCCAGTAATACCACAACATTTCTACCATTAATACACATTTTGCATAAATGTTTCTCAGTTCCCCGAATGGCAGTGCATGCGACTGTCGCACACAGCGACTGACGTCTGTCCATCAGAAAGTCACATTGCATGGGTTCCTCCACAACCGGGCAATTTGCTGCAATATGTCCCGCTTGCCGGCAGCGGTAGCAAACAATCCATTTGGCTGCCTCTTGAGCCCCTGACTTCCCAGGCTGTTCTCGCCAAACTTTGGGTAGAGCTCCCACCCTCTCACTCTCTCCACCCTCACCCCTTGGAATCCTCTTATCCGCCCCTGGGGATGGTCTGGTCTTAGGGTGGAAAGTCCGAGAGTCTCTGGAAGAGGCCGTCAGGTTCTCTGTAGCCAAGTATTTCTCTACACGATCCACAAGACCACCGGCCGTCTCTGGGTCTCCATGGCTTACCCACTTTTGGATGGCAGTAGGAAGAGCTCTCAAAAACCGATCCATTACAACACGTTCCACAATCTCTGGTGCGGACAAAGTCTCTGGCTGTAGCCACTTCATGCTCAGGTGAATAAGATCATACATTTGAGACCTGGGGGGTTTTCCAAGCTGGAAAGTCCAGTTATGCACACGCTGAGCCCGGACAGCCAGGGTGACACCCAGCCTTGCCAATATTTCAGCTTTTAGCATCACATAGTCTTTTGCTTGGTCAGGCTCTAGGTCATAGTAAGCCTTCTGTGATTCACCAGTTAACAGAGGAGCCACCAGTCCAGCCCACTGCTCCTCAGGCCACTTTTCTCTTTCAGCAGTCCTTTCAAATGTGGTCAAAAATACCTCTGGATCATCCTCTCCAGTCATTTTTGTCAATAAACGACTCACCCCAAAGGACGCGGTATTAGTGGGACGGCTTTCCTCACTGGTCTGCGGACGTTGCTGCATTACTGCTTCCATTTGTTGTAGTCTCTGCTCTTGCTTCTGTAACAGGTCTATGAAGCGGGCCTCAGATTGCTGCTGGGCTTGTTGATGAGCTTGCTGCTGGGCTGCAAGGCTCCTTTGCAAACCTGCATTTGTCTGCTGTTGATTGGCATTTGCTAGAGCCAGCTGTTTCAGTATCTCCTCCATGCTGGCTTAAAAAAACTGCCACTGGTTCTCCACCAACTGTGAGGGGGTTAACTCGGTAGCGGGTGTGTGTGACCCCCTGGTTGGGCTCCCCACACAAAAACAGGGCCAGCAGACGGAGGTTGTGGTTTTCAAAATCAAAAGGTGCGGTTTATTTCTCTATGTACAGTGACAAAAACACAGCAAAGCCAAAAAGAAACATAAACAAAATAAATCCTGGTCAGTTTGACCTCTGACTAAACATGCAGGTTTCCTAAACTAACAACTGGGATCAGCCTGGTGCTGTCCTAGTCCCTAAGTCCCTGGTTTAGTAAAAGTCCAAACAAATAGCCACACAGGCTTTGCCTCACCGCACAGGGGTTCACTCTCCCTAGACAGTCCACACAGGTCTGGGTCCAGGCATGAGCTAACATCTAATGAAGCTGGGAGTTTTTATAGAGGCCTTAAACGAACTGACAGGCTTCAGCTGGTCTCATCAACTCCCTGCCTGCACGACGCCCAGCCCTCTCCCTAGAGGTATGAGTCATCCATGAGCCCACTAGCCTCAGCTGGGCTTCATCAACTCCCTAGTTGTATAAGTCGGCATAAAGCCTGAATCTGGGAGAAATATATCTACCCCCCTGGATGCAACCAGGTGACTTTACCTTCCTGCTGTCACACTACCTATAGTTTTCTGTCCCTAGAAAAAATGTTTTTTTAAAGCTGATTGATGATCGATGCTTTAGCACACTATAGCACAAGGAGAATTTCCCTCACTGTCCTTCCCTGTCCCTAGAAACAAGGATTATCACAGTGAAAGAAACTGACACTCTTCCTACCTATAGTTTTCTGTCCCTAGAAAAAATGTTTTTTTAAAGATGGTTGATGATCAATGCTTTAGCACACTATAGCACAAGGAGAATTTCCCTCACTGTCCTTCCCTGTCCCTAGAAACAAGGATTAGCACAGTGAAAGAAACTGACACTCTCCCTACCTATAGTTTTCTGTCCCTAGAAAAAATGTTTTTTTAAAGACGGTTGATGATCAATGCTTTAGCACACTATAGCACAAGGAGAATTTCCCTCACTGTCCTTCCCTGTCCCTAGAAACAAGGATTAGCACAGTGAAAGAAACTGACACTCTTCCTACCTATAGTTTTCTGTCCCTAGAAAAAATGTTTTTTTAAAGCTGATTGATGATCAATGCTTTAGCACACTATAGCACAAGTAGAATTTCCCTCACTGTCCTTCCCTGTCCCTAGAAACAAGGTGTAACGGATCTCCGATACCCCAGATGGGCACATCCGCCAGACTTGTGTCTCCTGTCCTCCAAACGCACCCGCAGCCTGCAGATTCGCCATAACCAGCCCTTAACCCCTTAATCACGAGACAATCCACACAGGTGTTGAGGGTTAAACATGCAGAGCATCAACTGTTTATTAAATCCAAAACATACACTTTTACACACAGTTAGGGACACTCCCCTTAGCCTTGTCATAGAGGGGGGGTAGGGGACAAGGAAGAATCAATGGGAACTGAACACTTGTACATTGAAACAGAGACTACAGATAAACATAAAGGGATTATGGTAAGCAGGCAACCCCTCAATACACATCCCCTGCGGAGAGATGTCTGCAGTCCAGACCATTGTTTGTGTGCCATGAACCAACACAGCTAAACACAGCAACAAGAGGGGGGGGATGGGGGAGAAGGGATGTAGCATTACATTATCTCAATGCCAGCTTCTCCCCGAGTCTCCAGTCTCCTCTGGGCCATAATCTGTGGGTAGGAGGCCCGCCCTCAGTCCCTTCCAAAGCACACAGTGACAGTGGGTTCTGTCACATTTCTCCCCTTTTAAAAACAGACTAACCAGGTTCCTGACCCCGAACTGGTCTGGACCTGCGTTAGTCGCAAACTTCCACCCCAGGCAACCAGGAAAAGGAAAAGTACGTCTCTGGGGCTGGGGAGCAAAATCGCACATACGGTCTCCCGTGAATAAAAACAGCCGCTGCAGAGTGGGAACAGCTGTCCGCACTCCCGTGATCCGGGGCTGGGTTGCAGATATTGAGGGGAGCTGAATAATCCTCTGCCCCGATGCCAGCGCTTCAGCTTGTAGGGAACATAGGCTGGCAGTGCTATGCAGTTGGGGAGGAAAAGGTTCTTGCTTTTCTCCTGGAGTAGCTAACAGCCGCTGAGGAGGTATCTTGCAGGGACTGTCTCCCGGACTCTCCGTCTCTTTTTCTGATGCTGGGCAGAGGCCAACATCGCTCTGCCCCATAGCCAGTGCTTGTGCTAGGGGGACATATACAATGGTAGAGTTCAGCAGCTGAAGAGGGGGAAGGATTTTTTCCCCTCCTGGTTCTGTGACCAGCTTCTGAGGCGACTTCTGACAGGGGCTGTCTCCCAAACCCTCCAAAAATCTACTGAGGGCTGGGTCGGGGCCGGTAACACTCTGCCATGCAGCCAGTGCTTCTGCTGGGGGGATATACACTGGGGTAGTGTCCAAGTGCTGGGCAACCAGCTCACTGAGGTCATCCCTCAGACTCCCTGGATCTAACTCTGAGGGTGGGCAGAGGCCCGCGGCACTCTGCCCTGTAGCCAGCGCTTCTGCTGGGGGGATGAACACTGGGGTAGTGTCCAAGTGCTGGGGAAACAGCTCACTGAGGTCATCCCTCGGACTCCCTGGATCCAACTCTGAGGGTGGGCAGAGGCCAGCGGCACTCTGCCCTGCAGTCAGCGCTTCTGCTGGGGGGATGAACATTGGGGTAATGTCCAATTGCTGGGGAGGGAGAATTGCTTCCTCCACTCCCGTTGGGGATATCTGCTGTTGGGGAAACGGCTCACGAAAATCATCTCTCAGACTCTCCGGATCCAACTCTTTTTCTGATGCTGGGCAGAGGCTAGTGGCACTCTGCCCTGTAGCCAGCGCTTCTGCTGGGGCACCGGATGCGATACTCTCGACTTGCTGCTGATCACCATTTACCAGCCTTCCAGCGCCAGTCTCAACTTCCCCTTCTGAGACCTTTATGCTATTATCTTGTCTCTCTGCTTGGGGAACCTCTGGTGCGTTCCGGCATTCTAGCACTCGCAGTGCCCTCTGTATCATCGCCGCTTCTTCCATTGCGGTTAGGACGGGAAAACGTAGGGGCACTCCTGGCCCCATTTGCTCCGCATCTTCGTGACTGTCCGCTATTTCTCCAGGACAGTCCCAGGCAACGGGAGCCATGCCAGGCTGCTGATTACCGTCAAACAGCCGCTTGTAGGCAATCTCGAGCTCCCATTCCTGCTCAACCAGGAACTCCAATTCCTCCAGGTCACACGCCTCTTCAGGGAGGTCCAGCACCTCATCTCGGAAGTCCAGGATGTTTTCCAGCCGCCACTCCTCATCGCTCCCAAAGTCTGGGTCTCCGTACATTTTTTGATGGAGCAGCCCCACGCCGCCGTAGCCAACGCCTTCTGTCGGGCTGCCGTCTGCTGTACTTGGCCACAGTTGAGCCGCGAACCACCGGAGGGCTCTGTAGCTGGCGTCCAGCCTCATCTCCTCCTGGACCAATCTTCCGAGCTCCGTCTTCCACTCATCTCGCGGTCGTTCCCTCAGGAACACCTCTCGCGCATGGTACTGCGTCCAGTACATCTCTGTGGAGGAGGGAAGGATCTTCCCCTGATGGCGCCGCTCGTGGCTTAGCGTTTCATGCCAGAGTTGCCAGCGGATCACATCCTCCCAGCCGAGCATGGTGCGCTCTGTCGCTGGTCCCCGATGTTGCTTCCGCATGCCTTGCAGCCTCCTCTCAAACTCCGCTCTCATGCTGGCTGGTCCCCGTATTGCTCCTCGACGGCTGCCCAGATCTTGAATCCTGGTGGTGGTTTGGATGGCCCGGACTGCAGGAGACATCCCACTGCTGCCACCACTGTAACGGATCTCCGATACCCCAGATGGGCACATCCGCCAGACTTGTGTCTCCTGTCCTCCAAACGCACCCGCAGCCTGCAGATTCGCCATAACCAGCCCTTAACCCCTCAATCACGAGACAATCCACACAGGTGTTGAGGGTTAAACATGCAGAGCATCAACTGTTTATTAAATCCAAAACATACACTTTTACACACAGTTAGGGACACTCCCCTTAGCCTTGTCATAGAGGGGGGGTAGGGGACAAGGAAGAATCAATGGGAACTGAACACTTGTACATTGAAACAGAGACTACAGATAAACATAAAGGGATTATGGTAAGCAGGCAACCCCTCAATACACATCCCCTGCGGAGAGATGTCTGCAGTCCAGACCATTGTCTGTGTGCCATGAACCAACACAGCTAAACACAGCAACAAGAGGGGGGGGGATGGGGGAGAAGGGATGTAGCATTACATTATCTCAATGCCAGCTTCTCCCCGAGTCTCCAGTCTCCTCTGGGCCATAATCTGTGGGTAGGAGGCCCGCCCTCAGTCCCTTCCAAAGCACACAGTGACAGTGGGTTCTGTCACACAAGGATTATCACAGTGAAAGAAATTGACACTCTTCCTACCTATAGTTTTCTGTCCCTAGAAAAAATGTTTTTTTAAAGCTGATTGATGATCAATGCTTTAGCACACTATAGCACAAGTAGAATTTCCCTCACTGTCCTTCCCTGTCCCTAGAAACAAGGATTATCACAGTGAAAGAAACTGACACTCTTCCTACCTATAGTTTTCTGTCCCTAGAAAAAATGTTTTTTTAAAGACGGTTGATGATCAATGCTTTAGCACACTATAGCACAAGAAGAATTTCCCTCACTGTCCTTCCCTGTCCCTAGAAACAAGGATTATCACAGTGAAAGAAACTGACACTCTCCCTACCTATAGTTTTCTGTCCCTAGAAACATTTTTTTTTTAAAGATGGTTGATGATCAATGCTTTAGCACACTATAGCACAAGTAGAATTTCCCTCACTGTCCTTCCCTGTCCCTAGAAACAAGGATTATCACAGTGAAAGAAACTGACACTCTTCCTACCTATAGTTTTCTGTCCCTAGAAAAAATGTTTTTTTGAAGATGGTTGATGATCAATGCTTTAGCACACTATAGCACAAGGAGAATTTCTCTCACTGTCCTTCCCTGTCCCTAGAAACAAGGATTATCACAGTGAAAGAAACTGACACTCTTCCTACCTATAGTTTTCTGTCCCTAGAAAAAATGTTTTTTTAAAGATGGTTGATGATCAATGCTTTAGCACACTATAGCACAAGGAGAATTTCCCTCACTGTCCTTCCCTGTCCCTAGAAACAAGGATTATCACAGTAAAACACACTGACACTCTCCCTACCTATAGTTTTCTGTCCCTAGAAAAAATGTTTTTTTAAAGATGGTTGATGATCAATGCTTTAGCACACTATAGCACAAGGAGAATTTCCCTCACTGTCCTTCCCTGTCCCTAGAAACAAGGATTAGCACAGTGAAAGAAACTGACACTCTCCCTACCTATAGTTTTCTGTCCCTAGAAAAAATGTTTTTTTAAAGATGGTTGATGATCAATGCTTTAGTACACTATAGCACAAGGAGAATTTCCCTCACTGTCCTTCCCTGTCCCTAGAAACAAGGATTATCACAGTGAAAGAAACTGACACTCTTCCTACCTATAGTTTTCTGTCCCTAGAAAAAATGTTTTTTTAAAGACGGTTGATGATCAATGCTTTAGCACACTATAGCACAAGGAGAATTTCCCTCACTGTCCTTCCCTGTCCCTAGAAACAAGGATTATCACAGTGAAAGAAACTGACACTCTTCCTACCTATAGTTTTCTGTCCCTAGAAAAAATGTTTTTTTAAAGATGGTTGATGATCAATGCTTTAGCACACTATAGCACAAGGAGAATTTCCCTCACTGTCCTTCCCTGTCCCTAGAAACAAGGATTATCACAGTAAAACACACTGACACTCTCCCTACCTATAGTTTTCTGTCCCTAGAAAAAATGATTTTTTAAAGATGGTTGATGATCAATGCTTTAGCACACTATAGCACAAGGAGAATTTCCCTCACTGTCCTTCCCTGTCCCTAGAAACAAGGATTCGCACAGTAAAACACACTGACACTCTCCCTACCTATCCTTCTCTTTCCCTAAACTAAAGGAATCCAGGTTAAGCAAGAAAAAATAAATGTCACTGTCCCTGCCTATGCTTCTCTTTCCCTGCTCCGGAACACACTACACTAGGCCGCCGTGCTGGCGGCCTTTTATAGTGTGGGGCGTGTACTAAACACCCTCAGCAATAATTGGCCACAGGCATCCTGCCTGTGGCCAATCATTGCTCTCCTCGCTGCCGGCGCTGTGATTGGCCAAGCATGCGGGGTCACAGTGCATGCTTGGCCAATCACAGCGCCTGGATGACTCTGCGATGGCGTAGTGCATTGTGGGCCGTTCGCGTCACTCGAATTAGGCGCGAACGGCCCAAATCGTTCGATCTTCGTCGAACGATCGAACAGCCGATGTTCGAGTCGAACGTATGTTCGACTCGAACACCAAGCTCATCCCTAGTCAACAAGTATGCAGGACAACATGTTTATAGCAAAAATACAGCCTAACATAGAGCCATTTACACTATACTTCATACAACTGTGCCAGACTTGTTGTCCATTTTCAGCGCAATGAGTGGAAACAATAGTTTCTACGTGGTTAGGCTTAGGTGGCAAATAGAAAGTATGACATGTATACAGAACTAGATCATGCCTATGCAATGTACACATGTTGGCAGAGTTGCTGTAAGTCAAAATAAGGAGACCGTTGTTGCCCCATAAAAGGAAGTGCCTGAAAAGGGATCTCCATTGTAGGATCACCAGGTATTCATAAACTTATATGATATTTTAGTGATTGAGTTTACATCTACTTTTGGTATTTCCTTTAGGAGTTAAAGGTCTGCTGACATAAAAGCCAAATAGAAAAATGTAGCCCCCATCCAATATGTATGTCTCCTTGGATCCATTTAAACCTACGCCTCCTCAGATAGATACTTCCATTTCAAGTCCTTGAAGCAATGAAGCACATTGTACTTGATCTGACTTAATTCTTTATTACTAACCAGCCACATTTAAAGGCTTATTATGAGTCATAGGCACACATGCAATATTGAAGAATGGCGGACCGCTGTGAAGACAGATGTTGTAATAGGTTGGTCTTCAAAGGCCGCTAGGTAGTTTATGATGTGGCTCTCGCTACGCCAGTGCGTCAGTCGGCATCCGGCCGGGGTGACACCCTCTCCATTCTGCCTTTATTTTTAGCAGCATCTGGATAGCTGGATGGAAGCATCCATCTCTCCCAACGCATTCCAGTCTAACCAACGAAACCTGCTGATAACTTGCCAGTCACGCGCGGAATGTGAGAGGAATTCCCGTAAATCAGGAAGCAGATTCCCCTGCATGTCTGAGTCTGAGAGGATGAAGGCAAGAGAGAGACATAAAGCCTAAAGCCATCATGGAGGCTGATTCTCCATCACTGTAATTGCTGAAGCAGGCATATCCGGTTTTCCCACCGTTAACAAATTAACGCTCTGTAAAAAATGCAAGGTAGCGGGTTGCCTATTTAAAGCCGAACTTCAGGTCCAAAAACATTAAAATATACACCTCAATAGCCACAAAGAATAAAAAATACACGTTGTAAACTTATATTGCCTTTGCAAGTCCAGTTATTACCTTGAAAAATTAGCAGTGACATCATCACTGTGCTGTCATTATTGCCTTTGCACAGAGCAGAGCTGTGGGCGGGACCAAGAAGTTCCTCCCTCTAAAGACTGCCTGCAGGAAAATTCCCAAACACACCTCTGTAGGCTGCTTGCCACATACAGAAAGGTTATTGCTCTCCATACATGTTGCTATCTGACCAGGACCCTCCTAAAAGAAGTCTACTGTGTTTTCTAAGAACAACAAGGAAAAAAAATCAGGTACCAATAGGCAAGAGTGCATCTTACTAGTGTCCCCTGAAGATGTGCGTTGGCACGAAACGCAACGGGGCGGAGCTATACCTTAACGTCACACCGCCACTTTTGGTTCCTGAGCTGGCAGCAGCTATCTAAGTAAGTGCACTAAGTAGTATAAAGCAACCTGCGCTTAGGACTATGACTGTTGGGTTGCTGCCCCCCCCCCGTGTGGCCCCTGTGTGCAAGGGCTAGAGAAGTGAATTGGTGTGTGTGTGGGGTGATTGGCGCTCCCAGTGGAGGGTGTGTGTTATATAAATTGACGTTGAAACCTGAGTGGTATCAAATTGTGACCCAGGATGATAACAATAAAAGCAAAAACCATAAAAAACACACAAAGGTATTGTCAGTGGGTGGGTCAGCAGTGAACTCTCCCTGACCCCATCAATTAAGGTTGTGAAGCAGGTAGGTATTAATTAGTGATTACTAAAGTGCTATATGCATGTGTGCATATATACCAGTCACTGTAAAAATGATTGGGAATTGGGGGGAAAAAACCCTTATGTGAGCTAAATCATAAGTGGGGTGATATCCACAATATTATTGCTATAGAGCAAAAATCAAAAACCAAGTCAAGGTGTAACAAATAGTGATCAATATCCCAATATGTGAAACAATTGGAGCAGTTAAATAGAGTAGTCCATCATATATACAGGTCCTTCTCAAAAAATTTGCATATTGTGATAAAGTTCATTATTTTCTGTAATGTACTGATAAACATTAGACTTTCATATATTTTAGATTCATTACACACAACTGAAGTAGTTCAAGCCTTTTCTTGTTTTAATATTGATGATTTTGGCATACAGCTCATGAAAACCCAAAAATCCTATCTCAAAAACTTAGCATATCATGAAAAGGTTCTCTAAACGAGCTAATAACCTAATCATCTGAATCAACTAATTAACTCTAAACACCTGCAAAAGATTCCTGAGGCTTTTAAAAACTCCCAGCCTGGTTCATTACTCAAAACCGCAATCATGGGTAAGACTGCCGACCTGACTGCTGTCCAGAAGGCCATCATTGACACCCTCAAGCAAGAGGGTAAGACACAGAAAGAAATTTCTGAACGAATAGGCTGTTCCCAGAGTGCTGTATCAAGGCACCTCAGTGGGAAGTCTGTGGGAAGGAAAAATTGTGGCAGAAAACGCTGCACAACGAGAAGAGGTGACCGGACCCTGAAGAAGATTGTGGAGAAGGACCGATTCCAGACCTTGGAGGACCTGCGGAAGCAGTGGACTGAGTCTGGAGTAGAAACATCCAGAGCCACCGTGAACAGGCGTGTGCAGGAAATGGGCTACAGGTGCCGCATTCCCCAGGTCAAGCCACTTTTGAACCAGAAACAGCGGCAGAAGCGCCTGACCTGGGCTACAGAGAAGCAGCACTGGACTGTTGCTCAGTGGTCCAAAGTACTTTTTTCGGATGAAAGCAAATTTTGCATGTCATTCGGAAATCAAGGTGCCAGAGTCTGGAGGAAGACTGGGGAGAGGGAAATGCCAAAATGCCTGAAGTCCAGTGTCAAGTACCCACAGTCAGTGATGGTCTGGGGTGCCATGTCAGCTGCTGGTGTTGGTCCACTGTGTTTTATCAAGGGCAGGGTCAATGCAGCTAGCTATCAGGAGATTTTGGAGCACTTCATGCTTCCATCTGCTGAAAAGCTTTATGGAGATGAAGATTTCATTTTTCAGCACGACCTGGCACCTGCTCACAGTGCCAAAACCACTGGTAAATGGTTTACTGACCATGGTATTACTGTGCTCAATTGGCCTGCCAACTCTCCTGACCTGAACCCCATAGAGAATCTGTGGGATATTGGGAAGAGAAAGTTGAGAGACGCAAGACCCAACACTCTGGATGAGCTTAAGGCCGCTATCGAAGCATCCTGGGCCTCCATAACACCTCAGCAGTGCCACAGGCTGGTTGCCTCCATGCCACGCCGCATTGAAGCAGTCATTTCTGCAAAAGGATTCCCGACCAAGTATTGAGTGCATAACTGAACATAATTATTTGAAGGTTGACTTTTTTTGTATTAAAAACACTTTTCTTTTATTGGTCGGATGAAATATGCTAATTTTTTGAGATAGGATTTTTGGGTTTTCATGAGCTGTATGCCAAAATCATCAATATTAAAACAAGAAAAGGCTTGAACTACTTCAGTTGTGTGTAATGAATCTAAAATATATGAAAGTCTAATGTTTATCAGTACATTACAGAAAATAATGAACTTTATCACAATATGCTAATTTTTTGAGAAGGACCTGTATATATAGAGATCCTAAACAATATTGCAGTAGATAGATTTTTCCAACAACGATGCTCAATCCTAAACAGTTCAGCTGGTGACTTATATGTGAGTCTTTGCATAAAATTCAATCCTGGTGACTGTTGTGCTCCCCCTTAAGATACCCTACTCACCAGAAGATGAAACCCCTACAGGGGTATACGGCATGTAGGTGAGTGGTTTGATGTCCAGGGAAGGTGCAGTAGTTTTCCTCTTGTTCCTGGGGTTTCTATGAATCCATAGGCTGACTGTTCCGGCTTGCAGCGATGTTCCTCAGGACAAAGGGACAGGAGCCACCATAGCGTAATCCAGTTTTATTTAAAAATTAAGTAGTAAATAATAATGAAACGATTTCCAAGGTAAGTTTTGATCAAAAGAAGGTAAAAACCGAGGTACAAGTGTGTTGGCCTTCGAGACGAAACGCGTCAGTTGATTGGTCCTCTCACGCAGATACGTCACTTCCGGTTCCGATCGGTGGAGCGCACGCCATCTCATACCGCCGCTCCGACAGATGCAGGGACTGAGTGCGGGACCCTATACACCTTTCACCTTCGGTCTCGAAGGCCAACACACTTGTACCTCGGTTTTTACCTTCTTTTGATCAAAACTTACCTTGGAAATCGTTTTATTATTATTTACTACTTAATTTTTAACCACTTAACGACCGCCCACTGTAAATATACGTCGGCAGAATGGCACCGACAGGCAGAATCACGTATATCTACGTGACTGCCTTTGTATAGTTGGGGGGTCCGATCGGACCCCCCTTCTTTACAGTGAGCGGTGGTTAACTGATCGGGAGCGATCAGGCATAAGGGGAGGCCGTTCGATTCCGGCCACCCCCTCCCGATCGCTCCCGGCGAATGAGAGAGCTTCCCCTGCCTGTGTAATGTTTACACAGGCAGAGGAAGTGATGTCATCTCTCCTGCGGCGCTCACATATACCGAGCGCCGTACAGGAGATGATGCCAGGTTAGTGCACAAAACACTACACTGACACCAGGACACATAGGTACATAAATCGCCCCCCCAGGCCCCCCAGACACCCCCAGATCACCCCCCAGATCACCCCCCAGCCCCCAGCCACAGTGTCACTGATTGCAGTGACCATTTATTTACTGATCACTGCAATCAGTGACATTTGTGACTGTAAAAGTGTCACCAAAGTTTAGTTTTAGGTCCAGTGTAGCCCCCTAACCCCCCCAATAAAGGTTTAACCCCCTGATCGCCCCCCAGATAACCCTTTTACCCCCTATCACCACTGTCGCTAAGCGATCATTTTTCTGATCGCCGTCTTAGCGTCGGTGATGCAGATCGGTAGCCAGTAATTTTTTTTAGGTTCGCCGCAGGTTTTTATAGCATCAGGTACCCCCATAAATTATCTAATAAAGGTTTAACCCCCTTGATCGCCCCCCAGGTAACCCTTTCACCCCCTATCACCACTGTCGCTAAGCGATCATTTTTCTGATCGCTGTCTTATTGTCGGTGATGCAGATCGGTAGCCAGTAATTTTTTTTAGGTTTGCCGCAGGTTTTTATAGCGTCAGGTACCCCCATAAATTATCTAATAAAGGTTTAACCCCCTTGATCGCCCCCCAGGTAACCCTTTCACCCCCTATCACCACTGTCGCTAAGCGATCATTTTTCTGATCGCTGTCTTAGCGTCGGTGATGCAGATCGGTAGCCAGTAATTTTTTTTAGGTTCGCCGCAGGTTTTTATAGCGTCAGGTACCCCCATATATTATCTAATAAAGGTTTTAACCCCCTAATTGCCCCTAGTTAACCCTTTCACCAGTGATCACCATATAAGTGTTGCGGGTGACGCTGGTTAGTTAGTTTGCTTTTTATAGTGTCAGGGCACCCGCCGTATATATAACCCAATAAAGGTTTAACCCCCTGATCGCCCGGCGGGTGATATCAATTAGGTTTTAGCGTCAGAGAGGGTCTGCGTCACACCCCAGGCAGCGTCAGGTTAGTGCCAGTAACGCTAACACCCACGCGTGAAGCATACACCCCCCTTAGTGGTATAGTATCTGATCAGATCAATATCTGATCTGATCAGATCTATACTAGCGTCCCCAGCAGTTTAGGGTTCCCAAAAATGCAGTGTTAGTGGGATCAGCCCAGATACCTGCTAGCACCTGCGTTTTGCCCCTCCGTCCAGCCCAGGCCACCCAAGTGCAGTATTAATCGATCACTGTCACTTACAAAACACAACACACATAACTGCAGCGTTCGCAGAGACAGGCCTGATCCCTGCGACTCCAGTGCTGTAGGAGGTGATTTCACCACCACAGTTAAAAAAAAAAAGCATATATGCCGAAGCATTGGGGCAGCAGGGGCGGAGGAGCGGAGGAGCGATTTTGCTCCTAATGCCGCGTACATACGGTCGAAATTCCGACGGAGGCTTGCCCGTGGAAAAGTCCGACCATGTGTGTGCGGCATAACTTTTTTTGCGGGAGGATGCCCCCATGCTTCGGCATATATAAATGGTGCATGTATGCCCATCATTAGAAGTGGGTGGATGAAGGGCGGTATTCTAATGGTGGGCATACCCACCGATCAATCTCTTTTTTCGTTCAGCCAACTGGCTGCATGAAAAAAAAAGATTACAATACATGTCCAACAAGGACCAGCAACGTACTGGTATGTTGCTGGACTTTGAATGTTTATACCAGAATGAAGCCTGCGGGTTTAGGTATCATCTTGGTATCATTCTTTTCAGCCAGCGGCCGGCTTTCATGTAAAAGCAATCCTAGTGGCTAATTAGCCTCTGGACTGCTTTTACAAGCAGTGAGAGGGAATGTCCCCCCCGGATATAAAAAGCGCCATTGGGAAATTGGCAAAGCATTTTATCACACCGATCTTGGTGTGGTCAGATGCTTTGAGGGCAGAGGAAAGATCTAGGGTCTAGAAGACCCCAGTTTTTTCAAAAAAGAGTACCTGTCACTACCTATTGCTATCATAGGGGATATTTACATTCCCTGAGATAACAATAAAAATGATTAAAAAAAAAAAAAATATGGAAGGAACAATTTAAAAATAAAATAAAAAAGCAAAATTAATAATAAAAAAGAAAAAAAAAAAAAGCACCCCTGTCCTGCCCTGCTCTTGCCCAATGGCGAACGCAAGCGTCGGTCTGGCGTCATATGTAAACAGCAATTGCACCATGCATGTGAGTTATCACCGCGAAGGTCAGATCGAGGGCAGTAATTTTAGCAGTAGACCTCCTCTGTAAATCTAACGGGGTAACCTGTAAAGGCTTTTAAAGGCTTTTAAAAATGTATGTAGTTTGTCGCCAATGAGCGTTTGTGCGAAATTTTAAAGCATGTCGTGTTTGGTATCTATGTACTCGGCCTAAGATCATCTTTTTTATTTCATCAAACATTTGGGCAATATAGTGTGGTTTAGTGCATTAAAATTTAAAAAAGTGTATTTTTTCCCAAAAAAATGCGTTTGAAAAATCGCTGCGCAAATACTGTGTAGAAAAAAAAATGCAACACCCACCATTTTAATCTGTAGGGCCTTTGCTTTAAAAATATATATAATGTTTGGGGGTTCAACATAATTTTCTTGCAAAAAAAAATATGTTTTCATGTAAACAAAAAGTGTCAAAAAGGGCTTTGTCTTCAAGTGGTTAGAAGAGTGGATGTAAGCTTCCTAATGTTGTGTATAAAATGCCAGAACAGTTCAAAACCCCCCCAAATGACCCCATTTTGGAAAGTAGACACCCCAAGCTATATACTGAGAGGCATGTCGAGTCCATGGAATATTTTATATGACACAAGTTGCGGAAAAAAGACAATTTATTTATTTATTTATTTATTTTTGCACAAAGTTGTCACTAAATGATATATTGCTCAAACATGCCATGGGTTTATGTGGAATTACACCCCAAAATACATTCTGCTGCTTCTCCTGAGTACGGGGATACCACATGTGTGAGACTTTTTGGGAGCCTAGCCGCGTACGGGACCCCAAAAACCAAGCACCGCCTTCAGGATTTCTAAGGGTGTAAATTTTTGATTTCACTTCTCACTGCCTATCACAGTTTCGGAGGCCATGAAATGCCCAGATGGCACAAAACCCCCCCAAATGACCCCATTTTGGAAAGTAGACACCCCAAGCTATTTGCTGAGAGGTATGTTGAGTATTTTGCAGATCTCGCTTTTTGTCACAAAGTTTTGAAAATTGAAAAAAATATATATATATATTTGCTTTCTTCATTTTCAAAAACAAATGAGAGCTGTAAAATACTCACCATGCCTCTCAGCAAATAGCTTGGGGTGTCTACTTTCCAAAATGGGGTCATTTGGGGGGGTTTTGTGCTATTTTGGCATTTTATGGCCTTCGAAACTGTGATAGGTAGTGAGGAGTGAAATCAAAAATTTGTGCCTAGAAATCCTGAAGGCGGTGCTTGGTTTCCGGGGTCCCGTACGCGGCTAGGCTCCTAAAAAGTCCCACACATGTGGTATCCCCGTACTCAGGAGAAGCAGCAAAATGTATTTTGGGGTGTAATTCCACATATAACCATGGCATGTGTGAGCAATATATCATTTAGTGACAACTTTTTGTAATTTTCTTTTTTTTTTTAGTCATTATTCAATCACTTAAACAAAAAAAAAAAAATATTCAATGGGCTCAACATGCCTCTCAGCAATTTCCTTGGGATGTCTACTTTCCAAAATGGGGTCATTTGGGGGGGTTTTGTACTGCCCTGCCATTTTAGCACCTCAAGAAATGAGATAGGCAGTCATAAACTAAAAGCTGTGTAAATTCCAGAAAATGTACCCTAGTTTGTAGACGCTGTAACTTTTGCGCAAACCAATAAATATACGCTTATTGACATTTTTTTTACTAAAGACATGTGGCTGAATACATTTTGGCCTAAATGTATGACTACAATTGAGTTTATTCGATTTTTCTTATAACAAAAAGTAGAAAATATCATTTTTTTTCAAAATTTTCGGTATATTTCCGTTTATATCGCAAAAAATCAAAATCGCAGAGGCAATCAAATACCATTAAAAGAAAGCTCTATTTGTGGGAAGAAAAGGACGCAAATTTTGTTTGGGTACAACATTGCATGTCCGCACAATTTACAGTTAAAGCAGCGCAGTGCAAAATTCTGAAATCACCTCTGGTCCTCTAGCTATCAAATGGTCCGGGGCTTAAGTGGTTAAATAAAACTGGATTACGCTATGGTGGCTCCTGTCCCTTTGTCCTGAGGAACATCGCTGCAAGCCGGAACAGTCAGCCTATGGATTCATAGAAACCCCAGGAACAAGAGGAAAACTACTGCACCTTCCCTGGACATCAAACCACTCACCTACATGCCGTATACCCCTGTAGGGGTTTCATCTTCTGGTGAGTAGGGTATCTTAAGGGGGAGCACAACAGTCACCAGGATTGAATTTTATGCAAAGACTCACATATAAGTCACCAGCTGAACTGTTTAGGATTGAGCATCGTTGTTGGAAAAATCTATCTACTGCAATATTGTTTAGGATCTCTATATATATATATGATGGACTACTCTATTTAACTGCTCCAATTGTTTCACATATTGGGATATTGATCACTATTTGTTACACCTTGACTTGGTTTTTGATTTTTGCTCTATAGCAATAATATTGTGGATATCACCCCACTTATGATTTAGCTCACATAAGGGTTTTTACCCCCCAATTCCCAATCATTTTTACAGTGACTGGTATATATGCGCACATGCACATAGCACTTTAGTAATCACTAATTAATACCTACCTGCTTCACAACCTTAATTGATGGGGTCAGGGAGAGGTCACTGCTGACCCACCCACTGACAATACCTTTGTGTGTTTTTTATGGTTTTTGCTTTTATTGTTATCATCCTGGGTCACAATTTGATACCACTCAGGTTTCAACGTCAATTTATATAACACACACCCTCCACTGGGAGCGCCAATCACCCCACACACACACCAATTCACTAAGTAAGTGCACTGCTGTATATGGTTTTACTAATTGACATCTTGATGTTTTGTTTTTTAAATTTTTATGTGATTCTTCAATTTTAGTAATAAATTACTGCACTATATCTGGCCCAATATGGTATTTGGCTCCTTGCACGAGCACCTTTTTTCCCATCTAGCGGCGTTGTGGATTTTTCTAAATCTCCCCCCGTGGTGGGCTGCTGCTGCTGCTACAGTCAGAGGATCTCAGGTGGATCGATGGAGCTGGATAGAGTAGAAGCTGGGATTTATAGTTCTCAATGCGTGAATTGGTGCATTGGCAGCTGGTTAGTGCGGTCTTACCCTCAGTTGCACGTGGTATTCCCCTTTTTTTGGATAGTGGAAGCAATACACGGACATTTCTGCATTTTCTTGTGTGTGATTTTCACGTTTTTATGCACATGATTTATAGTGGATGTTTCAATTCATTATTTACTTGATTATTTGATTTGCTGTTGCTATATAAAGGGCACTGCAACTTTATTATTCTAAAAACAATGAGAAAGAAAATCAGTTACCAATAGACAAGTGCATTCTCGCCTGTAGGTGCGTGTCAATCAAGATCATAAAACTGACAATAAAATGGTCATTTGTCCTTGGTGTCTCTCAGTAGTCACCTGGTGGATGGGATAATGGAAGGGCCATTTTTGCACTGAAGAAACAGTAAATAGTATTTTTATTTTTGTGTTCAGGTATGTATGCTTACGGTAGGTTTGCACCTATACCCCACACAATCAAAATAATAGGATTTTTGTACTTACTGTAAAATTTGTTGGGACACAACAATTAAGACTGCTGGGATGTATGGCCACCTAGAGGAGGATTGGACACTAGCAAATAAAAAAATTGTGGTCCAACCCAGGATAACCCCCTCCTACCCCAAGCATGCCTCAGTTATGTGGTAAAGCAGTGGGATCTGTGTCCCTCAAAGGACTTCAAGAAATAGATTTTACAGTAAGTACAAAAATCCCATTCTCTTTCTCATCCATTGAGGGACAAGGAATTCAGAGACTGTTGGAACGTCCAAAAGCAGGGGTAAGCAACAGCAACAAAACACTAAAGCCCGTACACACGATCGGTTTGACTGATGAAAACCGTCCGATGGATGGTTTTCATCAGACCAACCGATCGTGTATGGTACCCATCAGTCTTTTTTCCATCGGTTTTAAAAAATAGAACATGTTTTAAATTTTTCCAATGGATAAAAAAAACGATCGAAAACTCAGATCGTCTATGGGCAAGTCCATCGGATAAAAAACCCACGCATGCTCAGAATCAAGTCGACGCATGCTCAGAAGCATTGAACTTCATTTTTCTCGGCTCATCGGAGTGTTTTACGTCACCACGTGTGGAAAGGTCGGTTTTTTGACTGATGGTGTGTAGGCAAGACTGATGGAAGTCAGCTTCATCGGATTTCCGATGGACAAAACCATCGGATTAGAATCCATAGGATATCCGATCGTGTGTACGAGGCTTAACAGGCCTACAAAAAAACAAACGATCCAGGGACTGCTTCTGCTTGTAGAGCAACCTGAAGGATCTTATGTCTGAAGCTAGCATCAGAAGAGACCTGAACATCCACCAGGTAAAACCTCAAGAACATGTGAACAGAAGACCAGGTGGCAGCCTTGCAAATCTAGGAAACATTTGCTTGATGCCAAAAGAACTCACAGATCCTTTATAGGCTTTAATGGTGGTCTGTCTGGGCCACCAAGAAATGGTGGATAGAGAAGCTGTTCCCCTTTGCAGGGACCCTCAGGAACAATAAATAGAGTCATTCTTTCTTTTAGAAGCAGTTGTAAGGTAAATTTGCTTAGCATGAACTGCAGTCGGGCGATGGAGGGAGATCTCCTTCCGTTGAGCTGGAGCTGAACAGAGGGATAGAAGAATGATGCCCTGGTTGAGGCTAAAAGCTAACTTAGGTACAGTGCCTTGAAATAGTATTTACATCCCTTGAAATGATCCACATTTTGTCATGTTACAACCAAAAACGTAAATGTACTTTATTGGGATTTTATGTGATAGACCAACACAAAGTGGCACATAATTGTGAAGTGGAAGGAGAATGATAAATGGTTTTCAAAATGTTTTAGAAATAAATATCTGAAAAGTGTGGCGTGCATTTGTATTCAGCCCCCTTAACTCTGATAACCCCAACTCAAAATCTATTGTCTTTAGAAGTCACCTAATTAGTAAATAGAGTCCACCTGTGTGTCATTTATTCTCAGTATAAATACAGCTGTTCTGTGAAGCCCTCAGAGGTTTGTTAGAGATCCTTAGTGAATAAACAGCATCATGAAGGCCAAGGCACACACCAGACAGGTCAGAGATAAAGTTGTGGAGAAGTTTAAAGCAGGGTTAGGTTATAAAAAAATATCCCAAGCTTTGAACGTCTCATGGAGCACTGTTCAATCCATCATCCGAAAATGGAAAGAGTATGGCACAACTGCAAACCTACCAAGACATGGCCGTCCACCTAAACTGACAGGCCAGGCAAGGAGAGCATTAATCAGAGAAGCAGCCAAGAGGCCCATGGTAACTCTGGAGGAGCTGCAGAGATCCACAGCTCAGGTGGGAGAATCTGTCATCAATCAGGACAACTATTAAGCCTCGTACACACAACCGGTTTACCGTGCGTGTGTACGAGGCTTTCAGGTTTCTCGTCAAGAAAACTGCCCAGAATCTCGACGAGAAAAATAGAGAACCTGCTCAATATTTTCTCGTCAGGATTCTCGTCGGCCTGTTTCCCGACGAGAAACCCGAGAGTGTGTACGCTTACCTGTCGCCGTGGAAACCCGCGCATGCTCGAAATGACTTTGACACATGCGCAGTAGCTTCCTAGGCATAGGTAGGGTGTAGCAAGATGGCGGCGACGGCATCGAATGTGACGAGCGCGCGCTCGTCGTAGTCGATGACATCACCGCGTTCGTTCCATTCAAAAGAACGGCGGTCCTTTTGAATCGAGCGTGTGTACACTCAGCCGGGACAAGATTCTTGTCAAGAATCTCGTCAGGGAAATACGACAGGTTTTTTTCCTGACGAGATTCTCGGTCGTGTGTACTAGGCTTAAGTCGTGCACTCCACAAATCTGGCCTTTATGGAAGAGTGGCAAGAAGTAAGCCATTGTTGAAAGAAAGCCATAAGAAGTCCTGTTTGGAGGAAGCCATGTGGGGGACACAGCAATGTGGAAAAAGTTGCTCTGGTCAGATGAGACCAAAATTGAACTTTTTGGCCTAAAAGCAAAGCGCTATGTGTGGCGGAAACCTAACACTGCACATCACCCTGAACACACCATCCCCACGTGAAATATGGTGGTGGCAGCATCATGTTGTGGGGATGCTTTTCTTCAGCAGGGACAGGGAAGCTGGTCAGAGTTAATGGAAAGATGGATGGAGCAAAATACAGGGCAATCTTAGAAGAAAACCTGTTAAAGTTGGCAAAAGACTTGCGACTGGGGCGGAGGTTCATCTTCCAGCAGGACAATGGCCCTAAACATACAGCCAAGGCTACAATGGAATGGTTTATATCAAAGCATATGCATGTGTTAGAATGGCCCAGTCACAGTCCAGACCTAAATCCAATTGAGAATCTGTGGCAAGACACTCTTCCATCCAATCTGACAGAGCTTGAGCTATTTTGCAAAGAAGAATAGGAAAAAATGTCACTCTCTAGATGTGAAAAGCTGGTAGAGACATCCCCAAAAAGACTTGCAGCTGTAATTACAGCGAAAGGTGGTTCTACAAAGTATTGACTCAGGGGGGCTGAATACAAATGTACGCCACACTTTTCAGATATTTATTTGTAAAAAGAATTGAAAACCATTTATCATTTTCTTTTCACTTCACAATTATGTGCTATTTTGTGTTGGTCTATCCGTATAAAATCCCAATAAAGTACATTTAGGTTTTTGGTTGTAACATGAAAAAATTTGGAAATTTTCAAGGGGTATGAATACTTTTTCAAGGCACTGTAGGAATGAAGCTCTGAGTCTCAACACCACCTTGTCCTTGTTTAGGACGAGATAAGACTGCCAGCTCAGACACTCGCTTTGCAGATGTGATTGCAATGAGGAACACAACCTTGTGAGTGGGACTATCGCCCCAAAAAAGCGTTTTTGGAATTTCCGAGAATTATATTCAAATTCACTGAATTACGTGGGAGCCTACAAGGGGAGCACAATGGGAAACACCCTTTTGAGGAGGTCTTAATCGAAGAAGCAGTCTCTAGAGCATGATCCCAAGCACAGAGACCTGACCCTTGTTGGTGCTTATGGCCACATGCTGATCCAGGTACATCTGTAAAAAGGTCAGGAATCATCCCACAGAGAGTTTCCTGGGATAACATTTTCTCCAAGGGAAGTATGCCTTTGATGATCTTGTTGGAAGTAGACTTCCTAGCTTTTAGCATTGTGGAGATATTTGAGTCTTAGATGCCACTGTCCTAAGAACCTGGACCATGGTAGTAAATTGGTCTCTGAAAGGAAAATATCCAGATGACCTGGAAGAGAGTCTACATAGAGTCTGCCAGAAGTTGGGTAACAACATCAGGCTAGGCCAGTTCAGGGCTATAAGAATCACTGGGATGACCTCTATATTGATCCTGTGAAGCAGATGAAGGAGTCTCAGGGGAGGGGAAGGTGTAGATCAGAGTGTACTGATTCAACTAAGTCACCTGCTAGAGTGCCTGGAGAACCTGTCCAGTTTGTTGATGAACCAGGAGGCTAAGAGGTCCACATCTGCCATCCCTTACCTGTAACACAGATCCTGGAACACTTTCCAATGTAGGGAACCTTCTCAGGTGCCTGATGCTGCTGGCTGGGCAAGTGTCCACATCTGGGATGTAAATAACGGACAAGATTGGAAGGTTATGTTCCAAAGACAGAGTCTCTCTTGCTGCAGCAAGACTTCTGGTTCCTCCTTGATGGTTGGTGTATGCCTCTAATCCAGCCTGCCAGGTTGGCATCCATCATAAGGATCTTCCAGAAGACTGCAAGAAAGGATTTTCCAACTCCACAGCAGGATTTCTAAGCAACCAAGCCAGGGACAACCTGGCCTGCAGTGACAGAAGATTAGGTTTGTACAAGGACTGGACTGACTTGTCCTACAGCAACAGAATGTTGCTTTGTAGGGGTCTGGAGTGGAAGTGGGCAAATGGGACTGCTTTAAAAGAGGCTACCATCAATACTAGGACTCTCATGCAGAAGCAAAGCATGTCTAGGAGCGTAAAGTGGAAGTTTCTCCTGAGGAATAAACATTTTGGCTTGAGCACTGTCTAGGGTAAAATCCAGATATTCCAAGTAATGATTTGGTTTCAGCCCCTACTTTTGAAGGTTCATAAACAAGCTGAACCTCTGCAAGGTCTGGAGGATAATAGCTTTGTTGTCCACCAGGAGCACGCACTGGCTGTTCCCTCAGCACAACATCCTGTAGATATCCCACAATGGGGATGCCCTGAGAGCATAGCAAGGCTGGCACTGGAGCCAGCACGTATGTGGTTAAAGATGCTGCAAAGGTCAGAATGAATTTCAGGGGCACAAAAATGAAATGCAGAGGACCCACAGAAAATGAAGAATTTGCTGGTGTGCTTGAAAAATGGAAACATGCAGGTACGCATCCTTAAAGTCCACTGAGGCAAGAGTCTCCCTGATGAAGGGAGGCTACATCAAACCTGGTGGAATATATACAACATTTCTGGTCCCAAATGAAGCCATTTTAGAGCCTTGCGATCCAAGATGGGATGTATAAGGCTCTTTTTGGCTTGGGAACTGTGAACAAGCTGGCGTAGAACCTCTTGATCAATCTATCCCAGGGACTGGGGCAAAGACACCCTGTTCCAGAAGACCTCCCAGGGTAGTATGGAGATCTGCTAATCTGTGCTGTGACACAGGCATGTTGGAAGCAGTAGACAAAGGAGGTGACCGTTACTGAAACTATAGCTTGTAGCCCTGGAAGCCACCTCCCACACCCAAGCATCCGGACATGCTAAAAACCCCACCCTCTTCCTCACTTTGCAAAGTGGGGACACCACCTCATGCTGAAGAATATTTACCCAAGGGTTCAGAAGACTTATGTAGAAGTCAAAGATTTCTAGGTGGACTCGCCAGACTTATGCTGGCCATACACTATACGAAAAATCGTCCGAACGAACTTTCGAAAAACAAACGTTCGGTCGTGAGCGCAAACGAAAGTGCCGTCATGTAATGACCCATAAATTGTTCAGTGGACTTAAATAAAAAACAATTTGTTTGTTTTTTTTTTTACATATGCCTAGTGCAGAAAGTTTGGACGGGAAACACATTAACCTTTTAATTTATCGTTCGTTCGGCAGAAAATTTCCAAACTTGTCCTTCGTTTTTTCGGCTCAAAAACGTCCCGATCATTGATTTTGTGCCCATTAACTTTTCCAAAAAACGAACGAACTGTCTGAACGACCGATTTTCGGCCGATGTTTCGTATAGTGTATGGCCAGCATTAGGTTTGGCTTTGGAAGTTGAGGCATGGGACCTATCCCAGCTTCAGACTGGACAACAGAAAAGCAGCAGCAACACAATGTTGATTTCATCCCTCTGCTTTCCTCTCCTCTAAGAATATTCAGTGTTGTATTTTATAATTTTTAATTAAAGTATATACACCAAAAAAATAATGCAGCATTTGCCAACCACCCATTATTGTGCATTACTTTATGTAAAAGTACCCTTTGACTTGTGTACACGTACTATCAGAACCCCATAGTTATATACAGAAAAGATGTTAAAACAATCCCTTGTGTTTTTAAATGATTAGAAATACTCTGATCTATTTTAAATGAGAATAATCCTATCTTAAAAGTCTAATTTGTCTAATAATGAATTTAGTTTAACAAGCAGAAGTGCCCCCAGGGTTACACATAGCAGTGGTGGAGATCCTGGATCTGGTGAGGGCACTGTGCAAAGCTGTAGAATTTGGCTGGCTCAGAATGATTCTCCTCCCTCTCCCAGTCAAAGTGCTGCTGGACGGGGCATGCCAGGAGGCCGATATAAATACAGATTAAGGTATTGTATTTATTGGCGTATAGTGATGAGCCGAACACCCCCGGGTTCGGTTCGCACCAGAACCCGCGAACGGACCGAAAGTTCGTACGAACATTAGAACCCTATTAAATACAATGGATGCGAACGTTCGAATTCTAAAGTGCTAATTATAACAACTATTATGCATGTTATTGTCCTAAAAAGGGTTTGCGAACCCGGGTTCTGCACCAGGGGACATGTATCAATGCAAAAAGAAGTTTTAAAAACGGTCGTTTTTCGGGAGCAGTCATTTTAATGATGCATAAAGTGAAAAAAAAAAGTCAAATATTCCTTTAAATATCGTACCTGGGGGGTGTCTAAAGTATGCCTGTGAAGTGCCACGTGTTTCCCGTGTTTAGAACTGTCCCTGCACAAAATGACACTTCTAAAGGAAAAAAAAGCCATTTAAAACTGCTTGCGGCTTTAATGTAATGTCTGGTCCCGGTAATATGGATGAAAATCTTTAAGAAAAATGGCATAGCTACCCCATGACCCCCCCCCCCCCCACTCCAGCCCATTACCAGCCCCTTTGGGTCTTGCATGGATATTAAGGGGAACCCCGCACATAAAATAAAAAAGGCCCTATATACTCTGAACAGCCGTATACAGGCGGTGCATACAAGACAGGGACTGTAGGTTTGTTCTTATGTAGAATCTGTTTGTAATTTTGAACAGGTACATTGTTTAAGTGTAGCTCCAGCCCAAAAATCTATTTTTAAACTTTTTGGAAAACATAGGTAAGGGTTATCACCCCTGTAACATTTGTTTTGCTGTCTGTGCCCCTGTTCAGAACATTTCACCTCACTTTCCATCCCAATGACAACTGTTTTTGAAATGTGGTGTTTTTCTTAAAACAAGGATTGCTGATAAAGCATCAGTACAGAGGAGACACCTTTCTCCCATATTAATTCTTACAGGAGAGAATTTTCCTTCCAAGGGGTAGATTTCCTCTCACTTCCTGTTGTCTTCTTGCGTTTGCAAGTAGGAGTCGTTTGTAAGTTGGATGTTTGAAAGTAGGGACCTGCCGTATATACTCTGCAGAAATAGGCCCCTTAGTTGTTGGTGTTGGCACAACACTGTAAGCACTCATAGTTACTCTTGGTTGGTGCTGGAACGCCCTGCTGTCAACTATTATATCAGGAATTTTAATTACATATAATTGTTGAACAGTGGTAGTAAAAATTGGGCCTTTGATGGTGGTGCTGGTGCCACAACACTGTAAGCCCTGACAGTTACTCTTGGTGGGTGCAGCAATGGGCCCTGCTGTGAATTATTAGATCAAGAATTGTAATTGCATGCCCCTGTTGAACAGGGGCTGAAAAATTGGGCCTTTCGTGGTGGTGGTGGTGGTGGTGGTGGTGTTGCCACAACACTGTAAGCCCTCAGAGTTACTCTTGGTGGGTGCAGGAATGGGCAATGCTGTGAATTATTAGATCAAGAATTGTAATTGCATGCCCCTGTTGAACAGGGGCTGAAAAATTGGGCCTTTCGTGGTGGTGGTGGTGGTGGTGGTGTTGCCACAACACTGTAAGCCCTCAGAGTTACTCTTGGTGGGTGCAGGAATGGGCCCTGCTGTGAATTATTAGATCAAGAATTGTAATTGCATGCCCCTGTTGAACAGGGGCTGAAAAATTGGGCCTTTCGTGGTGGTGGTGGTGGTGGTGGTGTTGCCACAACACTGTAAGCCCTCAGAGTTACTCTTGGTGGGTGCAGGAATGGGCCCTGCTGTGAATTATTAGATCAAGAATTGTAATTGCATGCCCCTGTTGAACAGGGGCTGAAAAATTGGGCCTTTCGTGGTGGTGGTGGTGGTGGTGGTGTTGCCACAACACTGTAAGCCCTCAGAGTTACTCTTGGTGGGTGCAGGAATGGGCCCTGCTTTGAATTATTAGATCAAGAATTGTAATTGCATGCCCCTGTTGAACAGGGGCTGAAAAATTGGGCCTTTCGTGGTGGTGGTGGTGGTGTTGCCACAACACTGTAAGCCCTCAGAGTTACTCTTGGTGGGTGCAGGAATGGGCCCTGCTGTGAATTATTAGATCAAGAATTGTAATTACATGCCCCTTTTGAACAGGGGCTGAAAAATTGGGCCTTTCGTGGTGGTGGTGGTGGTGGCGTTGCCACAACACTGTAAGCCCTCAGAGTTACTCTTGGTGGGTGCAGCAATGGGCCCTGCTGTGAATTATTAGATCAAGAATTGTAATTACATGCCCCTGTTGAACAGGGGCTGAAAAATTGGGCCTTAGGCACTGGTGGCACAACACTACAACCCCTCACAGATACTGTACTTGGAGCACAGCAATGAGCCCTGTTGCAAAGTATTGCTTCAAAAATTGTAATGACACGCCCCTGTTAAACAGGGGCTGAAAAATTGGGCCTTAGGCACTGGTGCCACAACACTCCAACCCCTCACAGATACTGTACTTGGAGCACAGCAATGAGCCCTATGGCAAATTATTGCTAAAAAAATTGTAATTACACGCCCCTGTAAAACAGGGGCTGAAAAATTGGACCTTAGCCACTGGTGGCGGCACCCATAAACAAAAATGATCTTCCAAGCTATCATCATCAATCGTATCATTGAGGACTTGGAGGAGGAGGATAGCCAGTCAACATAACAGCACAGGCACTCAGCATCAGCATCAGTCTTGAAGGGATGTGACATGTTAAAATCAATTAGTCTGTTATATCAGCATCAGGTGTGTGGTAGCTGGTGGTGATCCAAGACTGGTTCATCTTGATGAAAGTCAGTCGATCAACCGAGTCGGTGGACAGGCGCACCCTGTGATCCGTGACAAATCCTCCAGCAGCACTGAATGTGCGTTCCGAAAGAACGCTGGATGCAGGACAGGCCAGTAGCTCAATTGCATACTGTGCAAGCTCTGGCCAGTGATCCATCCTCAAGACCCAGTAAGCCAGAGGATTTTCGGTGGGGAAGGTGTCCAAGTCTGACCTTGCCCCTAGATATTCCTGCACCATGTTTATCAGACGCTGGCGATGGTTGCTGGAACCGATCATACTTTGGGGCTGCGGACTAAAGAATTGTCTGAACGCATCGGTCAGACGGCCACCTTCCCCACCGCTCCTTCTTTGACTGGCCGAAGCCTCAGCAACTCGTTGTCCAGGACCAGGAGTTTGTAACCTCCCAGTCTCTGGGAACGCATTGCACAGACCTTTCTGCAAGGCCTCCCGGAGTTGTCTCATCCTCTGCTCCCTCTGCGACGGTAACATAAGGTCCGCAACCTTACCCTTGTACCGTGGATCAAGGAGAGTGGCCAGCCAGTAATGGTCCCTCTCCTTGATCCGAAGAATACGAGGATCCTTCCGCAGACTTTGCAGGATCAGGGAGGCCATGCAGCGTAGGTTTGCTGAGGCATTCGCTCCGGAGTCCTCTGGGTCACTAAGGACGACATGATCCGCAGCCACCTCCTCCCAGCCACGTACAAGTCCACTGGTTTCTTGGGACTGTAAATCATCCCTAAAAGACTGCTGCTGATGATGCTGAGTGCCAGCCTCCACCTCCATGCTGACACAATCCTCCTCCTCCTCCTCCTCCTCCTCCTCTTCCTGTGCGATGGGTGGGACAGAAGGAACACTGTCTGGGTAAAGGGGGCCTTGAGAGGCAAGGAAGTCCTCCTCTTCCTGCCTCTGTTCTGCCTCAAGTGCCCTGTCCATTATTCCACGCAGCGTGTGCTCCAACAGGTGGACAAGAGGTACAGTGTCACTGATGCATGCACTGTCACTGCTCACCATCCTCGTGGCCTCCTCAAATGGTGCCAGGACAGTGCATGCATCCCTGATCATGCCCCACTGGCGTGGAGAAAAAAAACCAAGCTCCCCTGACCCTGTCCTGGTGCCGTAGTCGCACAGGTACTCATTGATGGCCCTCTGCTGCGTGTGCAGCCGCTGCAGCATGGCCAACGTTGAGTTCCACCTGGTGGGCATGTCACATATAAGGCGGTTCTTGGGCAGGTTCAACTCCTTTTGCAGCTCAGCCAGGCGAGCACTGGCATTATAAGATCTGCGGAAATGCACACAGACTTTCCTGGCCTGCCTCAGGACATCCTGTAAGCCCGGGTACCTGCCCAAGAACCGCTGCACCACCAGGTTAAGGACGTGAGCCACACAGGGCACATGGGTCAGTTGTCCCTGTCGGAGGGCGGAGAGGAGGTTGGTGCCATTGTCGCAAACCACCATTCCTGGCTTAAGCTGGCGTGGCGTCAACCACCTCTCGACCTGGCCCTGCAGAGCAGACAGGACCTCTGCCCCAGTGTGGCTTCTGTCCCCCAAACACACCAGCGCAAGCACGGCATGGCATCTTTTTGCCTGCGTACTTGCGTAGCCCCTTGAACGGCTACGGAGCACCGCTGGTTCAGAGGACAAACCACAGGAAGAGGCCATGGAGGAAGAAGAAGAGGAGGGGGTGGAGGAGAGAGGTGTGTCACAACCAGTAGTAGCATTTTGGAGGCGTGGCGGTGGAACAACCTCCAACACTACTGCACCTTGTCCTGCATCCTTCCCAGCTGCCAAAAGAGTGACCCAATGGGCCGTGAAAGAAAGGTAACGTCCCTGTCCATGCCTGCTGGACCATGAGTCAGCGGTAATATGCACCTTACCGCTGACCGCCCTGTCCAGCGAGGCCAAGACATTGCCTTCCACATGCCGGTAGAGAGCCGGAATAGCCTTCCGTGAGAAAAAGTGGCGTTTGGGAACCTGCCACTGAGGAACCGCACATTGCACAAACTCACGGAAGGGGGCCGAGTCTACCAACTGAAAAGGCAGCAGTTGAAGCGCTAGCAATTTAGCCAAGCTAGCATTCAACCGCTGGGCATGTGGATGGCTGGGAGTGAACTTCTTTCCCAGCTGGGGCAGGGAAATTTGCCTGCTAGAATCGGACGTCGGTGTACTGCTAGCAGAGTGGCCGCAAGTACTTGGCTGTGACACACCTAATTCTACACCTTCATTCCTCTCAGTGCATGTTTCAGAGAGGACTGAAGTTATAGTGGGGTTGGAGATCCCAGCTGATGCGGTGCAAGAAGAGGTCCGCTTTGTTCTTTGGTGTGGGTCTTTGAGGTAGGCTTGCCAACGAGCTGCATGGCAGGTCAACATATGTCTGGTCAGGCATGTGGTACCCAAGCGGCTGAAGTTTTGGCCACTCGATATACGCTTGAGACATATGTTGCAAACAGCAGCTGTGCGATCTGATGCACTAGCCTCAAAAAAGGCCCACACCAAAGAACTTTTTGAATGACGGGCAGAGGCAGCGCCCTGCACAGGCGGAGCTCTGCGGTGTGATTCCGTCGGTGTACTGCCCTTACGCTGGCCACCAAAGGGCATCCTGCCTCGTTGGAGATGTGCCTCCTCCTCCTCCTCCTCCTCCTCTCTCCTATTAGGCACCCACGTGGAGTCAGTGACCTCATCATCCCCTCCCTCCTCATCACTGGAGCCAATCTGGCAGTATGCTGCAGCTGCTGGAACATGACTGCCAGATTGGTGTCCTTCTTGAGCATCCCCTCTGTCTGCTCTCACGCTACTGCCTTCCTGTAGCTGGGTTTCATCATCAGACCCTTCGAAACGCTGGGCATCCTCCTGGAGCATGTACCCAACACTGTGCTCAAACAGTTTGGGGGACTCCTCAGGAGGAGGACATGGTGGGTCTAGGGAAGGAGTGACTGATGATGAGTCTGACATTGATACCAGGGAAGAGGACGCTTTGGCAGCTGCTTTGCCAGTACCCTGAGCCTGGGTGAGAGAGGATGAGGAGGAGGAGGAGGGCTTGGTCATCCACTCTACCAAGTCTTCGGCATGATGTGGCTCAACATGTCCAGCTGCCGAAAAGAAGGACAAGCGTGTCCCATGGCCATGTGCTGATGACAATGCACCGCGTCCACGACCAGCACTGTTGCCCCCAGACACAGAGCCTGCTTGCCCTCTTTTATTGCCTCCTGACTGTCTGCCTCTCCTTGTTTGCCTTCCAGACATTCTAATAGATGGCCTGCAGGGAGATGGGAAAAAAGCAATAAGGGCTACCTTCAGGTGTCCTTCTCTGTCCCTTTACTTAAGGATTTCTAAATATGGTTGAGGATGATTGCTTTTGCACAGAATAGCACAACGACAATTTCCCTGACTGTCCAAAAAACAAGGATTTCAAAGATGGTTGATGAGGAATGCTTTAGCACACTATAGCACAAGTAGAATTTCCCTCACTGTCCTTCCCTGTCCCTAGAAACAAGGATTATCACAGTGAAAGAAACTGACACTCTTCCTACCTATAGTTTTCTGTCCCTAGAAAAAATGTTTTTTTAAAGCTGATTGATGATCAATGCTTTAGCACACTATAGCACAAGGAGAATTTCCCTCACTGTCCTTCCCTGTCCCTAGAAACAAGGATTATCACAGTGAAAGAAACTGACACTCTTCCTACCTATAGTTTTCTGTCCCTAGAAAAAATGTTTTTTTAAAGCTGATTGATGATCAATGCTTTAGCACACTATAGCACAAGGAGAATTTACCTCACTGTCCTTCCCTGTCCCTAGAAACAAGGATTATCACAGCGAAAGAAACTGACACTCTTCCTACCTATAGTTTTCTGTCCCTAGAAAAAATGTTTTTTTAAAGCTGATTGATGATCAATGCTTTAGCACACTATAGCACAAGTAGAATTTCCCTCACTGTCCTTCCCTGTCCCTAGAAACAAGGATTATCACAGTGAAAGAAACTGACACTCTTCTTACCTATAGTTTTCTGTCCCTAGAAAAAATGTTTTTTTAAAGCTGATTGATGATCAATGCTTTAGCACACTATAGCACAAGTAGAATTTCCCTCACTGTCCTTCCCTGTCCCTAGAAACAAGGATTATCACAGTGAAAGAAACTGACACTCTTCCTACCTATAGTTTTCTGTCCCTAGAAAAAATGTTTTTTTAAAGCTGATTGATGATCAATGCTTTAGCACACTATAGCACAAGTAGAATTTCCCTCACTGTCCTTCCCTGTCCCTAGAAACAAGGATTATCACAGTGAAAGAAACTGACACTCTTCCTACCTATAGTTTTCTGTCCCTAGAAAAAATGTTTTTTTAAAGCTGATTGATGATCAATGCTTTAGCACACTATAGCACAAGGAGAATTTACCTCACTGTCCTTCCCTGTCCCTAGAAACAAGGATTATCACAGTGAAAGAAACTGACACTCTTCCTACCTATAGTTTTCTGTCCCTAGAAAAAATGTTTTTTTAAAGCTGATTGATGATCAATGCTTTAGCACACTATAGCACAAGGAGAATTTACCTCACTGTCCTTCCCTGTCCCTAGAAACAAGGATTATCACAGTGAAAGAAACTGACACTCTTCCTACCTATAGTTTTCTGTCCCTAGAAAAAATGTTTTTTAAAAGCTGATTGATGATCAATGCTTTAGCACACTATAGCACAAGTAGAATTTCCCTCACTGTCCTTCCCTGTCCCTAGAAACAAGGATTATCACAGTAAAAGAAACTGACACTCTTCCTACCTATAGTTTTCTGTCCCTAGAAAAAATGTTTTTTTAAAGCTGATTGATGATCAATGCTTTAGCACACTATAGCACAAGTAGAATTTCCCTCACTGTCCTTCCCTGTCCCTAGAAACAAGGGTTATCACAGTGAAAGAAACTGACACTCTTCCTACCTATAGTTTTCTGTCCCTAGAAAAAATGTTTTTTTAAAGCTGATTGATGATTTAGCTGATTTAGCACACTATAGCACAAGGAGAATTTCCCTCACTGTCCTTCCCTGTCCCTAGAAACAAGGATTATCACAGTGAAAGAAACTGACACTCTTCCTACCTATAGTTTTCTGTCCCTAGAAAAAATGTTTTTTTAAAGCTGATTGATGATCAATGCTTTAGCACACTATAGCACAAGTAGAATTTCCCTCACTCTCCTTCCCTGTCCCTAGAAACAAGGATTATCACAGTGAAAGAAACTGACACTCTTCCTACCTATAGTTTTCTGTCCCTAGAAAAAATGTTTTTTTAAAGCTGATTGATGATCAATGCTTTAGCACACTATAGCACAAGGAGAATTTCCCTCACTGTCCTTCCCTGTCCCTAGAAACAAGGATTATCACAGTAAAAGAAACTGACACTCTTCCTACCTATAGTTTTCTGTCCCTAGAAAAAATGTTTTTTTAAAGCTGATTGATGATCAATGCTTTAGCACACTATAGCACAAGGAGAATTTCCCTCACTGTCCTTCCCTGTCCCTAGAAACAAGGATTATCACAGTGAAAGAAACTGACACTCTTCCTACCTATAGTTTTCTGTCCCTAGAAAAAATGTTTTTTTAAAGCTGATTGATGATCAATGCTTTAGCACACTATAGCACAAGGAGAATTTCCCTCACTGTCCTTCCCTGTCCCTAGAAACAAGGATTCGCAAAGTAAAACACACTGACACTCTCCCTACCTATCCTTCTCTTTCCCTAAACGAAAGGAATCCAGGTTAAGCAAGAAAAAATAAATGTCACTGTCCCTGCCTATGCTTCTCTTTCCCTGCTCCGGAACACACTACACTAGGCCGCCGTGCTGGCGGCCTTTTATAGTGTGGGGCGTGTACTAAACACCCTCAGCAATAATTGGCCACAGGCATCCTGCCTGTGGCCAATCATTGCTCTCCTCGCTGCCGGCGCTGTGATTGGCCAAGCATGCGGGGTCACAGTGCATGCTTGGCCAATCACAGCGCCTGGATGACACTGCGATGGCGTAGTGCATTGTGGGCCGTTCGCGTCACTCGAATTAGGCGCGAACGGCCCAAATCGTTCGATCTTCGTCGAACGATCGAACAGCCGATGTTCGAGTCGAACGTATGTTCGACTCGAACACCGAGCTCATCCCTATTGGCGTATAACACTCACTTTTTTACCCTGAAAATAGAGGGTAAACTGTGCCTGCGTGTTATACGCAGGGGGCTGTGGAAAGTTTTTTTCCTGAAACTTCCCTCTTAAAATTAGGGTGCGTGTTATACGCCTGTGCGTGTTATACGCCGATAAATACGGTATTTACACTATCTGCATTTAAAAAAAAAAACTGGATTAAACTAAAGGCTTTTTTCTTTTTTTTTTGCATACAGTATGTGCATGGATGATTTTCACTACCACTGCTCATGATGATGCTCATAACACAATATCTGTACCATTAATCTAGTGTAGCAGGAATCATCTGTCAATGGGTGAATAAGGATGCGTTGCTGACCCAGGCTCCACCATAGCCAGCCCCACCTGGAGAACACTAGGCATTTCTGCTGGATGAATTCCCCTTTTATGGAAACATGAATGAGCGGTGGAACCATGAGCAGAAAACAGTTAAAATATGGGAAGTTTTGGCAGGAGACAATGATGGAGATGTTTACAGTAAGGCCAGCCATAAAAAAGAAAATATCAGAGATGCCACGATCTTGCAATTCCTCCCGTCAAAATAAATCAGAGGAGAGGGAGACAAAAGGAATTATATCTGCCGGGCCAGAGACGCACCTGGGACAGGAAGATGAATTGATGGAGGAAAGAGGAGAACAATACTATGCAATGAAATACAGCAGAAGGGAAACGTGACCTGAGCAACATGGCGAAACAGCCGAAGACTGGAAAGAGCTCCAGGCCAGTGCACAGCACATAGTGCAGAGCAGGAGGCTGCATACAGCCCAGAGACAGCATAAGGACCTGTGCCAATGGGCTTTTGAAGGGAGAGGCCATTTTACAACAGAGCCAACATATGTCAAGAATAAAAAAAACAAAAAACAGATGGTCAAGTTCAAGATTTAAAACAGAAAAAATTGCGCCAATAATAAACCAATCTTGACATACAGGGGCTGATCTGTGTAACGCACCGCGCAAAACACAGATTTTCAGCCACTAAGCAGAAACAATAATATATAAAAGTCCAAAGGTTGGCTAGTGAATAAACCAAACCCAGAAAAAAAACTACTCAGTATCAGTCCCATATGCAGCTAGAGGACATCCGGCGAAGGGTTAAACTCAGATGATAAGTGACTACAGCACCCGGTGATCACAGCGAACAAATAGTGCCCTCCACAACATAGATTGGCAGCTTACCAGAGGTAAGGCCGCGAATAACAGTCGACTGTCACCCAGCCGCGGCCTTGAGTTGATGGATCAGCGGGATAATGAAGACAGCACTCGGCACCGCAGCCACTCTTCCCTCGATCCTCCCGATCACGGGTAAATTCAATAAACAGGACCGGTATAAAGGAGAGGACATAGACCATAGGGTGATAACGTACAGTTTTAGTTGCCCTCATCCATGTTTCCAGACTTCTCATTAGTAATGTCTTACTTCCTGATCAGGCTTTAGGTCATGACACAGGAAGGAGTTGACCAGCTGACCGCATTAGCACACACTCTGCATTATCACCGTCCTACCTAAGTTCAAGATTTACTGGTTGAAAAGGGGGTGTGATAATAGAAAAAAAAATATTGTCCATAAAAAATATAATTTGAGCAATGAAGGTCCATGTGAAATTATCATAAATGACCTTGAAAAACCCCCAAATTTATGGAGGGAAAGTTGGAAAAAATTAGAAAGCAAGAGTATAAGTAAAGATAAAAGAGAAAGAGCAAACAAGGTAATGTGTCTCACTGGGCATGCCACTGAGGAAAGGTGATCAAGATGAGGATTACGGCCAACCATTGTTATCAGGGCCAATTATAGATAGGAAAGGAAAAAGATGCGGCTGCACACCACCATAGATCCAATATTGATTTATTTATGTCAACATGACTGCCACCGGGGGCGTGGCCTGACGAGGCATGTGAGCAGAAGTGTTCCACGGAGCTCCCGCTGATCATCCTGTACCGATCCTTCCCTCGCCGCTATTAACGCCCGTTTGTGCCTCAATCCGGTGCCCGCTGATACCAGGACACTCCCGGACTGAAAACCGACCGAAAACCGGGTATGATGACCCGCGGAAATCGTGGAGATGCCGTGGCTGCGGCCTGCCAGGATTCGCAAGATGGCGCCTGGTCATCTCAGCCTCAGAGGACACCACGAGGCCAGGACAAGAAGGCAGAGCTGGGGGGTAAATCTGCAAAACCCCCTAAGCCTAAAGACCAGGCCAGGGACATGCTCTACTATGCACAGAAGCTGGCAGGCCCCACAGACTCCTTGCAGGTCAGGGTACAGCAACATGCAGCGCCCATGGAGCAGACAGACAGGGACAGTCCAGATAGGATGGATGACCCTGACATTATGGAGTCAGTCCCTGATCCCATGCCAGCATTATTTGATGCACAATCAGAGGACAGCCCACAGCCCACACTTAGTGAAATACTGCATGCTGTCCATGGATGCACTGCCTCTGTAAACGCATTGAAGGAGCGATTCGGGGGGCTGGAAGAGAAGGTGTCACTCCTCCGCCATGATATCCAGAAAATTAGGGAGAGAACCACCGCTGTGGAGGGCAGGGTGAGCGACATTGAAGATCAGATGCCACATGTGACTAGAGGTGCGAGTAGCAGCTCAGCATGCCCGCCAGGCCTATGATAAGACAGACGACATCGAAAATCGCATCAGACGCAATAACATCCGCATAGTGGGGTTTCCTGAGAAAGTGGAGGGCAGGGACCCCACGGCATATATTGAAGGATGGCTGCAAGAAGTGTTCGGCAAGGAAGCATTCTCCACCCTGTACGCGATTGAGCGGGCACACAGGGTGCCGCCACGTCCCCTCCCGCCAGGCAACCCCCCGAGAGCGATGCTAGCAAGGCTCCTGAACTATAGAGACCGTGAGGTGGTGCTGCGACTTGCAAGGGAGAGGGGAGCAGTGCATCACAACGGTGCCAAAGTATCCTTTTATCCAGACTTCTCGGCAGAAGTACAACGCAAACGTTCTAAGTTTGCTGAGATCCAAAAACATCTACAAAGGATGCAGCTTCCCTACGCTATGCTATTCCCTGCAAAGCTCCGCATAACAGCTAGAGATCAGACCCACTTTTTTGAGTCCGCACAGGACGCAGCAGGGTGGCTGGACCATAATGAACAGGCCCTACGCCACCGGGGTCGTGAAGAGGGAGAAGGTTGATGTCGCAGGATGGTCACACACACTGGGCATGCAGGGCGCACATTCTCCCTTCTGCAGCTTTCATTTGGCTAAATGAGGGCCTATACCTGATTCCATAGCTCAGCGAGTGGATTTCCACCACGTAAGAAAATAATTTTTCTTTTGTTTCCTGTTGGGACTCTGTTCCAGTCCTTTTCGGTGCCCTATCAGTTTAAGTCCCGGAATACGGGAGATATGAGACTATTTACATCATTTGTACGGGGCCTTCTGTTTTGGATGACTTGGTTCCGGCCTCGGTGCCCGGTTGGCACAGGCTGGACGCATACTTCCCATGCCTCACAGAATATGAAAGGTATCTGTTCTGTCCCCGTGCGGGGATGCGGGCCATGGGTGGCGTGCTGCCAAAGTATCTGTTTCCCTGTACTCCATGGTGCGCAGTTGCGCAAGATGCTACACTTCATTTTATCAAAGTTTTTCCAATGTGCGGATTCCTTTAAGACTGCTGTTCATGTATTGCAATCCTTGATAGCTGCTCCAGACTGCCCACCGACCAGATGCTGGTGGTACATGAAACTACCTTCTTGGCCTGAGAGGCCCCCTTGTACACGCAAATGGCTAACTGTATACATAACATGTCTGCTACACCTATAGTGTCGTGGAATGTCCGAGGGGTGAATGATCCCCTGAAAAGAACTATGATCTCTGCGGGTTTGAGAAAGTTCCATCCGGCTATAATTGGCCTACAAGAGACTCACCTGCAGAGGGATACAACTGGGTTTTTACAATATGCATGGGTGGGAAAGGCCTATCATTCCACCTACTCTGCTTTTTCACGCGGAGTGAGTGTACTGATACACAAGGCATTGGCCTACCAGGAGCTGGACTCCCTAATTGATATATCTGGTAGATTTGTGTTCCTGTACTGTAAGTTATACATGGTAACAATGATTTTGGCTTTTGTGTATATACCCCCCCCCCATTCTCACGGGAGGTGTTGCAGTTGCTGCTGTCTTACCTGGCTACTAAACCTGACACTCCGGTCCTGATTATGGGTGATTTTAACTGTTATTTAGATCCCAGATTGGATAGACACCCGCCGATAGCACCCCCTGGGGGAGGCCGGGGCACTGCCCTCAGCCGCCTGCTGGCGGAGGTGGGGTGGACAGACATATGGCGTATACGTAACCCTGATAGTAAACAATTCTCATGCTTTTCCAAAACTCATGGGTCGCTCTCCCGGATTGACCTCTGTGTGGGTACCCCGAACCTGGTGAGCAGCACCTCTAAAGTGGAATATTTCCCGCGGGGAGTGTCAGATCACTCCCCATTGGCTCTATGGTTAATTACCCAGCCGCCCAGCTCGATGCCTAGGGCACCGTGGAAGCTTAATGCTTTTTGGCTTAAACTGTTTACCTCGCAAGAAAGAATAGTCTCTCAGATACAGGACTTTTTTTGGGCGCACCAAAGACACACTAGTAGCTTGCAGAAGTGGGAAACCTTTAAAGCCTACATTAGGGGGGTGTTCATTCATGAAATTCAAATTGTTAAACATAATTCTTCGGCATTGTTGGAACGGGTGGGAGACCAGGTAAGACAGATGGAACTGGCATGTGTGACTAGCCCTACTGACTCTGCAAGGGAGGCATGGATGTCGGCCCAGGACTCTCTGGACCGGCTGAGATCCTCCACCGCGGAGCGCAAGCGGTTCTTTACGAAATTGGCATTCTACAAGGAGGGGGAGAAGACAGGCCGCCTTCTGGCCAAAATTGCACGATCCCAACAACAGTCCCCGGTTATAGGTGCCATTCGCGCTTCTAGTGGAAAACTGGTTAGTTCCCCCGATGCCATTATATCCGAGCTGGCTTCCTTCTATATGGACCTCTATGGGGCGAGGGAGACCTACTCGGATGACGAATTGGCTACCTACATGTCCCACATTGATCTGCCCTCGCTGTCTGCTGAGGCTAGGAAACAACTAGATGCCCCGATTACTATAGAGGAACTGCAGGCGGCGGCCTGCTCTTTCCCCACATGCAAGGCGCCTGGTGAGGATGGCTTACCGATGGAAGTGTTCACTCAATACGGTGAGCAATTACTGCCAGAATTATTGAAAGTCTTTAATGCCTCGTTGGAGGTAGGTAGTCTCCCTGATTCTATGACTAGAGCAAATGTGATACTCTTACTGAAGCCGGGGAAGGACCCGGTGGACCCGGGCTCCTATAGACCTATCTCATTGCTCCAGAGCGACGTGAAGATACTCGCTAAGGTCCTGGCGCTTCGGGTCAATGGGATAGTCTCCTCCATTATTCACCAAGATCAGGCAGGGTTTATGCCTCAAAAATCCACTGCTACTAACCTTAGGAGACTGTACCTGAATATGCAAATTCAAGCAGAGAATGGGGGTCGTAGGGCACTTTTGTCCCTTGATGCCAATAAGGCATTTGATAGTGTAAGCTGGAGGTACCTGTGGGCAGTGCTAGACAAGTTTGGCTTTGGGACTCAGTTTGTGGCGTGGGTTAGGTTACTTTATGCGGCCCCGCAGGCGACCATTAAGATGGCGGCCAAAATGTCTCCGGCTTTTGCTCTGGGCAGGGGAACGCGGCAGGGTTGCCCAATGTCCCCCCTGCTCTTTGCAATCGCTATAGAACCACTGGCAGCCCTTGTGAGGTCAAGTGAACAGATATGTGGATTTAGGTACGGCACTATACATGAAAAAATTATGTTATATGCGGATGACATGTTACTCTTTTTGGAAGATCCCAGTCTATCAGTGCCAGGGGTTATGTCCATAATAACGCAGTTTGGTCACTTTTCAGGTCTGACCATAAATTGGTCTAAGTCTGCCCTGATGATGCTGGATGAAGACCGGGAGGTGGACCTCCCGGCCTCTTGTCCCATCCCGGTGGTTACTGGCTTCAAGTACTTGGGTGTGCAGATTTCACCCAAGATATCGGAATACTGCTCTCTGAATGTGTACCCCTTGCTGTCCCGTTTTCAAGATAAGATCAACACCTGGAATAACCTTAAAATGTCCCTGGCAGGTAGGGCCAATCTAATTAAAATGATTCTGATGCCCCAATTACTATACTTCCTACACAACTCACCGGTGGTCATACACCTGAAAGTTTTCAGAGTCGTGAACACTCTCTTCCGGAGGTTGTTGTGGAATGTTAGGACCCCCAGAATTAGGCTGGAGCAGTTACAGCGCTCTAAGGATAGCGGAGGGTTGGCGGTCCCCAACCCTTGGCTGTATTATGTGGCTACCCAGCTGCAGCATTTGGTGGGCTCTATGGCTCGGGATCCGGCGGGCTCGGCGGCACAGCTGATGCTGTTTGCTTCAGGAGCTGAGACCATTCCCCTGGGCCTGGAGGCACAAATGTTTCTGAGGTCCAATAAGCAGACCCCAACTCTGGCTTTAACACAAAAGATATGGAACAAGGGTAGGCAACTCCAGGGGGTGCGGGGTTTCACAGACTTTAGCCCAATTTGGGGCAACCGCTCCTATGTTGAGCTGGCTAAGTTACATCAGGGGCCCCAATGGGGTGCCCATGGTGTGACCATGCTATCGCACATATTTGAAAACGGTAGGCTGCTTTCCTTCTCTGAACTACAAACCAACTTTCAACTGCCAGCCAGTATGTGGTTCTTATACCTCCAGCTCCGGCACGCAGTAGCGGCGCAGGGAGATGCAGGGGAGTGGACTTTGTCGCCCACTCCGGTATTCCATGTACTGTACTCTACCCACTGAGACCAAGGGGATTATATCCCAATGCTATCAGATGTTACTATCTGGACACTTGAGGGCGTATCCTTGTAGGGCAAGGTCTCTGTGGGAACAGGACCTTGGACAGATTATGGGTGACCAGTGGGAAGAAGCTCTACTATCCATAACCACTTGCTCCCTGAACGTGGCCCAAAAAGTTTCCCAACTGTACCCGACGCTAAGAGTACACTATACTCCGGTGAAACTCCATAGAATGGGTAGACTTCCAGACCCGCTGTGCTGCCGTTGCCAGCAACACGACGGGGACCTTATACACCTTCTGTGGCGGTGTCCAAAGTTGCATAAATACTGGAAAGAGGTGGTGAGGACACTGAATTCTGTGTTCCAAATTGAGGTCCCTCTCGATCCCATGTGCTGTATATTGGGGGTGCTGGATGTGGTGGTCCCTGAGGAACTGATCAGGGTGGCAGTCTCTAGAGCGCTGTTCCAAGCTAGGAAGCTAATTTTAATGGGATGGAAATCAGCGGCACCTCCCGCCCACTCTTCGTGGATTACCCATGTGGGGAACACCCTCATTATGGAGAAATATATTTACCAACATAGGGGGTGCCAAGGCAGGTTTGAGCGGATATGGTCACGATGGCTGGACACGCTGGGTCTAAGCCCAAAAGAGCTGGTGATGACCAGACTTTTGCAATGTTTGTAAGGGATATTGAAATATGTACTGTATGTATGCCTGGTATGACATGTTAAGGGTCGGGGGGGGGGGGGGATGGAGTAGTTTATGGAAGACCATGCTTAATCGGTACATGAAAGGCAAATGTGTATATTTGTATGATGAGCAGTTGACGGAGTCGATTATGTGCTTGTACATTGGAAATTGTTGTTGTTTATTTATTTGTTCAATAAACACCCTTTTGATTTAAAAAAACATGACTGCCACCAATACAAGGCACACAGAAGAGGTGACGGGTTTCACACTTTTCACCTCTTCTGTGTCCCTTGTCTTGGTGGCAGTCATAATGACATAAATAAATCAATATTGGATCTATGGTGATGTGCAGCCGCATCTTTTTCCTTTCCTATACTGTGGTGGCGGGACGGGGCTAGCACCAGTCCATTTGATCCATTCTATTACAATCACCTGGAGCAGCTTTACCTTTCTTTGGATTTATTCACAATTATAGATAGGGTTATAGATAGGGTTTGAATTTATCCAAGTCCATATATAGAAACCAGGGACCCCAGGTCTGAAAGTGAGTCTTGTGTCTATGTACTTGTGGTGGTCAAATTTTCTGTTTGCATGGTATGGAACAGTTCCCTAGTCCATACAGAAATTGATGGGCATAGATTGCCATAAATTTCCAGTGATACAGGACCTCCGTATTACTAAACAGAAACGTAGGAGTCACTTCTTAACATGAAAAATAGATTCCACTAAGATGGTTTTAAAGAGTGATTTGAGAGGTTGGCGGAATTTTACAGGAGGTGGCTTGGTGGAATGTTGTAATGACATCAGTCCAGAAGGGGAGGACAGTCCCACCATATATGACTCATTGGGGCCTTCTCTCCACCACACTTCCATGATGATATAATTCCAGTGCCGCTCTTTGAAATGGTGGCCTACCATAGTGGTGGAGGCATCCCTTGTGAGGAAACCCACCCATTCTAACGCCAGGGTGATCGCTAATACAGGAACAATTTGAACTGGGATTTAAGGAGGGATTCTAACTGCCTGTCAGTGGAATCCTGAAAGGTAAGAACACCTTCAGCCAGTCTAGTAGTACTGATGTAGTCTAGTAGTAACTTATGTTACAGAGTTGACGGCAACAGGAAACCTTATGGGTAAGAATCAAAAGGGGAATATCCTGGGTAGGTTTAGTAAGTGGTTTTTGAAATGCCGAGAGAACCACATTCAGATCTCACAGTATTACAGGAATAAGAAACAGAGGAAACAACATGGCAGACACCCTACACCAAGGTCTTGAGAAAAAACCGAGAAGCCAACAATTTCTGGAACAAGATTACAAGAGAACAGAGCTGATCCTAAAAGCTTAATTTTAGTTAAATACAGTGGTCTACACGCCCCTGTTAAAATGTAAAAAAATAAATAATTTCAGAACTTTTTGCACCTTTAATGTGACCTATAAACTGCACAACTCAATTGAAAAATGAACTGAAATCTTTTAGGGGGGGGAGTAAAACTAAAAAACTAAAATAATGTGGTTGCATAAGTGTGTACACCCTCTTATAACTGGGGATGTAGCTGTGTTCAGAATTAAGCAATCACATTCAAACTCATGTTAAATAGGAGTCAGTACACATCTGCCATCATTTAAAGTGCCTAAACCCCAAATAAAGTTCAGCTGTTCTAGTAGGTCTTTCCTGACATTTTCTTAGTCGCATCCTACGGCAAAAGCCATGTTCCGCAGAGAGCTTCCAAAGCATCAGAGGGATCTTATTGTTAACCACTTCCCATCCGGCCTATAGCAGAATGATGGTGGAGCGGTGGGGGTTCAGTTATCCTGACTGGGCGTCATATCATGTCCAGCAGGATAACATGCCGGCGCGCACCCTCAGGGGCGATCAGTGGTGCGGTATCTCACTCTGAAACACCGCATCTCCGATTGTGATAAAGAGTCTCTGACGGCGGCTCCTTACCATGTGATCAGCTGTGACCAATCACAGCTGATCACAGCGTGAACCAGGAAGTGACGTATATGGCTGGTGAAAAAGTGTAACACCTCATGCAACCCAACATGTAATTGCCAACATCCCGAATAAATGTAAAATGAGAAAACCTCTGGTGTTGGGATTTTTAAGGCAATACAAAAAAGAGGGGGAGAAAACTCAGTTAAAAAATTATCTGAATATTTATTTGTACAAAACCGCATAAAACGGACACATACATAAAAAATAACACAATTGTACAAAAGAGCACATGTATACATGAATATAACGTATTGTACAGTAACTACATGAATCTGACATATTGGAATATTTCAAGAAGGAATACAATAGCCTGGATTGACCACTCCAGCTGGAGGCAGATCAAGAAAAGCTTATCCAACGCGTTTCAAACTGTAAACGTCCTTCATCAGGGATTTCAAATGTATTCGTTTCTAACAGGTCAAAATTCTATTGAATACAAAAACAATGAAATACGTTTTCCACTTTAATTTCAATTGTTATATATGAAGAAATAAATAAAGAAAGAAAAAACTTACACAAAGATCATATATATATTATTCCATAAATGCTCCCACACATGCATCCCAGGCTCCAGTTACACCATGTCGTGGATTCCCCGATGCCCTCAAGTTTCCAGGGACCCTTCCCGTCAAAACATGTCCATATGAGAAGTACGGACATATAAATAAATTGGTCCAAAATAGGTGCCTTAAACAAAAAATATATAACATACATACCGTATATACTCGAGTATAAGCCGACTCGAGTATAAGCCGAGGTACCTAATGTTGCCCAAAAAACTGGGAAACCTCACTGACCCGAGTATAAGCCGATGCCCCACTGTTCCCTGTAAAAAGAAATTTTTACATTGTAATTATTACCTGTAAAGTAGTTGCGGCTGCGGCGTCCATCGTTCAAATTCCGCGGCGTCCATCGTTCAAATTCCGCGGCGTCCATCGTTCGAATTCCGCGGTCTCTTCCTGTTCCTTACTTGATAGGCGAGTCTCAGCAGACACTCTCCGCCTATCACGATCATTCTCTCATCCTTAGTTTTCCCAGCAGACACTGTGTTGGGTATTCCGCCAATCACAGACGTCTGCTGGAAAACTGAGGATGAGAGAACGTTCGTGATAGGCGGAGAGTGTCTGCTGAGACTCGCCTATCAAGGAAGGAACAGGAAGAGACCGCGGAATTTTGAACGATGGACGCCGCGGAATTCGAACGATGGACGCCGCAGCCGCAACTTCTTTACAGGTAATATTTACAATGTAAAATTTATATGACTCGAGTATAAGCCGAGGGGGGGAATGAAATAATTATCCCTAGAAGTTATAAATGTAATACCTGCAGATGGGAAATGAAGATCTAGAATTCGGGTTCATCAGGTAAATATGACTCATATGAGAAGACAAAACCAATGGATAATTAGGTCCAAAGATATATGTCCTAAAACCAAAGATGAAAAAATATTAAATGTAAATATAAAGGGACATTGTATCCATCAAAGGAGAGAGAAGAAAAATTCTTCCCTCTCCTAAGCAGAGCAACTCCAAAAGCTTCAAAATATTACCTGCCAGAAAGATCATGAATCCCGATTAGTATCCAAAAAAGGTCCCATACAGCAGAGTTCCATACAGAAGCATCCTCTGCCTGCCAGCAGAGGGAGAGAATGACACCATATAACTCCTTTGGCGTCCTATATATCCCTCTGCTATGTCTGATTGGTCCAGGGAAGATCACATGATGCACCTGCTCATTGAGCAGAGCGTCATGTTACCATGGAAGCGCCGCGCCTCCCACGCCGAGTCATGTCGAGCGCCGGTCACATGACGCAGCCGCACCAATCAGCGGCGCGTCTGCCATCAGCGCATTTCTGCAGCACACCAGGGAAGCGCGGCACAAAATAACCCACGGCCCCATCACATAACCAATAGGACGCCACATATCATACCCCGCTAGTATAGCAAGGATCTGACAAGCGGCACCCCTGCCAGACCAGTCCTCATTCTGATCCGTCCCGCACCACAGGAAGTGCAGAGACGGCCATCTTGAATGTGGGCAAAGTGAAGGGATACCAGATGTAAAGGGTAGGTTTGGATGGGAAAGATGATACTGGATTGCCGTAGGACAATCAGACATTAAAATGTGCACCAATATAAACTGGTGCCCAGGATATAGATCCGTCTCCCACACCAAATGCATGTGGACGGGCAGCGGACCAGGGACTAATACCACCGGTGCCGTTTTAAACCTATGGGAGGAAAAAGATTTTCCTACCAAGGAAAAAATTAGTGAGGGGCAAATTCCAATTGGAAAACCCCCTCCCAAGAACCGGATATGGACATGTAAAAATGGAGAAAAAGGGGCCCTGGAGGAGACACAACACGGGCCACCCCAAAGACAGGACTCTGGTTAGGTCAAAGACCAACAAGGGACGCATGCGCGGGAGCATGTCAAAAATCCGCCTAAGTATCAAAACTACCTCGGCAGAAAAAAGATTATGGAACACTAAACATAAAAAAATATACATATAAAAATATATCTATATATCTCAAAAAACCCATATGTGTGTCAATGTGTTTTTAGAAAGAAGAAAGGTTATCCTGCATCTATTGACATAGAGAAAGATGGAATAACAGAGATCATCAAAATTGAGGGATCAATTTACCTAGGGGTGGGTGGAACATCACACCAGGATGTACCAACAAAACTAATCAGTCTTTCCAGAGCTGAAGCCCTCCAGGAATGGACGAAAACTTTCGACTTCATTCAAACCCGGGGGCGTGGTTGCCCTAAGGTGCCTGATCCAGCGCATTTCCCGCTGGAGCAGGACCTTGTTCCAGTCACCTCCCCTGCGTGGAATGTGGATTCTCTCCACAACTAAGAAAATTACCCTGGGCATTCTGTACCTATGTTTTTTGGCCACATGTCTCCCAAGAGGCAAATAAAGGTTCCCTATCCTCATGCTATGTATATGTTTTTCCACTCTCTTCCCTAACTCCTGTCTTGTTTTCCCGACGTAAAAAGATCCACACTGACAGACCATTAAGTAAACCACACCTTGTGTCTTACAATTGGCAAAGTGCCTAAGTGTGAAGGTCTCCCCATTGGGTAAAGTGAGTGTGGGTCCCCCGCCAATGACAGTACATTGAGAGCATGCCCCACAAGGATAGGTCCCAAAGATTTTACATGGGTCCTTTCTTGCCTCTCCCTTGTATTCACTTTTAACCAACATTCCACCGATGGATTCTGCCTTTTTAAAGGTGATTACTGGTTTAGATGGTACTAATGTCTTCAGGATTGGATCCTCCGTGAGGATAGGCCAATATTTGGTTAGAATCTGTCTGATTTTCTTATGCTCATTAGAGAATTTGAAAATTATCCTTGAGGTATTATCTTCTTGAGTTTTTTTCTTCTTTAAAGTCTTGAAGACCAGAGTATGTCTTTCCATTCCCTTTACTCTATTAAAAGCTTTCTTTAGAGTAGATCTACTATAACCTCTCGCTAGTAGACAGTTACTCAACTCATTGGATTCAAATTGAAAATCGTCATCTGATGTACAATTCCTCCTAATCCGGAGGAACTGGTTGAAAGGTATGGATTCTTTGAGTGTTGTCGGATGGAAACTGGCTGCATGCAGCATCGTTTTGCCAGCCGTTTCCTTCCTAAACAATCTACTTTGAGCTTTCCCCTGTATATCTTTCGATATAAGGATATCAAGAAAACTGACTTTCCTAGGGTCATAAGACATGGTGAAAAATAAATTTAAATTGTTGGTATTCATGAGTTCCAAGACTTTCTTGAGCATATCTTCAGGCCCATCCCAGATGATGAAGATGTCGTCTATGTAGCGTTGCCACATGAGGATGTGGCAAGCATACACAGACGTATCATCTCCCAGGAGGAAATCCTTCTCCCACTCCCCCAGGTACAGGTTGGCATATGAGGGTGCACAGCACGTCCCTATAGCCACCCCCTGTACCTGGAGGTAGTGGGAGCCCTGAAACAAAAAAATAATAATGATTGGTGCGGCTGCGTCATGTGACCGGCGCTCGACGTGACTCGGCGTGGGAGGCGCGGCGCTTCCATGGTAACATGATGCTCTGCTCAATAAGCAGGTGCGTCATGTGATCTTCCCTGGACCAATCAGACATAGCAGAGGGATATATAGGACGCCAAAGGAGTTATATGGTGTCATTCTCTCCCTCTGCTGGCAGGCAGAGGATGCTTCTGTATGGAACTCTGCTGTATGGGACCTTTTTTGGATACTAATCGGGATTCATGATCTTTCTGGCAGGTAATATATTGAAGCTTTTGGAGTTGTTCTGCTTAGGAGAGGGAAGAATTTTTCTTCTCTCTCCTTTGATGGATACAACGTCCCTTTATATTTACATTTAATATTTTTTCATCTTTGGTTTTAGGACATATATCTTTGGACCTAATTATCCATTGGTTTTGTCTTCTCATATGAGTCATGTTTACCTGATAAAACCCGAATTCTAGATCTCCATTTCCCATCTGCAGGTATTACATTTATAACTTCTAGGGATAATTATTTCATTCCCTAATAGAATTATATCCATACTTATGTATGTTATATATTTTTTGTTTAAGGCACCTATTTTGGACCAATTTATTTATATGTCCGTACTTCTCATATGGACATGTTTTGACGGGAAGGGTCCCTGGAAACTTGAGGGCATCGGGGAATCCACGACATGGTGTAACTGGAGCCTGGGATGCATGTGTGGGAGCATTTATGGAATAATATATATATGATCTTTGTGTAAGTTTTTTCTTTCTTTCTTTATTTCTTCATATATATAACAATTGAAATTAAAGTGGAAAACTTATTTCATTGTTTTTGTATTCAATAGAATTTTGACCTGTTAGAAACGAATACATTTGAAATCCCTGATGAAGGACGTTTACAGTTTGAAACGCGCTGGAGAGCCTTTCTTGATCTGCCTCCGGCTGGAGTGGTCAATCCAGGCTATTGTATTCCTTCTTGAAATATTCCAATATGTCAGATTCATGTAGTTACTGTACAATACGTTATATTCATGTATACATGTGCTCTTTTGTACAATTGTGTTATTTTTTATGTATGTGTCCGTTTTATGCGGTTTTGTACAAATAAATATTCAGATAATTTTTTAATTGAGTTTTCTCCCCCTCTTTTTTGTATTGCCTTAAAAATCCCAACACCAGAGGTTTTCTCATTTTACATATATTCGGGATGTTGGCAATTACATGTTGGGTTGCATGAGGTGTTATACTTTTTCACGTATCATAGGGTGGACAATACACCCATAAACCTCGTTTTTATACCCATGCACCCATACATGGACCCCATTTTTGTGTTATAATTATAATTAACTTTGTGCACTATTTTTCCAAATATCTGCCATCTTGGAGAAATCCAATATTGGTAGTGGTGTGGTACACATGTTTTGAGAGCTGATATCTATTTTTGAAATACAGCTACAACAATATATGTCGTTTGTGTTTTGAAATTTGTTTCGTTTTCTTTTCAACTTTTGAATATGGGGGATCTTCAGGGAGATGGGTGGGAGGAGCTTATGTCTGGGATCCAGAGGAACTATCAAGGGACCGAACAACCAATCTCAGATTTGTCGTCTTTATTTTTCAATCTTAGGAAAACATTAGAGAAAAAATCTGCCTTATATTGGCACATTAACTCATTCGATAGGTATATTAGAGAACATATTAATCCTATCGGCCTGAGGATTCAGATATTTCCTATTTTGGAGAGTATCAGTAAAAACCTCAAGGCCAATTGGGAAACCAAGTTAAATGAATGTTCAATGAATTTGATGATGTTATTACAGGAGGAGTACAGACAGCAGCTGGTCGTTTTGGATATAGAAATTGAGTCATTGTATGCCCGTCTCTCACTTTTAAAAACGCATAAAGAATACAGTACCTTTGAAAAAAATCTAAAAGAACATTTGGAAAATTTCGGTAAAACAATACTTATTAAAAAAGAAAAAAAGTATTGGAGAGACAAAAATGCGTTCAGTGAGGGTCGAGCATACAAGTGGAATCAAGAGAAAAAATGTAAAAACAACCAATTTAATAAAAAAAAAAAATCGAGGGGGAGATACCAATGTACAAAATGATTATACGTCTGATACCCCCTCTAACTCCTCCTCTTCAGTCTCCTCAAACACAGGTCGCCTGTTTGGGACAAAAAGGAAAGGTCCCTCACCCAGATCCAATGAAATTGATGGAGAGGTCTTACAATGCAATAAAAAGGCAACAACGGATTCTCAGGTATTCTCCACACAAAATGGAAGAGGGAGTGGACATAGTCGTGGTTTATATAAGAATAACCCCAAGGGATCCACCACTCGAAGCAAGACGTCTTCTCAGAGGGAATTGGGGGCAATACCCAAATCTGGGGCCATCTCTAAAGTTCAATCACTTCCAGTGGAGGATTTTTTAGAGAAGGGCAAAATACATCTAGTTCCACCCTCGCCCATGACACAACTAGTCATGGAACCATTTGTGACCAAGATAACACCGGGGGAAAACTTAACATCATAAATTTATCCTCTTACAAACTATCTGATTTGGAACATGAAGTATTGTCATTGGGCCTCTCTTTTTGCCCAACTAGCAATACGGACAGTTTTGAAACAGTGAAGGATATTCATTTGTTTGCTCGTAAGCTTTTTTACAAAAGCTTATATGCTAAACAAGAGAACCAAGAAAGTGAGGTGGCATCAAATCTTAAAGCTGCCGACTTTAAGGCTTTGAGGGACCTAAACCTCCTACTTCAGGAAAACGCTCCTTTGAGTCAGATATGGGAGGAGAATTTGGAGGAAGAGGAGAGTGATGATGGGGAAAACAATCAGACTTTTTTCACCCCGAAAAAACTTAAAAGGAAGTCTCACAACTTCCCACCAATAAACCAGAACCCTGCTTTAGCTCTATTTGTAAGACAAACATCTAAGGAGATTGAGGTCCTAAAAAAAGATACTTCACATTCAAATCTCAACCCAGAACAAAAATATGCCCTTAAAACCCTTAAGAACAATGTTAACATTACGATTAAGGGCTCAGATAAAGGTGGCAACATCGTCCTCATGGACAACTTGGACTACGAGGAGATGTGTATGAAAATACTTAGGGATCCCAAATGCTATCGCAAAATCTCTTCATCCACGGTGGATAGAATGAATAGCGAGTTTTATTAATTGGTTGATGAATCCTTTAGAGATGGTGCCATAAACCAAGATATTTGGGACTTTATTCGAACCAGACACCCACGTACCCCTACGATGTATGCACTTCCTAAAGTGCATAAAAATCTGTTGAGGCCACCAGGCAGACCCATCATATCGGGCAATGGTTCCATCTCTGAAGGCGCTAGTCGAGTCATTGACCAGCACCTCAGACCCCATGTGATGGATCTCCCTTCGTACACTAAAGACACAATCCATCTCTTGCAAATATTGGAAGGTCTTGTTATACCTCCATCGGCCCCTTTTGGTCACTGTAGACGTAGAGTCACTCTACAACAGCATACCACACGATCTTGGTATTTTAGCTGTTCAAAGATTGCTACGACAACGCCCAACCACTGATTGGAAGTTTAATCAATTTATTATACAGATGCTGGATTTTATTTTACAGCATAATATTTTTTTGTTTCAGGGCTCCCACTACCTCCAGGTACAGGGGGTGGCTGTGGGGACGTGCTGTGCACCCTCATATGCCAACCTGTACCTGGGGGAGTGGGAGAAGGATTTCCTCCTGGGAGATGATACGTCTGTGTATGCTTGCCACATCCTCACGTGGCAACGCTACATAGACGACATCTTCATCATCTGGGATGGGCCTGAAGATATGCTCAAGAAAGTCTTGGAACTCATGAATACCAACAATTTAAATTTATTTTTCACCATGTCTTATGACCCTAGGAAAGTCAGTTTTCTTGATATCCTTATATCGAAAGATATACAGGGGAAAGTTCAAAGTACATTGTTTAGGAAGGAAACGGCTGGCAATACGATGCTGCATGCAGCCAGCTTCCATCCGACAACACTCAAAGAATCCATACCTTTCAGCCAGTTCCTCCGGATTAGGAGGAATTGTACATCAGATGACGATTTTCAATTCGAATCCAATGAGTTGAGTAACCGTCTACTAGCAAGAGGTTATAGTAGATCTACTCTAAAGAAAGCTTTAAATAGAGTAAAGGGAATGGAAAGACATACTCTGGTCTTCAAGACTTTAAAGAAGAAAAAAACTCAAGAAGATAATACCTCAAGGATAATTTTCAAATTCTCTAATGAGCATAAGAAAATCAGACAGATTCTAACCAAATATTGGCTTATCCTCACGGAGGATCCAATCCTGAAGACATTAGTACCATCTAAACCAGTAATCACCTTTAAAAAGGCAGAATCCATCGGTGGAATGTTGGTTAAAAGTGAATACAAGGGAGAGGCAAGAAAGGACCCATGTAAAATCTTTGGGACCTATCCTTGTGGGGCATGCTCTCAATATACTGTCATTGGCGGGGGATCCACACTCACTTTACCCAATGGGGAGACCTTCACACTTAGGCACTTTGCCAATTGTAAGACACAAGGTGTGGTTTACTTAATGGTCTGTCAGTGTGGATCTTTTTACGTCGGGAAAACAAGACAGGAGTTAGGGAAGAGAGTGGAAAAACATATGCATAGCATGAGGATAGGGAACCTTTATTTGCCTCTTGGGAGGCATGTGGCCAAAAAACATAGGTACAGAATGCCCAGGGTAATTTTCTCAGTTGTGGAGAGAATCCACATTCCACGCAGGGGAGGTGACTGGAACAAGGTCTTGCTCCAGCGGGAAATGCGCTGGATCAGGCACCTTAGGGCAAACACACCCCCGGGTTTGAATGAAGTCAAAAGTTTTCGTCCATTCCTGGAGGGCTTCAGCTCTGGAAAGACTGATTAGTTTTGTTGGTACATCCTGGTGTGATGTTCCACCCACCCCTAGGTAAATTGATCCCTCAATTTTGATGATCTCTGTTATTCCATCTTTCTCAATGTCAATAGATGCAGGATAACCTTTCTTCTTTCTAAAAACACATTGACACACATATGTTTTTTTTTTAGATATATAGATATATTTTTATATGTATATTTTTTTATGTTTAGTGTTCCATAATCTTTTTTCTGCCGAGGTAGTTTTGATACTTCGGTGGATTTTTGACATGCTCCCGCGCATGCGTCCATTGTTGGTCTTTGACCTAACCAGAGTCCTGTCTTTGGGGTGGCCCGTGTTGTGTCTCCTCCAGGGCCCCTTTTTCTCAATTTTTACATGTCCATATCCGGTGCCTGGGAGGGGGTTTTCCAATTGGAATTTGCCCCTCACTAATTTTTTCCTTGGTAGGAAAATCTTTTTCCTCCCATAGGTTTAAAACGGCACCGGTGGTATTAGTCCCTGGTCCGCTCCCCGTCCACATGCATTTGGTGTGGGAGACGGATCTATATCCTGGGCACCAGTTTATATTGGTGCACATTTTAATGTCTGATTGTCCTACGGCAATCCAGTATCATCTTTCCCATCCAAACCTACCCTTTACATCTGGTATCCCTTCACTTTGCCCACATTCAAGATGGCCGTCTCTGCACTTCCTGCGGTGCGGGACGGATCAGAATGAGGACTGGTCTGGCAGGGGTGCCGCTTGTCAGATCCTTGCTATACTAGCGGGGTATGATATGTGGCGTCCTATTGGTTATGTGATGGGGCCGTGGGTTATTTTGTGCCGCGCTTCCCTGGTGTGCTGCAGAAATGCGCTGATGGCAGACGAGCCGCTGATTGGTGCAGCTGCGTCATGTGACCGGCGCTCGACGTGACTCGGCGTGGGAGGCGCGCCGCTTCCATGGTAACATGACGCTCTGCTCAATGAGCAGGTGCGTCATGTGATCTTCCCTGGACCAATCAGACATAGCAGAGGGATATATAGGACGCCAAAGGAGTTATATGGTGTCATTCTCTCCCTCTGCTGGCAGGCAGAGGATGCTTCTGTATGGAACTCTGCTGTATGGGACCTTTTTTGGATACTAATCGGGATTCATGATCTTTCTGGCAGGTAATATTTTGAAGCTTTTGGAGTTGTTCTGCTTAGGAGAGGGAAGAATTTTTCTTCTCTCTCCTTTGATGGATACAACGTCCCTTTATATTTACATTTAATATTTTTTCATCTTTGGTTTTAGGACATATATCTTTGGACCTAATTATCCATTGGTTTTGTCTTCTCATATGAGTCATGTTTACCTGATGAACCCGAATTCTAGATCTCCATTTCCCATCTGCAGGTATTACATTTATAACTTCTAGGGATAATTATTTCATTCCCTAATAGAATTATATCCATACTTATGTATGTTATATATTTTTTGTTTAAGGCACCTATTTTGGACCAATTTATTTATATGTCCGTACTTCTCATATGGACATGTTTTGACGGGAAGGGTCCCTGGAAACTTGAGGGCATCGGGGAATCCACGACATGGTGTAACTGGAGCCTGGGATGCATGTGTGGGAGCATTTATGGAATAATATATATATGATCTTTGTGTAAGTTTTTTCTTTCTTTATTTATTTCTTCATATATAACAATTGAAATTAAAATGGAAAACGTATTTCATTGTTTTTGTATTCAATAGAATTTTGACCTGTTAGAAACGAATACATTTGAAATCCCTGATGAAGGACGTTTACAGTTTGAAACGCGCTGGAGAGCCTTTCTTGATCTGCCTCCGGCTGGAGTGGTCAATCCAGGCTATTGTATTCCTTCTTGAAATATTCCAATATGTCAGATTCATGTAGTTACTGTACAATACGTTATATTCATGTATACATGTGCTCTTTTGTACAATTGTGTTATTTTTTATGTATGTGTCCGTTTTATGCGGTTTTGTACAAATAAATATTCAGATAATTTTTTAATTGAGTTTTCTCCCCCTCTTTTTTGTATTGCCTTAAAAATCCCAACACCAGAGGTTTTCTCATTTTACATTTATTCGGGATGTTGGCAATTACATGTTGGGTTGCATGAGGTGTTATACTTTTTCACGTATCATAGGGTGGACAATACACCCATAAACCTCGTTTTTATACCCATGCACCCATACATGGACCCCATTTTTGTGTTATAATTATAATTAACTTTGTGCACTATTTTTCCAAATATCTGCCATCTTGGAGAAATCCAATATTGGTAGTGGTGTGGTACACATGTTTTGAGAGCTGATATCTATTTTTGAAATACAGCTACAACAATATATGTCGTTTGTGTTTTGAAATTTGTTTCGTTTTCTTTTCAACTTTTGAATATGGGGGATCTTCAGGGAGATGGGTGGGAGGAGCTTATGTCTGGGATCCAGAGGAACTATCAAGGGACCGAACAACCAATCTCAGATTTGTCGTCTTTATTTTTCAATCTTAGGAAAACATTAGAGAAAAAATCTGCCTTATATTGGCACATTAACTCATTCGATAGGTATATTAGAGAACATATTAATCCTATCGGCCTGAGGATTCAGATATTTCCTATTTTGGAGAGTATCAGTAAAAACCTCAAGGCCAATTGGGAAACCAAGTTAAATGAATGTTCAATGAATTTGATGATGTTATTACAGGAGGAGTACAGACAGCAGCTGGTCGTTTTGGATATAGAAATTGAGTCATTGTATGCCCGCCTCTCACTTTTAAAAACGCATAAAGAATACAGTACCTTTGAAAAAAATCTAAAAGAACATTTGGAAAATTTCGGTAAAACAATACTTATTAAAAAAGAAAAAAAGTATTGGAGAGACAAAAATGCGTTCAGTGAGGGTCGAGCATACAAGTGGAATCAAGAGAAAAAAATGTAAAAACAACCAATTTAATAAAGATAAAAATCGAGGGGGAGATACCAATGTACAAAATGATTATACGTCTGATACCCCCTCTAACTCTTCCTCTTCAGTCTCCTCAAACACAGGTCGCCTGTTTGGGACAAAAAGGAAAGGTCCCTCACCCAGATCCAATGAAATTGATGGAGAGGTCTTACAATGCAATAAAAAGGCAACAACGGATTCTCAGGTATTCTCCACACAAAATGGAAGAGGGAGTGGACATAGTCGTGGTTTATATAAGAATAACCCCAAGGGATCCACCACTCGAAGCAAGACGTCTTCTCAGAGGGAATTGGGGGCAATACCCAAATCTGGGGCCATCTCTAAAGTTCAATCACTTCCAGTGGAGGATTTTTTAGAGAAGGGCAAAATACATCTAGTTCCACCCTCGCCCATGACACAACTAGTCATGGAACCATTTGTGACCAAGATAACACCGGGGGAAAACTTAACATCATAAATTTATCCTCTTACAAACTATCTGATTTGGAACATGAAGTATTGTCATTGGGCCTCTCTTTTTGCCCAACTAGCAATACGGACAGTTTTGAAACAGTGAAGGATATTCATTTGTTTGCTCGTAAGCTTTTTTACAAAAGCTTATATGCTAAACAAGAGAACCAAGAAAGTGAGGTGGCATCAAATCTTAAAGCTGCCGACTTTAAGGCTTTGAGGGACCTAAACCTCCTACTTCAGGAAAACGCTCCTTTGAGTCAGATATGGGAGGAGAATTTGGAGGAAGAGGAGAGTGATGATGGGGAAAACAATCAGACTTTTTTCACCCCGAAAAAACTTAAAAGGAAGTCTCACAACTTCCCACCAATAAACCAGAACCCTGCTTTAGCTCTATTTGTAAGACAAACATCTAAGGAGATTGAGGTCCTAAAAAAAGATACTTCACATTCAAATCTCAACCCAGAACAAAAATATGCCCTTAAAACCCTTAAGAACAATGTTAACATTACGATTAAGGGCTCAGATAAAGGTGGCAACATCGTCCTCATGGACAACTTGGACTACGAGGAGATGTGTATGAAAATACTTAGGGATCCCAAATGCTATCGCAAAATCTCTTCATCCACGGTGGATAGAATGAATAGCGAGTTTTATTAATTGGCTGATGAATCCTTTAGAGATGGTGCCATAAACCAAGATATTTGGGACTTTATTCGAACCAGACACCCACGTACCCCTACGATGTATGAACTTCCTAAAGTGCATAAAAATCTGTTGAGGCCACCAGGCAGACCCATCATATCGGGCAATGGTTCCATCTCTGAAGGCGCTAGTCGAGTCATTGACCAGCACCTCAGACCCCATGTGATGGATCTCCCTTCGTACACTAAAGACACAATCCATCTCTTGCAAATATTGGAAGGTCTTGTTATACCTCCATCGGCCCCTTTTGGTCACTGTAGACGTAGAGTCACTCTACAACAGCATACCACACGATCTTGGTATTTTAGCTGTTCAAAGAGTGCTACGACAACGCCCAACCACTGATTGGAAGTTTAATCAATTTATTATACAGATGCTGGATTTTATTTTACAGCATAATATTTTTTTGTTTCAGGGCTCCCACTACCTCCAGGTACAGGGGGTGGCTATGGGGACGTGCTGTGCACCCTCATATGCCAACCTGTACCTGGGGGAGTGGGAGAAGGATTTCCTCCTGGGAGATGATACGTCTGTGTATGCTTGCCACATCCTCACGTGGCAACGCTACATAGACGACATCTTCATCATCTGGGATGGGCCTGAAGATATGCTCAAGAAAGTCTTGGAACTCATGAATACCAACAATTTAAATTTATTTTTCACCATGTCTTATGACCCTAGGAAAGTCTGTTTTCTTGATATCCTTATATCGAAAGATATACAGGGGAAAGTTCAAAGTAGATTGTTTAGGAAGGAAACGGCTGGCAATACGATGCTGCATGCAGCCAGTTTCCATCCGACAACACTCAAAGAATCCATACCTTTCAGCCAGTTCCTCCGGATTAGGAGGAATTGTACATCAGATGACGATTTTCAATTCGAATCCAATGAGTTGAGTAACCGTCTACTAGCAAGAGGTTATAGTAGATCTACTCTAAAGAAAGCTTTAAATAGAGTAAAGGGAATGGAAAGACATACTCTGGTCTTCAAGACTTTAAAGAAGAAAAAAACTCAAGAAGATAATACCTCAAGGATAATTTTCAAATTCTCTAATGAGCATAAGAAAATCAGACAGATTCTAACCAAATATTGGCCTATCCTCACGGAGGATCCAATCCTGAAGACATTAGTACCATCTAAACCAGTAATCACCTTTAAAAAGGCAGAATCCATTGGTGGAATGTTGGTTAAAAGTGAATACAAGGGAGAGGCAAGAAAGGACCCATGTAAAATCTTTGGGACCTATCCTTGTGGGGCATGCTCTCAATGTACTGTCATTGGCGGGGGATCCACACTCACTTTACCCAATGGGGAGACCTTCACACTTAGGCACTTTGCCAATTGTAAGACACAAGGTGTGGTTTACTTAATGGTCTGTCAGTGTGGATCTTTTTACGTCGGGAAAACAAGACAGGAGTTAGGGAAGAGAGTGGAAAAACATATACATAGCATGAGGATAGGGAACCTTTATTTGCCTCTTGGGAGACATGTGGCCAAAAAACATAGGTACAGAATGCCCAGGGTAATTTTCTCAGTTGTGGAGAGAATCCACATTCCACGCAGGGGAGGTGACTGGAACAAGGTCCTGCTCCAGCGGGAAATGCGCTGGATCAGGCACCTTAGGGCAAACACGCCCCCGGGTTTGAATGAAGTCGAAAGTTTTCGTCCATTCCTGGAGGGCTTCAGCTCTGGAAAGACTGATTAGTTTTGTTGGTACATCCTGGTGTGATGTTCCACCCACCCCTAGGTAAATTGATCCCTCAATTTTGATGGTCTCTGTTATTCCATCTTTCTCAATGTCAGTAGATGCAGGATAACCTTTCTTCTTTCTAAAAACACATTGACACACATATGTTTTTTTTAAAGATATATAGATATATTTTTATATGTATATTTTTTTATGTTTAGTGTTCCATAATCTTTTTTCTGCCGAGGTAGTTTTGATACTTCGGCGGATTTTTGACATGCTCCCGCGCATGCGTCCATTGTTGGTCTTTGACCTAACCAGAGTCCTGTCTTTGGGGTGGCCCGTGTTGTGTCTCCTCCAGGGCCCCTTTTTCTCAATTTTTACATGTCCATATCCGGTGCCTGGGAGGGGGTTTTCCAATTGGAATTTGCCCCTCACTAATTTTTTCCTTGGTAGGAAAATCTTTTTCCTCCCATAGGTTTAAAACGGCACCGGTGGTATTAGTCCCTGGTCCGCTCCCCGTCCACATGCATTTGGTGTGGGAGACGGATCTATATCCTGGGCACCAGTTTATATTGGTGCACATTTTAATGTCTGATTGTCCTACGGCAATCCAGTATCATCTTTCCCATCCAAACCTACCCTTTACATCTGGTATCCCTTCACTTTGCCCACATTCAAGATGGCCGTCTCTGCACTTCCTGCGGTGCGGGACGGATCAGAATGAGGACTGGTCTGGCAGGGGTGCCGCTTGTCAGATCCTTGCTATACTAGCGGGGTATGATATGTGGCGTCCTATTGGTTATGTGATGGGGCCGTGGGTTATTTTGTGCCGCGCTTCCCTGGTGTGCTGCAGAAATGCGCTGATGGCAGACGAGCCGCTGATTGGTGCGGCTGCGTCATGTGACCGGCGCTCGACGTGACTCGGCGTGGGAGGCGCGGCGCTTCCATGGTAACATGACGCTCTGCTCAATGAGCAGGTGCGTCATGTGATCTTCCCTGGACCAATCAGACATAGCAGAGGGATATATAGGACGCCAAAGGAGTTATATGGTGTCATTCTCTCCCTCTGCTGGCAGGCAGAGGATGCTTCTGTATGGAACTCTGCTGTATGGGACCTTTTTTGGATACTAATCGGGATTCATGATCTTTCTGGCAGGTAATATTTTGAAGCTTTTGGAGTTGTTCTGCTTAGGAGAGGGAAGAATTTTTCTTCTCTCTCCTTTGATGGATACAACGTCCCTTTATATTTACATTTAATATTTTTTCATCTTTGGTTTTAGGACATATATCTTTGGACCTAATTATCCATTGGTTTTGTCTTCTCATATGAGTCATGTTTACCTGATGAACCCGAATTCTAGATCTCCATTTCCCATCTGCAGGTATTACATTTATAACTTCTAGGGATAATTATTTCATTCCCTAATAGAATTATATCCATACTTATGTATGTTATATATTTTTTGTTTAAGGCACCTATTTTGGACCAATTTATTTATATGTCCGTACTTCTCATATGGACATGTTTTGAGGGGAAGGGTCCCTGGAAACTTGAGGGCATCGGGGAATCCACGACATGGTGTAACTGGAGCCTGGGATGCATGTGTGGGAGCATTTATGGAATAATATATATATGATCTTTGTGTAAGTTTTTTCTTTCTTTATTTATTTCTTCATATATAACAATTGAAATTAAAGTGGAAAACTTATTTCATTGTTTTTGTATTCAATAGAATTTTGACCTGTTAGAAACGAATACATTTGAAATCCCTGATGAAGGACGTTTACAGTTTGAAACGCGTTGGATAAGCCTTTCTTGATCTGCCTCCGGCTGGAGTGGTCAATCCAGGCTATTGTATTCCTTCTTGAAATATTCCAATATGTCAGATTCATGTAGTTACTGTACAATACGTTATATTCATGTATACATGTGCTCTTTTGTACAATTATGTTATTTTTTATGTATGTGTCCGTTTTATGCGGTTTTGTACAAATAAATATTCAGATAATTTTTTAATTGAGTTTTCTCCCCCTCTTTTTTGTATTGCCTTAAAAATCCCAACACCAGAGGTTTTCTCATTGTGACGTATATGGCTTTCCTCGGTTTGCGATGACAGGGAGAGCTGATCGGTGGCTCTCCCTGTCAGGGGGGGTCTGTGCTGATAATCCACACATTGATTATCAGCACAGCCCCATCAGATGTGCCACCAACAATGCCAATCAGTGCCCATCAGCTGCCAGTCAGTGCCCCATCAGGAATGCCAATCCGTGCCCACCACAGTGCCAATCAGTGCCCATCAGTAACACCTGTCAGTACCTCATCATCAGTGCCATCTATTAGTGTCCATCAGTGCCACCTGTCAGTGCCAACCAGTGCTGCCTGTCAGTGCCGCCCACCAGTGCTGCATATCAGTGCCGCCAATCGGTGCCCATCAGTGCTGAAAATTAGTGCCCATCATTGGCACCTTATCATTGCCAACTCATCAGTGCCGCCTCATCAGTGAAGGAGAAAACTACATTTTATAACAGAAACAAAGAAAAACTATTTTTTTTCAAAAATTTCAGTCTTTTTTCGTTTGTTTAGCAAAAAATAAAAACCCCAGTGGTGATCAAAAACCACCAAAAGAAAGCTCTGTTTGTGGGAAGAAAATGATAAAAATTTAGTTTGGGTACATGCTAGCATGACTGCGCAATTGTCATTCAAAGTGCGACAGCACTGAAAATTGTTCTGGGCAGGAAGGGGCAAAATTGTCTGGTATTGAAGTAGTTAAAATGTATCAGTCAGGAGAAAGGTACAAAAGAATTTCCAAGACATTAGATATACCCATGAAACACCAAGAACTGGACGCCCCCCCCCCCAAAATTTATGAAAAGACGGGAAGAAAACTGGTCAGGGAGGCTGCCAAGAGACCTACAGCAACATTAAAGGAGCTGCAGGAATATCTGGCACATCTGTGTGGTACATGTGACAACAATCTCCCGTATTCTTCATATGTCTGGGGTATGGGGTAGAGTGGCAAGACGGGAGGCTTTTCTTTTGAAGAAAAACATCCAAGTCCGGCTAAATTTTGCAAAAACACATCTAAAGTCTCCCAAAAGCATGTGGGAAAATGTGTTATGGTCTGATAAAACCAAGGTTGAACTGTTTGGCCATAAGTCCAAAAAAAGATGTTTGGTGCAAAAACAACACTGCACATCACCAAAAGAACATCATCCCCACTGTGAAGCATGGTGGTGGCAGCATCATGCTTTGGGGCTGTTTTTCTTCAGCTGGAAAAGGGGCCTTAAGCTGGATACACACTATATCATTTTCTGTAGATTTTTTCCTTCAGATTTACCGAAACCTTATAATATGAGGTCAAACCTTAAGAGTTTCAATTTGTATGCAATCAGGCAGGCCCTTGCACTACATTGTTTTGATAAATCTAAAGGAAATCAGACAGCAAAAGTTGTATAGTGTGTATAGAGTCTAAGTCAATGTTAGAGGGAATTATAAACAGTTCCACAAATACCACTCAATATTGGCACAAAACCTTCAGGCTTTTGCAGAAAGTTGAACATGAAGAGGAACTTCATCTTTCAGAATGACAACGACCCAAAGCACACATCCAAATCAACAAAGGAATGGCTTCACCAGAAGAAGATTAAAGTTTTGGAATTGCCCAGCCAGAGCCCAGACCTGAATCCGATTGAAAATCCGTGGGGTAGAGCTGCCACGACGCGTCAACGTAATCGATCACGTCGACTCCGAAAATACGTTGACGTGCGTGAAAGGCGTCGACGCGTCACACGTTGCAGGTCAAAACACCCCACCGTGGCATTCACCGGTGCTTCTCTCCCACACACGATCACCGCTGACTGTCCCCTATCCTCCTCCAGTCCACATCCGTCCTTCTCCAGGCTGCTGTCTCCCTCCATGCTGCTCCGTGTCCCCCTCTGTTCTCCGTGTCCCCCTCCATGCTGCTGTCCCCCTCCATGCTGCTCCGGGTCTCCCTCTCTTCTCCGTTCATCTGTCCCCCTCTCTTCTCCGTGTCCCCCTCCATGCTGCTGTCCCCCTCCATGCTGCTCCGGGTCTCCCTCTCTTCTCCGTTCATCTGTCTTCCTCTCTTCTCCGTGTCCCCCTCCATGCTGCTCCGTGTCCCCCTCCGTTCATCTGTCCCCATCCATGCTGCTGTCCCCCTCTCTCTTCTCCGTGTCCCCCTCCTGCATCTGTCCCCCTCTCTTCTCCCCCTCCGTGCTGCCATCCCCCGTGGTATCTCAGGATGGAGAGCGGAGGTAGGAGCTGGTAAACCCGGCTCCTTCGTTTTCTGAATGGACAGAGTCAGTGATCACTGACTCTGTCCATTCACATAACTGAAACATTGTAACTTCCTGTGATTACGATGTCTCAGTTAATGAATGAAGAGAAGCCGCTGTCTTCTCTCCATTCATTATCAAAACATTTAAAAAATATATAATAATAACAAAAAAAACACACTGACACTGTGCCCCCCCCCCCCTTAAAAAAAGAAAGCATTGTAAAAAATACAAATAAATTATAAACATTCATGAACTTCTGAACAGAAAAGAAAAACAGAACATAAAAAAAAAAGGTAAGATAAAAGAATATAACTACATACATATATAATATATATATATATATATATATATATATATATGTATGTAGTTATCATTTTTTGTAAAGTTAAGATAAAAGAATATAAGTACATAAAAAAAAGGTAAGATAAAAGAATATAACTACATACAAATACTGTATTTATTGGTGTATAACACTCACTTTTTTACCCTAAAAAGAAAGGGTAAACTGTGCCTGCGTGTTATACGCAGGGGGCTGTGGAAAGTTTTTTTCCTGAAACTTCCCTCTTAAAGTTAGGATGCGTGTTATACGCCGATAAATACGGTATATATAATATATATATGTATGTAGTTATATTCTTTTATCTTACCTTTTTTTTTTTTTATGTACTTATCATTTTTTGTAAAGTTATCCAAAGGATTAATTAGCTAATCAAAAAAAAAGAACACTAGATTAAGTAAAAAAATAAAATAAAAATAATCGTTATAGTCGATGACTAATCGAAAAAATAATCGCTAGATTAGTCGACAGACAAAATAATTGTTAGTTGCAGCTCTTCTGTGGGGTGATCTGAAGAGGGCTGTACACAGGAGATGTCCTCGCAATCTGACAGATTTGGAGTGTTTTTGCAAAGAAGAGATGGAAAATATTGCCAAGTCAAGCTGTGCCATGCTGATAGACTCCTACCCAAAAAGACCGAGTGCTGTAATAAAATCAAAAGGTGCTTCAACAAAATATTAGTTTAAGGGTGTGCATACTTATGCAACCATTTTATTTTTTATTTTTACTTCACTCCACCTAAAATATTTCAGTTTGTTGTTCAACTGAGTTGTACAGTTTTTAGGTCACATTAAAGGTGGAAAAAGTTCTGAAATTATTTATCTTTGTCTATTTTTTTTTACATCACAGAAACCTGACATTTTAACAGGGGTGTGTAGACATTTTATATCCACTGTATTTTTAATCAGTACCAGGGACAGTACTAACGTTTTATGAAAAATGTCCCTTGTGTTAATACGAGCCCTGTCACAAGCACTCATGAAAAGTGCCAACTATTCATAAAAGCTGTATTATCACTTTTCACAATGAAAAGTGTTCTGTGATTGGAGGACTGAATCAATGTAAGGTCTGCCTTGTAAATAAGGGTGTAACTGGTCTTAAAAGTGGAGTTAGCCTCTAATGGTCCTGAGTGCCAAATGTTGGTCCAAACTCATCTGTAGGGAGGTACGGACTTTTCCCACAGAAAATTTCCTGGCATGAAAACCTTTCACCTCACGCCAAGCAAAGTATGCCTTCAAGTACAGCGATAAACCTTGATTGAAGTACAGTGGAACCTTGGATTATGAGCATAATCCGTTCCAGGAGAATTCTCGTAATCCAAAGTACTCGCATATGAAAGTGAGTTTCCCCATAGAAGTCAATGGAAACAAAAATAATTTGTTGGGCATTGACTTCAGTGGCATGCAATACCGCATGTGGCCAGAGGTGGGGGACACCGGATAGCATCGGGAACACTCAGAAAGGCCCGGGGACAGCTCGGCTGACCTCGGAACGGCTCGGAAACACCTGGGAACTGAGTATTTCCGAACGGCTCAGATTGGCTCCGCTCGGCTCCGGCGCCCCTGCACCTCAGGAAAAATGTGGTACTGCAGGCCCTATTAGCTTGAATTCTGCTTGTTTTGCGAGACAACACTCGCAAACCGAGTCATACCGTATTTTTCGCACCATAAGACGCACCTGACCATAAGACGCACCTAGGTTTTAGAGGAGGAAAAACAAGAAAAAAAAATTCTGAATCAAATGGTGTACTCAAATATTTTCCATTGCCCATAGAAAATACAGAGTGACCATTGCCCATTGAAAATGAAGAGTGACCATTACCCATAGAAAATGCAGAGTGACCATTGCCCATAGAAAATGCAGAGTGACCATTGCCAATAGAAAATTCAGAGTGACCATTGCCCATAGAAAATGCAGAGTGACCATTGCCCAAAGAAAATGCAGAGTGACCATTGCCCATAGAAAATGCAGAGTGACCATTGCCACAAACGCAGCCCTACCTGATGTTATCACTTCCGCCTTCCTCTGTCTCAGGAACCAGCCGGAAGTTCGCCTGTCACCCACGGGGTGTTTGGAAGTCTGTCCCCCGCTCTCCTGCCTCTCTTCTGGTGGTGGCGGCGGGAGGCGATGCGGGGGGTGGTGCCAGCGGCGGCAGGGGGCGGTGCCAGTGGGCACAGCCATACTGCATGCTATATACGGTAAATAAAATGCCCAGAGTTCTGCTTTAACAGTCCGTAGTTGTCAAAAATATGATTGTTGTATAGTATCTGATTTACGGTAGATTGCCCATGGCCAGCCATATGCCTGTTCTGCACATAGACCTGTGTGGGCTCTGCTCATTAGACCTGTGTGGGCTCTGCTCATTAGACCTGTGTGGGCTCTGCTGCTGGCCAATCACGATGATTGCTGGCACTGGTCGGCATTGGCAGCTCGTCCACGTGTCTCCTCACAGCCGCCCTCCACATGCTGCTAAGCAAACTAACCGACACGGATGCCGCGCTGCACGCTGGGTAGCCCACACCGAGCTCCGCTCACCTCAGCCCGCACCACTATCCGTCCAGTCCTTCACTGATGTCACCCCGAAGCTGAGTGAGCAGGCAGGGGGAGGAGCCGCCAATGGTGGGCGGGAACAGTGTTGCCAACCGTACGTAGATTTACGTACGGTACGTGAATTTAACCCCTTTTTTGGGGTGTACGTTAATGTCCGCTATGGGCACCGGCGCCCATAAAAAAGATGGCCACGAGCCGGCCATACAACTGCGCATGCGCCGTTCCGAAGCCGGCCGAGCGCAGGAAAACGTATTCACGCTCGGCCGGGCGGCGCACGCGCAGTAATGTGATGGCGCCGCTGGCGCCATTTTTGAATACACCGGCGTGACCACAGCGACTGGTGCGAGCCGCGCGACTCGAGTCCTCAGTCCTGCAGTAGCAGTAGCACTCATCATCATAGGTGCCGGTGGAGGAGCGAGCGGAGCACTGACAGGGTGGAGGACAGAGACAGACTCGAGGTGAGTGAAACTGGGGGGGTCAGTGAGTGAGCCTGGAGCATGAAGCCGTGCCAATGGTGCCATGCAGGTGACACAGAGACTGATGTGCTCTCTGTCTACCGGCACCATATTACTTCTAGAAATCATCAGTGTGCTGTGTCCTCCTCTGGCTCCTGTGCACCTTTCCACAGGTCAGGGCAGCACAGTGCTGCCCTGACCTGTGGAGTGGTGAAAGGGGCACAGGAGGAGGACACAGCACACTGATGATGTGGAGAAATAATATGGTGGTGGACAGAGGAGGAGGCTACTGTGAGGGGGTGAGGAGGGCACCATCATGTCCGCAGAGTGTCTCCGGCACCTCCAATAGTATGTCCGCAGTCTCTGTCCACCTCCTGTAGTATGTCCGCAGTCTCTGTCCACCTCCTGTAGTATGTCCGCAGTCTCTCCAGTGTCCACCTCCCTGTAGTATGTCCGCAGTCTCTCCAGTGTCCACCTCCCTGTAGTATGTCCGCAGTCTCTGTCCACCTCCTGTAGTATGTCCGCAGTCTCTGTCCAGTGTCCACCTCCCTGTAGTATGTCTGCAGCCTCTGTCCCCCTCCTGTAGTATGTCCGCAGTCTCTGTCCACCTCCTGTAGTATGTCCGCAGTCTCTGTCCCCCTCCTGTAGTATGTCCGCAGTCTCTCCAGTGTCCACCTCCTGTAGTATGTCCGCAGTCTCTGTCCACCTCCTGTAGTATGTCCGCAGTCTCTCCAGTGTCCACCTCCCTGTAGTATGTCCGCAGTCTCTCCAGTGTCCACCTCCATGTAGTATGTCCGCAGTCTCTGTCCACCTCCTGTAGTATGTCCGCAGTCTCTGTCCAGTGTCCACCTCCCTGTAGTATGTCTGCAGTCTCTGTCCACCTCCTGTAGTATGTCCGCAGTCTCTGTCCACCTCCTGTAGTATGTCCGCAGTCTCTGTCCACCTCCTGTAGTATGTCCGCAGTCTCTCCAGTGTCCACCTCCCTGTAGTATGTCCGCAGTCTCTCCAGTGTCCACCTCCCTGTAGTATGTCCGCAGTCTCTCCAGTGTCCACCTCCCTGTAGTATGTCCGCAGTCTCTGTCCACCTCCTGTAGTATGTCCGCAGTCTCTGTCCAGTGTCCACCTCCCTGTAGTATGTCCGCAGTCTCTCCAGTGTCCACCTCCCTGTAGTATGTCCGCAGTCTCTGTCCACCTCCTGTAGTATGTCCGCAGTCTCTGTCCAGTGTCCACCTCCCTGTAGTATGTCTGCAGTCTCTGTCCACCTCCTGTAGTATGTCTGCAGTCTCTGTCCACCTCCTGTAGTATGTCCGCAGTCTCTGTCCACCTCCTGTAGTGTGTCCGCAGTCTCTGTCCCCCTCCTGTAGTGTGTCCGCAGCCTCTGTCCACCTCCTGTATCGTGTCTGCAGTCTCTGTCTACTTCCTGTATCGTGTACGCAACCTCTGACCATCTCTTGTCATGTCTACAGTCTATGAGGGGATCCTAGAAAGGAGTCAAGAGTGGGAGTGCCGCCGGGATGGGGGTTACGGCCCGGGAAGAAACAGACATGTGGACTGGGGAGAGGAGATCAGAGCCACCAAGCTGGAGCCGTCTGACTGAGCCCCACACTGTGCACCTGGGAGGAGGTAAGTGACAGTGCCGCCAGGCCATTCTGAGGGGGGGGGGTCACTGATGTAAGAAGGTGAATGAATACAATAATGTAAGGGGGCACTGATATAAAGGTTTCCCCCTTATATTAGTACCCCCCTTACCTTAGTGTATTCACTCTGTGGAAGGTGGTCTCTATTCACCAGAGCCCCCCCTCCACATCAGAGTTCCCCCTTACATCATGATCTGCAGCATTCCCCTTTACATAAGAGTTCCCTTACACTGTAAGGGGGATCCCTGCAGACTCTGATGTAAGGGGGAACTCTGTGCTGGCCGGGTTATAGTAACCTGACCTTCATGTGAATTGAGAAATATGTTTTTTTACTTTTGTTTAACTTAAACACATTGATATTAGCATTAGCTGTGTGTTTATAGTTGAAATGTTGATATTTGCACTGTTTAGCACTAAAAACAGTAATTTTAGGTACTGTTTTTGCAGCGTCAGTAAAAAATGCGGCTCTGCCAGTAATCTTCATTATTTTTGGCAGTAAGAAATTGGTGCCGTACAGAAATTTTGGCATCCTTGCCAGTAAATTTCACTTCAGGGGGTTGGCAACACTGGGCGGGAACGTGAGATCGGCGTGACGTCTGGACGGCCGGGAGGGATGTACACTGTACAGAATTTGAGATGAGGATGGTGGAGGTGAGTGAGGGCAGTAAAAAGGACAGTCTGTCATTATGTGCTGTCTGTTCTCAGCAGTCATGTCCTCACTGTACTCCATGTGGAGTGTGTATGACAGGGGCGGTGCGGGAGGCAGTGCTGGCGGCGGGGGGGGGGGGGGCGGTGCCTGTCATCTATTCGCACCATAAGACGCAGGGACATTTTCCCCCATGTTTCTGGGGAAAAAAGTGCGTCTTATAGTCCGAAAAATACGGTATTTTTTTTTAAAAAAGTTGCTCGTCTTTCAAAATGCTTGTTAATCGCGTTACTCGTAAACCAAGGTTCCACTGTACACTTCCTAGGTTATAGTATCATGAGAATAAACAATTCAGAGGATCCCTGTACCTGGAAATAAACTTGTCCAGATGGTTGTTGTTCCTGGAAGTCAGGATGCACAAATCTAGCGTTTCCCACCTGTGACAAAGATCCTGGAACACCTCTGGGAGGAGTAGAGACCACCCCCCTGGGTCCAGATGCTGCCAGCTGAGGAAGTCTGCCTGGAAATTGTCCACACCTGGGATGTAAATAGCAAACAAGGCTGCAATGTAGAGTTCTCCTTTGGACAGGATCCACTTTCTTGCAGCGGCATAACTTTTGGTCCAACCAGATGAGTCAGCCTTGCAGGGACAACCAAAGTGCCCAATGTCCCAGAATGTTGATTATTTCCAAGTCTCCGCACCGACAGGATACTCAGGACTCCTCCCCAACCTGATGATAGAAATTAAACCCTCCCTGGAAAGATCAGAGGAGGTGGGGGACTTCAGCTTCTTCAATTAAGCTTTGGCAATAAAACCTAGAAGCTGATTAGCTACCATGTACAGATAAGATGCACCAGATTTTGCACCCTCCAGTTTTAGGAAATTGATCCCTAAGCATTCGTCCCATCAGTAGTTGAGCTGCAAGCAGCACAAGAGCGGTTAGTGAATTATGGGATAAAAACATCTGATACAATGGGACTGGTCCCACTCTATCTAGAATCAGACATATTGCACCACAAGGGAGACAGGCAAGGTAGCTCAAGATACAAGTCAAAGCCTCAGATACTCACAAAACCAACTGCTTGGGTATAATGTCGGGTAGCCAAAGATTACCATGTCACTGCAGGCAGGCAATAGGAATGAACAGAGGATCAGAGTTCCTCATTGCTCTTGCAAGCAGAAGCAGCAGCAGGAAAGTGCTTCCTCAACCCTGAATAGCGAGAAATAGAACAGAGAATGGGGGAGATTTACTAAAAAACTGGATCACTTAGAATGTGGTGCAGCTGTGCATGGTAGCCAATCAGCTTCTAACTCTATTTTGTTCAATTCAACGTTGACAATAAAACCTGGAAGCTGATTGGTTAGCATGCACAGCTGCTCCAGATTTTGCACCCTCCAGTTTTAGTAAATATACCCAAATGTGTGCACAACACTCCACCAGGAGATGCTCAATCCCTCAGTGTTAACCCCTTCAACAGAGAAAGTGACAGAACGGGACATTTAATGGTTCACATAATGAGGTAGCCTTGGGTGCTCAGCCTGAACAGCCTAGTCAAATTGTAAATCTTTAGAAACAGGGCAATTGCCAAGGCAAACATATGGCTCTGGACCTAGAAAGTGACCTTTGGCTACCTTTTACCAGTAAGCAATAGTGATGAGCCGAACACCCCCGGGCTCGGTTCGCACCAGAACCCGCGAACGGACCGAAAGTTCGTACGAACATTAGAACCCTATTAAATACAATGGATGCGAACGTTCGAATTCTAAAGTGCTAATTATAACGACTATTATGCATGTTATTGTCCTAAAAAGGGTTTGGGAACCCGGGTTCTGCACCAGGGGACATGTATCAATGCAAAAAGAAGTTTTAAAAACGGTCGTTTTTCGGGAGCAGTCATTTTAATGATGCATAAAGTGAAAAAAAAAAAGTCAAATATTCCTTTAAATATCGTACCTGGGGGGTGTCTAAAGTATGCCTGTGAAGTGCCACGTGTTTCCCGTGTTTAGAACTGTCCCTGCACAAAATGACACTTCTAAACGAAAAAAAAGCCATTTAAAACTGCTTGCGGCTTTAATGTAATGTCTGGTCCCGGTAATATGGATGAAAATCTTTAAGAAAAATGGCATAGCTACCCCATGACCCCCCCCCCCCCCCTACCCCAGCCCATTACCAGCCCCTTTGGGTCTTGTATGGATATTAAGGAGAACACCGCACACAAAATAAAAAAGGCCCTATATACTCTGAACAGCCGTATACAGGCGGTGCATACAAGACAGGGACTGTAGGTTTGTTCTTATGTAGAATGTGTTTGTAATTTTGAACAGGTACATTGTTTAAGTGTAGCTCCAGCCCAAAAATCTATTTTTAAACTTTTTGGAAAACATAGGTAAGGGTTATCACCCCTGTAACATTTGTTTTGCTGTCTGTGCCCCTGTTCAGAACATTTCACCTCACTTTCCGTCCCAATGACAACTGTTTTTGAAATGTGGTGTTTTTCTTGAAACAAGGATTGGTGATAAAGCATCAGTACAGAGGAGACACCTTTCTCCCATATTAATTCTTACAGGAGAGAATTTTCCTTCCTAGGGGTAGATTTCCTCTCACTTCCTGTTGTCTTCTTGCGTTTGCAAGTAGGAGTCGTTTGTAAGTTGGATGTTTGAAAGTAGGGACCTGCCGTATATACTCTGCAGAAATAGGCCCCTTAGTTGTTGGTGTTGGCACAACACTGTAAGCACTCACAGTTACTCTTGGTTGGTGCTGGAACGCCCTGCTGTCAACTATTATATCAGGAATTGTAATTACATATAATTGTTGAACAGTGGTAGTAAAAATTGGGCCTTTGATGGTGGTGCTGGTGCCACAACACTGTAAGCCCTGACAGTTACTCTTGGTGGGTGCAGCAATGGGCCCTGCTGTGAATTATTAGATCAAGAATTGTAATTGCATGCCCCTGTTGAACAGGGGCTGAAAAATTGGGCCTTTCGTGGTGGTGGTGGTGGTGGTGGTGTTGCCACAACACTGTAAGCCCTCAGAGTTACTCTTGGTGGGTGCAGGAATGGGCCCTGCTGTGAATTATTAGATCAAGAATTGTAATTACATGCCCCTTTTGAACAGGGGCTGAAAAATTGGGCCTTTCGTGGTGGTGGTGGTGGTGGCGTTGCCACAACACTGTAAGCCCTCAGAGTTACTCTTGGTGGGTGCAGCAATGGGCCCTGCTGTGAATTATTAGATCAAGAATTGTAATTACATGCCCCTGTTGAACAGGGGCTGAAAAATTGGGCCTTAGGCACTGGTGGCACAACACTGCAACCCCTCACAGATACTGTACTTGGAGCACAGCAATGAGCCCTGTTGCAAAGTATTGCTTCAAAAATTGTAATGACACGCCCCTGTTAAACAGGGGCTGAAAAATTGGGCCTTAGGCACTGGTGGCACAACACTCCAACCCCTCACAGATACTGTACTTGGAGCACAGCAATGAGCCCTGTTGCAAAGTATTGCTTCAAAAATTGTAATTACACGCCCCTGTTAAACAGGGGCTGAAAAATTGGGCCTTAGCCACTGGTGGCGGCACCCATAAACAAAAATGATCTTCCAAGCTATCATCATCAATCGTATCATTGAGGACTCGGAGGAGGAGGATAGCCAGTCAACATAACAGCACAGGCACTCAGCATCAGCATCAGTCTTGAAGGGATGTGACATGTTAAAATCAATTAGTCTGTTATATCAGCATCAGGTGTGTGGTAGCTGGTGGTGATCCAAGACTGGTTCATCTTGATGAAAGTCAGTCGATCAACCGAGTCGGTGGACAGACGCACCCTGTGATCCGTGACAAATCCTCCAGCAGCACTGAATGTGCGTTCCGAAAGAACGCTGGATGCAGGACAGGCCAGTAGCTCAATTGCATACTGTGCAAGCTCTGGCCAGTGATCCATCCTCAAGACCCAGTAAGCCAGAGGATTTTCGGTGGGGAAGGTGTCCAAGTCTGACCTTGCCCCTAGATATTCCTGCACCATGTTTATCAGACGCTGGCGATGGTTGCTGGAACCGATCATACTTTGGGGCTGCGGACTAAAGAATTGTCTGAACGCATCGGTCAGACGGCCACCTTCCCCACCGCTCCTTCTTTGACTGGCCGAAGCCTCAGCAACTCGTTGTCCAGGACCAGGAGTTTGTAACCTCCCAGTCTCTGGGAACGCGTTGCACAGACCTTTCTGCAAGGCCTCCCGGAGTTGTCTCATCCTCTGCTCCCTCTGCGACGGTAACATAAGGTCCGCAACCTTACCCTTGTACCGTGGATCAAGGAGAGTGGCCAGCCAGTAATGGTCCCTCTCCTTGATCCGAAGAATACGAGGATCCTTCCGCAGACTTTGCAGGATCAGGGAGGCCATGCAGCGTAGGTTTGCTGAGGCATTCGGTCCGGAGTCCTCTGGGTCACTAAGGACGACATGATCCGCAGCCACCTCCTCCCAGCCACGTACAAGTCCACTGGTTTCTTGGGACTGTAAATCATCCCTAAAAGACTGCTGCTGATGATGCTGAGTGCCAGCCTCCACCTCCATGCTGACACAATCCTCCTCCTCCTCCTCCTCCTCTTCCTGTGCGATGGGTGGGACAGAAGGAACACTGTCTGGGTAAAGGGGGCCTTGAGAGGCAAGGAAGTCCTCCTCTTCCTGCCACTGTTCTGCCTCAAGTGCCCTGTCCATTATTCCACGCAGCGTGTGCTCCAACAGGTGGACAAGAGGTACAGTGTCACTGATGCATGCACTGTCACTGCTCACCATCCTCGTGGCCTCCTCAAATGGTGCCAGGACAGTGCATGCATCCCTGATCATGCCCCACTGGCGTGGAGAAAAAAAACCAAGCTCCCCTGACCCTGTCCTGGTGCCGTAGTTGCACAGGTACTCATTGATGGCCCTCTGCTACGTGTGCAGCCGCTGCAGCATGGCCAACGTTGAGTTCCACCTGGTGGGCATGTCACATATAAGGCGGTTCTTGGGCAGGTTCAACTCCTTTTGCAGCTCAGCCAGGCGAGCACTGGCATTATAAGATCTGCGGAAATGCACACAGACTTTCCTGGCCTGCCTCAGGACATCCTGTAAGCCCGGGTACCTGCCCAAGAACCGCTGCACCACCAGGTTAAGGACGTGAGCCACACAGGGCACATGGGTCAGTTGTCCCTGTCGGAGGGCGGAGAGGAGTTTGGCGCCATTGTCGCAAACCACCATTCCTGGCTTAAGCTGGCATGGCGTCAACCACCTCTCGGCCTGGCCCTGCAGAGCAGACAGGACCTCTGCCCCAGTGTGGCTTCTGTCCCCCAAACACACCAGCGCAAGCACGGCATGGCATCTTTTTGCCTGCGTACTTGCGTAGCCCCTTGAACGGCTACGGAGCACCGCTGGTTCAGAGGACAAAGCACAGGAATAGGCCATGGAGGAAGAAGAAGAGGAGGGGGTGGAGGAGAGAGGTGTGTCACAACCAGTAGTAGCATTTTGGAGGCGTGGCGGTGGAACAACCTCCAACACTACTGCACCTTGTCCTGCATCCTTCCCAGCTGCCAAAAGAGTGACCCAATGGGCCGTGAAAGAAAGGTAACGTCCCTGTCCATGCGTGCTGGACCATGAGTCAGCGGTAATATGCACCTTACCGCTGACCGCCCTGTCCAGCGAGGCCAAGACATTGCCTTCCACATGCCGGTAGAGAGCCGGAATAGCCTTCCGTGAGAAAAAGTGGCGTTTGGGAACCTGCCACTGAGGAACCGCACATTGCACAAACTCACGGAAGGGGGCCGAGTCTACCAACTGAAAAGGCAGCAGTTGAAGTGCTAGCAATTTAGCCAAGCTAGCATTCAACCGCTGGGCATGTGGATGGCTGGGAGTGAACTTCTTTCGACGGTCCAGCAGCTGGGGCAGGGAAATTTGCCTGCTAGAATCGGACGTCGGTGTACTGCTAGCAGAGTGGCCGCAAGTACTTGGCTGTGACACACCTAATTCTAGACCTTCATTCCTCTCAGTGCATGTTTCAGAGAGGACTGAAGTTATAGTGGGGTTGGAGATCCCAGCTGATGCGGTGCAAGGAGAGGTCCGCTTTGTTCTTTGGTGTGGGTCTTTGAGGTAGGCTTGCCAACGAGCTGCATGGCAGGTCAACATATGTCTGGTCAGGCATGTGGTACCCAAGCGGCTGATGTTTTGGCCACGCGATATACGCTTGAGACATATGTTGCAAACAGCAGCTGTGCGATCTGATGCACTAGCCTCAAAAAAGGCCCACACCAAAGAACTTTTTGAATGACGGGCAGAGGCAGCGCCCTGCACAGGCGGAGCTCTGCGGTGTGATTCCGTCGGTGTACTGCCCTTACGCTGGCCACCAAAGGGCATCCTGCCTCATTGGAGATGTGCCTCCTCCTCATCCTCCTCCTCCTCCTCTCTCCTATTAGGCACCCACGTGGAGTCAGTGACCTCATCATCCCATCCCTCCTCATCACTGGAGCCAATCTGGCAGTATGCTGCAAATGCTGGAACATGACTGCCAGATTGGTGTCCTTCTTGAGCATCCCCTCTGTCTGCTCTCACGCTACTGCCTTCCTGTAGCTGGGTTTCATCATCAGACCCTTCAAAACGCTGGGCATCCTCCTGGAGCATGTACCCAACACTGTGCTCAAACAGTTCGGGGGACTCCTCAGGAGGAGGACATGGTGGGTCTAGGGAAGGAGTGACTGATGATGAGTCTGACATTGATACCAGGGAAGAGGACGCTTTGGCAGCTGCTTTGCCAGTACCCTGAGCCTGGGTGAGAGAGGATGAGGAGGAGGAGGAGGGCTTGGTCATCCACTCTACCAAGTCTTCGGCATGATGTGGCTCAACATGTCCAGCTGCCGAAAAGAAGGACAAGCGTGTCCCATGGCCATGTGCTGATGACAATGCACCGCGTCCACGACCAGCACTGTTGCCCCCAGACACAGAGCCTGCTTGCCCTCTTTTATTGCCTCCTGACTGTCTGCCTCTCCTTGTTTGCCTTCCAGACATTCTAATAGATGGCCTGCAGGGAGATGGGAAAAAAGCAATAAGGGCTACCTTCAGGTGTCCTTCTCTGTCCCTTTACTTAAGGATTTCTAAATATGGTTGAGGATGATTGCTTTCGCACAGAATAGCACAATGACAATTTCCCTGACTGTCCAAAAAACAAGGATTTCAAAGATGGTTGATGAGGAATGCTTTAGCACAGTATAGCACAAGGAGAATTTCCCTCACTGTCCTTCCCTGTCCCTAGAAACAAGGATTATCACAGTGAAAGAAACTGACACTCTCCCTACCTATAGTTTTCTGTCCCTAGAAAAAATGTTTTTTTAAAGATGGTTGATGATCAATGCTTTAGCACACTATAGCACAAGGAGAATTTCCCTCACTGTCCTTCCCTGTCCCTAGAAACAAGGATTATCACAGTGAAAGAAACTGACACTCTTCCTACCTATAGTTTTCTGTCCCTAGAAAAAATGTTTTTTTAAAGATGGTTGATGATCAATGCTTTAGCACACTATAGCACAAGGAGAATTTCCCTCACTGTCCTTCCCTGTCCCTAGAAACAAGGATTATCACAGTGAAAGAAACTGACACTCTTCCTACCTATAGTTTTCTGTCCCTAGAAAAAATGTTTTTTTAAAGATGGTTGATGATCAATGCTTTAGCACACTATAGCACAAGGAGAATTTCCCTCACTGTCCTTCCCTGTCCCTAGAAACAAGGATTATCACAGTGAAAGAAACTGACACTCTTCCTACCTATAGTTTTCTGTCCCTAGAAAAAATGTTTTTTTAAAGATGGTTGATGATCAATGCTTTAGCACAGTATAGCACAAGGAGAATTTCCCTCACTGTCCTTCCCTGTCCCTAGAAACAAGGATTATCACAGTGAAAGAAACTGACACTCTCCCTACCTATAGTTTTCTGTCCCTAGAAAAAATGTTTTTTTAAAGATGGTTGATGATCAATGCTTTAGCACACTATAGCACAAGGAGAATTTCCCTCACTGTCCTTCCCTGTCCCTAGAAACAAGGATTATCACAGTGAAAGAAACTGACACTCTTCCTACCTATAGTTTTCTGTCCCTAGAAAAAATGTTTTTTTAAAGATGGTTGATGATCAATGCTTTAGCACACTATAGCACAAGGAGAATTTCCCTCACTGTCCTTCCCTGTCCCTAGAAACAAGGATTATCACAGTGAAAGAAACTGACACTCTTCCTACCTATAGTTTTCTGTCCCTAGAAAAAATGTTTTTTTAAAGATGGTTGATGATCAATGCTTTAGCACACTATAGCACAAGGAGAATTTCCCTCACTGTCCTTCCCTGTCCCTAGAAACAAGGATTATCACAGTGAAAGAAACTGACACTCTTCCTACCTATAGTTTTCTGTCCCTAGAAAAAAAGTTTTTTTAAAGATGGTTGATGATCAATGCTTTAGCACAGTATAGCACAAGGAGAATTTCCCTCACTGTCCTTCCCTGTCCCTAGAAACAAGGATTATCACAGTGAAAGAAACTGACACTCTCCCTACCTATAGTTTTCTTTCCCTAGAAAAAATGTTTTTTTAAAGATGGTTGATGATCAATGCTTTAGCACACTATAGCACAAGGAGAATTTCCCTCACTGTCCTTCCCTGTCCCTAGAAACAAGGATTATCACAGTGAAAGAAACTGACACTCTTCCTACCTATAGTTTTCTGTCCCTAGAAAAAATGTTTTTTTAAAGATGGTTGATGATCAATGCTTTAGCACACTATAGCACAAGGAGAATTTCCCTCACTGTCCTTCCCTGTCCCTAGAAACAAGGATTATCACAGTGAAAGAAACTGACACTCTTCCTACCTATAGTTTTCTGTCCCTAGAAAAAATGTTTTTTTAAAGATGGTTGATGATCAATGCTTTAGCACACTATAGCACAAGGAGAATTTCCCTCACTGTCCTTCCCTGTCCCTAGAAACAAGGATTATCACAGTGAAAGAAACTGACACTCTTCCTACCTATAGTTTTCTGTCCCTAGAAAAAATGTTTTTTTAAAGATGGTTGATGATCAATGCTTTAGCACACTATAGCACAAGGAGAATTTCCCTCACTGTCCTTCCCTGTCCCTAGAAACAAGGATTATCACAGTGAAAGAAACTGACACTCTTCCTACCTATAGTTTTCTGTCCCTAGAAAAAATGTTTTTTTAAAGATGGTTGATGATCAATGCTTTAGCACACTATAGCACAAGGAGAATTTCCCTCACTGTCCTTCCCTGTCCCTAGAAACAAGGATTATCACAGTGAAAGAAACTGACACTCTTCCTACCTATAGTTTTCTGTCCCTAGAAAAAATGTTATTTTAAAGATGGTTGATGATCAATGCTTTAGCACACTATAGCACAAGGAGAATTTCCCTCACTGTCCTTCCCTGTCCCTAGAAACAAGGATTATCACAGTGAAAGAAACTGACACTCTTCCTACCTATAGTTTTCTGTCCCTAGAAAAAATGTTTTTTTAAAGATGGTTGATGATCAATGCTTTAGCACAGTATAGCACAAGGAGAATTTCCCTCACTGTCCTTCCCTGTCCCTAGAAACAAGGATTATCACAGTGAAAGAAACTGACACTCTCCCTACCTATAGTTTTCTTTCCCTAGAAAAAATGTTTTTTTAAAGATGGTTGATGATCAATGCTTTAGCACACTATAGCACAAGGAGAATTTCCCTCACTGTCCTTCCCTGTCCCTAGAAACAAGGATTATCACAGTGAAAGAAACTGACACTCTTCCTACCTATAGTTTTCTGTCCCTAGAAAAAATGTTTTTTTAAAGATGGTTGATGATCAATGCTTTAGCACACTATAGCACAAGGAGAATTTCCCTCACTGTCCTTCCCTGTCCCTAGAAACAAGGATTATCACAGTGAAAGAAACTGACACTCTTCCTACCTATAGTTTTCTGTCCCTAGAAAAAATGTTTTTTTAAAGATGGTTGATGATCAATGCTTTAGCACACTATAGCACAAGGAGAATTTCCCTCACTGTCCTTCCCTGTCCCTAGAAACAAGGATTATCACAGTGAAAGAAACTGACACTCTTCCTACCTATAGTTTTCTGTCCCTAGAAAAAATGTTTTTTTAAAGATGGTTGATGATCAATGCTTTAGCACAGTATAGCACAAGGAGAATTTCCCTCACTGTCCTTCCCTGTCCCTAGAAACAAGGATTATCACAGTGAAAGAAACTGACACTCTTCCTACCTATAGTTTTCTGTCCCTAGAAAAAATGTTTTTTTAAAGATGGTTGATGATCAATGCTTTAGCACACTATAGCACAAGGAGAATTTCCCTCACTGTCCTTCCCTGTCCCTAGAAACAAGGATTATCACAGTGAAAGAAACTGACACTCTTCCTACCTATAGTTTTCTGTCCCTAGAAAAAATGTTTTTTTAAAGATGGTTGATGATCAATGCTTTAGCACACTATAGCACAAGGAGAATTTCCCTCACTGTCCTTCCCTGTCCCTAGAAACAAGGATTATCACAGTGAAAGAAACTGACACTCTTCCTACCTATAGTTTTCTGTCCCTAGAAAAAATGTTTTTTTAAAGATGGTTGATGATCAATGCTTTAGCACACTATAGCACAAGGAGAATTTCCCTCACTGTCCTTCCCTGTCCCTAGAAACAAGGATTATCACAGTGAAAGAAACTGACACTCTTCCTACCTATAGTTTTCTGTCCCTAGAAAAAATGTTTTTTTAAAGATGGTTGATGATCAATGCTTTAGCACAGTATAGCACAAGGAGAATTTCCCTCACTGTCCTTCCCTGTCCCTAGAAACAAGGATTATCACAGTAAAACACACTGACACTCTCCCTACCTATAGTTTTCTGTCCCTAGAAAAAATTATTTTTTAAAGATGGTTGATGATGAATGCTTTAGCACACTATAGCACAAGGAGAATTTCCCTCACTGTCCTTCCCTGTCCCTAGAAACAAGGATTTGCACAGTAAAACACACTGACACTCTCCCTACCTATCCTTCTCTTTCCCTAAACTAAAGGAATCCAGGTTAAGCAAGAAAAAAAAAATGTCACTGTCCCTGCCTATGCTTCTCTTTCCCTGCTCCGGAACACACTACACTAGGCCGCCGTGCTGGCGGCCTTTTATAGTGTGGGGCGTGTACTAAACACCCTCAGCAATAATTGGCCACAGGCATCCTGCTCTCCTCGCTGCCGGCGCTGTGATTGGCCAAGCATGCGGGGTCACAGTGCATGCTTGGCCAATCACAGCGCCTGGATGACACTGCGATGGCGTAGTGCATTGTGGGCCGTTCGCGTCACTCGAATTAGGCGCGAACGGCCCAAATCGTTCGATCTTCATCGAACGATCGAACAGCCGATGTTCGAGTCGAACGTATGTTCGACTCAAACACCGAGCTCATCCCTAGTAAGCAATGTCTGTACATGGTCCATCTCTTTTATTTTTTTGTGCATTAACATTCTTTTAACTTAGGAAAAGCAAATACCGGACTGCTATTTTTTTTTAACATGTATATTCACTTGGAGGTAAACTGTGGTATAATTTATTTTGATTACAAACGTTTTTATTGCAATAAAGAAAGCATATAATCAAAAGACAGTAAATATTGTATATTCCAAATCACCAATGTATGCGAAAAACAACAAACAAAAAACAGGAAAAAAAAAAAAAAACATAAAAAAAAATTTTGAAGCATATCAGAAAAAACATCAAAGAATAAGGATCCTACAGATTAGTAATAACCAGGACAAAATATGGGAAGGTCAGGTATACACGGAGGCATTCCCCACTAAAGGATTACGCTACATAAAGTAGAAGCTAGGCTCAAGACAGTAGAACATTCTTATGAGTCGTCCAGGATTCCCATCTTTGGTCAAATAAGTTCATTCTATCCTGCAAGGTGTACAAAATCCTCTCCATCAGCATTATAGCATCCATTCTGGTTAGGACAGAAGGAAGTGGCACAGCAGGGGTCTTCCAGTGCAGGGCAATGCTACACAAAGTGGAGACACAAATCGTGTGTATGAGGCATTCTTGCCTGCGGAGGACACCCGGGATCGGTGCCCCCAGGAGACTCATTGAGATTGTGAGTTGTAGAGGGGTCCCCGCGATAGCCGAGGCTAAAGTAGATACCCTATCCCAAACTGGGGTGAGCTTCTCACAATCCCAAGGTGCCTGGAAGAGTGCAACCCCTGAAGCATAAACCCGAGGTACCAGGAAACATAGTCTGAAGTCTGGACGGGGTATAATACCACCTTGTTAGGACTTTGTAGGCAGTTTCCCTCACTGCCAGGGACTTCGTGGCCTTGCGCAAGTTATCCAGCATGATGTCCCAGTCCTCGGGAGAGAACTGTTCCCCACGGTCGGCCTCCCACTTGGTTTTATATGGAGGCTCCTCTGAGAAGGTTGAGGCTAATGTATCAGTATATAGCAACGAAATAAGTCCTTTGCCCCTGGGAGAGTCACGACAGATCCGTTCAAAGACAGAAGAGGGGTGAAACGGGGTGAGTGCAAAATGGGTGCTAAAAAAGTGCCTGATTTGTAAATACCTATAGTACTCTCTAGGTGGGACCTGTTTACGGGTTTGAAGAAGGTCAAAGGAGGCAAAAGCACCATCTATTTGGAGGTCACGTAGTGTGACCAGGGAGTTGGATATCCACCACGAGAAGCTATGGGGGCGTATAAATGCTGTGGCAAATAAGGGATTACCTAAAAAGGAAGAACCTGGGGGAGCAGGGGTAACGAGGCCTAATTTGGTTTTATACTGGTTCCAAAGAATAAGGGCGTGAGTCACCACGGAATTAAGGGAGGAGAGTTTATGCGCCAAGTTGGTAGGAGACCAAAGAATGGATTGAAGACAATAGGGTTTGATGGACATAGATTCAAACATGACCCAGGGAACCCTTGAGTTAGAGATACTCCATTGAGCCATTTGAGAAAATCGAGCCGCTAAAAAATACAAGCAACGGTTTGGTAGACCTAGGCCTCCAGCCCTTTGGGATCTGTACAACACCAATCTGGGGCATCTGGGTTTCTTGTTCTGCCAGATAAAGTTATTAATCTCCCTCTGTAATTTATCTATAAAGGACTTGGGGATAATTATAGGGAGGGCCCTGAAGAGATACAAAAGTTTTGGGAGCAGGGTCATTTTAATTGCCGTGACTCTCCCAAGAAAAGAAATGCGATAAGAGCTCCACATTTTTAGCAAGTTTCGAAGCTGGGACACACATGCAGGATAGTTCACCTGAAAAACAGTAGACCAGTGTTGCGAGATATAAATGCCAAGATAGGGAATTTTATCCGATGACGACTGAAAGGGGAAGGATTTTTTGAGCGTTTCACACTGAGCAGGGGGTAAGTTGATGGGGAGTGCAGTAGATTTAGTAACATTGAGTGTAAGACCCGAAATAGATGCAAAATTAGACAACAAGGCAAGTAAGTTAGGTAAGGAAATTTGGGGCTGGGTCAAAAAAAGCATGACATCATCCGTGTACATGCAAAGTTTGAAAGGGGTCGACGCTAAGGAGTAGCCAGATATGTCTGGATGTTGCCTAATAGCTGTAGCTAGGGGTTCCATGGCCAGGGCAAATAATAAAGGTGACAGGGGACAACCCTGACAGGTGCCCCTGCCCAGTGTGAAAAACCCAGAGTTGCACCCTGGTAATTTAATACGTGTGCTAGGGTTGTGGTATAGTGCCTGTATTCCTCTGAGAAATTCATCTTTGAAGCCCATGCGCTGTAAAACTGTGAAAAGGTAAGGCCAGAGAACGTTGTCAAAAGCTTTGTTGATGTCCAGGCTCAGCAGGAGGGCCTGTTTTTTGTGGTGATTAGCATCTTGGAGTATGTTCATAGTGAGATGGATGTTGTCCGTGATAAGTCTGTTAGGGATGAAACCCGATTGGTCTGAGGAGGTTAGAGATTCAATAATACTGGCTAGTCTGTCAGCTAGAACATGACTAAAAATTACTGTGGTATAATTTCACTGAGCAATTACTGTAACAGCAACCTTCACATTTTTACTTTTAATTACTTTTCTGCATGTCTTGATTTTTCAGCAGGCAGAGTCTTCTCATATTGGTTAGCTGGAGGTCTGATAGGTTAGTAAGCACCTCTTGCTGAACTGTTGCTGCAGTAAATCACAATTCTTTAGCTTGTGAGTGTACAGCCCTGGTGCTCCTCAACCTGCAGCCCTTTGGTACTTGCTGTGTGACCATTGAACCCCAGCAGTTGGCAGTGGAAGCACGGATTTGTAAAGGGGTAATGGCAGTGATCTCTACTAGCCTCATGTAACATGTCCAGAGTCTCTGTCTTTTGCAGTATGTCTCTAGTCTTCAACCAAACCTGCAGTAACTCCACATACCATCATTTCCTCTAGTACAGCCTTTCTTACCAGGGTTCCATGGAACCTCAGTGCTCCTCCATAGGTTGTTATGGATTACTTGAGAAATTAGCAATTTCTGCCTCTCAGATATGTAACCACAGACAACATTGATTTTTTTTAGCTATCTGTAAGCCCACATTCACATTGGGCCAATATGGCATGCGATTTGACATGTCAAATTGGTAACTATTGCCGGCAATAGCACCATCTGAATGGGTGCGGCGCTGCACTGATTCCTAAAAGTAGTTCCTGTACTACTTTTGGCGACTTCAGGGGGTGATTTGAATAAAGATCTGTGCAGGAACACACGCAGAGATGTCTGTCAAATCGTCCCCGAAGTCGGACTGCATTGCCGGTTTGAGATTGTATGAGTTGAGCTGAACACGCATGATTTCAAACCTGCCCTCAATGCGAACCTGGGCTAATGGAGGGATTGTCCCCAATGGCCACAAATGTTGGAAGTGCTATTGCCAGTGACCATTACACTAGCTGTATATATAGTATACAGTATAATATCTAGGGTTCCCTGGGACCAGAAAATTATTTCAAGGGTTCCTCTATGTTAAAAAGGTTAAGAAAGGTTACTCTAGTATGTCTGCAATCTGACAATCCTATGTACTCAACATTGTGCGCGCCACTTTGATGATGTCTAGGGCCACAGTTGAGACCTCCTATACCTTATAACAGCCTTTCTCAACACAGAGGAACCCTTGAAACTTTCCAGTCTCAGGGAACCCCTGTGCTAAAAATTACTCTATCTACAACTCATGATACATTAGCATGACGGTCAGTGGGAAGAATGCTCCTTACACTTGTGGCCATTCAGAAGAAATTACCGCTGAACAGATAACTAAAAAGATCAATGGCGTCAGTTGGAACTTATCTGAGAGGCAAAAATTGCTCATTGCTCAAGGAACCCCTAGCAACTTCTGAAGGAACCCTTGGGTTTCATGGAACTCTGCCTTATAAGTTGACATCCACTGGTGTATTGTGTGAGGTCACATGGTTAACAGGACAGTGTCTACTGGAATCCAGGTTACCGATGACACAAGCTGAAGATTCATAGTCAAAACCAATAGTGAAGAAAAAAAAATAAAAAATTTAACAAAATTTTTTTCATGTTCAATTCAATGTCTGCAGCTTTTTTTGTCAGCAAGGATGAGAGCATTGAAGCCTTCAAATACAGGATGTGATTTCTGGAATCTCCTTTAGAGGTTTTTCCATCCTAGATAGCTTTTCTTTACAGATGAGGAATCCTAAAGGTTCAACAAAGAGTGTGTACTGGACAGCTGGGAGGTTTGCGGGGGACACGGAGTTGCTGTTTTTTGCAACTTTGTCCTGAAAGCCTTTCTCACTCTTCAGCTGCCACATTGCACTCTCAGACCCATTTCACACTGAGCTGCCCATAACGTCGGCGGCCAAACAACGGTATTTTTACCGCCGACGCTATGGGCGGATTTGCGACGCATGTCGGCCGCTAGCGGGGCGCTTTAAACACCCACTAGCAGCCGAGAAAGGGTTAAAACCGCCCGCAATGCGCTGCTGAAGCAGCGCATTGCGGGCGGTATAGCCGCGCTGTCCCATTGATTTCAATGGGCAGCAGCGGTGAAGGAGCGGTATACACACCGTTCCAAAGATGCGGCTAGCAGGACTTTTTTTACCATCCTGCTAGCTCAACGCTCCAGTGTGAATGTAAAAGCTGTTTAAGGGCGGATTGCATGCGCTATTTTTAACGCTATATTGCCTGCAATACGCTCCAGTGTGAAAGGGGCCTAGAAGGGCCAGTTCACTACAAGACATAAAGATACTTTAGTTCTACATCAGCGGGCTCATCCACTGCAAAGATTCACCACCGAAGTTCCCAGCTCAGCTCCTCCTTCAGTATTTGAAATACCATAATGTGAACTATTACTATGGTGGTATGGAGTTCTCAGTATAATCACACAAACACCAAATTACTCAGGTTATGGGCACAACAGACTACCTAAAAGTGATACTAAACACACAATGTTTCATTTACATTGTCCCTTCTATTTCTCTATATGGAAGATGGGACTGTAAATATGTAAAAATAAAAGTATGCTTTTATAAATAAAATAAAATATGAATGCTCAACGGAATAAATGACAAATAGCATAACTGAGATTAAAACCACCATTTTCTGGACTTCCTTAAGGCACACAGCGCATCCGGAAAGTATTCACAGCGCTTCACTTTTTTGTTATGTTACAGCCTTATTCCAAAACGGATTAAATTCATTATTTTCCTCAACATTCTACAAACAATACCCCATAATGACAACGTGAAAAAAGTTTGTTTGATATCTTTGCAAATCTATTGAAAATAAAAAACAAGAAAAAATCCCATGTACATAAGTATTCACAACCTTTGTTCCATACTTTGTTGAAGCTCCTTTGGCACCAATTACAGCCTCCAGTCTTTTTGGGTATGATGCTACAAGCTTCGCACACCTATTTTTGGGCATACTTTACTGAGGAGTGGCTTCCGTCCGGCCACTCTACCATACAAGCCTGATTGGTGGAGAGCTTCAGAGATGTTTGTTCTTCTGGAAGGTTCTCCTCTCTCCACAGAGAAACACTGGAGCTCTTTTTAGAGTAACCATCGGGTTCTTGGTCACCTCCCTGACTAAGGCCCCTCTCCCCAAATCGCTTAGTTTGGCCAGGTGGCCCACACTAGGAAGAGTCCCGGTGGTTCCAAACTTCTTCCATTTATGGATGATGGAGGGCACTGTGCTCATTGGGACCTTCAATGTTGCAGAAATTTGTACCCTTCCCCAGATCTGTGCCTCCATACAATCCTGTCTCTGAGGTCTACAGACAGTTCCTTGGACTTCATGGCTTGGTTTGTGCTCTGACATGCACTGTGGGACACCTTATATAGACAGGTGTGTGCCTTTCCAAATCATGTCCAATCAATTGAATTTACCGTGGGTGGACTCCAATCAAGTTGTAGAAACATCTCAAGGATGATCAGTGGAAATAGGATGCACCTGCGCTCAATTTTGACATATGATGATTTTTCTCGTTTTTTATTTTGAATAAATTTACAAAGATTTCTAACTTCTTTCACATTGTCATTATGGGGTATTGTTTGTAGTATTTGAGGAAAATAAGGAATTTAATCCAGTTTGGAATAAGGCTGTAACATAAAATGTGGAACAAGTGAAGCGCTGCGAATACTTTCCAGGTGCACTGTATGTATGCCAAAAAATCACTCGGAAGCACACAATTTTGTCTGTATTATAAAGATTAGAAATCTCCTCAATGCTTGTGATAAGGACAGCCTGAAATCACATAGCATCCTATGTATGTATATATATATCGGAATCGGATTCAATAATAATATCCAGTCTCTGTCCACATACAAATCCTTGCATTCTCAATGTAGCACATACACTATATTACCAAAAGTATTGGGACACCTGCCTTTATAAGCACATGAACTTTAATGGCATCCCAGTCTTAGTCCGTAGGGTTCAATATTGAGTTGGCCCACCCTCTGCAGCTATAACAGCTTTAACTCTTCTGGGAAGGTTGTCCACAAGGGGGAATGTTTGACTATTCTTCCAGAAACACATTTGTGAGGTCAGGCACTGATGTTGGACGAGAAGGCCTGGCTCAAGTTCCTCCACCCCAAACTTGCTCATCCATGTGTTTATGGACCTTGCTTGTGCACTGGTCCAAATAATTTGGTGGAGGGGGAATTATGGTGTGGGGTAGTTCTTCAGGGGTTGGTCTGTACAGAGTCCTGACCTCAACCTGATAGAACACATTTGGATGAATTAAAGCGGAGACTGCGAACCAGGCCATTATGCCCCTGACAGGTAAAGTGAATAACACTGATTGTCTCGATACAATTGTTTATGAAAGTGGATGGGATATAGAATTTCCAGAGCTCTCCAAGGTAAGCTGGGTTCCACAAGCCCCCCACCCAAAGTGACTCCCGTCACAGTGTCCACAGCCAAAAGGGCCTATAATAGGCATGTGAGCATCAGAACTGGACTACGGAGCACTGGAAGAAGGTGGCTGGGTCTGATGAGTCAAGGTTTCTTTTACATCATGTGCATGACCAGGTGCATGTGTATTGCTTACCTGGGGAAAAGATGGCACTAGGATGCACTATGGAAAGTACAATCCATGGAGGGCCCCACCTTGCAACTTAAAGGATCTGCTATGGACAGCTTGGTGCCAGATACCATAGCAATACCTTCAGAGGTCTAGTGGAGTCTTTGCCTCCAGCTTGGTACAATCAATAAAAAGTGCTAGAAAGCAAAGCCGCTTGATCCTCGGGCCTCCATAGGGTACATGGGAGCTGTAGTGCATATTTGTCAAGCCAAAGGGTATAAAGAAACGTTCTCATAAAGGATAGATGCCTTGGAAGAAAAGAAAAAGTCTGTCTACCATAATAGAGGTCAGCCAGTGGCACAGGAGATACAGATTTTTAAAGCAACATTTGTATGTCCCAATTACCGGTATCTCCTTTGCTGCAGTAACAAAACAAACAATGTGATAATATGTACACATTCAAATTGGACCATTTGGCTAAAGATGTCTGAACTTCTGAGAGCACTGCTGGCCCAATCACATCCAAAGGTTTATAAAGACAATGTGGTTAATTTACTAAAACTGGAGAGTGCAAAATCTGGTGCAGCTCTGCATGGCAACCAATCAGCTTCCAGGTTTAGTTAATTATTTGGAACAAGCTGAAGTTAGAAGCTGATTGGCTACCATGCACAGCTGCACTAGATTCTGCACTCTCCAGTTGTAGTAAATCAACTCCAGTGCCTGATATCCAACTTGTTCAAAAGCAATGCATATCTCTAAAGCCCTGTACACACGATCGGATTTCCGATGGATTTTTCCATCGGAAATCCGATGAAGCTGACTTCCATCAGTCTTGCCTACACACCATCAGTCAAAAATCTGACCGTCCCAAACGCCGTAACGTAAAACACTCCGACAAGCCGAGAAAAATTAAGTTCAATGCTTCTGAGCATGCGTCGACTTGATTCTGAGCATGCGTGGGTTTTTTGTCCGATGGAGTTCCACACAGACGATCGGAATTTGCCATCGTTTTTTTTTTCTATCGGATAAATTTAAAACATGTTCTATTTTTTCTCACCAATGGAAAAAAGACCGATGGGGCCCATACACGATCGGTTTGTCCGATGAAAAAAGTCCATCAGACTGTTTTCATCGGTAAAACCAATCGTGTGTACAGGGCTTCACTGTGGCCATCAGCATCATGTCCGAGGGCTCTTGAAATCTACAGTGCCCTGAAAAAGTATTCATACCCCTTGAAATTTTCCACATTTTGTCATGTTACAGCCTTTGGGATTTTATGTGATAGACCAGCACATAGTGTTATAATTGTGAAGTGGAAGGAAAATGATAAAATGATTTTCAAAATGTTTTACAAATAAATATGCGAAAAGTGTGGCGTGCATTTGTATTCAGCCCCCTTTACTCTGAGTTGAGTAGCATCTTAATATAGCGCGGTCATTTACCCCGTAGGATCCCAACGCGCTTGACTAGGGCCAATTTTAAATGCGATCCAATTAACTTACCACCAGCATGTCTTTGGAGTGTGGGAGGAAACCCACACAGGCACAGGGAGAACATGCAAACTCCAGGCAGATGGTGTCGTGGTCAGGATTCGAACCAGTGACCCTTTTGCTGCTAGGTGAAAGTGCTACCCACTACACTAAGAAAAAAAGCCATTGTTGAAAAAAAGCCATAAGAAGTCCAGTTTGCGAGGAGCCATGTGGGGGACACAGAAAACATGTGGAAGAAGGTGCTCTGGTCAGATGAGACCAAAATTGAGCTTTTTGGCCTAAAAGCAAAACGCTATGTGTGTCGGAAAATTAACACTGCACATCACCCTGAACACACCATCCCCACCGTGAAACATGGTGGTGGCATCATGTTGTGGGGATGATTTTCTTCAGCAGGGACAGGGAAGCTGGTCAGAGCTGATGGGAAGATGGATGGAGCCAAATACAGGGCAATCTTAGAAGAAAACCTGATAGAGTCTGCAAAAGACTTGAGACTGGGGGGTTCACCTTCCAGCAGGACAACGACCCTAAACATACAGCCAGAGCTACAGTGGAATGGTTTAGATCAGGGGTCTCCAAACATTCTAAACAAAGGGCCGGTTTATTCATGTGTTAGAATGGCCCAGTCAAAGTTCAGACCTAAATCCAATTGAGAATCTGTGGCAAGACTTGAAAATTGCTGTTCACAGACATTCTCCAATCAGACAGAGCTTGAGCTATTTTGCAAAGAAGAATGGGCAAAAATGTCACTCTCTAGATGTGCAAAGCTGGTGGAGACATCCCCAAAAAAGACTAATAACAGTTAAAGGCGGTTCTACAATGTATTGACTCAGGGGGCTGACTACAATTGCACACCACACTTTTCAGATATTTGTAAAAGATTTTGAAAACCATTTATCATTTTCCTTCCACTTCATTAATTAATCAAATTATGTGAGACTTTGTGTTGGTCTATCACATAAAATACATTTACGTTTTTGGTTGTAACATGAAAAAATGTGGAACATTTCCAGGGGTATGAATACCTTTTCAAGGCATTGTAAAAGACTTAAAAAGTGTGTCTGATAAATGTTAAATAAACACCATGGCGGTAACCCAGTTGTCACAAACACGCATGTGTTATACCATGCATGTCTCCCACAGTGAGGCCACTGAATACTTAATTGTATTTGAGGTGCAGCAAAAAAATAAAATAAAAAAGTTTTTGTTTTCGGTTATAAAATTTTGTAAATAAAAAGTAAAGTTTTCTCCTTCACAGTGATGAGGCTGCGCTGATGGGTACTGATGAGGCTGCGCTGATGGGTACTGATGGGGCTGCGCTGACGGGCACTGATGGGGCTGCGCTGATGAGGCGGCACTGATTGACATCTGTGATGGGCACCTCTGATGGGGGTTGTGCTGATAATGCGCTGATTATCAGTGCAGACCCCCCGTCAGGAGAGCTGCGGATCAGCTCTCCTCTACTCGTGCCTTATCAGCACGAACTGAGGAAAGCCGATTACCTGCACTTCTTGGTTACAGCTAGGATTGGTCACAGCTGATCACATGGTAAAGAGCCTACGTCATAGGCTCCAAGGGTGCGCGAGCTGCTTATCCTGCTGGACATCATATGATGCCCAGTCAGGATAACTGATCCCCCACCTGGCTGTCATTCTTCTATAGGACGGGCAGGGTGTGGTTAGTGTGACATGAGCAGTAAAAATCCTACCTGTTGGGTTTTACAACCTGGGGAGAAAAACACAGTGGATGAAGAAGGTGTAAATTATAGGCAAGGAGCAAGATTAGCCAGGCTGATTAAACACTTGGGGGTTGATTAACTAAAACTGGAGAGTGCAAAATCTGATGCAGCTCTGCACAGAAACTAATCAGCTTCCAGTTTTTTCTTTTTTATCAAAGCTTAGATTGAACAAGCTGAAGTTAGAAGCTGATTGGCTCCCATGCACAGCTGCACCAGATTTTGCACTCTCCAGTTTTAGTAAATCAACCCCACAGGTTCTTAAAGGCCATCACATTTCACGCCAGTCTGATCACAAGTCCGGCCACTCTGCTTACATTAGGAAAGAGAATGGATCTGGGCTATTGTTCAGATATGTGAAATATTCAGACAGGACTGCAGCCAATCACGGCAGGCCCTGCCCCCGCTACATACATCTGTCAGGAATGAATCTCCAGTGCCAGACAACTGGATCAGACCGAAAGACAAACACCACAAGAGGAAGTATAAAAATTCATTCCTTTTTTAATAATTATCACTCCTCAAAGAACAACATAGTCCAGGTACAGAACATTCATCGCTCACGCATCGCTGTCACACACAATAAATCAAAACATGTTCTCCAAACACGTCATCCCCGACTCTCTTCACACCTGAAGTTTGGTCTGCGGAGATGAAGAGGCTTTCTAAACCAATCGAACGCTTGTGTTTAATTCTAAATGAAAAATAACATTTGGAATCTAAATGGCTGCTGGCTACTTGAAGCATTTTAAAATAACTCAAATATGGAGGGTGGCTTCTGAAAATGCATGTTTGCTTGGCTTTCTATAGCTGCAATACTTTCAAACATGCAGAACTCTATTTTAACCTATTTAAGAACCTATGTAGGTCAGAGTCTTGGAAAATAAAGGTCAACTTGCACAAAATAAAAGTAACAGGTTCATTTTAATAGCAGCTCTATCAGCTGCACATACTCATTATCTTTTTGCTCCTTCATTTATCCGTTTAGTCGCTGAGAACAAAGACTGCAAGCTTTGTGTAAGCTCCAAGTCGTGACCCAGAGCTTACACAGAGCTCAAGATTTTCTACCCCAAACTAGATAAAACTTGGCGCCTGAGCAACCAGTCACCTTCCCCCCCCCCCCAGCCCTAGTGATTTGGATTGAAAATGACAAAAGCCACATGCCGCATACATATACAGTATAGGTTTTCTTTGTAATAACCAGCATCACCCTCAAGTCACCAATCAGATTCCAATGAGTATAAAAGGAAGTACGAGCTCTTTCTGGAAGGATGGGATCATTCCTTCAGGTAGAAGTGCATTTTCTCATGTATGGTTTTACGGTCGGGGTTCAGTCTCTTCAGAATCTGGGCCAACACATTCACGGTCTGCTCGCTGCTCAGTCCCGTCTTCTTGGTCTGGAACTTCTTCAGCAAGTCTTTTGTAGTCATTGGCTTGCGGGTCAAGTACCGCCGAACGGCCTCTTCCGTAAGCTGGATGTCCCTGGAAATAGAAGAAAAATGTTTAAAGCAGGACTCCAGCCTTTGCTGTGTCTGTCCAATCTTTTTCTTGGTCCTTGGTGGAAAATGGCTTCTCTAACGTTCTCCCCCTCCTCTCCCAACTGTGTGCTTCAGAATTTTTATTGGAGAATTGCAACAGGCATGCTCCCTGTCAGTCTGATGCCAAACCTCCCACAAGACCCACTGACCATCATAGACAGGCCCACCTAGGCTTTATAGAGTATCAACCACAGCTGCTGTGTTCTATGTGGTGCACACAACTTCCAAAGAGCCAGTTTCATCTGCAGAGCCTCTCTATGCCCAATAAAACATGGGACCCTGGAGTTCTTCCTCAGCACCTAGTATGTTGACGAGTGTCTTATGGTGTGCAAAGTGATCTGGATCACAAAACCTGCAACACACAGCATCTGGTCTAGTGTCTTATATGGTTCCCTTGATGTCTGCAAATTGTCAATCACTGTTGCAGCGATGTGCTGGCTCCATTTGACTCCTCCCACTAGCAATGCAGGATGGAAAGGTAGATTGATGGTCATATAAGCCCCCTTTCTCTACAATCTGAAGGCAGAAAACCTCAGATAACTGGTTAAATAATGGCATAAAGCAGGCGGGGGAGGAGAGGAGGCAGATAACAGACCTTTGTACCCATGACCCTGCACTCTCTGGGGTTTCCTGTCTCCTCCATGATGTAATTTACATGCATGCTATATTTTACTTCCCAATATGCATTTTGCCAATGGGTGGGTCATTCAATGTCTTTTAGGAAGTCTTTCTGGGTGCATGCTGTAATTTCACATAAAGGGTATTTTTTGACATGCTTTACAAGGTTTATATTGACCAAACATGCAAGTCAGAACATACAACCTCCTTTGGTTCTACCAACTATAAAGTACAAGGTCCTGCCTGATTAACTACAAACTGAATGGATTGTTTAGGGAGTCTTTTACGTCAGATCTAAAAAGGAGACTGTACAGAACGTGCACAAACATGTATGGCCAGCTTTAGATGCCAAGATGTGCCACCACTTCAAGATCATAGCTTATGCACAGACTGGCAGGTACTTCTTCTAGTGGCCACACTGCACAATTAGCATCACTGCCATAAGAAAATCCTATTATATGCCAGACTATGAAACCTAAATGAACGGAGCTTGCTCAATGAATGTCTATTGTCTGCTCTCAACAATGACTGACGAAGTGGGAATGTATTGCTCTTATGTCAGTATATACAATTTCACTTGGACTGTGTGTGTGTGTGCATTAAAGAGAAAGATATGCGATTGCACACTTGAATCCAAAAAGATGCGGATGAAATTTTCTTTGTCTCAAACAAACTTGCAAGAATAGTTGACGCAATTCACATGAAAGGAGCCGTGCTTGTGTATTTTTTATTTATTTTTTCACGGTTATGGAGAACAATGATGCTTAAAGCGGAAGTAAACCCATCGATTTAACAGTTTCAAAAAGCAGTTGGCATTCCCGGCATGCCGGGAATGCCAACTGTCACATTGGTTGTGCTCTCAACCAAACTGTCAAACCATCCAATGGCTGGTGTCATAACTGATCACATGTGCAGCATCATGGCAGTTGAAGATTAAACAGAGGCCAAGATGACAGCTTCCTTGCCTGAAAATGATAGGAGGGTTTACTTCCACTTTCATGCTTATGGAGAAACGGTCTGTTGACAAAGTAGCTTTGCACCGAAATAAGAACAGCAAAGCAGAACTGCTGTGCTGCACTAGTAAACAGGAAGCACAACATGGAACAAGTATGGTTGCCGACATGTACAATTATTATTACAAACTATCCATGAAGACAAGGTGCTTAAAGTGGTTGTAACCCAAAAAAAATAAAAAAATAAAAATGATATAGAATAAAAGGCTCCTGTCCCTTTAAGGCATGAGCTATAACAGTGCTTTTGCCATGCCAAATGTCTCTTTCTATATTGTACAATACATGGTTGATCCTGCCTTCCCCTCTATAAACTTACCACGCTTATCATGGCTGCTGATCCCCCGATAGCGTGGTCAGTTTACATCCCTCCATCACCCTGCTGTGTATTCAGCATCTCTGCATCTCCCCCACTCCCCCTGTATTTCTATACTCTGTGTGGGAGCCAATCTCCTCCCCTCACCTCCTGCCTTGATTAAGTATTCTGCTGCAGCTGCTCCTTCCCTTTGGTAAAGTAACAGCTATTATATACTTTTATTCTCTCTGTTTCAGGAACATAGCAAGTACAGTGTGTTTTTTTTTTTTTTTTTATTATAAAAGCTAAATACCTTCTTTGCCCAGAGCTGCGGTGTGGTCACAGTGACCTCCCTCTGCCAGCTTGCATACGTCAGAGGGAAATCTCAGCTCCTCCTACTGTACTCCCTTAGATCAGGAAGGAGAGCAGAGGGAGGACATGTGACCACACAGCAGAGCTGGGGAAAAAAGGCATTTAGCTTTATAATTTTTTTTAACAAAGCACACACACTGTATTTAATATGTTCCTAAAACAGAGGGGATACAAGAATATAATAGATGTGATTTTACAACCACTTTAAAGCTGAAATTTCATCTGCCAATATTGTTGCTCTTCTGATCTCTCCTCCCCCCCCCCCCCCCCCCCATCATCAACATGCAAATGTTTATTTTTTATTAAAACCTCAATTTTCATTATAGACCTTATTTTAGATCCAGTGGCAATGTACGTAGATCATGCCTGGTGGGAGGGTCAAGCAGGGTGCTGTACATAGCCTCCTGAAAATATCACAGGAAGAGGAGAAAGAAGGAGGAGAAAGAAGAAAGAAGAAGAATCTCACGGTATGCAGTGAAATCCAAGTAATGCCCCTTTCATACTTGTGCTACCTCAAAGTCGTGCGATTTTGCTGCCGTGATATTGACAAGAAAGTCATACGACTGTGGATCCGACTTTGCCTCACAATTGAAGTACGACTTCAATGAGCAGTGATGCAACTTTGATCCCCCAATAATTAGGGGGAACTTCACGCCAATTCCCTTTTCATGAGCATACCAGGCCCATCGGTCTGGTAAGGATTTTAAGGGGAACCCCCACGCCGAAAAAACGGCGTGGGGTCCCCCCCAAAATCCATACCAAACCCTTATCCAAGCACCAGCTCGGCCGGTCAGGAAAGGGGGTGGGGAGGAACGAGCGTCGCCCCCCCCTCCTGAGCCGTACCAGGGCGCATGCCCTCAACATGATGGGGTGGGTGCATTGGGGCATGGGGGCCCTGCGCCCCCCCACCCCAAAGCACCTTGCCCCCATGTTGATGAGGACAAGGGCCCCTTCCCGACAACCCTGGCCGCTGGTTGCCAGGGGCTGTGGGGGGCTTATCGGAATCTGGGAGCCTCCTTTAATAAGGGGGCCCCCAGATCCCGCCCCCACCCTATGTGAATGAGTATGGGGGGGAAAAAAAGTGTCAATAAAAAAAAACACACTACACAAGATTTTGAAGTAATTTATTAGGCAGCACCGGGTGTCTCTTCCGACTTCGGGGGTCCCTTCCTTCTTCCGCGCTCTCCAGCCTCTTCTCCCGATCTCCTGTTCTTCTGCCGGGCTCCTCCGCTATCTTCTGCTCATTTGCTAGCGTTGGCCTGGTCTTCTCCGTCGTCTTCTTCCGATGTTGACACGACGCTCTCTCCCGCTGTAATGCCGTGTGCGCAACGACTTATATAGGCATGGGGCATAGTCACCGGGTGTGATGTCACCCGGTGACCCCGCCCCTTACGACGTCACAGTCCCAGCATGCCACGGGACTGTGACATCACCCAGTTACCACACCCCATATAAGTCGTTGTGCACCGCGCACACGGCATTACAGCGGGAGAGAGCGTCGTGTCAACATCGGAAGAAGACAAAGGAGAAGACCGGGCCAATGCTAGTAAAAGAGCAGAAAATAGCGGAAAAGCCCGACAGAAGAACCGGAGACCGAGAGAAGAGGTTGGAGAGCGCAGAGAAGGAAGAGACCCCCGGAGCTGCCTAATAAATTACTTGAAAAACCTGTGTAGTGTGTTTTTTTTATTGACACTTTTTTTTCCCCCAGGTGAATAGGTAGGGGTACCCCATACTCATTCACATAGGGTGGGGGGCCGGGATCTAGGGGTCCCCTTATTAAAGGGGGCTCCCATATTCCGATAAGCCCCCCGCCCACAGACCCCGACAACCAACGGCCAGGGTTGTCGAGAAGGGGCCCTTGTCCTCATCAACATGGGGGCAAGCACCCACCCCCCATGTTGAGGGCATGCGGCCTGGTATGGTTCAGGAGGGGGGGGCGCTCGCTTGTCCCCCACCCCCTTTCCTGAACGGCCGGGCTGGTGCTTGGATAAGGGTGGGGTTCCCCTTACAATCCATACCAGACCGATGGGCCCAGTATGCTCATGAAGGGGGAACCCATGCCGTTTTTTTTTTTTTATATAATTTTTTTTTTTTTAATAAAAATTGTCATGGAGTTCCCCTTCATGCACAAGTCGTGCACAGGTCGCATGCCAACGTCGGATCTGTAAATATGGAATCCGACTTTGATCCGAAAAAAAGTAGTGCAGGAACTACTTTGAAGTCGGCACGACTTAAAGTCTTGCCAATATGAATGGTAGTCATTCAAAATCATGGAGAATGACTTGTCATGCGATTTTGCAGTCCAAAATCGTGGGACAAGTCGTATAAGTGTGAAAGGGAGCTAAGCAGCCGGTACACCTGAATGGAAGGCTGGCGTTTTGGACCTTAAATCGTTACCCAAAAAGCATTGAAGTGGATGTAAACCCTCACATATACCCAGTGAAGTGAACAACCTTAGATGAAACACAGAGATGAAACAAATCTCCCTACATAAGTTTTACATGTATAGCTGCTGTCTTCATCTTTACATATTCATGTTAAAAATCTTCCTCAATTATTTAGCAGTTCATAGGGGTGGGTGGGGAGACAGCACTTACACTGTGTGAGAGCCGATTGGAGGAAAGAAAAGAACACCCCCCACCCCCTACTCTACATGGTCAAAGGAACATGCAGAGCTGTATTCTGAACAGACAAGCTCAGTGCTCATCACCCTCCCTGACACAATTTTTCAGCTACGGTTATCTCATGTGTCAGACAACTTGTCTGAAGTGACTCTGCTGATAACAGAGGAACGGAGCTCCAAAGAGAAACGCCACTTAGAGCTTTGGAGAGAGACAAGTAAACACTACAAGTATATGTGCTTAGTTCATATTTCATGAATGGGATGTACAACCACTTTAAGCCCAGGTTCACACTGGGCAGTGGGAGTGAAGCCGTGCAAGACTTCACTCCCGCTTTTCCCGCAGTTTCTGCACAGATGTCAATGTAAATCGCGGGCCAAAATCGCAAAAAGCAGTACAGAAATGACTTTTTGAAATCGGTGCAGCGTTGTAGATGCAGCGTTGCACCGAGATTAGGAGGATGGCATTGCCGGCAAATGTCGCCGATTTGACATGTCAAATCGCACCAGTGTGAACCAGGGCTAAAGCAGAGTTCCACACGTTTTTGTGTTTATTAAAAGTTAGCAGCTACAAAAAGTGTAGCTGCTGACTTTTATTAAACAGACACTCATCTGTCCCACAGTCCAGTGATGCGGCCGCCCGAAGCCTCGCTCCTCTCCGCGGCGCTGGCATTGCAAGCATGGACACCCAGCTGTGACAGCTTGCGGCTTCACAGCCGGGTGCGCACTGTACATGCTCGAGTCGCGCTGCTCGTTCTGAATGGCCAGGCAATCTTCTAGGACCTGCGATGTGTCCCAGAAGATTGCAGGGAGGGGGGAGAGGAGAACTTTCGCCCTGCGCGGAAGTGAGAGCTTTGTACCCGCTCCTCCACCCAAAAAAATGACATGCCAAATGTGGCATATCAAGGGGTCAGGAGTCCTTAAAGCGGAAGTTCCACTTTTGGGTGGAACTCTGCTTTAACTGCTTCCATACTGGGCCAATTCCGGCACTTCTCTCCTACATGTAAAAATAATATTTTTTTGCTAGAAAATGACTCAGAACCCCAAACATTATATATATTTTTTTAGCAGAGACTCTAGGGAATATAATGGCGGTCATTGCAATTTTTTTTATGTCAAACGGTATTTGCACAGCAATTTTTCAAACGTGATTTTTTGGGAAAAAAAAATAAAAAAAACACTCAAGAATAAAAAATAAAAAAGTAGTTAGCCAAATTTTTTGGTATAATGTGAAAGATGATGTTAACATAGAATACCCAACATGTCACGCTTTGAAATTGCGCACACTCGTGGCATGGCGCCAAACTTTGATACTTAAAAATCTCCATAGGATACACAAAATTTTAGACCAGTTTAGATATACCAGTACATAAGAGGTCTTAGAATTATTGCTCTCGCTCTAACGTTCGATACCTCACATGTGTGATTTAAACGTCGTTTACATATGTGGACGTAAACCTACGTGTGCGTTCACTTCTGTGTGTGAGCATGAGGTGATGGGGGCACTTTAATTTTTTATTGTTTATATAACAAATATATATATTTTTACACTTTCCCTTTAATTTTTTTTATTTTTTTTTATTGTTTTTAAAAAAATTTTAGGACCACTTTTATTCCTATTACAGGGAATGTAAACATCCCTTGTAATAGGATTAGGGCATGACAGGTCCCCTTTATGGAGAGATGTGGGGTCCAAAAAAACACTATCTCAGGCTCTCCAGCCGAACACACGGCAGTATTTACAACTGCCGAGGCCGGACGAGACTTCATAACGTCACATCCGGCCTCCGAGAGTCATAGAGATGTGGTCTACATCTGGTCTTCGGTCAGCTATATGGTAAACTTCCACCGCCGGCAGATTCCTTCTCCGGCTTGCCGATCGTACGGGCGAGCCGGTAGAAGAACCGGAGGGCGCCCCTCGGGTCGCCTGTAAAAACAATTAATCAAAAGGCTGAACTGCCGATATGATTGGTTTTTACTGTGCAGGGAATCGCCGGCAGAAAAAAAAAAAAAAAGATATCTGAATGATGCCTGCAGCTGCACCCATCATTCAGATATCTCCACTGAAAGCCCAGGACGTCATATGACGTTCAGCGGTATGGAAATAGTTAAGCTGACCACTTCTATACCTAAAAATAAAAAGGCTAATGACCCCCTCTTTAAAAAAGAATAGAACGGGGCCCTTGAAGACATGTCAAAACCTCACATAAAATGTATGAGTGTTTTTCGTGTGACAAAGTGAGATATGTATGGCGTTATCACTCACCCGCTGCTTGGCGTGGACTTTCCTGACTGCGGCTGTGGGGTTGATTTTCCAGATGTGCTCTGAGGCCCAGCCTCCATTTTTAGGCGTTTTGCAGCCGGAGTATGAGGGAGAGCTCCACGTTTACCTAGTGGACAGAAATACGAGAAGTTGTTAGAAATGGGCAGAGGGGACAACTCAAGACTCGGACTGATGATCACAGCTTCCTGGACACACCTTGCTCCAGTTTGCTGGCTGCAGCTTTGAGAGTGTTGGAAGTGTTGGCGGAATCAGGAGACGGTGTGCCAGGCCGACTGTTGCCACGGGAGCTGTTGTTGGAGCCCCCCTTTTTATCTTTCTTTGGGGGAGTTTTCTTTTTCTAGGAAAGACGAGAAAACATGTCACAGCTTGAGGACGCAAAACAGAAGAGCATCTATAAATACAGCTTTTCCTAAAGAGGAGCCATCACAAACAGAATGACGGAAACCAAGTAGGACGGAGGTAAGCGAGCCATCACCGACGACTTGTCTTTACCCCACCCATGCAATTTCAGCTGGTTTCACTCACTTTAAAAAACATAACAAACAATCTAGGGGACCAAGCGAGTGGCCCAGTGAATTATGATGCAATGCACTAGGTATTAACCGCTTGCTGACCACACCCCATAGCAGATTTACTGCTACAGTGCGGCCGCGCTGTGCAGAATCACGGGTATATATACACACACGTGATTCCGCACTTCCGGATTTTGGATGCGAGTGCGCACCGCCAGCGGATCACTCCCACTGTGATTTTACACAACAGGAGCTGATCAGCGGTGACCCGACGATAATTCGGGACACCGACAGAATATGTAAAGAAGGCAGGTTGTCATTCTGTCCGTACAGAAGGCATAGATCCTGTGTTTCTGTAAAGCAGAAACACCAATTCATGTCTTCCACTAGTAAAAACACCTGCCCCATAGTAGTAAAGCACAGGTCAGGCACTATTATTACAGTGACAGTGCATAGTTTTAGCACTGATCACTGTATTAGTGTTACTGGTCCCTAAAAAGTGTCAGTGTCCGATTTGTCTGCTGCAATATCGCAGTCCCGCTATAAGTCGCCGATCGCCGCCATTACTAGTAAAAAAATAAATAAAAATCCCATAGTTCGTAGACGCTATAAAACTTTTGCGCAAACCAATCAATATACGCTTAGTGGGATTTTTTTAAACCAACAATATGTAGCAGAATACATATTGGCCTAAATTGATGAAGAAATTGGCTTTTTTATTTTATTGGATGTGTTTTAGAGCAGAAAGTAAAAAATATTTATTTTTATATTTTTTCAAAATTGTTAGTCGTTTTTTGTTTCTAGCGCAAAAACAAAAAAACACGCAGAGGTGATCACATACCACCAAAAGAAAGCTCTATTTGTGGGGGGAAAAAAAGGACATCAATTTTATTTGGGTACAGCGTCGCACGATTGTCAGGTAAAGTAACACAGTGCCGTATCACGAAAAATGGCCTGGTCATGAAGAGGGGTAAACCTTCTGAAGGTCAAGTGGTTAAAGCACAAGGATGACATTGTAGATCAATCACTTGCTTCCCCCTTTCCTGCCCAGGCCAATTTTCAGCGCTGTCACACTTTGAATGGACAATTGCACGGTCATGCAACACTACTCATATGAAAATTTCATCATTTTGTTTCACATAAATAGAGCTTTCTTTGGGTGGTATTTAATCACCACTGGGGTTTTTGCTAAACAAAAAAAGATCAAAATTGAAAAAAACATTTTGCATAGTTTGTTATAAAATTTTGCAAACAGGTAATTTTTCTCCATTGATGTGCGCTGATGAGTCGGCACTGATGGGCATTAATGAGTCGGCACTGATGGGCATTAATGAGTCGGCACTGATGGGCATTAATGAGTCGGCACTGATGGGCATTAATGAGTCGGCACTGATGGGCATTAATGAGTCGGCACTGATGGGCATTAATGAGTCGGCACTGATGGGCATTAATGAGTCGGCACTGATGGGCATTAATGAGTCGGCACTGATGGGCATTAATGAGTCGGCACTGATGGGCATTAATGAGTCGGCACTGATGGGCATTAATGAGTCGGCACTGATGGGCATTAATGAGTCGGCACTGATGGGCATTAATGAGTCGGCACTGATGGGCATTAATGAGTCGGCACTGATGGGCATTAATGAGTCGGCACTGATGGGCATTAATGAGTCGGCACTGATGGGCATTAATGAGTCGGCACTGATGGGCATTAATGAGTCGGCACTGATGGGCATTAATGAGTCGGCACTGATGGGCATTAATGAGTCGGCACTGATGGGCATTAATGAGTCGGCACTGATGGGCATTAATGAGTCGGCACTGATGGGCATTAATGAGTCGGCACTGATGGGCACTGTGGGTTCTGGAGTGTGCGGGAGCGATGTCCTGTTTACTCCAGATGGTAATCGGCTTTAAAAAAAGCCGATTACCGCCTCTGTTTACATCACGTGATCAGCTGTCATTGGCTGAGAGCTGATCACGTAGTAAGGGGCCGGGATCGGCTCCGGTCTCTGATCAGCCGAGTCTCATAGACGTACATGGATGCCCTTCTGACAATTTAGGCGCTGTAGTCTTTTGGCTATAGCGCAGGTGGGAAGAGGTTAAAATAATGAATCAATCAAGAAAAACTACCTTATCTAAGTTAATATGTGATACCTGCATGAAAAGAGCAGAGGAAGCCTCTTTGTCAATATCACTGTCATCTGATGTGTCCGATTCCTCACTGCTGTCTGTGGTAGAAAAACACAAAGTGTCATTAGAGAGACTTAACACCACCCCGCCCCCCCCAAAGTGTTTCCGGAGAGACTCATCTCCAGCCTCACCTCTCTTCCTCTTCCGCTCCTGAGGTGTGGAGGGTTTCTTCTCTTCATCCTCTTCCTCCTCCACCTTCTCCTCTTCGCTCTCCTCGCTACTCGAGCTTGCCTCATCAATCCCTATCGACATTTAAGCAGAATTCTAGCCAAACAGCACAAACAAAATATATAAAGCTTGTCTTACCTACCATTACATTTAAAGTGGTTGTAAACCCACTTATGCAACTTGCACCTACAGGTAAGCCTAGATTAAGGCTTACCTGTAGGTGCAAGAAATATCTCCTAGACCTACACGGTTTAGGAGATATTTGCAAAAAAAAAGACATGCACCGATGTGTACGAGCATGCGCGCCATAGACAACGGTGCATTCACAGGGTTAATCCCCATTCACAAATCCTGCTTTGCCGGATTTGCCGGTCCCCGCGCGCAAGCGCGGGGTGACGTCTTCGCCGCTCCGGCCAATCACAGCGCCGGAGCGGCGCTGTGATTGGCTGGAGCGGTGATACCCGGAAGTAACCTTCCGGGTATCTGTGGAGCGATGGCTGCGGCTGGAGGGGGAGACGAGGACGGCTTCGGGGGCCCCGATCTAAGGCAAGTGATGCGTAATGAGCTAGTATGCTAGTCATACTAGCTCATTATGGCTTTGTCTTGCAGGTGTTTAAAAAGAAAAATAAATAAATTCCGGGTTTACAACCACTTTAAAATGCTTGTTGCCTACTTTAAGCACTTTTCCGTACAGCAGGGCCCCGCCGGCACCCATACAGCCCAATTGGTACACAGCTCATACAATGAAGCCTTTGTAGCTCACAGGGGATATTTTTCAGCTATCATTTCTTTACCCGATATTTTTTCTTTTTTTTTTTTGCCTAAATCCGCTTGTAAAATGACACACCACCCATTCAGGACAGAATTTATTTAACCACTTCAAATTCAGTGACGTACCTGTACGTCGCTGGAGTTTGCGTAGTTCTACCAGTTATTGCCTGCAGGCATCATCCCGGTATCGTTTTTTAGAGCCTGTTCACACAAGTGTGATGCCAGACATCGCATTGCTGTGCAGATCACATGCGATGTCTGTGGGATGCGAATTCGGCCATACAAACTTTATGGCTAAATTTGCATTGCATTCGGACCAAACTTGTGCAGGACCCTTTTTTTGTCAACACCAGAATCGGATGGCATGGGTGTTCTGCAAATCATGTTTCATTTTGCAAACGGATTGTGGGGTGTCGTTAACATACACTCTGCAACCAACTCGCATTGACAGTTTGCGATTTTGATGCGGTGCGGATTTGCAGAAAATTGACTGTGAATTCGCACCGCATCTAGTGTGACGGTCTGCTCTCTTGTAAAAAACAATCCTAGCGGCTAATTAGCTACTGGATTGCTTTTACAAGCAGCACCCACCCCCCCACCCACGGCTATACCAGGATCTCCTATCCCACCAGGAGTCCTGAATGACCAGCCAACACTTCCGCCAGCTGATCATTGAGCCCAACAGACAGGATCTGCTTTGTTGGGCTCTACAATATAGTACAATGGAAGCTATGACATCACATCATCAATGGAAAGCATTTGGATCACACTGATCTTCGTGTGATTAAATGCTTACAGGGGCAGGAGGAGGGATCTGGGGTCTTATAGACCCCAGATCTCTCCATAAAGAGTACCTGTCAAAAGGGAGGTTTACATTCCTTGTGACAAAAAAAGTGTAAAATTACATTGAAATTTCTTGTGGAAAAAAAAAAAAATACATTGAAATAATAAAAATGTTTTTGAAGTGCCCCCATCCTTACACAACACCATAGGCACGCAAACCGCGATCATCCCTACACATGTGAGGAAGGAATCACTGCGAACGCCAGATCATGGGCAGTAGTTCTAGCACCAGACCTCCTCTGTAAATCTAATGTGGTAACCTGTAAAGGCTTTTAAAGTATCGCCTATGGTTAGTAAAATTTACGTAATTTGTCGCCGATGCATGGGTGTGCGCAATTTTAAAATGTGACAACATGTTTCGTATCTATTTACTCGGCATAACATCATCTTTTATATTTTACCAAAAAACTGGGTTACGTATAGTGTTTTTATTTTTTGCATTAAGATTCAAAAAAAGTGTTTTTTTTCCCAAAAAAAATGTGTTTGAAAAACTGCTGTACAAATACCGTGTGACAGAAATAAATGCAAAATCCACCAATTTATTCTTTAGAGCCTCAGCTTTAAAAAATATATGTTTGGGGGTTCTAAGAAACTTTATAGCAAAAAATATCAATTGGTAAACAAAAAGGTGCCAGAAAGGGCCTAGTCTTCAAGTGGTTAAAGCTCACCCCCTGACCCTAAAATACCTTACCAGCACTTTCCTGGCACTCCTTCCTATGCCACAGCCACTGCAAAATACCTGGTTATGTGATTATGTCCCAGGATGCGGCGCTTGGGCTTCAGCAGCTAATACCTAGACACGATCATATGATAGGGGTTGATATCATGAACCCTATTAACTCTATGTACCTTCAATGACAGAGTTTAAGGAGTGCACAGCAAAGATGACAAGTATAAGCAGGTTGGGAAGGGGCTGCATAGATCCCCTCAATGGGTAAAGTGACAGACTCTTTAAAGCCGTGATCCAGCCGCCCAAATTTTTTTTTTTTAAAAGTCAGGAGCTGCAAACACTGTAGCTGCTGGCTTTTAATAAAGGACACTTACCTCTCCAGGGAGCCCGCGATGTTGGCCCCCCGAGGCCGATCCGTCCATCGCATCGGGTGCCGGCACCGCCATTCCAACTAAGGGAAACCGGCAGTGGAGCCTTGCGGCTTCACTGCCGGTTTCCTACTGCGCATGTCGCACAGCGCTTTGTGAATGGTCAACTTGTCTTCTGGGACACACACAGGTCCCAGAAGACAACGGGGGAGCTCACCGAAGAGGAGGATGTGACATCGTTGGCCGCGGCCAGGTTGGTTCGGAAGTACACTCAGTACTTCCAAAAAGGTAAGGAAGAGAAAAAAAATACATTTAAATATCCAAAAACGAGGTGTTGAGAAGTGGTCTTTCGTTTAAGACCACCTCTCAAAAATGGGTGGAACTCCGCTTTAACCACTTCAATACCAGGCACTTACACCCCCTTCCTGCTTAGGCCAATTTTCAGCTTTCAGCGCTGTCGCACTTTGAATGACAATTGCACGGTCATGCTACACTGTACCCAAACAAAAATTTTATAATTTTGTTCCCACAAATAGAGCTTTCTTTTGGTGGTATTTGATCACCTCTGCTGTTTTTATTTTTTGCTAAACAAATTAAAAAAAAAAGACCGGAAATGTTGAAAACATTTTTTTGGAAATAAGTACGTTTTCTCCTTCACTGATGGGCACTGAAAGGCGAAACTGATGGGCACTGAAAGGCTGCACTGATATGCAACACTGATAGGCATCCCTGGTGGCACTGGCAGGCATTGTGGATAGGCACTGATTGGCAGCTGCCTGGGCATCGATTGGCATATCCCTGGTGATCTAGGGTAGCATACCTGGTGGTCCAGTGTGGGTTGCCATCCCTGGTGGTCCTGGCGGCATCCGAGGGGGAGCTGCGCTGATAAACAATCAGCACAGACCTTCCTGTCAGAAGAGTAGCCGTTCGGCTCTCCTTTATTCGCGTCTGTCAGACGCAAGTGAGGAAAAGCCGATCAACGGCTCTTCCTGTTTACATCATGATCAGCCATGATTGGACACAGCTTAGCACGTGGTAAAGAACCTCCGTCAGAGGCTCTTTACTGAGATCAGAGTAGCGGTGTGTCAGACTGACACACCGCACAACCGATCACAGCGATGCGCGCCCCCACGGGCGTGCAGCGGCCATTATCCTGCTGGACGTCATATGACGCCCAGTCAGGATAACTGAACCATTCTGCTATAGGCTGGGCGGGAAGTGATTAAACAAGGATTCCCAGGTTAGAATACACCTAGTGCATTTCGATTTTACCTTTAGGAACATCCTGATCCTCCTTGGTGACTTTGGGTTTGCCAGGAAGTTCCTCATCTGAGCTGCTGCAGAAATATAAAGTGAAGGTCAGTTGTCTGTACTCGCCATATGCTGAGGATATAAATCAGTGAAAACGTGAGTCTCTATTACCTGCTCTTATCAGACATGTAGTCAACTTCCTGTCCTTCAAAGTCGCCATCATCACTGTCCTCTATGGCTTCGTCAGCCTGCTTCTTCTTCTTTTTCTTAGTTTTTGCATTTTTCTTCTTAGTCTTTGTCCGTTGCTCATCTTAAATGAAAGACAAATGACTAAATGATGGGTACTGCACATCTATAAACACGTATATGGATCAAAGGATCTAGAGTAATGTAATGCAATAGTTGCAACATCCCAGAGCCACAGCACTGCTCCAGACCTGCTCCTTTCACTTGTCCATGGATAAACAGAGTGCCAGTTTAAAAGAAACTTATCCTGACTCACCGTTATAAGTAATAGGTGAATGGGAGCCGCACTCAGCTCTTCACACTTCCAATTACTTTTATTCCAGCATCAACAGTATGGCTGCAAATATGGCGTCTCCACCCAAAGAAACCACTGCCTCCTTCATGCTTTTTACTACCAAATTACTTGATCACAAGGCCATACTGTTGATGCTTTAATAAAGGTGGAGGAGTGAAAAGCGGCGCTCATTCGTCTGTTAAACGTAATGCAATACAGTAATACCTCAGTTTACGAATAACGCGGTATACAAGCGTTTTGAAAGACGAGCAACATTTTAAAAAAATTTGTCTTGATATACGAGCAGTAGTTTTACTGTAAAAACAAGAGAATTACGCTCACAATGTTAAGGAGTCTGGTGTTCATCCATGTAAAGCCGCTGTGTAAACATGTACAGTAAAGCTGTCGGAGACACCCAGAGACACTCCCTGGGTGGGGCGGATGCATCGTGCGTTCGGAGCACCCAAAAGTGATGTCAACAGTTCCAGAGTGTCTCCGAGTATTCAAGGAAGCGCTGGGCGCCACCATCGCCCCCCAACCTCTGGCCACATATAGCGCTGTATACTGTTCACCAGCGGCTTTACTGTAATATACACAGTGACTTTACATGGATGAGCTCCAGACTCCTTAACATTGTGAGTGTAATTTTTTATTTTTATTTTATATTAAAACCGATTCTTCTTTTTTTTCCCAACACAGTACTGTACAGTATTAATATGAGCTTTTGCTCATATTTTGATCATTTTTATATGAATAAATGGTTGTGGAACAAAATCTGAGTTTCCATTATTTTTTATGGAAAAATTTGCTTTGATATAAGAGTGCTTTGGATTACAAGCATGCTTCTGGAACGAATTATGCTTGCAAACTAAGGTATTACTGTACATCTGTTCTCTGTATTCATTTATCGTACCCTTCAGGTTTCTTTTTTAAAGTGGTAGTAAACTGGTGGGTGTTTTTATTTTTCTCCTAAGCTCTTTACCGAGACTGGGGGCGCGCCGTATCCCAGTGACAGAGAGCGCCCGCGATTGCTGCACCACTGTGGGCGTGCAAGCACCATGAGACTGGGGTGACGTCATATGACATCGTCCCAGAACGACAGAGCACCCCGCCGGCCGTCATTTGTCTATACGTGCAATTCTTCTTTTTTGCACTGCAGTCTGTAAAGCATTGCACCCGCGATCAGCAGACCATTGGTACAATGCCAGGATCCTGCAGGCTCTCAATCAGCTGTCTGCCCATATCGCCAATACAAGACAGTTACTGAATTGCAGGGAGAATCAATAAACTATGAGTGCGCTCACCAGCACCCTCACAGTTCATTGAGACCTACAAGCTGTACTTGTAGTTCATTACTTCATAGGAAACTGTAAATGAATGACACGGCTGTGTTGGCAGAGACCCGCACAGCTGCGCGGTTTTCAAAAAGTGCCAGCAGGTGCTGAGAGCACTGGCAGCGTAAGGCAAGTGTATAGGAGCATGTGTCATTCTAAATATAGGTGTAACATGTTAGTAAAGGTGAACTTGGCCTTTTGCTCTAAACTATATCTTCACAGCGGCCTTATTCAGCAAAAAACTGCAATTTACTCTTCATTGCCGGTCCTGGGAATAGGCTCACCAGAACTGCAAGGCACGTGATAAAAACCTGACAGATGATCTGGACTTTATCCAATGGATCTTAAAAAAAATAAAAAATTCTATAGAGATAGATAGATAGATATCTCTCTCTCCAGCTATCTATAGGTTTATATTTACACCCGCAGAGGTTTATCTCGACTTTGTTATGACAGAAAATGTCTACAGCAGACACAGAAAGCAATACAAATCTGAAAGAGGGTCTATCCCTTCCACACACTATTCAAGAATAAAAGCTTTGAGCTGAACTTTAAGAATTAGCACTTAAGAAGTTAGAACATTCTACGGTATATTGACTAGAGGGTGTGGCAACTAGAGGAGATTAATCCTGTTGTTCATATATGACTACACGGTGCTGTCCTTTTAAGATAGAGGCAAGCTGGATTCACGTTATGTGTGTTTTGCGTTATGAATGGTTTTCTGCATATGTTCAAAAAACTTAAAGTGAAGTTCCACCCAAAAGTGAAAGCTCCGCTTATCTGCCACCTCCCCCACCCCCCCCTCCGGTGCCACATTTGGGGGGGCAGGTACCCGTTTTTGACAAGTACCCGTCCCCACTTCCGAGAGATCTTGCAGCGGCAGGACACCTCTGAAGACCAATTTCCCTTACAGGCAATGGCGGCGGCAGCACCTGAGAGCTGATAGAAACATCGGCTGGGGTGCCGACATCGCTTGATTCCAGGACAGGCAAGTGTCCTAATATTAAAAAAGTCAGCTGCTACAGTATGTAAAATTTTCCGCTTTAATTGATGGTCTTGGAATCGTTTGTAAAAATTAGATTTTTATGAAAATATAATTAGATTTAAAAAAAGAAGTTAGAACTTTATTTATTAAGGCCAGAAGAAAATAAAAGCTGCTGGGTACTGAAGCCCGCCAGAGGGCACCCACGTCTTAAGTATCTCCTTTGAATGACCAGATCCTTTACAGCAGTAGTAAAAGAAAAAAAAAAACATGGCATAATACTTACCTTAAAACAAAGCCCTACAAGCGCCGCCCGGTCACCGCTGAGAGGGCTGACATCTTCCCTCTGCCTTTTTTCCCCTGAGTGACCGAAACCAGGATGACGTCACTCCCATGTACACATGCGGGAGCCCTCGGCAAGAAGCTTCCGCACGGTATGCCAGGCCTTCAGACGCATGCGCCAGTGAAGTCAGCGGCTGCATGCAGGGTGAATATCTCCTAAACACGCACGTTTAGGAGATATTCATTTTACCTGTAGGTAAGCCTTATTATAGGCTTACCTCTACGTAAAAATAACAAAGCAGGCTTTACTACCGCTTTCATTTTTTTTTTTTTTACTGGAGGACAGCAGGTTGACACAAGACTCCACCCACCAATTCCTTTCTACAGATGACCCCATAGCTGGATCTCCTCTGGTCCCTCACCTTCATCTCCGCTGCCCTCGCTCTCGCTGGAGCTCATCTCTAGTTCATCTTCCAGATCGTGGATTTTCAGGTCACTCTTCTTCTTTTTCTTGCTTTTCCCACCCTTGTCTTGTTTTCCGCCACCTTCCTCATCATCATCACCCTCTCCGCCCTGGTCCTTCAGGCGGCGCTGCTGCATGATGCTGAAGTGGTTCAGGATTTTGTTTCGCCTAAACAAAAACATTGAAGGGAGATTTAAGGCGCCTTGGATTACCATTGCTGGTGCCACCGTGTCGTTTTTTTTTTTCAGATGTTGCCATTATTCTGCGTTGGAGGAAAGCAGCAGTTTGCTTCTTGGAAAACAATAAATAACACTCCAAAAAAAAAAGAAAGAAAACAGCACCACTTTGTGGTCACATTAGTTCCTGCATCTCTCATGCAAGGCCGATTTGCAGGCATGTATTTCAAGTGCTGCACGATTTCCTTGCTTAGGGAAAATGTAAACACTCACCAATTGCTTGTCAGGCCATAGGGCCAATTTACAATTTTTGCATTGCAAGACTGTGTGGTAACACACATAACACAACACTGACATTACTCTTGAATGGAACCCCAAACATGAATTCTGTGCTGCATTGAACACCTGTGGCAGCCCATTATTTTCACTATGCTGTCTTACTACTACGTTCTCCAAAGTTTGCGGCGATACCTCATGTGTGGTTTGAACACCGTTTACATATGCCGGCGTGACCTATGTATGTGTTCGCTTCTGCGAGTGAGCATGCAGAGACGCTTTAAAAAAATAAAATTGAAAAAAAAAAGTTTTGTTTTTTTATTGTTAAATTTTACTTTTAATTGTTCTATTTTGATGCTTTTTTAGAAAAATAAAATAAAAATTCTGGTCACTTTTATTCATATTACAAGGAATGTAAACATCCCAGATCTCACCTCTAGGCTAATTAAAAAAAAAAAACAAAAAAAAAACCTCAGCTTCCCAGCTGAGGCGGCGGCATTTTTTTCAAATGCAGAGGCCGGGCAAGACGGCATAACATCGCGCCCGGCCTCCGAACAATCATAGAAACTTCGGGGACCATATGGCCCGACGGAAATCTCCATCGTCAACATCCCCACCCAAAGTCTGCTGCGTCATATGACATTGGGCGGGCCGGAAGTGGTTAAGCAGCCTAAGATTTAAAAGTTATTCCTTTTGCATTTTTGTATGCGTGCACTATTCTCTGTGGAGATTATATATATATATATATATATATATATATATATATATATATATATATATATATATATATATATATACATATACATACACACACACATACACATACACACATATATACACACATACATACATACATACACACACACACACTATAATAGGATTTTTATTACAGCTTACCTGTAAAATTCTTTTCTTGGAGTACATCATGGGACACAGAGCCTTAAGTAATTTACTTAATGGGTAATAGGCCTACCTTCAGGTGTTGACACTGGTAAACCCTAATTAAGGAAGTTTACTCCCTATATAACCCCTCCTCCTTCCAGGAGAACATCAGTTTTTGTAGCAAAGCAATATGTCTAAATCCCAAAAGAGGGGAGGGATCTGTAGATTTTCACTGCTCTTACCACATCAAGACAATGTAGTGACTTTTCTTCCCTGAAACATGGTTTTGGAAAAAACGATGGCAGGACAATATCTTGGTTCAGGTGAAAACCTGAAATTACTTTTGGCAAAAAGCCTGGACGAGGGCGTAGTACCACTCTGTCTTCATGAAAAATTAAATACGGCTCTTTACAAGAAAGAGCAGCCAACTCTGATACCCTCCTTGCTGAGGATATAGCAACCAAAAATACCAACTTCCTTGTCAGAAGGACTAGGGGAATATGTTGTATCGGTTCAAATGGCTGTTTTTGTAACACAGACAAAACTAAGTTTAAGTCCCAGGGATTCAAGGGATGTTTAACGGGCGGATTAAGCCGCGTTACTCCTTGTATAAAGCCCCGGACTAAAGAATGAGTAGCAAGTGGTCTTTGAAATAAGACCGATAAAGCTGAGACTTGGCCTTTAATAGTACTTAAGGCCAACTTCATCTCTACCCCTAATTGTAGAAAGGCAAGAATTCTGCCCCTTGATATATCTCCGAGGGTGCCAACCCTTGGATTCACACCAGGAAACATAAGCCTTCCAGACATTATAATATATAGTTCTGGAAGCTGGCTTCCTGGCATTGATCAGGGTGGAGATAACTGACCCGGAAAGCCCACGTTTCTTTAGAATGTGGGTTTCAACAGCCAAGCCGTTAAATTTAGAGACCGTAAGGAAGGATGGAATATTGGTCCCTGAGAGAGCAGATCTGACCGTAGTGGGAGGGACCATGGGCCCTCCACTGCCATCTTTACGATTTCTGCATACCATGACCTTCTGGGCCATGCTGGTGCTACCAGAATAATCGGCTTCCTTTCCAGCTTGATTCTGCAAAGAAGTCGAGGCAGCAACTGGATGGGGGGAAATGCATATAACATTGAGAACAGATCCCATGAGGTCACCAACGCATCCGTTCCGCATGCGAATGGATCCCTTGTTCTGGCCACAAAGTTGACCAACTTCGTGTTGAATCTGGATGCTAGGAGATCTACGTCAGGAGTCCCCCATCTATGGCAAACAGCCCGAAATATGTCGGGGTGAAGCGACCATTCCCCTGGGAATAACTGCTGGCGACTTAAGTAGTCCGCCTGCCAATTCTCTACTCCGGGAATGAATATTGCAGAAAGGCAAGGAACATTCCTTTCTGCCCAAGTTAGAATATGGTTCACCTCTCTCTGCGCTGAGAGACTCTTGGTGCCCCCTTGGTGATTGATATAGGCCACAGCTGTGGCATTGTCGGATTGAATCCTGACAGGGTAATTCTGTAGCCTGGAAGTCCAGGCCTTTAGAGCCAGACGTACTGCCCGAATCTCTAGGATATTGATGGGCAAGCCTCTTTCGGTCCTTGACCATTGTCCTTGGACTGTTGTCCTTTCTAGTACTGCTCCCCAGCCTGAGAGGCTGGCATCCGTCGTTACGACCTTCCAGATAACTGGTCTGAAGGATTTTCCCTTCAGCAGATTCTGGGTTAGTAACCACCAAGTGAGGCTTTGGGCCACTCTCGGGGACAGCCGCATTGGCGAGTCTAAGGCTTTAATTGTTTTGTTCCAAGCAGACAGGATACTGTTTTGCAACAGTCTTGAATGGAACTGGGCAAAAGGAACTGCTTCGAATGAAGCCACCATGGTTCCTAGTAACCTCATGAAGAGGCTAATGGAGGGATTGCCATTTGACCTGACCCGCCGTACCAATTCTTTTATGGAGTTGATCTTTGCTAGAGGCAAGAACACCTTTTCCTGGGCTGTGTCTATGATCAGACCCAAGTACTCCAGTCTTTTTAGCGGTATTAAGGAAGATTTCTCCAGATTGAGAATCCAACCCAATGCTTTCAGATAGTCAGTTGTAGTGCGTACAGCTTGCTCCAAGCGAATCACTGATTGATCTATAAGTAATAGATCGTCTAGGTACGCTATGATTGTTATGCCCTGTGCCCTTAACCTGGCTAGAGGTGGGGCCAGCACCTTGGTGAACACCTGGGGTGCTGTGGCTAGCCCGAAGGGCAGGGCTACAAACTGTAAATGCTGTTCTAATTCGAACCGCAGAAATTTTTGATGAGCAGGGAATATAGGGATATGCAGATATGCATCCCTGATGTCGATTGACGCGAGAAGTTCTTCTCCTAGAAGGATAGAAACTACTGATCTGATTGTCTCCATGCGAAAGGAGCGGATCTTCAGGAATTGATTTAGCTTTCTTAGATCTAGAATGGGTCTGACGTCTCCATTTGGTTTTGGTACCATGAAAAGATTTGAATAAAACCCCAGACCTTGTTCCCTTGTGGGGATCTGTATGATCACCCCTTGAGATCTTAATCGGTCTAGTGCTTGAAACAGAGATTGTTTCTTCTCTGGATCCTTGGGTACGCTTGATCTTAGGAAACGAGCTGGTGGAAAGTTCCGGAATTCCAGCTTGTATCCCAGCGTTACCGTGGAGATGACCCATGTGTCCTGAATCTCCTTTTTCCAGACTTCAGAAAGTGCAGATGTCTTCCCCCCACCTTGGTGAGGGGGGTTGCCTCTTCATGACGAGGCTTTAGGATTCTGTTTTGCAGATTTCCTACCCCAGGGCTTCTTTTGAGCCTGGGTCTGACTCTGAGGTCTTCCTCTAGAGTCTGACGGCAGAGGCCGTCGCCACTGCTTAGAGGCGGAAGCCCTTGGCGCAGGGGAAAGGGCCAGTTTAAATGAAGGGCGTTTGTATTTTCTTTTGACGGGTAAAAGCGTGCTTTTCCCACTAGAAATTGTCTTGATATATTTATCCAAGTCCTCTCCGAAAAGTCGCTCCCCATGGAAGGGAAACCCAGTTAGGAGGTTCTTACATGGTGTTTCAGCTGACCAATTCTTTAGCCACAGGATCCTGCGCATATGTACAAGCATAAGCATAAGGCGGGATGCCTGGTGAATGGAATCTTTAATGGCATCTATGGCAAAACATAATGCCTTAGGTAGTTCAGCCAAATCCCGAGCTTGTTGTGTAGGAAGTTCTCTAAGGGCCAATTTAAATTGGTCGTTTAGGGATTGGCAGACGCCTATTGCGGCGACTGCTGGCTGAGTGACAGCACCTGCTATGGAAAAATAGGTTTTTTATAACAGCTTACCTGTAAAATCCTTTTCTTGGAGTACATCACGGGACACAGAGCGACATAGTCATTACTAATGGGTTATATAGATACCTTCAGGTGCTGGCACTGGCAACTTCCAAAACCGGAAGTACCCTCCCCTATATAAGCCCCTCCCATCCGGGAGCACCTCAGTTTTGTAGCAAAGCAATAAGTGTCCCCAAAGAGGGGTGGGAGCTCTGTGTCCCGTGATGTACTCCAAGAAAAGGATTTTACAGGTAAGCTGTTATAAAAATCCTATTTTCTTTCTCGTACATCACGGGACACAGAGCGACATAGTCATTACTAATGGGATGTCCTAAAGCAATGCCCAATGAGGGGGGGGATACACCATATATAAGCTGAGCGCTATCAGACATGAGGATCTTTTGCGGCCTGCAACACACTGCGCCCAAAGGCGACATCCTCCTGACTTCTAACGTCCACCTGGTAGAACCTAGTAAACGTGTGTACTGAAGACCATGTTGCGGCCTTACAGATTTGAGCCAGGGAGGCCTGGTGATGCACTGCCCATGAAGTTCCAACTGCTCTCGTGGAGTGCGCCCTAACTTTGAACGGAGGCGGTCTCCTTCTCAAGCCATAGGCTTGCATTATGACCTGTCGAATCCACTTGGCTAAAGTAGATTTTGACGCTGCCTGACCCTTTCTGGGGCCTTCCGGCAGAATAAACAAAGTATCCGTTTTACGAATCTGAGCAGTGGCTTTTAGATAAGCTTTAACTGCTCTTACTACATCCAAAGAATGCAATAACTTTTCCTCTACCGAACTAGGTTTGGGGAAAAAAGAAGGAAGAACCACATCTTGGTTCAAATGAAACCTCGATACCACCTTAGGAAGAAAGGCTGGATGAGGACGTAACACTACTCTGTCCTTATGGATAACCAGATATGGCTCCCTACAGGACATAGCTGCTAATTCCGACACTCTTTTAGCCGAACAAATGGCTACTAGAAAAATCAATTTCCTGGTGAGAAGAACCAAAGAAATATGCTGTAATGGTTCAAATGGTTGTTTCTGTAGAACCGACAGAACCAAGTTTAGATCCCATGGACATATGGGAATATTAACCGGAGGACTAATACGCATCACTCCTTGTATAAAGGCTTTGACTAGTGAATGCGAAGCCAAGGGCCTTTGAAAAAATATTGACAAGGCCGAAATCTGACCCTTGATAGTACTCAAGGCAAGCTTCCTATCTACAGCCCATTGTAGGAAGTCCAGAATCCTACCTATTACGTATTTACGTGGATGCCATTTCTTGGCCTCACACCAGGCGATGTACGCCTTCCAGATTCTATAGTAGATCTGCCTGGATACCGGCTTCCTGGCATTGATCATGGTAGATACCACAGAATTAGAGAGCCCTCTCTTTTTTAGAATGTGGGCTTCAATAGCCAGGCCGTCAAACCTAGGGCTGGTAAGGAAGGGTGGTATATCGGTCCCTGCGACAGCAGGTCCGGACGATGTGGGAGGGTCCAAGGACTCCCCACAGACATCTTTACAATCTCCGCGTACCATGCTCTTCGGGGCCACGCTGGAGCCACCAGAATCACTGGTTTCTTTTCTACCCTGATTCTGCGGAGTAATCGAGGTAACAATTGTGGCGGTGGGAATGCATATATCAGCTTGAACTGATCCCAAGGGAACACTAGGGCATCCGAGCCGCAAGCTAGGGGATCCCTTGTCCAAGAGACAAACCTGTCCACTTTTGCGTTGAATCTGGATGCTAGCAGATCTACATCCGGTGTTCCCCACCGCTGACATATTGTCCGGAAAACCTTGGGATGAAGGGACCATTCCCCTGGGCATAATTGTTGGCGACTTAGAAAGTCCGCCTTCCAATTCTCCACTCCTGGAATGAATACCGCAGATATGGCTGGGACATATCTTTCTGCCCATCTCAGGATGTAATTTACTTCCCTCTGGGCTGCACGACTCCTGGTGCCCCCCTGATGATTGATATATGCCACTGCTGTGGCATTGTCTGATTGAATTCTGACAGGGGACCCTTGGAGTTTGGATGTCCATGCTACTAGGGCATACCGAGCTGCTCGTATCTCTAAGAGATTGATGGGCAGGGCCTTTTCCGCATCCGACCATCTGCCCTGGAGAGACCATTGCTCCAGTACTGCTCCCCAGCCTATAAGGCTGGCATCTGTAGTGACCACCTTCCAAGAAATCGGACTGAAGGATTTCCCTCTTTCCAGATTCTGGGGAACCAACCACCAGCGGAGGCTCTTGCGAACGGAAGGGGACAAGGACATTGGTAAGTTCAGAGCCTGAACTTTTTTGTTCCAGGCTGACAGTATGGCCCTTTGCAAATTCCTTGAATGGAATTGAACGTAGGGTACTGCTTCGAATGATGCCACCATTTTTCCCAGCAGCCTCATGCACAGGCGTATGGATGGCTGTCTTTTTGAACCCACTAAGTGGATCAAATCTCTCAAAGACGACCCCTTTTCTTGAGGCAAGAAAATTTTTCTCTGGTCTGAATCCAGCCTTAGCCCCAAGTATTCCAGACTTTTGACTGGTTTTAGGGCTGACTTGTCTCGGTTGATAATCCAACCGTGATATTCCAGATACTTGATTGTCTCGTGAACAACCACTTCTAGTTTTTCCACTGAGTGGTCTATCAGCAACAAGTCGTCTAGATATGCCATTATCGTTACACCTCGTGTTCTTAGATTGGCCAATAATGGGGCCAGAATTTTTGTGAACACGCGTGGTGCTGTGGCCAGACCGAAGGGTAAGGCTCTGAACTGAAAATGGCGCCCTTCTACTGCAAAGCGTAGAAATTTTTGGTGGGCTGGAAAGATGGGAATGTGCAAATAAGCATCTTTGATGTCGATCGAGGCTAACCATTCCTCCCCTTGTAGGGCAGTGGCCACCGACCGGATCGACTCCATCCGGAAAGTCCTGATATGTAGGAATTTGTTTAGCCCTTTTAGATTTAATATGGGCCTCACGTCCCCGTTTGGCTTCAGGACTGTAAAGAGGTTTGAGTAAAACCCGAACCCCCATTCTTCCAGGGGAACCTCTATAATTACTGCTTGGAGCAATAATTGTTCTAGTGCCAACAGGAGGGATCCTCTCTTCTGGGGATCCCTTGGCACGTTTGACCTTATAAAGTGGAAAGGAGGGGAGTCTTTTAACTCCAATTTGTATCCCAGATTTACTGCGGAGAGCACCCATCTGTCTCTGATCGTGTCCCGCCAGGTCTCTGTGAACAACTGAAGTCTTCCCCCCACCCGATTGAGTGGGGGCAACCCTTCATGCATTTGACTTTGGGGGAGGTTTTGTACCTCTCCTGCTCCAGGGCTTCTTGTTACCCTGCAATTGTCCCTGATTTTTACCTCCGGGATTTGACCGAGGAGGCCGTCGGAACTGTTTCACAGCCGATGTCCTAGGGACTGGAGAAGCAGGCCTCTTAAAAGAGGGACCTCTAACTCTGTTTTTAACCGGCAAGAGTGTACTTTTACCACTGGAAATTCTCTGGATATATTTGTCCAGGTCTTCCCCGAATAAGCGTTCACCATGAAATGGGAAGCTGACCAGCAATTTTTTACAGGGAGCTTCAGCAGACCAGTTTTTGAGCCATAAAAGCCTGCGCATATGTACTACAGACAGCGTAAGGCGGGAGGCCTGATGGGATTGAATCCTTTATAGCGTCCACCGCAAAGCATAAGGCTCTGGGTAGATCAGCTAGGGCAAGAGCCTGCTGATCTGGCAAGTCCCTTAAGACCTGTTTCAACTGATCCTTCACTGCTTGGCAGACCCCAATAGCTGCCACTGCTGGTTGTGTCACCAATCCTGCTGTAGAAAAAGCAGATTTTAATAAGGACTCTAATTTTTTATCTATTGGGTCCTTGAACATTTGGACATTATCCACTGGACATGTCAGTGATTTATTCACACAAGAGATGGCTGCGTCCACTGTAGGGACCCTCCATTTTTTGATGAACTTATCCTCCATGGGATAGACCACCTGAAATCTCTTGGGAGGAGTAAATATTTTATCAGGATGCTCCCAATCCTGGTAAATGAGTCCTTCCAGTAAAGGATGGATTGGAAAGGAACAAACAGTCTGGGGAGCTTTTAGCGACCCCAACGAGGAGACAGAAGTGGATGATGGCTCCGCAAGGGGCATTTTAAATGCTGATCGGACCAGATTAGTCAGGGACTGAACCCATAACCTTTCAGCATGTGATGCTGAGAATGGCTCTTCCACTGTTGATTCCTCTACAACAGAATCGACCTCATCCTAATCCCCTTCAGGCAGGTCGATCCCTGTATGGGACTGTTGCTCTGCTAACAGGCACTCTGAGGGAGGAGACGGAGATCGAGCGCTTTTTTCCTGTGACAGGGAAGCAGCGATCAATGCTGACAATCTCTCTTCCAGCCCTCCCAGAGCTGAGGAAAAAACCTCCTCTGTTACATACACAGGAGCAGGTGAACTGAGGACAGCCACAGTACCAGGTACTCCTGAGGGTGCTCTACGGTCACTAACCTCTGATTCTTCAGGGGAGACTGGTGCAGCCGAAGCATGCCCAAGATCCTCAGAGCCCGATGGAGACCCCCTATGCTTCCTGGAATTTTTAGTCCCGGAGTTTTTAGACGGCATTATTCCTAAGCCCAAAGCTGAGGTATTCCAGCCGAAATACACCACTTACTGACAATAGTCTAGCACAAATGCTGCTATAAAAACAGTTGGTGTCTACTAATGTGCCTTTCTATGGGGATGCCTGCATGAACCGCTTGCTGTATGCCTTTTTTTTAAATGTTGCCAGCTCTGTCTCTGCACTCCATAGCCAGCTCACAACACATAATTGTGGTTTTTAACATGCTGGGACGCCCGCACATGCGCAGAAGCGCTGCGGCGCGCACAGAGCGTCATCCCCCAAGCTCCGCCCCCTTTCCCGGCTCACCTCTATATATAGAGGCGCGTGCACGCGCGCCTTCGGCGCTAATTTTGAAAAGGAAACCAGGTACAAGAGCCAGGGCCCCTTTTGCCGCAGGCCGGGGGATGGACGAGCATTGCAACATGGCAGAGTAAGCAGTTTCCCACAAGAGAACTCACCATCTGCCTGGACTTGCTCTGATGAAAAGAAACTAGTCCACATGACAAGAAACGTTCCACAGCGGCCTCTAGTGGATTAACACAGGTACCGCAGTTTAATATATTAAATATATATATATATATATATATATATATATTTTTTTTTTTTTCTTGACCACTATTAAAATTATTACATTTTTTAGTAGTTACAGGCATGCACAGATATTAGCGGGAATACCGTTAGGTAACAGACAGAAAGACAAATTAGGCTTGGGGGTCCCCCAATAGAACCAAGTTCCTGGGGGCCCACACTTACCTGTTCCCCGCCGCAGGACTTTGTTTGGTCCACAGAAGCCCAAACTTCACCTATCACGGCAGGCATTGTAATTAAACCTTCAGGGACCGGGTTCCCAAGGATTCCACTCCCCTGGACCTGTATAGCACCCTGCACAGAAAACATCTTGGTCGTGGGTATGACCAGAGCTCTGGATCCCAGGGTCCAGCTCTCCTAAGAGAAGCATTACAGGCAAAACCTTGCTCTTCTCTGCAAGGCCCGGGTACCGACCGTTTAGCTATGAAGCTTTTTTGGTCGGATCCGGAATAGCTTACTGAGGCCCAAAAGAACCTGTACGCAAGCTCAGTGAAAAACACATGTTTCTTCTTGGCCAACACCTTAGACACTGGCAAAAAACTGAGGTGCTCCCGGATGGGAGGGGCTTATATAGGGGAGGGTACTTCCGGTTTTGGAAGTTGCCAGTGCCAGCACCTGAAGGTATCTATATAACCCATTAGTAATGACTATGTCGCTCTGTGTCCCGTGATGTACGAGAAAGAAAGGCAGATTTTAGCAGGGATTCCAACTTCTTATCTGTTGGATCCTTAAGCATTTGTGCATTGTCTACAGGACAAGTCAAGTTATTATTCACATTGGAAATCGCAGCGTCAACTGCTGGTACTTTCCATCTTTTAGAGAATCTTTCCTCCAGAGGATAGCGATTTGCAAAACTCTTAGGAGGGAGAAAATGTTTATCCGGATGATCCCATTCCGGAAAAATAAGCTGTTCTAGGAAACGCATGCAAAGCATGGGAAGGTTTCAAAGAACCTAAGGAAGAGGCCGGGTTTTCATGAGACTCTGTTAGAGGCAGCATGAAGGTGAAGCAAACTATTTCTGTAAGAGATTGTATCAGCAATTTCTCAGTTTGGGAAGCTGAAAAAGGTTAATCTACCGTTGTCTCCTCCAAGGAGGAATCATCGGTTTGTCTTTCTTCCTGATCGATTGAGGGTAACACCTCATCGTGAGTCCACTGTTCCCCTAGTAAAGCTAAAGTGGGGGAAGGGCTAGTACGTTTCTTATCACTCTGAATAGAGGATGCGATTAAAGCCGCTAATCTTTCTTCCATACCCTGGAGGGAGGAGGAGAGGGCATCTTCAGTCACATATCTAGGTGCTGAGATGTGAGAGGCAGTTGCACCATCAATTTGTTCCAATGGCTCACCCTGTGTTGCCATAATTGGTAATTCAGGCGAGAATGACAGCATGGAATTACAGCTAGAAGTCTCAATGCCTGGGGGTGAAATATTTGCTTTTTTGGCCCTTGAGGTGTCTTTCTTGGTAGGCATAGTCCTAAGTACAAAAACAGAGGCGCTATACAAATTGCACTAAATCGCTGAAAATAGTCATGACTTTAAAAGCCGCTATAAAGTTTCAGCCTAGTGCTGAAAAGAGTGTTTCCTGAATCAGGAATGCCAGTGCAACCCATACGTGTCTCACAGCTCGTGTGTCTCTGTGTATGCTTCCTCCTCAGCAGCGGAGGAGAGACTGACATGGCTATATGTTTCCCATTTTCACGGTACTGCGTTTAGGCTCCGCCCCCTCCGGAAAAAATTCCGCCCCCTTTTTCCATTTAAAAAAAAAAGTTTTTTTTTTTTTTTTTGGATCCCTAACCAAACAAGAGAAGGGGAGGGGGAGGGGAGCAGAGACTGCAATGAGGCAGAGAAACAAAAAAACAGCCAGACAATCCTATCGTGGTACATAGCGGGACCTCTGGGTCCCCCACGGCGGGGGGAGGGGGTAAGTAAGGGGGGTGCAGCGCTGCTGTCTCCCTAATCCACTGGTCCCATCAGAGGGGGGAAAAAAACTATTTTAAAAGGCTTTATCTTACCTTGGTAAGAATTTCCCTTCCACCTGCTGTACCAATCAAGCACGGACTGAGCTTAGTGAAGACGACAGAGTATGGTAAGTGCATAGGCTCCCTCTAGAGGAGACTTTAAGGCATGACAATCTCTTTTCCTTAATGGAAGAAATACATAGACATTGAAAATACCCAAGTTTCTTCCTTACCTTATCATCGTTGCAGGATTTTCTGAATTAACAGAAAAAAATCCAGCTTTCCCCCATCACGGTGGGCTGTGTTTAGCCAAACCTTCAAGGACGGGGGTCCCTGAAAAGGGATTTCCACTGCCTTGGGTAGGGTTGTCCCGATACCACTTTTTTAAGACCGAGTACAAGTACCGATACTTTTTTCCAAGTACTCGCCGATATCGAATACCGATACTTTTTTTTTTATCTCTTTTAAAAAAAAAAAAATTTTTTTTTTTACAATTTTTTTTTTTTTTTACAATTTTTTTATTTATTTATTGATTGATTTTTTATAATGTTTTCTTTTTTTAAAGGGTGGGGGGTGGACAGTGTCAGTGTGTTTTTTCTTCTATTTTATTTTATTTATTTTTTACAATTCATTTCTTTATTATTTATTTTTTTATTAAATTTTTTATTTTTTTATCAGCCCTGTTGGGGGGCTTTGGTGAGATATCAGGGGTCTTAACAGACCTCTGACATCTCCCCTTTGAGACAGAGAAAGGGACTAGGGACAGATTCCCCAGTCCCTTTCTCAGCAGCCTCTGCTGCGCTGAAAATGAATGGAGAGAAGACCGCGGCTTCTCTTCATTCATAAACTGAAACATTGTAAACACAGTTTACGATGTTTCAGTTATGTGAATGGACAGAGTCAGTGATCACTGACTCTGTACATTCCGAACAGTAAGGAGCCAGATTTACCGGCTCCTACCTCCGCTCTCCATCCTGACAGATGGAGGGGGTGGAGGAGGAGAACAGAGGGGGATGGCAGCACGGAGGGGGACACGGATTGGGACGGCGGCACGGAGGGGGACACGGATTGGGACGGCAGCACGGAGGGGGACACGGATTGGGACGGCAGCACGGAGGGGGACACGGATTGGGACGGCAGCACGGAGGGGGACACGGATTGGGACGGCAGCACGGAGGGGGACACGGATTGGGACGGCAGCACGGAGGGGGACACGGATTGGGACGGCAGCACGGAGGGGGACACGGATTGGGACGGCAGCACGGAGGGGGACACGGATTGGGACGGCAGCACGGAGGGGGACACGGATTGGGACGGCAGCACGGAGGGGGACACGGATTGGGACGGCAGCACGGAGGGGGACACGGATTGGGACGGCAGCACGGAGGGGGACACGGATTGGGACGGCAGCACGGAGGGGGACACGGATTGGGACGGCAGCACGGAGGGGGACACGGATTGGGACGGCAGCACGGAGGGGGACACGGATTGGGACGGCAGCACGGAGGGGGACACGGATTGGGACGGCGGCACGGAGGGGGACACGGATTGGGACGGCGGCACGGAGGGGGACACGGATTGGGACGGCGGCACGGAGGGGGACACGGATTGGGACGGCGGCACGGAGGGGGACACGGATTGGGACAGCGGCACGGAGGGGGACACGGATTGGGACAGCGGCACGGAGGGGGACACGGATTGGGACAGCGGCACGGAGGGGGACACGGATTGGGACAGCGGCACGGAGGGGGACACGGATTGGGACAGCGGCACGGAGGGGGACACGGATTGGGACAGCGGCACGGAGGGGGACACGGATTGGGACAGCGGCACGGAGGGGGACACGGATTGGGACGGCGGCACGGAGGGGGACACGGATTGGGACGGCAGCACGGAGGGACACACGGATTGGGACGGCAGCACGGAGGGACACACGGATTGGGACGGCAGCACGGAGGGACACACGGATTGGGACGGCAGCACGGAGGGACACACGGATTGGGACGGCAGCACGGAGGGACACACGGATTGGGACGGCAGCACGGAGGGACACACGGATTGGGACGGCAGCACGGAGGGACACACGGATTGGGACGGCAGCACGGAGGGACACACGGATTGGGACAGCAGCAAAACGGAGGGGGCTGGAGGAGGATACGGGGACAATCAGCGGTGATCGTGTGTGGGGGAGCTACAAGCACCGATCACCGCTGATTTTAAAGCAGCTGATACCCGCGCGAGGGGGGGAGAGAGAAGTGGACTCGGAGAAACTACTTTTAAATATATACAGCGGTGATCGGTGCTGGTAACTTCCCCCACCGCACTGATCACTGCTGATCACAAGTATCGGGTGAAGCATCGGGAGCATTTGCCCGAGTACAAGTACTCAGGCAAATGCTCGGTATCGGTACCGATACTAGTATCGGTATCGGGACATCCCTAGCCTTGGGCCATGTATAGCACCCCATCAGGAAGCAAATAGGTAATGTAACAAGACCTAAGCCCTGGTTTCCTGGGGTCCAGCCCTACAAAGAGTGGCGTTACAGGCAAAACCTTGTGCTTCGGATACGAGGTCCCAGGTACCATCCATTTAGGCCACAGTGGCACTGTGGTGGATCTGGCTACTTTTTATGGAGGAATTTAAATCCAGCATGGATCCCTCCTGAAGCTCCTCAGAGCACATCTTCACTCGTGACCAACACCTTTAGACACTGGCGAAAAAACTGATGTTCTCCTGGAAGGAGGAGGGGTTATATAGGGAGTAAACTTCCTTAATTAGGGTTTACCAGTGTCAACACCTGAAGGTAGGCCTATTACCCATTAAGTAAATTACTTAAGGCTCTGTGTCCCATGATGTACGATAAAGAAATTATATATATATATATATATATATATATATATATATATATATATATATATATATATATATATATATATATATACACACACACACACACAACTAGACTTTTGCTTTATCCTTTAATGGCCAATTTAAAAATAAATTGGAATATTTTATCAATAAGCAAGGCCCTTACCTTTCCCATTCCTGTTCGGCCTCTTCTGCAGTCAGCGTCCGATGCTTGGCCACTGGTGTAAAATTGTACCAGTTGGAGACTGGGAACGCTTCAAACGCTCCATCTGGACACTGGGTGAAGATGAAGTAGGAGGCATTCTCCGTCACTCCGCCTTTTTTAATTCCTTTAAACCTGGGGAGACAAGACACACACTGACTGCTGTCCTTAAACTAAAGGCCATGGGATCACCTCGTCACAGAACATCTCCCTGCATTTGTACTTACTTGCGTCCAGCCTTGCCGTTAACCCTCAGCATCCAGGGCTGGTCCTCCACCTTGAACTGTTTGAGAATGATGCCGTATTTCTTGCGTCTGGACTCCTCCCTCAGCTTGCGATTAAACTCGCTCCCAGCCCCAGCGTCAGGCAGTTCCTCATCCTGGTACATTTTCTTAGCACTCAGGTCACGCTCCATTCGAGCCTGGATTGTAGAGAAAAACATCTGCCTTTAAGTGGAAGCGTATGTCATAGAACAGTACTGCTAATATCTACAACATTCCATTTCACAATACCCAACAGCTTCCCTTCCTTCCATTTCCACCTTAATTACTCAACAGGAGAATGTGGGCGATTTCTGAAGAAATCTATGCCAGTGTTTATCAACGCCAGTCCTGAAGGCGCCCCAACAGGTCATGTTTTCAGGCTTTTACCATCCTCTTGCACAGGTGATTTAATCAGTTTCACTGCTTTAGCAATTACCACAGTCGTTTCATCTGAAGTAAATCCTGAAAACATGACCTGTTGGGGCAAACAGAAGGAGAGAGTTACCGCTCAGATGTGACTGGTGACTCATTCACAAGATCCAGAGCCGTGGGTGCAGGCAATGCATATGACAATGCAAAAAATCTGAGGAAAACGCTTGGACAGCCGCACTCCAAAAAAGGTTCTTTTATTTAAAACAAAAGCACAACCAACATGCCACAGCAAAAAAAACAGCAAGTATGAGCTGACGTTTCGCACTGCGATTCAGTGCTTAATCATAGCTTATGATTAAGCACTGAATCGCAGTGCGAAACGTCAGCTCATACTTGCTGTTTTTTTGCTGTGGCATGTTGTTTGTGCTTTTGTTTTAAATAAAAGAACCTTTTTTGGAGTGCGGCTGTCCAAGCGTTTTCCTCAGATTTTTTGCAATGAACGGTTGGGGCGCCTTGAGGACTGGAGTTGAAAAACACTGATCTATGCTACATGGAGGACTTTTAAAGTGACCCTGTTGCCTTTTTAAAAAAGAAAGCCCTATACAAAGGGTTCCTGTGCTACATTAACAAAGCACTAAAAGAAGCAGAGATGACTGCGGTCACACATCGGGAAGACATCAGAGACTGATGTACAGTGTATACAGCAAATGTTGTGTACCTGGTTCCATGTAGAGAAGTCCACTTTATCTGCAGAATTGAAGGCCATGACGTTGTACCTCTTACTGGGGTTCCTGTATAAGAGAGGGACATAGGAAATTACCCCTGTACACATTATGAAATGATACTTACAAGGTGAACCTGTTGGCTAATTCCCAAAAAAAAATTAATCTTGCTTAAAGGAGGAAGTAAACTCTTACCTCTACTCGGTAAACAGGAGGACAACCAGAGGCCTCGCTACACCAAACTCCTGATTTCTTATCTTATGTATTATGCTAAGAAAGCCATTCTACTTAAGTGGAACACTGCCTCTCCTCCAAAAGGTGACTTTTTGGGAGAACTCCATTAATAGTGCCTTACTGCTATATAAAATGACCTATTTAAAACAGGAAATGTCCGAAAAAGTTTGATGGCATCTAGTTACTGTGGACGGCGTGGGTGACCTGTTAACCACAATCTATAACCATGGGATGCCCTCCTCCCCCCTCCCCTCCCTATACCCCTCCTCCTCACCACTATCTCTTTACAAGAGGTTCAATATTGCTGTTGTTGAACAAAGAACTGTTGGCTCTTGCCTTAGTACCAAATACGGTTCATAAGCTGTAATTATATCCATTGCTTAACTGTATATACCTTGCATACACAATCCTGTAATGACCTGTAACAGCTACCATCAGCTTGACTGTTTGTATCATACTTGTCTTTTTTATAATAAACAGAAATTTTTGACCGTGGAAAAAAAAAAAAAACTCTTATCTGAGTTGTACCTATAGGTAAGCCTATAATAAGGCTTACCTATAGGTATTGTAAATATCTCCTAAACGTTCCTTCTGACCCCTGTGCCGTAAACGGTGGCTTCCATGTGCAGGAGTGGCGTCATCGCGGTTCTCGCCAGTCACAGAGCCGAAACCCACAAACCCGGAAGCAAGATGTATGAAGATGGAAGCGACTGCAGCGCTGACATCGCGGCGCTGGAACAGCTTTGTTTTAAAGCGGAGTTCCACCCAAAAGTTCCACCGCTCATCTGATCCCCCCCCCCTCCTGTTCCACAATTGGCACCTTTCAGGGGGGGGGGGGGGGGGACAGGATATTGGACAGCATGCCCAATAGGGTTCCCGGCATGAAGCCGAAAGGCCACAATGGCAGGGGCAGCACCCGACAGCTGATGGAAACATCAGTTGCGGGTGCCGACATCGCTGGACTCCAGGACAGGCAAGTGTCCTATTATTAAAAGCCAGCAGGTGCAGTATGTGTAGCTGCTGGCTTTTATTTTTACTTTTTTTGGGTGGAACACCGCTTTAAAAATGTACCTTTCACATACTAGCACATAATAACTTTACCTTGTAGGTAAAAAAAATAAAAGGCCAGCGGTATACAACCGCTTTAAAGTGATTGTTAGTTTTTATTTAAATGTAAACCTTTACAAACATGTTATAAGTTTCTGCTCTGTGTAATGGTTTTGCACAGAGCAGCCCCGATCCTCCTCTTCTTGGGTCCCTCGCTGGCGCTTCTGGCTCCTCCCCTCAGCCAAGTGCCCCTATAACAGTGATGGCGAGCCTTGGCACTCTAGATGTTTTGGAAATACATTTCCCATGATGCTCAACTACACTGCAGAGTGCATGAGCATCGTGGGAAATGTAGTTCCAAAACATCTGGGGTGCCAAGGTTAGCCATCACCGCCCTATAATAAGCCGTTTGCAATGGGGGCACTCGTACAGGCTTGCTTTCATTCAGGCTCTGTGTGTCCACACAAAGTGCGGCATGCCCCTCCTTACTGGCTGTGATTGACAGCAATGTCTCCCGCTGCTGTCTCTGGAGAGAGATGGAGACGATCGAGATGGAGACGATCGAGATGGAGACGATCGAGATGGAGACGATCGAGATGGAGACGATCGAGATGGAGACGATCGAGATGGAGACGATCGAGATGGAGACGATCGAGATGGAGACGATCGAGATGGAGACGATCGAGATGGAGACGATCGAGATGGAGACGATCGAGATGGAGACGATCGAGATGGAGACGATCGAGATGGAGACGATCGAGATGGAGACGATCGAGATGGAGACGATCGAGATGGAGACGATCGAGATGGAGACGATCGAGATGGAGACGATCGAGATGGAGACGATCGAGATGGAGACGATCGAGATGGAGACGATCGAGATGGAGACGATCGAGATGGAGACGATCGAGATGGAGACGATCGAGATGGAGACGATCGAGAGCTCTTGTGCACAGCGCTTGATTGAGATTTGGCTCAGGTATATGGGGGGGGGGTGGAATACATTACGGTAAAAGACCTTCTGCCTTAAGAACAAATTTAATAGCAACCAGCACAATCTGTCTGCAGTTACCTTAGTTAGCAAGAAAATCATTTGCTGTACACCTCACTGATCTATTTTCACGTTGTTACTAGGGGATTGACTACTCTGATTTTAGGGTTAAAGTGAGCTATATTATTGAACGGTTTGACTCTGGACTTGTATTGTTACAGGCTACTTATGGCCATTGTTGCATTATTACTCCAGCTGGACACAGCTCAAATAGTGCTTAATCCCTATAATTAAAGGCAAAACATATCAGAGGAGTCATGTTTAGGTGGTAATGATACATACATGACCACATAGTGGAGTTAATAAAGTTAACTGAAACTGGAGAAAAAAAATAAAAATAAAAGGAGGAGCATAGTGGTGCGTTATGACCTGCAATTTTGTTTATTGCAATAAAAGTACATTTTCCAAATTTTGTCATGTTACAACCAAAAACAAATGTATTTTATTGGGATTTTATGTGATGGACCAACACAAAGTGGCACATGATTGTGAAGTGGAAGGAAAATGATGAATAGTTTTCAAAATTTGTTACAAATAAAATCTGAAACGTGTGGCGTGCAATTGTATTCAGCCCCTTTACTCTGATACCCCCAACTAACATCTCAAGTGGAACCAATTGCCTTCAGAAGTCACCGAATTAGTAAATAGAGTCCACCTGTGTGTAATTTATTCTCAGTATAAATATAGCTGTTCTGTGAAGCTATCAGAGGTTTGTTAGAGAACCTTAGTGAACAAACAGCATCATGAAGGCCAAGGAACCCACCAGACAGGTCTGGGATAAAGTTGTGGCGAAGTTTAAAGCAGGGTTAGGTTATAAAAAAAATATCCCAAGCTTTGGACATCTCAGAGCACTGTTCAATCCATCATCCAAAAATGGAAAGAGTATGGCACAACTGCAAACCTACCAAGACATGGCCGTCCACCTAAACTGACCGGCCGGGCAAGGAGAGCATTAATCAGAGAAGCAGCCAAGAGGCCCATGGTAACTCTGGAGGAGCTGCAGAGATCCTGAGCTCAGGTGGGAGAATCTGTCCACAGGACAACTATTAGTCGTGCTCTCCACAAATCTGCCCGTTATGGAAGAGTGGCAAGAAGAAAGCCATAGGAAGTCCCATTTGCAGTTTGCGAGAAGCCATGTGGGGGACACAACAAACATGTGGAAGAAGGTGCTCTGGTCAGATGAGACCAAAATTTAACTTTTTGCATAAAAGCAAAACGCTATGTGTGGCAGAAAACTAACACTGCACATCACCCTGAACACACCATCCCCACTGTGAGACATGGTGGTGGCAGCATCATGTTGTGGGGATGCTTTTTCTTCAGCGGGGACAGGGAAGCTGGTCAGAGTTGATGAGAAGCTGGATAGAGCCAAATACAGGGCAATCTTAGAAGAAAACCTGTTAGAGTCTGCAAAAGACTTGAGACTGGGGCGGAGGTTCACCTTCCAGCAGGACAACGACCCAAAACATACAGCCAGAGCTACAATGGAATGGTTTAGATCAAAGCATATTCATGTGTTAGAATGGCCCAGTCAAAGTCCAGACCTAAATCCAATTGAGAATCTGTGGCAAGACTTGAAAATTGCTGTTCACAGACGCTCTCCATCCAATCTGACAGAGCTTAAGCTATTTTGCAAAGTAGAATGGGCAAAAATGTCACTCTCTAGATGGGCGAAGCTGGTAGAGACATCCCCAAAAAGACTTGCAGCTGTAATTGCAGTGAAAGGGGGTTCTACAAAGTATTGACTCAGGGGGGCTGAATACAAATGAACCCCCCACACTTTTCACATTTGTAAAGAAACTGTGAAAAACATTTATCATTTTCCATCTACTTCACAACTATGTGCCACTTTGTGTTGGTCTATCACATAAAATACATTTAAGTTTTTGGTTGTAACATGACAAAAATGTGGAAAATTTCAAGGGGTATGAATACTTTTTCAAAGCACTGTATATGTCTGGGCAAAAAAATTTTTGGTAAATCTCTGCAGTACATCCTATTTGTTGTCTCTTTAAAGTGGGATTCCACCCGCAATTTTTTTTTTTTTTTTTTAAAGTCAGCAGCTACAAACACTGTAGCTGCTGACTTTTAATAAGGACACTTACCTGTCCTACTCGCCCGCGATGTCATCCCCTCAGAGGCCAATCCCTCGGCGCTTGCAGCTCCCGGTGCCGCCATCCTCAGTAAGGAAAACAGGCTTCACTGCCCGTTTCCTACTGCGCATGCGCGGCGTTTTGTGAATGGGTCGGCTGCTCTCTGGGATACACGCAGTTCCCAGAAGGCAGCGCGCCCCATTCACCAGAAGACACCACAAGTAGGACGAAGGAAGGACACCTGCCGCGGACTATGAAGAGGAAGATTAGGAACTTCCGCATAGCAACCGCTATTTCTGGTGAGTAAAAAAATTTTTTTTTTTCATTCTTTTTTAAATTTTTGGGGAAAATTTTTTTTTTCAGGGTGGAACTCCACTTTAACCACTTAAGCCCCGGACCATTTGGCTGGCCAAAGACCAGAGCAATGCGTCGCTTTAACTGACAATTGCGTGGTCGTGCGACGTGGCTCTCAAACAAAATTGACGTCCTTTTTTTTCCACAAATAGAGCTTTCTTTTGGTGCTATTTGATCACCTCTGCGTTTTTTATTTTTTGCGCTATAAACAAAAAAAGAGCGACAATTTTGAAACAAAAACAATATTTCTTACTATAATAAATATCTCCCAAAAATGTATAAAAAAACAACGATTTTTCCCCTCAGTTTAGGCCGATACGTATTCTTCTACATATTTTTGGTAAAAAAAAAAAAAAAAAAAAATCACAATAAGCGTTTATTGATTGGTTTGCGCAAAAGTTATAGTGTCTACAAAATAGAGCATAGTTTTATGGCATTTTTATTAATATTTTTTTTTTTTTACTAGTAATGGTGGCGATCAGTGATTTTTATCGTGACTGCGACATTATGGGGGACATATCGGACACTTTTTGTTGCTATTTTGGGACCATTCACATTAAGGCCTCATGCCCACTGACGTTTTTACAGCTGCGTTTTTACAGCTTAAAAACGCCTGTCCACCGCCGCCAGGAGGAGGAAAGAGATGGCGGTGCCGCAGGCGGTGAGCAGGACGCTACGGGAGGCGACACAGCTAAACTGCTCGAGGCGATCACATACTGCCGGACGTCCCTGACGGCGCAAATAGAGGGGGTCAAGGTGGACCTTTCACTCATGCGACAAGACTTCCAGAAACTTCGTGAGCGTGTCACGACTGCCGAAACCCGCATTGGAGAGGTGGAGGACACCGTTACGCCGCTCCAAGTCAGCTCCGATCGAATGCAGCTCCAAATCAATCAGATTCTAAGCAAGCAAGATGATATGGAAAATAGGCTCCGGAGGTGCAACCTCCGTTTCATCGGGCTCCCCGAGGGAGCTGAGGGCAAAGATCCTACCACCTTCTTGGAGAAACTCCTTGTTGACACCTATGGCCGCGAGGCCTTCTCCCCCACCCTGGCGGTGGAGAGGGCTCATCGTATGCCTGCCAGATCTCCTCCTCAGGGGGCTCCCCCCCGCACGTTTATAGCAAAATTCTTGAATTACAAAGATAGAGATGCGGCGCTGCGCATGGCCAGGGAAAAAGGTAACATCCACCTTGGAAACTCCAAGATCGCTATCTTCCCCGACTTTTCTGCCGAGGTGCAGCGCCGCCGTCAAGGCTTCATGGAGGCGAAGAGGAGGCTCCGGATACAACATCTTAAATACTCTATGCTATTTCCAGCTCGTCTTAGAGTCGAAAGGGACGGCCGTGTGTTCTTTTTTGAGGATCCTCAGGAAGTCATTGCCTGGTTGGAGCGTCCGGGGCCCGCCAGAGGGGCGGCGGAGTGACCTGACCGAGCATGTTCATCAGCACTATTGATTGCCTGTCATCATCACCAGCACATTATACGCTGCAGCGGGAGTCTGCAAATCCTGGTATGTTACCCCCCTTTTTTTTTTTTTTTGTCTCCCCTTTACTGCCCGCGGCGCATACCCTATTGCTCCTTACCCCTGGGACCCCCTTTTGCCTTCCCCTGCTATAATCCTCTTTCAATTGTAACCTGCAGAGGGGGTCTCCCATACTTAGGGCCCCCACTGACTGGTTGATCCATGTAACTACCCTGGAGACTGTAATTGCGGAGCACAATCAGTCCTACACTCCACATGCCTAACACAGCGAATTTTCGCCCCCCAGCAACCGGAACACGCATCTCTTTATTATGTGACTGCAGAACTTTCTATACCACCGACCCCGCACTGTACTTCTGGTTCACAGTACAAGAAGAGCCTGTTGCTCTTTATTTGCGGGCATTGGATCTTCCACACCTCCCATGTGAGGAGATCGCTGCAGATCTTTTACGTAACAGCAAGATATTTTGGTTTTATCTGCTACCGGTTGTTACTTTCTTTTGGTTTTGGGAACATACCCGCATCAGTTGGGGAAGATGCAGGGTGGGGAGGGGGGAGGGGGAGGTTCGTTTTTTCTTGATGGACTGCAATACAACGAAGTGCATGCTAACATTGATACTGCATAGATGGCAAACCTTGTATTCATGTAATGCTACTGTCCCACGATATGTTTTAATGTTTGAATTATGGCATCGATAAAACTGCTCACTTGGAATGTGCGTGGGCTTGGGGACAAGGTAAAGAGATCTGCAGTTTTCTCATTTCTCAAAAAACAACGAGCCGACATTGTGGTGTTAGTGGAGACACACGTTGAGGGTCGGCTCCAGATGGCACTCCGCCGGCCATGGATTGGGTGGGCATATCATTCATCCCACTCGTCCCACGCCCGCGGAGTCTCAGTTTTGATTGCCAAGACGGTACATTTTGAGCTGTGTGATGTTCAGTCTGACCCACAGGGGCGCTATGTCTTTCTTTCGGTTAAATTGTATGGTGAACCTTTCCTACTGATGGCATTCTATGTACCTCCACCATTTAATTCTACTATAGTCACAGAGGGCTTGCTATATATGACTCGTCATCCTTCGATTCAGGCGGTGTGGCTGGGGGATTTTAACGCTACGTTGAACCCTACATTAGACAAACTGTCGCCCTCGCCATTATCTACTACAGCTCCAACCCACACTAGATTCTCCCGACTTATCTCTTCCTTTAATCTCACTGACACCTGGCGTTTTAAATTCCCGCTCACTCGAGCTTACTCCTGTTTCTCAACTACCCATAACACCATGTCCCGTATAGATTTTATATTCATTTCTAGTACCCTTGCCCCAAGATTACTGGAAGCTGAATTTGCCCCCAGATTACTTTCAGACCATAGCCCATATTTCATTAGCCTCTCCATCCCATTAGACAAACCGCCCCGTACGTGGCGCCTGAATCCGTTTTGGCTCACCCTGTTGTCGGAGGATGACGAGCTTGGTAACAGTTGGAGAACTTACTTTTTAGAGAATGACGGATCTGCATCCCCAGACGTAGTATGGGAAGCCTTCAAACTGCATGCACGTATGACTCTGACCTCCTTTATCAACAGGCTGAAGGCTAATTCATCAGCCATACTGGACGGGGCAATGCGGGATCTGTCCTCCTCTGAACAGGGGTACATGTCGAACCCCTCTCCTGATGGAGCTGCCCGACTCAGGTTACAAACCAGGGTGGTTAATCAGCTACAACACGAGACGGCCAGGAAAAAACTTTTCTTTGCCAGACAAAAATTATATGAACATGGGGAGAGAGCGGGTAAACTGTTGGCCTACTTGGCACATAGTGAGGATAGACCCCCTACTGTCATTTCCCTCACTGGTCCTAATGGGGAAAAGATTACGGAACCCCAGGCTGTCACTTCTGAATTTAGGGACTTCTTTTCTCAACTATATACGTCCCAGGTTTCTACCACTGACTCTCAATTGGAAGATCTACTGGCGGAAATCATCTTTCCACAGCTAGACGATGCCCAAATGGCTATGCTAGACGCACCTATTACACTCGACGAAATAACCACAGCGATTGGGAGCTTCGCCAGATCCAAGGCCCCGGGTTCAGATGGGTTGCCCATAGAATTTTACGCCCAATACATCGAGATACTTGCCCCCAAGTTATTGTCCCTCTTCAACCATCTATTTGACAATTTCACCTTACCCCCATCGATGGGCGAGGCGGTAATTATCCTCATACCTAAGCCAGGCAAGGACCCAGGCCTCCCGGAATCTTATAGACCAATATCGCTACTCCAGGTAGACATAAAGATTCTGGCTAAAGTACTTGCCCTACGCCTTAACCAAGTGATTCTAACCCTGATCCATGCTGACCAAGCTGGATTTATGCCGGGGCGTAACACCTCCTTCAACCTCAGAAAATTGTATATTAACTTACAAGCGACACATACTAATGTTGGGTCCCGGGTGGTGGTGGCTTTGGATACTGCCAAGGCCTTTGACTCAGTGGAGTGGCGGTACCTTTGGGGATGCCTCCGTGGCTTTGGTTTTGGACCTAAATTTATTAAGTGGGTTCAATTATTATATCTGGCACCCAGGGGTAAAGTAGTGGCCAACGGGAGGGCCTCCCAGACATTTGACTTATCCAGGGGCACTAGACAGGGCTGCCCACTGTCTCCGCTCCTCTATGCCTTGGCGGCGGAGCCCCTTGCAATCTCCATTAGAGGGGACCCCGAGATTCAGGGTCTCTGCCTTGGTTCCCTGACTGAAAAAATTAGCTTATACGCAGACGACACGCTACTATACCTGGCCGACTCTGCCACATCGCTTCAGAAGGCGTTGCATACAATTGAACACTTTGGTCAGTTCTCTGGCCTTAAAATTAATTGGGAGAAATCTCAAATACTGCCTATGGATAGTTTCCCCTCTCCCAAGCTACAGGCACAGTTACCACTCCAGCGAGTGAACACTATCAAATATCTTGGAGTATTGGTGAATAGAACACCGGCTGACTATATATCCCTGAACATAGAACCCCTTTTCGATCTCATCAAGTCTAGAACCCAGGTATGGGCGAGACTGCCGCTCGGCGTGTGGGGCCGTATTAACATTGTTAAAATGATATTATTTCCGAAAATATTGTATATACTCTGGCACACACCCGTATACTTACCCTTGAAATTTTTCAAGTCAATGGAGGCCATACTCAAGACATTTATTTGGGGTAACAACAGACACAAGCTGGCCTGGAGAGTCCTTAAGAACCCTACTGACCTAGGTGGAACAGCCCTCCCTGACTTAAATCTTTATTACCTTGCGTCCCAACTGTCTCAACTATACCACATAGATAAAACCGACAGACTCAGATTCCTCACCCTCCTCTGTCCACGGTGGGCACAACTGACCACTGACCCACTCACTGCAATTGCAGTGGGACATAGTGGGAATAACTCCAATAGAGACCGTGGGTCCCTATTATACCAATATAGGCGCGTATGGGACATCACCACTAAAACATTAACGACCCCTAAACACAACAACTATACCCCCTTATGGCACAATAGACTACTCTCAGAGTTTCTCTTGATCCCTGACACAGAGATATGGTGCGAATATGGAATATATTATTTGCACCACATAATTTCCGATGGCACACTTAAAAACTTTGAGGACCTCCAAAATGAGTTCCTGCTGCCCAATTCTATGCTTTTTAGATTCTTCCAGGTGCGTCACGCAGCCCAAGCTCAGTTTCCCCAGCCTTTGCCACAATCTACGCCTAATGTTATTATGGCTGTGGTTAAAGGTGTGGACCCGCGAAAGCTGATCTCTGATTTTTATGTCATGCTTCTCACCCCATCATCTACCACGCTAGCTTACAGCCTTAAACCAAGATGGGAAAGAGAGGTGGGCCCACTGGAGGATGAGGAGTGGAGTGAAGCACTAGACTCGTGCAAGACTGTATCCCCCAAGCTCTCTGACAGGCTGACCCAGTTATACGTGGTGCACCGAGCGTATCTCACCCCCCTAAGAATCGCCCGCTTTAGACGACAGTTTTCTACCTTGTGCACAATGTGTAACCAAACGACGGGCACATTCTTCCATCTACTCTGGGCGTGCCCGGTCCTTCAGGGTCTGTGGAAGCAGATTGTTGACTTCCTCCATGATGACATGGGATCCCCATTGACCCTGGACCCCAAACAATGCTTACTGGGGATATTCCCCGACTCTGAGATGGACAAATTCACTAAAACATTCTTGCATGAAACATTGTTTAATGCTAGAAAAATTATAGCCAGACAGTGGATGAGACCCACTCCCCCCAGCTTCAACGATTGGAAACTAGATATAAATAACACTCTTCCCTACAAAAAGTTCATATACATCAACAGAGGTTGTCCAGATAAGTACTACAAAATCTGGGATCGATGGCTTGAGTCCGCAGACACATGCACTGATGGTCCGTAATACTATACATCCTTCTAGCGTGCAATTCCATGAATAGCGTGGACATAGGGTTTTCCACTTATTGATAGTCACTGAATCCAGTGTTCAATCTGAACAAGTTTTTTGATCTACTGTGCCTATATATGTATAAGCCACATTTCTTGTTTTATGCATTTCTCCAGTATTGCCTTGTAACTTGCAGAATTATGTTCCAAATGTAAATTGTTCAATAAAAAACTTTTTTCTCAAAAAAAAAAAAAAAAAAAAAAAAAAACGCCTGTCCATGTTATTGTAAATTTTTATTTATTTTAAAAAAAAACAAAAAACGTCAGAGCTAAAAAACGCGACTGCGCGTTTTTTGACGCTCGCGTTTTTTTCTACCTAACTCCGACGCTGAGGAACGCACTGGTCCTGGTTTTTTTTTTACAGCTTAAAAACGTCTAGGTGGGCATGAAGCTATAGACTAACATGGACAGGCGTTTTTAAGCTGTAAAAAAAGTCAGTGGGCATGAGGCCTTACACAGCGATCAGTGCTATAAATATGCACTTATTACTGTGTAAATGTGACTGGCAGTGAAGGGGTTAACCAGGAGGGGGCGCTGAAGGGGTCAAGTGTGTCCTAGGGATGTGTTCTAACTGTAGGGGGATGGGCTACGTGTGACAAGACACTGATCACTGTTCCCGATCACAGGGAGCTGTGATAAGTGTCCTGTCACTAGGAAGAATGGGGAAATGCTTGTTTACATCAGCATTTCTCCGTTCTTCCTCTCTGTGAGACGATCGCGGGTATCCCCGCGACAATCGAATCCGCGGTAGTACTCACGGCGGGCGCGTGCCCACAATGCCGCTTCTGAAAGGGGACGTACCTGTACGCCCATCTGCCTGTCCGTGTCATTCTGCCGACGTATATCGTTGTGCGCTGGTCGGCAAGTGGTTAAAATTCTCCCCTGCTGGACCACATATAACCGTCAAACTGCTCATGTGAGATATGTTTGACGTCAGCAGCTGCTTCTTGGCTTTGGACTAGTTATGGGAAAACACCACGGGCGTTTCCTGGGGATTGTAAAAAAAATAAAGCCAGACCCTCCATTGATAGTCCCTGGATCACTGTATTGGTTCTCACCTGGGAACACGAACGACATACTCCGTCACAGACTGACTGCTTCCCCCCTGCAAGACAAAGACCAAGTGAGAACAAGAACAAACATGGCAACGTGTCATGGGTGCAGATCATCACATTATGATTTTTAATATCATGTACAATAAAGTTTAAGTGAATTTGGTTGCTTTTAAAGCCCTAATAGAGGTTTTCAATAGGAATGCATAAAGTGAAACTTTGCAGATTTTGCTGAGCACATGTTCGGTCAACCATGTCAAAGATGGAACCACACATCACTAATTTACTAACAGACATATCAGTCTGGATGTCACACCACTTCCTCAAACTCAATCTATCCAAAAAAAAACAAGCTCATAATATTGCCTCTGCCACCTGATAAGATCGATGGCACAAATATCAATCTGTCCCCACATGCCAGGGTGTTAGGTGTAATCCTGGACTCTGAACGCTCCTTTCGGCCCCACATCCAATCACTGTCCAAAGCTTCTGCCTAAAACTCTGCAACATCTCCAAAATACGCCCCTTCCTAACCAATGACATCACAAAGCTTCTAATCCACTCTCTGGTTATCTCTCGCCTCAACTACTGCAACTCTCTTCTCATTGGATTACCTTTACATAGGCTATACCCCCTTTAGTCCATCATGAACGCTGCTGCCAGACTTCTCTACCTTACCAACTGTTCAGTGTCAACTACTCCACTCTGTGTAGTAGAGTAGAGTAGAGTAGATGTTCCTGTAGCTGCACATCAAAGCAGACCCACTAGTCACGGTGTATGGCAACCTTAGCCTGAGCTCCAACCAGGCCACACCCCCCAGCATTTGCTCTGCCCCTGTGAGCTTGATCATGAAGGACATCCCGATTAAGCTCCGATGGGCGGAGCGAAACGTGTTGGGGGTGTGGCCTGGTTGGAGCCCAGGCTGAGGTTGCCCAACACCATAACTAGTGGGTCTGGTTTGATGTGTGACTACAGGGACATCTACCCCACTACACACTGATGTCTGGGGCTGGGACAACAACCTTCCCAAGACCTTCTGTTCTCTAGCTGACCTCGTCATCTCCTCCCAGGTCCTCCTGTTCTCTAGCTCCCTCGTCACCTCCTCCTGTTCTTTAGCTCCCTCGTCACCTCCTCCCAAGTCCTCCTGTTCTCTAGCTCCCTCGTCACCTCCTCCCAAGACCTCCCTTTTTTCTCGTTCCCTCGACACCTCCTCCCAAGACCTCCTGTTCTCTAGCTCCCTCGTCACCTCCTCCCAAGACCTCCTGTTCTCTAGCTCCCTCGTCACCTCCTCCCAAGACCTCCTGTTCTCTAGCTCCCTCGTCACCTCCTCCCAAGACCTCCTGTTCTCTAGCTCCCTCGTCACCTCCTCCCAAGACCTCCTGTTCTCTAGCTCCCTCGTCACCTCCTCCCAAGACCTCCTGTTCTCTAGCTCCCTCGTCACCTCCTCCCAAGTCCTCCTGCTCTCTAGCCCCCTCGTCACCTCCTCCCAAGACCTCCTGCTCTCTAGCTCCCTCGTCACCTCCTCCCAAGACCTCCTGTTCTCTAGCTCCCTCGTCACCTCCTCCCAAGACCTCCTGTTCTCTAGCTCCCTCGTCACCTCCTCCCAAGACCTCCTGTTCTCTAGATCCCTCGTCACCTCCTCCAAAGACCTTCTTGTTCTTTAGCTCCCTCGTCACCTCCTCCCAAGACCTCCTGTTCTCTAGCTCCCTCGTCACCTCCTCCCAAGACCTCCTGTTCTCTAGCTCCCTTGTTACCCCCTCCAAAGACCTCCTGTTTTCTAGCTCACTCGTCACCTCCTCCCAAGTCGTCCTTTTCTCTAGCTTCCTCGTCCCCTCCTCCCAAGACCTCCTGTTCTCTAGCTCCCTCACCCCTCATCCAAAGACCTCCTGCTCCCTTGTCACCTCTTCCCAAGCTTTCCTCAATGACTTCTCCTGAGCCTCTCCCATCCTATGGAACGCCCTACCCCAATCTGTCTATCTCCTACTCTGTCCACTTTTAGGCGATCCATGAAAACCCCTCTGCAGAGAAACCTATTCTGCCCACATCTAACAACTGTACTTTTATTTTCTCCATCAACTCCTCCCCCACAGTCATTACCTTTTGTATCACTTAACCTTCCCTTTTAGATTGTAAGCTCTAACAAGCAGGGTACTCTGATTCCTACTGTATTGAATTGTATTATAACTGTACTATCTGCCCTCACGTTGTAAAGCGCTGCATACACTGTTGGCCCTATATAAATCCTGTATAATAATAATAATAATAATAATAATAAGAGCCACCTAAAAACACAAGTCACGGTACTGAACCCACTTATGGAGATCCTGTGTACGGTCTGTTTGATGGTAACAATGACAGCACACTTACCAGGGACGTCATAGTTGGAAACTAATTATCACCCGAGCTCCACACCTGGAATACAGGAGGATACAATTAAAACTGATGAATAGGAGAAGGACACAGGAAAGAGAAGCAGAGCAAAGATGATACAGAGGGGAGGAGGGGTGGGGATAATACAAGGATGGAGGTCTCAGGGGGATACAAGAGAGAGTCTGAACGTCTAGGCATGACTTAGGGAGAAGTAGAACTTTGCATGCATTGCATAGCGCAGCAACAGCATAAGCCGGCCCAATGTGTAAAGAGAACTCCAAACATTCCCCCCTTCCATGCTAAACAGACAGAGCAATCTCCATTGCCAGCTAGTGTATTCCAACAGCCGGAACCATGGGCTGCAGTAACCCCCCAATCAATGGGCTGCAGTCACCCCCCCCCCCAATCAATGGGCTGCAGTCACCCCCCCCCCCAATCAATGGGCTGCAGTCACCCCCCCCCCCAATCAATGGGCTGCAGTCACCCCCCCCCCCAATCAATGGGCTGCAGTCACCCCCCCCCCAATCAATGGGCTGCAGTCACCCCCCCCCCCAATCAATGGGCTGCAGTCACCCCCCCCCCCAATCAATGGGCTGCAGTCACCCCCCCCCCCAATCAATGGGCTGCAGTCACCCCCCCCCCCCAATCAATGGGCTGCAGTCACCCCCCCCCAATCAATGGGCTGCAGTCACCCCCCCCCAATCAATGGGCTGCAGTCACCCCCCCCCCCAATCAATGGGCTGCAGTCACCCCCCCCCCCAATCAATGGGCTGCAGTCACCCCCCCCCCCAATCAATGGGCTGCAGTCACCCCCCCCCCCAATCAATGGGCTGCCGTCACCCCCCCCAATCAATGGGCTGCAGTCACCCCCCCCCCAATCAATGGGCTGCAGTCACCCCCCCCCCCAATCAATGGGCTGCAGTCACCCCCCCCCCCCCCAATCAATGGGCTGCAGTCACCCCCCCCCCCAATCAATGGGCTGCAGTCACCCCCCCCCAATCAATGGGCTGCAGTCACCCCCCCCCCAATCAATGGGCTGCAGTCACCCCCCCCCCAATCAATGGGCTGCAGTCACCCCCCCCCCCAATCAATGGGCTGCAGTCACCCCCCCCCCAATCAATGGGCTGCAGTCACCCCCCCCCCCAATCAATGGGCTGCAGTCACCCCCCCCCCCAATCAATGGGCTGCAGTCACCCCCCCCCAATCAATGGGCTGCAGTCACCCCCCCCCCCAATCAATGGGCTGCAGTCACCCCCCCCCCAATCAATGGGCTGCAGTCACCCCCCCCCAATCAATGGGCTGCAGTCACCCCCCCCCCCAATCAATGGGCTGCAGTCACCCCCCCCCCAATCAATGGGCTGCAGTCACCCCCCCCCAATCAATGGGCTGCAGTCACCCCCCCCCCAATCAATGGGCTGCAGTCACCCCCCCCCCAATCAATGGGCTGCAGTCACCCCCCCCCAATCAATGGGCTGCAGTCACCCCCCCCCCAATCAATGGGCTGCAGTCACCCCCCCCCCAATCAATGGGCTGCAGTCACCCCCCCAATCAATGGGCTGCAGTCACCCCCCCAATCAATGGGCTGCAGTCACCCCCGATAAATTTCAGCTGATCCATTGGAGCGGTGTACAGCCAGCCACACCAGCACCGCAGGAGGGGACCTACTAAAAGGAATGACAGAAAGGAATACCCATAGACTTTAACAGAGGAGGTCCCGTACAGAACACTAAACAAAGGAAACATTAGCTGAGCCAAGAGCTGTGAAGAGGCTTCTGACTCCTCTCTACATCTCCAGATCCATGATGCACAACAGAAGAAATAGAAAGCAGGTCATCGCCCCACTTCACAAGAATTACTAGAGACATAGATACTGGTCTATGGAATATCCTGAGCTGGTGACTCAATCAGAGCAGATAGAAGGATGGGGAGAATGAAGAACAATGGCTGCATACAGGTGATCAGTGAGGACAGACAGGGATGAATATGTCAGTGAAGGGTGAGGATGGACATTACCGGTATATTCGGGGCTCCTGTCTCCCCCTCACTCGGCCCAGTCACAGAATTATCCGGTTACAACACAAGAAAAACGTCTTCCCCGCACATCTACGCACGTTTCCGGCTTTGCACATACGACTTCCGGTGTAACCAGGAAGCCCACGATCGGCCATGTTTATTGTTGGCATATTCAGAGCGCCGACCGCCATATTTGTTGTTGGCACGAAAACATACCATTGAATAGCGAAGGTGTAATGCTGATCAGTGGATATGGAGATGTGTCCTCTCCTCACACCTAGGTTGGGTCTTCAGCAAACTACATAAAAAAAAAAAATCTCTTGTCTTCAGGTCTTCTTCTGATCTGAGCAAAAGGATTGAGAGAAATATGGAGACTCCTCTGACAACCTATTACAGATTAAGGCTGGGTTCACACTAGTGTGATGTGAGAACCCTGCAAATCCAGTGCAAGTTCCTGAATCGCACAGTAGTTCACACTGAGATCTGCGAACTGCTCCGGGTGTCAATGTAAAGTTAACGACACCCGCAGATCGCAGTGCGAACTGTGAATGGTGCAGGAATCGGATCGCATGGGTGTTCACTGCGGCACCACCCCCCCCCCCCTTTCAAAATCAGGATCCTAATGTGATTTTATTGGTTGCTAGGAAAACGGCGTCCCTAGCAACAAATCACTGCACAGGACATGCTGCCACAGTAATGGGAGGGCGGGACTCAGAAGGCCTTTCTGTGAGTGGAGATGATGATTGGTAGCAGCTCCAGCCAACCAAAGAGTTCTCATCAGCCGCCTATGGGAGACGCTGATCTGCTGCCAGGAGCTGAAACACGCCCTCAGCACATCGGGAATTGCTTTGTAGGCGGGGCAGACGCAGGAGGAGGCCGATCGGACTGAGCTCTCCCTCCTATCCTGTTGGTGGGAGGAGTGAGCTAATTGTGTATTGTGAGTGACACAGATTGCCTAATGGATGGATCCCGCCCGGGTACAACATTCAAGAGGGAGGGAAATTGTCAGGGAGGCAAAATCAGACCATGGGCAATTCCTGGTATGGAGGAGAGTATGACCTCCTCCCATGTGACAGTGCCTGAGTTTAGCCCGATCCCTGACACATAAATCTAGGGAGTGAAGTTCTCTGGCTAATCAATAGACATGAACTTGGGCATCCTCTGAAGTCATTCCTAGCTGAACTTGCTCTATTTTACTCTAATGAGCTGTAGGCTGGGTTATTAGCGTCCCACAGCTTACCTCGGCTCCTGCTGATTGGAAAGGGTTAAAGTGATATTAAACCTTCAGTTTTTTTTTATTATAATAATGAACATGTCTATATGTACCTGCTCTGTGCAATGCTTTTGCACAGAGCAGCCCTGATCCTCTTCTGGGGTCCGACCCCCACTGGTGCTCCAGGGCCCTCCTCTTTGGTGGGTGTCCCCACGGAAAGCCGCTTTCCATGGGGGCACCCGCCAAAGAGGTGGGCCCTGGAGCACCATTATAATTAGCACTTTAGATTTCGAACATTCAAGTCCATTGTATTTAATAGGGTTCTAAAGTTCACGCGCACATTCTGTCTGTTCGCAGGTTCTAGTGCGAACCGAACAGGGGGGTGTTCGGCTCATCCCTGGTCTCAAACCGTCTGCTCTAAAAGAGACTGTTTATTGTGCAAGAAGGAATAAACAAGTGTTGGACCTTTCAGTTGGTGTGGACAGTTGCTTACTGGGGGAAAGTTAAAGACTTGTTCTGATTACTGCAGAAACGAGGTCAGCACTGAAGGCCTTTTTACGCCAGTCGCAATCAGGCCCGAGAAACTAACACCGCTCAACCTCCCTATTCAGGAGGGTACGGGCTTGTGGTGCGGTGTGCCTCATTCTTTTCCTGCGGAGGAGCCAAGCAGAAGAAAAGCAGGTAAAGTCTGGGGTTGGTGCGCTACATATGTATATGCAGCGGGGGTTTAGGTTTGGGAGGTCTCGATGGTGTATTATTCTCCTTGGCCTGTGGGTGGCGATATTCCCACAGGTCGAGGTAGAATCACTGCCGTAGTGCTGTCCCTTTTTGTCCCGTTCCGGCGATGGTACAGCGAGGGCGGGGAACCTGCTGTGACGTCGGGGAGGAGATAAAGGGGAGAGACGCTCTCGCCACGAGGTCTTCTGCATCCGGCACCCAGGCACCTTAGGCCTGGGTGCGGCGGTCCGGAGTTCGGACCAGGCGCCCTAGGCCTGGTCGGAGCGGAGTTGGCGTCCATCCCAGGCACCTTAAGCCTGGGGTGAGGTACTACACCGGAGGCCTGGAGCCCAGTGACTTTGACTGGGCTCCGCAAGGGCGGATGAGTCCGAGGGACCCTGAGGTGGATGGGGCCCATGTCTGAGGTGAGGAGGCCAGAGAGGTTACCCGTCTGAAGAGTCCGGAGCAGCATCAACCCGGTGACGGATGGGCCTTCGGTAACTCCCTTGGAGGGACATCTTCCCCCCTGATAGGGGCCGCAACGCAGCGAAGGTACTCCAAATTATATTCTTCAGAGTCGCTGGTAGAGACTCAAAAGCTTCAAGTTTCTCTCTCTAGCCAATGGCTGTAGAACCGCTGGTGAAACCACAGTGGTTTAGTTTACTATCAGGACAGTGCCTCGACCTGCTCACCCCACCGTATTGAACTGTTTATGGGTCTCAACCAGTTGGCTGGCAAAGAACTGTTTAATTGTGTGTGTGACAATAAAACAAGTGTTGGACCCTTTATCGGTGTGTGTGGTACTCTGGTTAATGGGAGCAAAGGGAAGTGTCAGCACAGCAGAACTTGGTCACTAACTAAAACGCACAGGCCCGAGGAATATAACTGGTATTGGCCTTCACCTCACCCACTGCCATGGGGAGGACATGGGCCGTAGCGCATCTTACTCTCACGTACAACATACCCCTAGACGAGAAGAAAGGAGTTAGGGCGCTACATATATATAATGTTTGGGGTTCTAAGTAATTTTCTAGCAAAAAAAAAACTGTTTTTAACTTGTAAACACCAAATCTCAAAAATTCTTCATCTTCATCTTCATCTTCCTCTTTATCTTCCTTCTGTGTTCTCGTCCGCATCTTGCTCCGGCTTCTTGTTCCCCTTCTTTCTTCGGCCGCTCCGCTTGAATTGGAGGTTCCCGCTGTGTGATGCTTCAGTTCTCCTCTGGGTCCGCTAGCACTGTAAGGGGGATCCCTGCAGACTCTGATGTAAGAGGGAACTCTGTGCTGGCTGGGTTATAGTATCCTAACCTTCATGTCAATGAAGAAATGTTTTTTTTTTACTTTTGTTTAACTTAAACACATTGATATTAGCATTAGCTGTGTGTTTATAGTTGAAATATTGATATTTGCACTGTTTAGCACTAAAAACCGTAATTTTAGGTACTTTTTTGCAGCATCAGTAAAAAATGCGGCTCTGCCAGTAATCTTCATTATTTTTGCCAGTAAGAAATTGGTGCCGTACAGAAATTTTGGCATCCTTGCCAGTAAATTTCACTTCAGGGGCAGTGTTGCCAACCGTACTTAGATTTACGTACAGCCCACGATTTAACCCCTTTTTCGGGCTGTACGTAAAAGTCCGTTTATGGGCACCGGCGCCCATAAAAAAGATGGCCGCGAGCCGGCCATACAACTGCGCATGCGCCGTTCCGAATGCGCCGGCCGAGCGCATTCGGAACTCGGCCGGGCGGCGGCGGCGCACACACAGTAACGTGATGGCGCCGCTGGCGCCATTTTTGAAAAGGCCACAGTGGCTGGCGGCAGTGGCGGGACACCTGCAGTGAGTGCATGCCATGCACTCATCATAGGTGGTCGGTGGAGGACTCGGAGCGGAGCACTGACAGGGCCCAGCCAGGGGTGAGGAGGACGGACTCAAGGTCAGTGAAACGGGGGGATACAAGGGGACAGCGTCATCAGTGTGCTGTATCCTCCTCTGGTTCCTGTGTCCCTTTCACCTCTTCACAGGTCAGGGCAGCACAGTGCTGCCCTGACCTGTGGAGTGGTGAAAGGGGCACAGGAGGAGGACATAGCACACTGATGATGTGCAGAAGTAATATGGTGGTGTCCGCAGCCTCTGTCCCCCTCCTGTAGTGTGTCCGCAGCCTCTGTCCCCCTCCTGTAGTGTGTCTGCAGCCTCTTTCCCCCTCCTGTAGTGTGTCCGCAGCCTCTGTCCCCCTCCTGTAGTATGTCCGCAGCCTCTGTCCCCCTCCTGTAGTATGTCCGCAGCCTCTGTCCCCCTCCTGTAGTGTGTCCGCAGCCTCTGTCCCCCTCCTGTAGTGTGTCCGCAGCCTCTGTCCCCCTCCTGTAGTATGTCCGCAGCCTCTGTCCCCCTCCTGTAGTATGTCCGCAGCCTCTGTCCCCCTCCTGTAGTATGTCCGCAGCCTCTGTCCACCTCCTGTAGTATGTCCGCAGCCTCTGTCCCCCTCCTGTAGTGTGTCCGCAGCCTCTGTCCCCCTCCTGTAGTATGTCCGCAGCCTCTGTCCCCCTCCTGTAGTGTGTCCGCAGCCTCTGTCCCCCTCCTGTAGTATGTCCGCAGCCTCTGTCCCCCTATTGTAGTATGTCCGCAGCCTCTGTCCACCTCCTGTAGTATGTCCGCAGCCTCTGTCCCCCTCCTGTAGTGTGTCCGCAGCCTCTGTCCCCCTCCTGTAGTATGTCCGCAGCCTCTGTCCCCCTCCTGTAGTGTGTCCGCAGCCTCTGTCCCCCTCCTGTAGTATGTCCGCAGCCTCTGTCCCCCTCCTGTAGTGTGTCCGCAGCCTCTGTCCCCCTCCTGTAGTGTGTCCGCAGCCTCTTTCCCCCTCCTGTAGTGTGTCCGCAGCCTCTGTCCCCCTCCTGTAGTGTGTCCGCAGCCTCTGTCCCCCTCCTGTAGTATGTCCGCAGCCTCTGTCCCCCTCCTGTAGTGTGTCCGCAGCCTCTGTCCCCCTCCTGTAGTATGTCCGCAGCCTCTTTCCCCCTCCTGTAGTGTGTCCGCAGCCTCTGTCCCCCTCCTGTAGTATGTCCGCAGCCTCTGTCCCCCTCCTGTAGTGTGTCCGCAGCCTCTGTCCCCCTCCTGTAGTATGTCCGCAGCCTCTGTCCCCCTCCTGTAGTATGTCCGCAGCCTCTGTCCCCCTCCTGTAGTATGTCCGCAGCCTCTGTCCCCCTCCTGTAGTATGTCCGCAGCCTCTGTCCCCCTCCTGTAGTGTGTCCGCAGCCTCTGTCCCCCTCCTGTAGTATGTCCGCAGCCTCTGTCCCCCTCCTGTAGTATGTCCGCAGCCTCTGTCCCCCTCCTGTAGTGTGTCCGCAGCCTCTGTCCCCCTCCTGTAGTATGTCTGCAGCCTCTGTCCCCCTCCTGTAGTGTGTCCGCAGCCTCTGTCCCCCTCCTGTAGTATGTCCGCAGCCTCTGTCCCCCTCCTGTAGTATGTCCGCAGCCTCTGTCCCCCTCCTGTAGTGTGTCTGCAGTCTCTGTCCACCTCCTGTAGTATGTCCGCAGCCTCTGTCCCCCTCCTGTAGTATGTCCGCAGCCTCTGTCCCCCTCCTGTAGTATGTCCGCAGCCTCTGTTCCCCTCCTGTAGTATGTCCGAAGCCTCTGTCCCCCTCCTGTAGTGTGTCCGCAGCCTCTGTCCCCCTCATGTAGTGTGTCCGCAGCCTCTGTCCCCCTCCTGTAGTGTGTCTGCAGCCTCTGTCCCCCTCCTGTAGTATGTCTGCAGTCTCTGTCCCCCTCCTGTAGTTTGTCTGCAGTCTCTGTCCACCTCCTGTAGTATGTCCGCAGCCTCTGTCCCCCTCCTGTAGTATGTCTGCAGTCTCTGTCCCCCTCCTGTATCGTGTGTCCGCAGCCTCTGACCATCTCTTGTCATGTTTACAGTCTCTGAGGGGATCCTAGAAAGGAGTCAAGAGTGGGAGTGCCGCCGGGATGGGGGTTACGGCCCGGGAAGAAACAGACGTGTGGACTGGGAAGAGGAGATCAGAGACACCAAGCTGGAGCCGTCTGACTGAGCCCCACACGGTGCACCTGAGAGGAGGTAAGTGACAGTTCCGCCAGGCCATTCTGAGGGGGGGCCACTGATGTAAGGAGGTGAATGAATACAATAATGTAAGGGGGCACTGATATAAAGGTTTCCCCCTTATATTAGCACCCCCCCTTACCTTAGTGTATTCACTCTGTGGAAGGTGGTCTCTATTCACCAGAGCCCCCCTCCACATCAGAGTTCCCCCTTACATCATGGTCTGCAGCGTTCCCCTTTACATAAGAGTTCCCTTGCACTGTAAGGGGGATCCCTGCAGACTCTGATGTAAGAGGGAACTCTGTGCTGGCTGGGTTATAGTATCCTAACCTTCATGTCAATGAAGAAATGTTTTTTTTTTACTTTTGTTTAACTTAAACACATTGATATTAGCATTAGCTGTGTGTTTATAGTTGAAATATTGATATTTGCACTGTTTAGCACTAAAAACCGTAATTTTAGGTACTTTTTTGCAGCATCAGTAAAAAATGCGGCTCTGCCAGTAATCTTCATTATTTTTGCCAGTAAGAAATTGGTGCCGTACAGAAATTTTGGCATCCTTGCCAGTAAATTTCACTTCAGGGGGTTGGCAACACTGCTAAGCACTAGATCGTAGTGCAAAACGCGTCGGCTGTACCCCATCATTTTCTGTGACTTGTAGTGCTCCATGCTTTTTTACTAATAAAAGGCAACCTTAATGGTCTTTTTTGGAGTGCGGCTGTCTATATGTTCTAATTTTTCCTGCTTCAAGCATTGCCAGCACCCGTGGTTCCTGGGAGGACATTGATTACCTATTGCACTCACCTGTAGCGGTATCCTTTTCTCTCCATCACTTATGTAGCTGCCGCCAATCCTCTGCCCCGTGTCCGACCAGAGGGGACACGAGATGTATGGAGGGGCTCCGCTGATGGGGACACTGATGTAAGGAGGGGCTCCGCTGATGGGGACACTGGTGTAAGGAGGGGCTCTGCTGCTGGGGACACTGATGTAAGGAGGGGCTCCGCTGCTGGGGACACCAGATGTAAGGAGGGGCTCCGCTGCTGGGGATACCCACTTTCCTGTGCGAATTAAAATGCGGTGTCTCGTACCGTACCGCAGCAGTGTTAACCCAGGCTGAAAGACAATTTGCCATTGTTCAACTCAGAAGACTGAGGACATCCTCTGGTGAAAAAGAAGTACTGCAGGGTGGAGGGAGCATCATATTAAAAGCAAACATTGCAGCAAAAGACAAAATATTTATGGTCTTGAAATTTCCTATGCTATTCATTTAAAAAAAAAACATTGATGTGGAGTTCTGCCTTAAACTAAGCAACTCTATTCCATCCATGTCTGGTATAAAGGGAATGTATCCAGTGGCGGCTGGTGGGTTTTTGTTTAGGGGGGGGGGGCGGAAAACAACCGAATCTCCCCCTGCTGCTGTCTGACAGTCGGCCCACCGGCCCTTACTCCATCTAGATGTCCGAGAAGCGGCGGGGATCGGGCATCCGAGGCGGCAGCAGCAGGGACCGGGCATCCATGCATCAGCTCTTCTCCTCCTCGCTTCTGCCATCTCCAATAGGAGGAGACGGCGCCTATCATGTATATGATAAACAGATTGATCAATATACATGATAGGTGAGTTCCACCATTATTGCACATTACCTTATGTAAGTTCCATTATTGCCATAGCTTATCGATTAGGATGTTGTATGCCTTATGTATGATGCATTGTGTAAATATCCAATTTCTTACTAAAATTTATCTTTTCTTATGATATTTAATAAATCGTTGTTGGTGTTGATATCTTATATTTCGTTTTTTGCATTTCCTTGTAGCCAATATATGCCGTACAGCTCCTAAAGAAGCTTTTATCGAAACATGTTAAGCCAACAGGCATTTATATACAGTATATTGTTTGTTATCATGCTGTGATAATTTTATACGTTTGTCTTTATGAGAGTCAACTCATGTTCACTCTTTTTTATATTTTCCTACCGTGTTTCCCCGAAAATAAGGGTCTTATATTCATTTTGGCAGCAAAGGACACAGTAGGGCTTATTTTCGGGGTACGTCTTACCATGTAATGTGCTGTCTTCTCTCCCCATCTCTCTTACTGCCTGGCAGGAATCCCCAGTGAGAACTGAGTTAAAATGCTTGTAAAATCCGATAATCCACTCTATTACAGTGGAATATACTGTACAATGGGGGTTATTTACGAAAGGCAAATCGACTTTGCACTACAAGTGCAAACTACAAGTGCAAAGTGCACTTGAAATTGCACTTGGAAGCGCAGTCGCTGTAGATCTGAGGGGGACATGCAAGGAAAATAAAAAACAGCATTTTAGCTTGCACATGATTGGATGATAAAATCAGCAGAGCATCCCCTCATCTCACCCTTCAGATTTACAGCTTACAGTTGAAGTGGATTTGCCTTTCGTAAATAACCCCCAATGCGTGTGTTTCTGTAATATATAATCTGCCAAATACCTTCATTATAGCGCCACCCTGCACTTATGTGACCCGCCGGAGCTCTCTTCCCCGTAATTATATTACAGAAACGCACACATTGTACATTATATACTACTGTAATTGAGTGGATTATAGGGTTTTACAAGCATTTTAAACTAGGGCTTATTTTTGGGGAAAGGGCTTATATTGCAGACCTCCTGGAAAATAATGGTAGGTCTTATTTTCAGGGTAGGTCTTATTTTCGGGGAAACACAGTATTAATAATATGCAAGTTATTGTCCTAAAAAAGGGTTGGGGATCCGGGTCCTGCCCCAGGGTACATGTATCAATGCAAAAAAACTTCAGTTTTTTCAGGAGCAGTGATTTTAATGATGCTTAAAGTGAAAAATATAAGTGAAATATTCCTTTAAATATCGTGCCTGGGGGGTGTCTAAAGTATGCCTGTAAAGTGGCGCGTGTTTCCCGTGTTTAGAACTGTCCATGCACAAAATTAAATTTCTAAAGGAATAAAAGTCATTTAAAACTGCTTGCGGCTTTAATGTAACGTCTGGTCCCGGCAATATGGATGAAAATCATTGAGAAAAACAGCATGGGTCCCCCCTCCCCCATTACCAGGCCCTTTAGGTCTGGTATGGATATTAAGGGGAACCCCGCACCCAAATAAAAAAAAAGGGCATGGGGCCCCCAGGCCCTCCTATATACTCTGAACAGCAGTATACAGGCGGTGCAAACAAGACAGGGACTGTAGGTTTGTTCTTAAGTAGAATCTGTTTGTAATTTTAAACAGGTACATTTTTAAAGTGTAGTTCCAGCCAAAGAATTGAATTTTAAGCTTTTTGGAAAACATAGGGAAAGGTTATCACCCCTGTAACATTTGTTTTGCTGTCTGTGCCCCTGTTCAGAACATTTCACCTCACTTTCTGTCCCATTGACAATTGGATTTTGAAAATTTGGTGTTTTTAGGGAAACAAGGATTGGTGATAAAGCATCAGTGGAGAGGAGACACCTTTTTCCCATATTAACTCTTACAGGAGAGAATTTCCCTTCCTGGGGGGTAGATTTCCTCTTACTTCCTGTTGTCTCCCTCCGTTTGTAAGTAGGAGTCATTTGAAAGTCGGATGTTTGAAAGTAGGGGCCTGCCGTATATACTCTGCAGAAATTGGCCCCTTAGATGTTGGTGTTGCCACAACACTGTAAGCCCTCACAGTTACTCTTGGTGGGCGCTGGAACGTCCTGCTGTGAACTATTATATCAAGAATTGTAATTACATGCACCTGTTGAACAGTGGTGGAAAAATTGGGCCTTTGGTGGTGGTGGTGCTGGTGCCACAACACTGTAAGTCCTCACAGTTACTCTTGGTGGGCACTGGAACGGGCCCTGCTGTGAAATATTATATCAAGAATTGTAATTACATGCACCTGTTGAACAGGGGCAGAAAAATGGGGCCTGTGGTGGTGGTGGTGGTGTAAGCCCTCGCAGTTACTCTTGGTGGGCGCAGGAATGGGCCCTGCTGTGAAATATTAGATCAAGAATTGTAATTACATGCCCCTGTTGAACAGGGGCAGAAAATCGGGCCTAAGGCACTGGTGTCACAACACTGCGACCCCTCACAGATACTCTAGTTGGAGTGCAGGAATGAGCCCTGCTGCAAAGTTTTGCAGCAAAAATTATAATTACACGCCCCTGTTAAACAGGGGCAGAAAAATTGGGCCTTAGGCACTGGTGGCGGTGCCCAGAACCAAAAATGTTCTTACAAGCTATCAACATAAACAGGAGGAAGAGGATAGTCACTCAGCATAACAGGATAGTCACTTGGCATCAGCATAGGCAGTCTTGAAGAGATCTCGCATTCAAAAAATTTTTATTCGGTTACATCAGCATCAGGTGCTTGGTAGCTGGGGATCCAAGGCTGATTCATTTTTATGAAGGTCAGACAATCGACCGAGTCGATGGACAGGCGCACCCTGTGATCGGTTACAAAGCCTCCAGCAGCACTGAATGTGCGTTCCCAAAGAACGCAGGATGCAGGACAGTCCAGTAGCTCAATTGCATACTGTTCAAGCTCTGGCCAGTGATCCATCCTCAAGACCCAGTAACCCAGAAGATTTTCGGTGGGAAAGGTGTCCAAGTCTGATCTTGCCCCTAGGTATTCCTGCACCATGTGAATCAGACGCTGGCAATGGTTGCTGGAACTTATCATACCTTGGGGCTGCGGGCTAAAAAATTGTCTGAACGCATCAGTCAGACGGCCACCTTCTCCACCGCTCCTTCTGTGACTGACCGAAGCCTCAGCAATATGTTGTCCAGGACCAGGAGTTTGTTACCTCCCAGGCTCTGGAAACGCGTTGCACAAACCTTTCTGCAAGGCCTCCCGAAGATGTTTCATCCTCTGCTCCCTCTGTGACGGCTGGATAAGGTCCGCAACCTTACCCTTGTAACGTGGATCAAGGAGGGTTGCCAGCCAGTAATGATCTCTCTCCTTGATACCACGAATACGAGGATCCTTTCGCAGGATTTGGGAGGCCATGCAGCGTAGGTTTGCTGAGGCATTCGGTCCGGAGTCCTCTGGGTCACTAAAGACAACATGATCCGCAGCCACCTACAAGTCCATTGGTTTCTTGGGACTGTAAATGAAGACTGCTGCTGATGCTGAGTGCTAGGCTCCACCTCCATGCTGACTGTCAGGGACCTGCCAGAAACAGAAGACAATTCTTGCTTCCCTCGGTACCTGTGCGTCGGCGCGCGCCAATTGCGCATGCGCGATGTGTGCGCGCGCGTGCACGCTAACGATATGGCGCCATTAGGCCTTTAAAAGGCCAGCAGTTACAACAGTGCATTGCTTTCTGATCTGCAGCTTTATAATCCGAATGCCTGCATACCTGCTACCTGTTACCAGTACCGACCCGGCTTGCTCGACCACCCGATACCTCTCCAACCCTGACCTCGGCTCGCCTTGACCCTGCTCTGTCTCTCACCTGCCTACCTGCTGCCAAACCTTGCCTGTGTTCCCGACTACGTCTAAGCCTGCTGATCCATAAATCTGACTACCTGCTCTGACCCGGCTTGTCTGACCCTCCTGCTGTCTGCTGTTGTGTGCAACCTAACCAGGTTTATCTCACCTTGCTCCAGCTTCCGCTGTTCCGGTATCCGCCAGCTTCCGGGTCGCTGACCTGCAACCACCTGCTCTGCTGCCTACAGCTCCAGCCATCCCTGGAGGATCACCACCTTGCCACGGTGCCTACCACTACACCCACCACAGGCACTCCTACCTCACTGCGCTCTCGAGTTCACTGTTCCCACTCCAGTGGCTCCTGAGCCAGGGCTGTAAGAGAGGTCTCCTTCTACAAAGTCAGGCTCTACGACCAGGTACGTTCTGTACATAACACTGACACAATCCTCCTCCTCAACCTCTTCCTGTGTGATCGGCGGGCCAGCAGGAACACTGTCTGGATAAAGGGGGCCTTGAGAGGTAAGGTAGTCCTCCTCTTCCTCCCTCTGTTTTGCCTCAAGTGCCCTGTCCATTATTCCATGCAGCGTGTGCTCCAACAGGTGGACAAGAGGGACAATGTCACTGATGCATGCACTGTCACTGCTCACCATCCTCGTGGCCTCCTCAAATGGTGACAGGACAGTGCATGCATCCCTGATCATGACCCACTGGCGTGGGAAAAAAATCCCAAGCTCCCCTGACCCTGTCCTGGTGCCATAGTCACACAGGTACTTATTGATGGCCCTCTGCTGTGTGTGCAGCCGCTGCAGCATGGCCAACGTTGAGTTCCACCTGGTGGGCATGTCACAGATTAGGCAGTTCTTGGGCATTGTATTCCTTTTGGAGGTCCGCCAGCAAAGCACTGGCATTATATGACTGGCGGAAATGCACACAGACTTTCCTGGCCTGCCTCAGGACATCCTGTAAGCCCAGGTACCTGCCCAAGAACCGCTGCACCACCAAGTTAAGCACGTGAGCCAAACAGGGCACATGGGTCAGCTGTCCCTGTCAGAGGGCGGAGAGGAGGTTGGTGCCATTGTCGCAAACCACCATTCCTGGCTAAAGCTGGCGTGGCGTCAACCACCTCTGAGCCTGCCCCTGCAGAGCTGACAGAATCTCTGCCCCAGTGTGGCTCCTGTCCCCCAAGCACCGCATGGCATCTTTTTGCCTGCGTACTTTCGTAGCCCCTTGAACGCCTACGGAGCACCGCTGGTTCAGAGGACAAATCAGCACAGGAAGAGGCCATGGAGGAAGAAGAAGAGGAAGGGGTGGAGGAGAGAGGTGTGTCAGAATCACCACTAGTAGCATTTTGGAGGCGTGGTGGCGGAACAACCTCCAACGCTACTGCACCCTGTCCTGCATCCTTCTCAGCTGCCAGCAGAGTCACCCAATGCGCCGTGAAAGATAGGTAACGTCCCTGTCCATGCCTGCTGGACCATAAGTCAGCGGTAATATGCGCCTTACCACTGACTGCCCTGTCCACCGAGGCCAAGACATTGCCTTCCACATGCCAGTAGAGAGCCGGAATCGCCTTCCGTAAAAAAAAAGTGGCGTTCGGGAACCTACCACTGAGGAACCGCACATTCCACAAACTCACGGAAGGGGGTAGAGTCTACCAACTGAAAAGGCAGCAGTTGAAGTGCTAGCAATTTAGCCAAGCTAGCATTCAACCGCTGGGCATGTGGATGGCTGGGAGCGAACTTGTTTCGGCGGTGCAGCAGCTGGGGCAGGGAAATCTGCCTGGTACAATCGGACGTTGGTGTACCGATAGAAGATTGCCCGCAAGTACTTGGCAGTGACACACCTAATTCTACACCTTCATTCCTCTCAGTGCAGGTTTCTGAGAGGACTGAAGGTACAGTGAGGTTGGAGATCCCAGCTGATGAGGAGCAAGGAGAGGTCCGCTTTGTTCTTTGGTGTGGGTCTTTTATGTATGCTTGCCAACGAACTGCATGGCAGGTTGACATATGTCTGGTCAAGCATGTGGTGCCCAAGCGGCTGATGTTTTGGCCACGCGAGATACGCTTCAGACAAATGGCAACGGTGCGATCTGATGCACACGTCTCAAAAAAGGCCCACACCAAAGAACTTTTGGAATAACGCACAGAGACAGCAGCGCCTGCACATGCGGAGCTCTGCAGTGTGCTGGCCTTAAGCTGGCCCCTGGAGGGCATCCTGCCTTGTTGGAGATATGCCTCCTCCTCCTCCCTCCTATCAGGCACCCATGTAGAGTCAGTGACCTCATCATCCCCTCCCTCCTAGTCACTGGAGCAAACCTGGCAGTATGCTGCAGCTGGGGGAACATGACTGCCAGTTTGCTGTCCTTCTTGGGCACCCCCTCTCTCTGGGCTCACGTAACTGCCTTCCTCAAGCTGGGTACCATCTTTAGAGCCCTCAAAACACTGCGCATCCTCCTGCAGCATGTACCCAACACTGTGGTCAAACAGTTCGGGGGACTCCTCAGGACATGGTGGGGGGCTAGGGAAGGAGTGACTTATGCCATTGAGCCAATGGAACAGGTCGCTTTGGCAGACAAAGTACCCTGAGGCTGGGTGAGAGAGAATGACTTGGTCATCCACTATACCAACTCTTCGGCATGTTGCGGCTCAACGCGGCTAGCTGCCGTAAAAAAGGACAAGCGTGTCACACGGACACGTGCTGATGAGGATGCACCGTGTCCACGACCAGCACTGTTGCCTCTAGACACAGAGCCTGCTTGCCCTCTTTTATTGGCCTGGGAGTGTCTGCCTCTCCTTGTTGGCCTTCCAGACATACTGTCTTTGATGTATTGGAATAGGTACACAAGGAATGGCCTACAGTGAGATGTAGCTGCACAAACCTGGGATATATATATATATATATATATATTGTGAGGGGGTTAGCTCGGCAGCGGGTGTGTGTGATCCCCTGGATGGGCTCCCCACACAAAAACAGGCCCAGCAGACTGAGGTTGTGGTTTTCAAGATCAAAAAGGTGCGGTTTATTTCTCTATTTACAGTGACAAAAAACACAGCAAAGCAAAAAGAAACAAACAAAATAAACCCTGGTCAGCTTGACCTCTGACTAAACATGCAGGTTTCCTAACTAACAACTGGGATCAGCCTGGTGCTGTCCTAGTCCCTAAGTCCCTGGTTTAGTAAATGTCCAAACAAATAGCCACACAGGCTTTGTCTCACCGCACAGGGGTTCACTCTCCCTAGACAGTCCACACAGGTCTGGTTCCAGGCATGAGCAAACATCTAATGAAGCTGGGAGTTTTTATAGAGGCCTTAAACGAGCTGACAAGCTTCAGCTGGTCTCATCAACTCCCTGCCTGCACGACGCCCAGCCCTCTCTCTAGAGGTATGAGTCATCCATGAGCCCACTAGCCTCAGCTGGGCTTCATCAACTCTCTCCCTAGTTGTATAAGTCGGCATAAAGCCTGAATCTGGGAGAAATATACCTACCCCCCTGGATGCAACCAGGTGACTTTACCTTCCTGCTGTCACATACCCCCCCCTCTTGTTTTAACCTTGGGGTTGGAACACCAGCAATCAGGCATTCATGTACTCGAGACAAAGCATCCACATTCCCCATTTGAACGCCAGGGCGATGCTTTACTGTGAAGTTGAATTCCTGTAGGGCCAGGAACCACCTATTTACTCTTCTATTTGTCTCCTTGTTTTGAGCCATCCACTTTAACGGAGCGTGATCCGTAACCATGTCAAAGTGCCTACCTAGCAGATAGTACCGAAGGGAATCTAGAGCCCACTTCACCGCTAAACACTCCTTTTCAACCGTGGCGTAATTTACCTCATGGGACTTCAACTTCCTGCTGAGGTAAATGACTGGGTGCTCTTCCCCGTTCCAGACCTGGGACAATACTGCTCCTAACCCCCTCATCTGACGCATCACTTTGTACGACAAAGTCTTTAGAGAAGTCGGGTGAGTACAACACTGGCTGGCTACATAAGGCTTGTTTCAAAAATTGGAACGCTGCCTCAGCCTCGGGGGTCCATTTAATCATGCCCGACCCTTTCCCTTTCGTCAGGTTGGTTAGGGGCACAGCCTTAGAAGCAAAGTGGGGAATGAAGCGCCGATAATAACCCGCGATTCCCAGAAAGGCTCGTACCTGCTTCTTGCTGTTGGGACGTGGCCAACTCTGGATGGCCTCGACTTTGAGTTGGGGTTTTATTACTCCCCTGCCAATGGTGTACCCAAGATATTTGGCCTCCTCCTGCCCAATGGTACACTTCTTGGGGTTAGCCGTAAACCCCGCTTCCCGGATAGAGTCTAGGACTGCTTGCACTTTTGGCAGATGTGAGGCCCAATCTGTGCTATGGACAATTACGTCATCCAGGTAAGCCGCAGCATACTTCCAATGGGGCCTCAGTATCTGGTCCATTTTCCGCTGGAATGTGGCCGGCGCATTCTGTAACCCGAACGGCATTCTCTTATATTGGAACGCCCCGTCTGGGGTTACAAATGCAGTTTTCTCTTTGGCCGACTTGGCCAGGGGAATTTGCCAACTGCGCTTGGGCCAAATGTTCCTTCACGATGGGCATTACCTGTGCAATTCGATCTTGCATCAGGGCGACATGCTCAATCACACTCCTGTGGGGAGAACTCTCACTTTCCCAAGTTTCCTTGGCAATATCCAACAGCCCTCTTGGGTGTCTCCCATACAGTAACTCAAAGGGGGAGAATCCCGTAGAGGATTGGGGCACCTCCCTAATAGCAAACATCAAATAAGGAAGTAGACAGTCCCAATCCTTTCCATCTCTATCCACCACCTTCTTCAACATTTGTTTTAGGGTTTTGTTGAATCTTTCAACCAGCCCATCGGTTTGGGGGTGATACACAGACGTACGCAATTGCGTCACTTTGAACAATTTACACAGCTCTTTCATAACCCGGGACATAAAGGGTGTACCTTGGTCCGTAAGCAGTTCTTTACAAATACCCACCCGGCTAAAAACAAGAGATAGCTCTTTGGCTATGGTTTTGGCCGAGGTATTTCGGAGAGGGATCGCTTCTGGATAACGGGTGGCATAGTCCATTATAACTAATATGTACTGGTGCCCCCTAGCGGACTTGATTATAGGACCTACCAAATCCATTGCGATCCTCTCAAACGGGACCTCAATGATGGGTAGAGGGACCAGCGGGCTACGGAAATGTGGCATCGGGGCCGACCTCTGACACACAGGGCAGGAGGAACAATAATTTTCTATGTCCTTCATCACCCCAGGCCAATAGAATCTCTGTAATACCCTCTCTCGGGTTTTCTCTGTCCCCAGATGACCTCCAAGAATGTGCCCATGGGCCAACTCCAACACCAACTTCCTGTAAGGTTTGGGCACCACAAGCTGCTCAACGGTTTCTTCTGCCCTTTTTGCCACCCGATACAGTAGGTCCTTCTCTACGCTGAAGTATGGGTAAGTGCAGGTATTATCTGGGTTCACTAACTCGCCATCTATTTCCACTACGTTTTCCCGTGCCTTTATTAGGGCGGGGTCCTTTAACTGTTCTGTGGCAAAATTTTCCCTGTGAACCTCAAGATCAGAAAACTCCACAGACGGTAGGTTTTCGTCTGAGGAGGTGGGCTCCTCTCCAGTTTCTTGAGTCTCGCCTGCCAATACTGACAAGGGAAATTCTGGAGAGTCCTCACCACTCTCAGAGGAGTTCTGGCTATCACCTTCCTGGTACATAGGGGCACCAGTGGGGGGCTCAGGATCATCCCACAGTTCCCAGAACTTCGGAAAATCCCTTCCCACAATGGCATCATACGGTAATTGAGATACTAACCCCACTGGATGAGAGAGGGTACCTTTGGGGGTCTTGAAACACACTGTAGTCACTGGATACTCTCGGGTGTCCCCATGCACACAAATAACAGCTACCTTGCTATTCCCAGAGACCTCTGTTTTAACTAATTCAGCCTTTATCAGGGTCACAAGGCTACCTGAATCCAGTAATACCACAACATTTCTACCATTAATACACATTTTGCATAAATGTTTCTCAGTTCCCCGAATGGCAGTGCATGCGACTGTCGCACACAGCGACTGACGTCTGTCCGTCAGAAAGTCACATTGCATGGGTTCCTCCACAACCGGGCAATTTGCTGCAATATGTCCCGTTTGCCGGCAGCGGTAGCAAACAATCCTTTTGGCTGCCTCTTGAGCCCCCGACTTCCCAGGCTGTTCTCGCCAAACTTTGGGTAGAGCTCCCATCCTCTCACTCTCTCCACCCTCACCCCTTGGAATCCTCTTATCCGCCCCTGGGGATGGTCTGGTCTTAGGGTGGAAAGTCCGAGAGTCTCTGGAAGAGGCCGTCAGGTTCTCTGTAGCCAAGTATTTCTCCATACGATCCACAAGACCACCGGCCGTCTCTGGGTCTCCATGGCTTACCCACTTTTGGATGGCAGTAGGAAGAGCTCTCAAAAACCGATCCATTACAACACGTTCCACAATCTCTGGTGCGGACAAAGTCTCTGGCTGTAGCCACTTCCTGCTCAGGTGAATGAGATCATACATTTGAGACCTGGGGGGTTTTCCAAGCTGGAAAGTCCAGTTATGCACACGCTGAGCCCGGACAGCCAGGGTGACACCCAGCCTTGCCAATATTTCAGCTTTTAGCATCACATAGTCTTTTGCTTGGTCAGGCTCTAGGTCATAGTAAGCCTTCTGCGATTCACCAGTTAACAGAGGAGCCACCAGTCCAGCCCACTGCTCCTCAGGCCACTTTTCTCTTTCAGCAGTCCTTTCAAATGTGGTCAAAAATACCTCTGGATCATCCTCTCCAGTCATTTTTGTCAATAAACGACTCACCCCAAAGGATGCGGTATTAGTGGGACGGCTTTCCTCACTGGTCTGCGGACGTTGCTGCATTACTGC